>OW152813.1:0-706000 GCA_933534255.1 Iphiclides podalirius | reverse complement strand
GAATTTAAAAGTGGCAAATTGTGTATCTTGCCATGTCGCTTTTTTCAGAAATTATAAGGGATAATGCGTCATTGTAAAGCTACACCAAGCAGGCTATATTACGGAGAGGAACTGAGTAATATAAGTAACTAAAATTAAGAACTCTTCAATGGGTGCGTCATAAATATTTGCCTCTGAACGACAATCTTGTAACTGTAATGGTAATTACGACCAGTCAATTATATTGTGCGATAATACCGCCAATCACAAGACAGACACACTGATCGCGTTGTATGTTATGATTTATCTAACTCTGTTTTATACGTTCATTGTTTCCATTAGCTCGCTTAGGATTAGAACGGCAGACCGCATTGCGGAATTACGTAATAATATTACCCGTTCCATACATATTCGCTCGCACAATAGCCTCCTCTTTGTTATCTAGTCCGAATAACATATATCAATTTATAGCGCTAACTTTGAGTACTCACGAGATTAAGCCGCTGCCTCGTATATTAAGTAATTCCGATTAGAATCGACTCTTCTATTATTCTACTCTCCAGACTATTATGTGGACACAAGGCCAGGGAAACATATTTTATGTAAACGCGCTGTTTAGGCACGTGAAATGTTCAGCGGACTAGCGATTTTTGCGAGCAACTGGTACGAGCCTTTGAAGGGATTCCCCGGATAGATGTCGCACCTTAACGGGACCCTTGTGCACGCTACTCCAACCATACCCCCTCCCGCCACCCCTTCTTAGCTCACACATCCTCTAGAGGTAAACAATGGCTCAGAATAGACCTAGTAACTCCCGCAGTTTAGTGTAATCACAGCGTATTCATCATCTTTACACGTAAAGACTTACCGGCGGTTTCAATTTTCAATCCATCTGTAGATTTGGTTACTGGAGATAGAATTTTTAGGTTTTGATGACTCCGTAGCGCAGTCCAAAGTCATCGGCTTCGGCGTCACGGCTCGTGGGTTCGATTCCCATACGGGACAACTGTTTGTGTGACCCACAGATAGTTGTTTCGCATCTGGGTGTTTGTCCGCGTGAAATTTATTTTTGTAAAACGTCCTTAAAACACAGGATAATGTTATCCTATAGTAGGGGCAATGTTTTTAAAAATAAAATAATACGAGCTAAGTATTATGGAGCTAATGTTAAATATCTTTCGCTAGTAATCAAATCTATAGACAGATAGAATATTGAATGCGGCCTTTTGAAGATTCTAATTAAGCTTGAAATGTTGATGCTTGACGGGATAAACATAACACCTTGGTTTACGATTATTATATTATTACTATACTATATATAAGTTATAATAATATAACTATATACTGTAAAGTAACAGCCTATATATGTCCCACTGCTGAGCAAAGGCCTCCTCTGTACAGGTATCAGGGCATAGTCCACCATGCGGCCCCACTGCGGATTGGCGGACTTCACATATCTTCGAATGTTTTTTTTGTTATTATTTCGAAAATATGCCGGTTTCCTCGCGATGTTTTCCTTCACCACGGAGCACGTGAAAAAGTCAGCACTTAAAGTTAAAAGCTTCATTGGTGCCGGCACCAAGAATCGAACTCAGGTTGCCCGAGTATATTGAATTAAAGGTGACACTGAGCTATCACGGATCGTTCTATACTATAATCCCTTGATATTGTTTAACCGATTACAGTTGATAATAAGAAAATAGAAATTTCATATAACCTCTGTTAATACTCCGCTGTTGGTTTGAATTATTTGTATGTGTAATTCTCACCCATTTATAGATGTCCAATTAATTTGAAGTTATCAATACATATTAAGAACTGATAATAAAACATTAATTTGATGATTATAAATCAGGTGAGATGAGCACTTTCTACGGAATCGTCTAACAAGTCGTTAATAATAAATGGAAAAAGGAAATTAAACAATTGTTGTGAATGTATGTATTTTGTTACGAAATTTATGTGTTTTAATCGACTTCAAATAAGGAGATGTATGCCTTTTTTTACGCATGTTCACCTCCCACATTTGTGAATCGATTTTCAAACTCTGTCGTGTATAGTTTGCTCTTATTGTTATTAAGTAAATTTAAGTCAGCCTATGAATGCTGTGGAAAGGCCTCCTCTATACAGAGGGCATTAGGGCATAGCCCATCACGCGGCCCCCCTACGGATTGACGGACTTCACAAATCTTTGAAATATTTCTTTCTGTTATTATTTCGAAAATATGCAGGTTTCCTAACGATGTTTTCCTTCACCATAGCACGTGGTAAGTCAGCACTTAAAATTAAAAATGTCATTGGTGCCGATACCGGGAATCGAACAGACTCAGATGTTTTCCTTCACCACTAAGCACATGATAACTGAGCACTTAAAATTAACTATGTCATTGCTGCTGGCACCGGGGTTCGAACTCAGTCGAGTGTATGGAATTAAAGGCGAGCGCCCTGACACTGGGCTATCACGGCTCTTATTGCTATTAACATGCTTGTATCTAATAAAAAAATTGGAAGTTATAACTGTTGAATAAACTGTTATTCAGGAGGACTGCAACTTTTTGTAAAATAACAGTCATATTTAATGGTCGCATAAATGATTTTAATGGCCTGAATCCAAATTGGCACTAACTGTTAGCATGGCCTCATTGGTTAACCGTATATAAAAATTTTCTGTTTCAATGTCGTATAAAGATTACTGCTAGATATTTTGATAACAAGTTTAGTAATTAGTTAACAACAGTTCCACAGTTTTCATAAAGATTCGCCAACAAATTCCAGAGGTCCAAACATGATTATGCCACGTGAACCGGACGGGAGTAGGTAATTAGGTCACCGAATTTTGGAAATCGTGCATCATCAGAACTTCATTTGATAGCACAGCGTGGGATCCAAGCTTCGACATTAAAATGAGTTTTCGCGACACAGACATGTATGGTAGGAATAAAGTGAATGGGCAGGCCTGGCCATGTAAGTATCAGGACCTCACAGAAGACCGGCGTGAAGAAAAGTTAGTAAGAAAGAGGGTGTTATACTCCTGTATTTCCTCTGGCGAGTGAGGTAGCCGGAGCCCACTTTTTTAAAAGGTGGCAAAGCATCTGCAACCCTACGGGTGTTGCAAATGTCCATTGGCTGTGGGTATCACTGAACATCAGGTGAAACGTCGTTGTATGCCACCCCCTCACATAAATAAACACATACATTCAGTAGGTATAACCTTCGGTACGATGAATGCAAGTTATAGGGAATATGTCCATAAATATAAGTACAAAAAGGAAAAGGTGGTTTGCCTTTTACCAATTATAAGTAGGTACGGATGGAGGAAAATAATAACCAATACTTTTGCAGTTTTATTTTCCATAACTAAAGACAGAAATATCGTTATTGAATCTATAGGCAGAAGGAAAGACAGAAAAGAAATTTGACTATTAAAAATAGCCTTAATTAACCAAAAAATGTATTAATTCCTGGATTAACTATGTAATGGAAGTCTTATGTTTTCGCTGTAGTCTTATATTTTGTTTCATCAGTAAGTGAGGTAACCGGGCCCCAATTTTGACAAGGCATCGCCTTAGGTTTTGTAACTGCCCTTTTTTAATTTAATTTTCTTCTAAAATTGACACCAATAAAGTGCTCCGTCGGCCGGAAAAGTTATAATATTCATCAGAGCCTACGGAATTATATTATTGACGTTATTACGTTCGTCTGTGAAAATATTCCGTTATTATCTGATGGAAACTTTCGCCATTTTCTATTCACCCATCACAGCCCGTCTCTTGAATATATTACGGTTCTGGATTTACATTCATGCGGAATGTCGCATCTAATTATTATTCTAAACTCGTGTCTTATCTGATATAATACTGTACGTTATACTGTGTACATGTAAAATAACACAAACGACTGTCGGCGATCAAAGGATATTCAATACATTATACAAATAACGTGAACATAATAGGTTATTCAGTTCAGGAATTGTTCTAGATTTGGAAATTTTCTCTTGTGAAATAAATATAAATAAATAAATAAATATTTTAGGTCAGATTTTTTACACAACGTTCTCTAGTCCCATACTAAGCAACGCTTGTACTATGGGTACTAGAAGACTGATAAACATACTTAATCATACTTTTCTTTTGTAAATAAACACATATTATATATATATATATATATATATATATATATATATATATATATATATATATATTTATGTGTGTGCTTTGTATTTATAAATGTATATATATACATTATATGTATATATATACACCATTCGGGTCGTCAAAATGTGTGTTGGTTAGAAACTACAGCACAAGTCGATTCCCAGTCGGTGTAATGTTTTTAATCTGAAATATGGTTTGAAGACCATTGACATATTTAAACGTGTGTAAGACATTTTATCTTACGCACATCTACCTGTATTATTGCTTCTTGTAAAAAAACCCTGCCCGTACAGGATAACATTATACTGAGTTTTAACAATTTACACATATAAATTTCACGGGGACAGACGCACCCAGTTTCGAAACAATTATCCGTTGCTAACACAAATAATTGCTCGTTGTGGGAATCGAACCCACGAACCGCGATGTCGACGCCAATACCTTGGCAACTCCGCCACGAGGCCATTGTATCTTATTGTCTTGACTGAGGATATTTGTTGTAATATTACCGCTTATCAAGGTATCGTCAGTGCTCTTGCGTACACAACTGTATAAGACCTACCTTACACGAACTGGCGCAAATACTAATACTGTCATCATCATGTCTGCGTAATTTAATTGTCGGATATAGGCCACAACAAGGCACTACACTGATAAAGGGCGAATTTTGTTTCTAAATAGAGATGGACACATTTCGATTAATTATTCCCATTTAAATAGAGCATTGAAATGTAATTAGGTTTGATTGTTGTTTTTGTATCGATGTTGCCTCGTTAGGGAGTGAAGTATTTCAAAGAGGAATATCGTTGAGAGTTTAACTTAAACGGATCCAATGTAAATAACTCTCTTTTGTCCAATTTTCATTTGCAATTTGTACTCGTAATGTTAAACAAACGGCTCTACTTGGAAATTCCGTATTGTGTTGTTTAGTTTTTATGCTGCCGAAGTTGTGAATAGTGTTCTGCATCAAACATTTCGGGATTGAATTAGACTTGACGATTTGATTTATCAAGTCTTGCTCGACTATAGCATATTCTTGTTCCGTTTATTTATAAAATGCTTATAAACGCTTAAAACCCTACGTCGTCCGGGTCTCGAGCGGATTGAAGAACAGCTGATAACGAGGATTGTTAAGAAAATTAGCTCCAGTAATAGTGAAATAAAAACAATATTCTGATGAAGGAACGTATAATGCTAAAAATCACCAACCATTTTGATAATAATAGCGATGGTGCAGTTTATTTGTCTCATCACGCAGCGGTAAGCCAAGATAAGCTTACCAAAGTAAGAATAGCGTATGATACATCATGTAAAATAACGGCCTCTCTTCTAATGACTTCTCTAATTCTTCTCTTGATGTATTACCATTTACCTGTTAACTCTGTTCGAATGTCACCGCTGGCTGGGTCTGTAACAAAAATCAGTGATATCAGACATATCTTATCTGATCTGTATGATCCACTTGATCGGATAGCGCTTTACAATAACACGACCATTTTCATTTAATTAATATTTTAACCAACAGGACTTTCCATAGGAGACTCACGCCGGGTTTCTGAAACATTGATCATCGTACAGCTGATTAGTTTTCTTTAGCTGATTACTTCTACGTTGATCAGTGTTTCAGAAACCGGGCGTCAGACTTTAATAATTAATTCATAGCGGGCTCATGTTCCGTCATCGAGGGTTGGCTGATTTCAAACATTAAGTCTAGGGAAGAAGAAGCTAGCCGAGCAATATAGTAACTATCGGCTTTCGAATGGTTCAAATTAATACTCTGCATTTAATTTAAAAAAAAAACTATAACCAACGACCGAGTTAACTCGACCAAAATGCGTGTCAACAAAATAAAATGTGACATATAATTCAATTCAAAGAAATTCTTCGTTTCATTTAATATGTTTAATATTCGCGTGAAATCACGAAGTCAATACAGAAGACACGGGTGCGAATCCCCTAACGATGAGAGTTATGCCTTTAATACCCGTTGTTTATACCGAATGGAATGGAATGTTTAACCTATTAATTTGAAATTCACCACGCATATGAGCTTGGTTCGGAGTGCGCCTTGTTGCCCGTGGAATTTGCCCACCAATTTGAGTTATTAGTATCATACGCCGAATTTCCAATGTCTGATGTATTCGGGACGGTTACCTTAAGTCGGATTGCGAAATGTTGACGCTTGATTGATGGAAACGCATCCTCCTTGAATGAGTTTAAAGTTATAAAACAACTTAGAAATCACTCCTTAATTGTTAGCGTATCAACTTATAATATCATAGAATAATACATTTTATTCTATGATATTATAAGTTGGTTAGTATGAAATATAATGTTAAGGTACAACTAGTGAGTAATTTGAATGTCTGCTACACACGAACGCAGTTATATTCAAGTGAAATAATGAAATACTTTCGAAAAACTAATGGTTATAACATAAAAAAAATCCTTTCAGTGGCCTACAAGTTTGCTAAGCCTTCGTTTAGAAAAGAACCCAATAAAATTCAAACCACGAGTACTCTCGTCCAGGCTGCATAGGATTTGTGTTGTTTTTATGGGAGTCATCAACTTAGTACGCAAGTAATGTTTATCGAAACCGCCCAAGTGCTAGTCGCGCTCGTGCACGAAGGGTTCCGTACCATTATTTATATAAACGGCAAAAAAATCATGTCTGTTGCATGGGAGCCCCGCTGAAATATTTATTTATTCTGTTTTTTTCTGAAAATTTCAACTTCCTAATTATCACGGTTGACAGACAGCCAGACAGTGGAGTCTTAGTAATAGGGGCCCGTTTCACCCTTTCGGTACGGAACTCTAAAAATGGTTGGCCAACAAAAAAAGTAAAATACTGTACGTCGAATACTTTTAAGATATTTTAAACTTAAACACCGATGAAAATCGTAATAGATTGATCAGTTGAAAAGGCTAAAACAAAGGTTACCTATTCCCTAAACATTGATTTAGCAATGTTTATCTTATATTGCACGAAGTCTCAATGTATTTTGCTAAGCGCCTTTAAGCGTGTTTTTCACAAGCGCTTGTAAAATTAGATTTTGCTTACTCATGAGCTTTAATGAAGATTAAATATCTTTGATAAAGACATTGAGCGTCGTGGTTATGAAAAAGGGCTAAGTTATAATTTATAAATTTCTTATTTCTCGTTTTTCTCTCAAAGTTAAAGTATATTTATATATTTCTGTTCTCTAATTTAATTTTCTTTTATAGTTTTGTGTTTACCTGTAATTTAAATATGCATATATACAACTTTATGATTAAGTTGCACCTATTTGTACGTCAATATTCTGTATGTATTCATCTGAGTTTATTTATTAAGGCTTACCAACTGGCTAGCCTACAGAAATAAATGAAATGAAGTTTATTCGATAATGTGAACATTGATATACTCGATAATAAGAAGAAACATGTGAATTTTTCGTTCGGCAATTTGATTATGACTAAGTATACACAATGAACTAACATTGATAATAATATAAACCAGAACGTTTCACCTAACATACCCCTTTTCTGGATAGTTAAATCTATTGAGATAATAATTTACATTATGCAATAATTACTTCATTAGTTATCACACGAATTAAATAACAATTTTATTTTTATTTTTTTTTTTTTATGCGAAAAGTTGTCAAACGAGCAGACGGTTCACCTGATGTTAAGTGAATACCGCCGCCCATGGACATCTGCTACACTCGAGGGTTACAGATGCGTTGACAACCTTTTGAAAACTGGGCTCCGGCCACCTCACTCACCAGACGAAACGCGAAAGTACCTGTCATACTTCCACTTTACGCCGGTCTTCTGTGAGGTCGTGGTACTTATCCGGACGGGCCTGCCCATTCGTGCAACAGCCGAGGCTGCTGCGTGGCCCTACCACCGTAATAAATTTATACAATGTCAACTCAAACAAAAATAGTTCATAACAAAAATACTCTAACCGACACAGGGCTGGTTAAGATCTATATATTTCCGAGCTCTGCGCGAGTTAACATTTTAATGCATACTAAAAACATTATAATAAATCATTTTAGTTAGTTATATTTATCATACCTAGTACGATATCTTTTAGATATGGTTCACTGCATTCCGCCAAAGTTAGCAAACAACACGCCGCGACCAGATAATGCATATTATAAGCGCTCCAACAGCCTAAGTAAAAGTAGTTTGAAATTTTGCGAGTTTAATTATTCATTAGCTTTTACCCTTAACTTTCCTCGCGTGGCTCCTCTCTTTACGGCATAATAATTATAAGCTGCCTATTTGTTAAATAATTAAAAGACCAAAATCACGACACATTCGGTGTAGACACCGACTAGTTTCGGAATGAGAGCGAGATGGGCCGCGATAAGGGTAGCTCCAAAATTAGTCGCACCAAACGGACCTTATTCTTGCCGCTTTAATTATTTCATTAATGATAATGTCTCACGAAAGTTTTAATAATATCATTTATTTATGTTCGAAATTCTTTACACACTTTCGCAGCTCGACTGTGAAAATAATCACTAGCAAATACATCATTTAGTGTGTGAAAATAGTTACATGCGCTATATGATTCATTCAATGGGTAATACAATTCAAACAAGGGGCTGTAATACATGTTACAGCTTCCTGTTGATGACTGTTGATGACTCCGTGGCGCAGTGGCCAAGGTGTTGGCTTCGGCGTCGGGGGTCGTGGATTCCCACCCGGGACAACTATTTGTGTGACCCACAGATAGTTCTTTCGCATCTGGGTGTTTGTCCGCGTGAAATTTATGTTTGCGAAACGTCCTTACAACACAGGATAAAGTTATCCTAAAGTAAGGGCAATGTTTTTTAAAAAAAAAAAAAAAAAAAACAAAAAGCTTCCTTTGTCTGATAAAGAACTTCATAGAACATTGTTCCGGATCGGAATGTATATCCGTGAGCAATATATATACCACATGGCATATAATGCAGTATAATTGCAAAGACAGTAAGTCGCAAATTTGCAGACGCAAATAGGTGGAACTCGGCGGATTTGTGCCGATTTCAGTGGCAATTAGCGACGCATTCAAAGCTCACCATACCGGATGCACTTCCGGTTCGCGAAGCGCCATTTCCGGTACACCATCCGTTCTCACTCCCATTATCTCCCTTGTCTAGACGACGTAGGCTTACTATCTACTGCTACTTACCGTCAGGATTAGTCAAACACAGTTCACTGAAATCGGTTCTACTTTAGCAAGAAAGAATGTTTCCTTAAATTAAGCTCTGCTTCCACTGACCAATTAAAAAAATCAAACGGGGTTTTTTTTATGCTAAAAGTTGTCAAACGAGCAGACGGTTCATCTGATGTCAAGAGAATCCCGCCGCCCATGGACATCTGCTACACCCGAGGGTTACAAATGCGTTGACAACCTTTTGAAAATTGGGCTCCGGCAACCTCACTCACCAGACGAAAGTATTTGTCATACTTTCACTTTACGCTGGTCTTCTGTGAGGTCGTGGTACTTACCCGGACGGGCTTGCACATTCGTGCAACAGCCGAGGCTGCTGCGTGGCCCTACCGCAGTAAAAAAAAATTGTAGTTAACGTTAACCATTTTAATTACAAAAATTCATTACTACAGAATTTTTCAATTATGTTTCAGTGCCACATTTCGACAAAATTGTCAATTATGTTAGCTAGCTGAAATATACCTGATATTCTGCTATTCCACCATGAGCCCCGAAGAATATTTAATATTCGGCCACTAGCCGAATATCGAATATCCTTCCGCCTCTTGTTGAAAATCTAAAATGGGTATTCATTGTTTCTCATTATTTATTCTGTAAAATACAATTCCTGTTGAATTATTCATGGAAAAATAATATAAAAAGGTTCACAATCCAAATTTACACTTACTATATATATATATATATATATATATATATATATATATATATATACAACAAATAAAAATAAAAAATCTAGTCACATCCCATCATTATAAACAAAACAAAGCATAAACTATCTCAAAGTAATAATAAAATAGTTGGTCTCTAAAATACATACAATTAATTTCAAAATGTCAATCCTAAAACATTGAAGGTTATTTATTAATAGCATTATCATATAGAAGCTGGTCGACACTATAACAACCTTTTTCCAGTACGATCTTTTTTAAATTATTTTTGAAGCTTCTCTTGTAAAACATGTTTTGTTTATTTATATTATTATTATTTAAATCAATTAGTAATAATTATGATAAATGGACGCACTGGTTGATATTGAGAATGGTGTATAGTCATGAATGTATATACATATAGAAGGATGATTTTATTCTGAAAATCTTTTCTCCTAGTGTTTTCTCTTATGGTTTTTGGTCTATAGGTTTTTGTTACCCAATAACTTTAGCTTATATACCTGTGAAAGCTCAGTTTCCGTAGCGAAGATCCGTGATAGCTCAGTGTCCGGGCGCTCGCCTTTAATTCAATATACTCGAGCAACCTGAGTCCGATCCCCGGTGCCGGCACCAATGAAGTTTTTAACTTGTTAAAGAAAAACAAAACGGACGTTCAATATCTCGCTCCGAATTAATTTCATAATTGATTTACGGGAGTTCCCCAAGTAACTCCGGGACCCAAGATCGAATAGCGATGAAATTAATATGCGACCACGCGGGAAGCACCAGCTTTCAAATAAACAAAGAATAATCAATTCGGTTCACTAAATTGATGGTTATGACGTAACAAACATAACAAAAAAATACAGGCGAATTGAGAACCTCCTCTTATTTTGAAGTCAGTTGGAAATTATGCGTGGTCGTTTATTCCCCATAAAGAGTTATTTCTTCATTGTGGGTATGTTGAGAAGAAACAACAAGCCAATAACCTGGCAACTGGCACTCAGCACTGATGTTCGAAAGTCGAGCTCGAAGTGCTAAAATCCTAAATGTCTCAACACTGCTCAATCCGGTGCGGGACACTTGTCAACTACTTTGTTGTTAAATGCGCTATTTCGACTCCCGTTAATATTTATTTAAAAACTAGTCTTGCTTTCACATAAATATATAGTAACATAATAATGTGTTTACAATGATAAAATGATTTTTTCATGCGAGGAGGTGGCAAACGAGCCAGCGGTTCGTCTGATGTTAAGTGATAACGGAAACCCAGGGACAGAGTTGGAGATGCGTTGCCACCTTTTAATAAAGTGGGCCCTGGCTATCTCACTCACCAGACCAAACGCAGAAGTAGGAAACTTCCACTGCACGCCGGTCTTCTATGAGGTCGTGGTACTTAAGAATGGGCAGTCATTCGTGCAACAGCCGAAACTGTTGCGTGGCCCTACCACAGGTAAAATATTTAATAAATTAAAAATATATACTTCTCGGTAAACACTAGTACCTAGAAATAAAATGAGGCGATGTTAACAAAGGTTAGTCACTCACTGGAATTGAAATAAAGTTTATTCGCAATGTCGGAACAAAGTAAAATCGTATTGTAAAGAGGTGTTAGTAATGTTAAAACAAGTCTGCAAGCAGCGATGCTCCACGAAACGAATCGATTGGAGTTCTCTGGATGCAGACAAATTATTTCCCGACAACATTTCTGTTTGACTCGAGTCCCTGTTAATTATTCCGGAGTGCCTTTGTAACTCACGGTAAAAAGTTCGTCTCGTAAATATTATTCCTGGAACTTAAAGAACTTTAAATATATTTTCAGCAGGAAGAAGGAATCGCTCATTAAAAACGGTATCGTACCTTCAAAGCCGAGTGTCTTTCACGAACGGCGCGGCGTCTGTTTGATGTTTTAAACTAAAGGGGATTCCTGAGAGTTTTGCTTTCATTGTTTTCATTGCAAAGTGCAATGTCGTTCGGAAAACGCGAGTACTCGTAAGCATCGCAATAGACCGTCTGTTGAATTGGTCTCACTTATGTTTTGAAATAAAACATTTACCCATAATTATATATTTTGAACATGATTTACATATGACTCCGTGGCGCATGGTCGTGGGTTCGATTCCCACACGGGACAACTATTTGTGTGACCTACAGATAGTTGTTTCGCTTCCGGGCTTTTGTCCGCGTGAAATTTATGTTTGTAAAACGTCCTTACAACACAGGATAATGTTATCCTAAGTAAGGGCAACGTTTTTTTTTTTTTTTTAAAAATAAAATAAAAATAAATAAATAAATATCAAGTCACCGGACAGAAAACGAGGTGAACGAAATTTCATAACATAACCAATAACTGGAGATATTAATATTATTGAGCACATTAACGACTCTATACCTTCACTACTTTATGTATACAAAGTTCCGCTGTCTGTAAGATGCCAACAGAAAATACGCCGGTGAAAAGCGGTAAACTAAAAACTTTTCCCAGCAAAATCTATGGAATTAACCCGCTTTCCACAACCGACAACTTATTTGTTTAGTAGTGAGCAAGCTTTCGTTTGCAGATGGCAAACTTCTTTTCACCTCCTAACTTTAAAGCATTTAATAGAATAACTTCATAAAACTTTTCACCTTTAAGGCGGTTTTACATACGTCTGAAATAGTCTGCACCGAACATTATTTATTGTGGACTATAAGCGTACACTCATGAGATATTCCTCGCGTTTGTTTGTACCACAGATAAATAAGCTCTCACATTTGCCAGATTGTCAGGCAGATATTAAGTATTTCCATTTTTCCCGATCGTTAAAAACATATTAACCCCGTATAACAATTATGTAATTCATTCAGTGAATAGTAATAGTCTCAGGGTTTCAATGGCCCTGCCAATGCAACAATATGACAAGTAAATCGTTTAAAAGTGGCATATTTACTGTTTTTTTATTTAGAATATGAAATAAACACTCACATACATAGCTTAATTGAAAGGATATATATAAAACATACAAATAAATCGATGTAACTAGAATAATGAAACCTATGTTTTTTTTTATGTGCGAAGGCGGCAAACGAGGTGGCGGTTCGTTCGATATTAAGTGATAACCGCCGCCCGTGGACATTTGCTATACCCGTAGGCAGATGCGTTGCATTTTTACAAAGTTGGCACCAGCTACCTCACTCACCAGGTGAAACGAAGAAATGTACACTTCCTCTTTACGCTGGTCTTCTGTGAGATCGTGGTGCTTACCCGGACGGGCCTGCCCATTCGGGTGCCACAGTTACCACACAAAGTTTCAAAACCCTCAGTTGAAGCTTGTAAAACATATATCAAACTGAAACTTTGAGAACCTATATTGAAATATTGTCCATTTGCATATGATACATAAGACTCATCGATTTGACAATCTCAAAAAATACATATTTCAAGGTTACATCATCATCACCGCAGGCATCTTCCACAGACGGGCATGAAGCATGGTCATCGACTTCCCACTTCAAGGCCTAATAATAAGATAACTAAATGTCTACGTGCGTTTTAAAAATACTTATGTATATTCGCTAACTTGTGATACTGGACATTAACGTAGATTTGATGGAAATTGGGAGATAACGCTTGTTGAAGAACATAATTAAAAAAAAAGTAATATTAAACTGATATTTACATAAGTATGTTTATCAGTTATCTGGTACCCATAGTTTAAGCGTTCCTTAGTTTGGGAGTAGAGAACGTTGTGTAAAATTGTGTCCTAAAAATGTGTCATAACATATTTATAAGTATCAATTTAAAAGCTACTGCGACTGTGAGATTGATCCCCGGTGCCGGACCCAAAAACTTGTTAATTTTAAGTGCTGAATTATATCATGTGTCAAGCGGTGAAGGAAAAATACGTGGGGAGACGTGCGTATTTTCGAAATATCATAGAAACAATGTTTCGAAGATATGTGAAGTCCGCCAATCCGCAGTGGGACTGCTTGAATAACTTTTCTGCCATGAACCTATTTGAGATTTTCAACCGTTCATTTACGCGTGCACGTTTGTCGAACGAAATACGTCCCTTTGTCTAAATAGGAAATTTACATAAACCAACAGCGTTCGCGTATTTCCATGAAGCGTGGCCGAAGCTCACAAAATTCAGCCTAAGTTGCCAAAACTGTACTCCGCTTAGTCGGAACAAATGGTCGCTTATAAAAATTTGTAGCTACGTCCTTAGGATACGCGCCCGCCACTGTAGTCACTGAGCTATACGGCTTATCTTCAGACACAAATCTCAATGTATTTCATCGATTTCGTTTTCTTTAAACGACCTCTACGGCTGCGTAACATGAACAGGAGTGATGGCCGAAAAACGTTCTGTAATTGAATATCTAATATAATCACCCATTCAATTACGCGATGTTTGTTGTAAAAACAGCATTGAATAATTTCCTGGTGCAGGTATCGAGAGGCCCATTTCAGTAAAGTTCGGGATACGCTGATTTGAACACTGGTACCCCATATCGATTGGTCAGCTCCGCTTCGGCGCTCACGAAATATCGAAATACTTACGATAAAGTATTCCAAACAGTTTAACAGCTGTTGCAGCTGCAGCCCTGAGGTATTTGGGAGCCCATCCATGAAGGCGCAGAAGCCAACACCTCGGCAAACACGCCACGGAGTCATAAAAATTCTTCGTTAGTGTATTTACAGGTTAAAACTTAAATGTTTCTATCGACACGCGTCAATAAATACATTAAGGTTTTGACTAGTAATGTTCCCTTAGATTAACAGATGCACGTACTATGTAGATATAAATGACATGAATTCTTTTTTTTTAATCAATTTTTTTTATGTGAAAAGTTGTTAAGCGAGCTGATGGTTCACCTGATGTTAAGTGAATACCGCCGCCCATGGACATCTACTACACCCGAGGATGATGCAGATGCGTTGACAACCTTTTGAAAATTGGACTCCTGCCACCTCACTCACAAGACGAAACGCGAAAGTATTATACTTCCACTTTACGCCGATCTTCTGTGAGGTCGTAGTACTTATCCGGACTAGCCTGCCCAGTCGTGCCACAGCCGAGGCTGCTGCGTGGCCCTACCACCGTAATGAATATGAATATTCTCGTACAGATTTCTAAATATTTACATTCAAAATTCTTTATATTTATAAACGTTTAGAATTCAATTTTCTTGCAGAATTATCGACGCTAACTTTATTCGGTGACAGATTTAACAAGCGACTACGCATCCTTTAAATCAACCAAATACTTACACCGATTTAAATATCATCCAAACTTGTTTTAATAACTGTCTATAAAATTCTAGTCCTAAAGTTCCGTGTTACTTTGAGAATGAATGTGTTCATAGCGACCAAATTTTTTGGTATCTAACAATAACAATGGGACGACCCTTCAACCCCCGACAACACAACCTTCAGAAAGGAGGCAGACAGCGAAGCAATAAGGTCGATTCTCCTTTGACTGAGTGACCTCCATTTTTTACTCTTTATGCGATTCAACCGCAGGTCGCCGTGGATTGCAGTCTAGACGTGGGTCCTTTTTTTAAACGATAGAGGGTCTAATTCGGCGGTCTCGAACGTTGAGCATTTCGTAATTAGGAGTTACCTAAGTGCAGAATTTTTTTAGTTCATTGATTAGCTCCCGCTTGCAACTCTCCGTGAAACGTATTTTAAACTGATTTCGGGTTCCACACTGTTTAAGTTTAAAAATACTAATTTCAATGGCTTCCTGTTTAATTTCTCATATCGTACTTATATACATGTTCCGAAAATTCTCTTAAGCCTCAAAACATCTGTACTTTCTCACAACATTTGCGATCAATACAATAAGTTCGATATTAAAACTTCAAACGATGAAGAATTAGTTGATATGTTGTGCGATATCTTGTCGATATTCGTATTAACTTACCAAAATGAGGTTATACTTGCTTCGTGTTCTGGATCATCTACTCGCTAAACTACATTGAAGTCTAATTCTATGATTCTAATTAGGATGCTGTATGTCTGAGTCGACGAACTCGCTCTGCAGCCGAGAGTGGTGAATGTTTCATTAATGAAACTTTGAAGATAACGAAGGCAGTGTCAGTTCTTCCCGCCGCAGCTGAACTATTGCAACCGACTTAATTCTTTAATCTGTTAGACTAAATTGATTGCTTTTCTTGTTTTTGTATTCAAATATGGCTTAATATTCACAGTCTATCGTTAATTACAAGTACGCCTTTCATTGACATTTTATGTCTCTGCTATATACTCTCGTTTTATGTATTTATGAGTTTTGGGTATAGTTTATGAATGTTTGCGAGTTGGTTGTTCATTGCAAACGTGTATATAGATAGTTTCTTTGTAATTGATTCCCCTTTGATTAAGTTCAGTCCATTGTTCAATTTGGGTACATTATTACGGTGGGCAATCATGGAGCGCCTGATTGGTCGATACGAACACTCCATTGTTATGCTACTCTGCCCATTAGATCCTATTATACGCATGGCGTCTGAACGTACGCATTTGGTTGTAGTGCGAGATTTGTTTACACATGCTATAGAAATGTTCATTCCGCTCCATTGTAGGCGATGGCGCGTTTGAAACAAGTTATGATGATGAGGTTTCGAGTGATGTTGCCTGTTATAAGTTGTGCAAATATGCAACGACAAGGAAATATAAAATGCATGACTGTGTATCAAGTAAAAGACAAATTGGCGTAGTTTTAGTGCCTAAATTTCAATGCGCTAGTGTTATATCTACGTCGTGTTTGTATATAATATCATTATGTAAAGTAACAGCCTATACATGTCCCACTGCTGGGCAAAGGCCTCCTCTATACAGAGGGTATCAGGGCATAGTCCACCACGCGGCCCCACTGCGGGAAGAATTGGGCTCGATGAGCCACTGTTGGCCTTAGGGGCCTTTACAGATCCGACGGACTTGAGGTGGCCTGGTGCACGAGGCGCCTAGCCTGAACCTCGGCGTACTATTATTACGCGTTATGGTGACTAAGCTCGAGGGCTCCCGGGGGAGCCTCGGCTCGGGCTGCCACGCTATTATTGTTACCGGTTTGGGAGGCCGCCAAGCTCTTAGGGCGCTTTGGCGGGCGCTCCATGGAGTGATCAGGCTCAAGGGTCCCCGAGAGGGGACCTCGGCTTGGGCTGTCACTCAGCACGCGTTTAGCATTCCGATTCGAGGGTGCCCGAGAGGGCCGGACCTCGGCTCGATCGGTAGCTATTATCTGACTCGGGGAATTACTAGAGCTAACATTACTACCACTTCGGAGAGCGTTGGCGCTGGGAGAAGAAGTGGCGGAAGAAACTCCAGCTTCTATTATTAATAGGGGAAAACCTGCCAGGTACGTGGCGGAACCTAGTATATGTTTGCCGCATTCGCCGGCGAGTGCGGTGTGTGTTGGTGTGTTTCTTGAGTTTTTTGATCCTTTCGATGGCGATAGTCGTCTCATCGTCAGGGAAGTCGAGAACGTGACGCGGTCTTCGGTAATTGCGGCGGAAAAAATTTAGCGGCAAGGGCCTGTAGGTGACGGCACCTACGATAAGTGGGTTGGGATGCGCGGCGGCGGAATCGAAATATCGGCGCGACGCCGACTTCAGGAATTGCGCGATGGTGGGAAATTCTAGATCGACATGTAGGTCGATATTGCGCATGAACCAGGGTGCTCCCGTGGCTCTGCGCAAGAATCGATTTTGAATCACCTGAAGCCGGTGTATTTGCTTCGGAGCAATGTGAGCGAAGACGGGGCTCGCGTACGTCATGATAGGGCGAACTACTGCCTTATATAAGGTCACCTTGTTCCGAAGGGACATTTTTGACGTTTTATTGAGGAGTGGGTAGAGGCGACCGAGTACGAAGGCCGCCCGGTTCCTGACCTGGGTCACGTGTTGGGTGAATTTAAGCTGGGAGTCGAGGACGACGCCTAGATATTTGACTTTATTAACCCATGGTACTGGGCTGTCCAAGAGTTTAACGGGGGGTGGAATGGGTATGTTCTTTTGTGCACGAAAAGGACTGCCGCGCTTTTGGCGGGATTGATTTCGATCCTCCATTGCCGAAACCAGTCACCGATGGTGATGGCCGCAGCTTGGAGGCGTCGATGGATCAATTCGGGTGTTCTGCCTGTGGTATAGATACAGGTGACGTCGGTAAAAAGAGCAAGTTCTACATCTTTGACACGCGGCATGTCATTGGTGTAGAGAGTGAACAAGACTGGTCCCAACACCGACCCTTGGGGCACCCCGGCTCGAACGGGATGCGTAATCGAACACACGCCCTCGACGCGATAGCGAAAGGTTCGATTACTTAGGAAGTCTCGTATTATGCATACGAGACGGTCGGACACTCCGTACCCGTATAGCTTGTATACGAGCCCGTTGTGCCAGACTTTGTCGAACGCTTTTGCCACGTCCAGGAAGAGTGCACCGGTGTTGAGTCCACGTTGACGTTTAGTTAAAATGTGCTCCGTGATGCGGTGCACTTGATGGTGTAACTCGCACCCCCCCCCCCCCCCTTTTAATGTGTATATATATAATTATAACTTATATATTTTTTCCCCCATTATATGAATAAATCATATAACATCATTACGTGACCAGGATAATTTATTGATCTTTCTATAGGATCTTTCTAAAGGTAATAATTAGCCGTATAAAATATTATTGTGATCGTCATATTCGGTAGGACCTCATTTACGTTGTGTTTAATTAGTAACTTGATTCTTTTAGGTGGATCTTGGATAGATAAATATTCACTAGTTGTGGTATAAGCCAGAGATAATGCTAGATTGCTTTCTTATTAACTAATCCCGACTCGCTTGAGACGGGCTCAGAGTATATAGTATACTCCCTCTCACGCTTGTAAAGGGCTCACAATATAATCTTAAAATAATATCCCTTCTCTCTTGAAAAGGGCTCACATCAATTTTACATACCCGATACAAGTCTACGGCTCCCCCACATTTTAAAAAAATGTAGGGAAGGCACACGGCTCCATGAAAACACTCACCAAAGCCGTGTGCGGTGAGCGCCAACCAACATATTGCGCCCCCCCCCCCCAGAAGAGGGACAAAAAGTTGGGGAAAGGACCGAAGTCCATTGCAAAGCTGTTTTACCAGCATAAAGAGGGCTTGGCCCCTTGGCAGTGCGTAAGCACAAACTTTGACCGAAGTCGCGCATGTCAATGCGTGTAAACGTCATACAAGCCGACGACAAATCCAGTCTTCGTGAATGTACGTCAATACGGTTTTGGGCATGTGTTAAAGATCAGGCACTCTGGCCCTATGATATAATAAGCCCTCCGTAAGCGCCACCACTTTTGCCAGATCGCCGCGACTGCAGACGTGATTGTTAGTGTTTTGGCATCACCACCATTAAAAAGGTTAGCACGACATTTCGTCGCAGAGCGCGTAGCCCCAAGGGTATGGTTAAAACGTTGCACGGCATCGCCGCAGCCTTGAGAGGTTTTCTCCCGCCAGCTACCATCCACATGAGGTAAACGCATATGCTCCACCAACCATTGAAATAGTCAGATATAGCCATAGTTGTGATTTTTATGTTTAGCCATCAGAAGGGTTTATAATTGGCAACATATAATTATTTGTCAGTGTCTCTGACGTTGAGTATAATGTATTTTCGATCAAGTTTGTCTCACCCACCAGCAAGTTGCCATTATTCGTTCGAACGGTGGGAACTTTACTGAGATTCGTTAATAATGATAAAACGTATAAAGAGGTCAGACAGTCTGCAATTCCGTCATCAGGAACCCGACTTGGACAAATCTACTGAGATGTGCATCAAACCGAGACGCAGACTCGGCCATTATGAATAGCGTCGTCTCCCAAGCAAATGTCGCAAGACGCAATGTCACCAAATGCAACATGCATCAATACAACTATCGCAGGTCAACACGCCAACATACAGCCTATCCGCATACACAGCAGACATCATCACCTCGAACCTCCGTCAACCAGACTCATACGATGCAATGATATTAGGCGCAGATCACCCCGCAAATACCACAAGACGCATTACTGCATATAGCCGCATGCATCAATGTGACTATCGCGTAGGTGGCACACCCTCACACCACACCAATATAACTCCAATCAACTTCGGCTCCAAAGTTTAGAATATCCTCGGAACACACGAAGTGTCCAAACATACTCTTTCACGATCCGAATGATAGTCGACGTATCATAGCGTAAACACTAAGACGCCAACCACCAACGGACCCCCACCCAAGCCAAGTAATAGCCAACGTATCATAGTGGAATACACTAAGACGCAAGCCACCACCAGACTCCCCAAAGTCAGATGATCAGTCGACGTATCATAGTGCAACACACTAAGACGCCAACTACCACCAAACTCTTACTATGCCGAATGACAGCCAACGTATCATAGTGATGGTCACTAAGACGCCAACTACCACCAGCTATCGATGATATGTCCACCACTGAAGACATATCCATTCATGGTTCCACGTTTACCGTAGACCATATCGTCGTACAGAAGTACCACGCAACTCCATAGTAATATGTCTTATAAAGTCCCAAGTCATTCATTGCTCTTCATTATATTTATATATTCATTATTTTTTCTCTGAGCCTTCACATATTATTACTTTTATCCATTAGACCTTACTTCCATATGATATTGGTATGGGACGTTCATACAATGTACTTTGACTATAGTAACTAAGAGTCGCGATCGACCTCTGTACTTACATATGTGCGGTCATACAAATGTGTCCCCGCACGGTACATAATTCTTCCCTTAGAAATCACTAAGTATGGAATTGTATTTAATGGACATAATAGTGATCGTATCTTGCTATATTTTTAATAAATATCCTTTTTTGAGTATTTTAAGTGATTTTTAACTATTTTTTATCAATTTTTGGTAATATCATTTTCTCATACTAACACTTATATTTCTTAAATTTAAGTATATATTATTAACTTTTATTGTGACTAAACGTTCTTAAACGTTTTACTTTCATCTTAATTGATCTTTATTATGACTAATTAATAATAATATTTATTATTATTAATAGGTCGTTACAATGGGTACATGAGTGTTTGGCTCTAAATCCAAACTGCTCTGGGATGGGGAGCCCTTTGGTGTCCATAAGGGATCTTAAGCGGGCTAATATTAGTCTTTCAAAGATCTTCCCAAATGTTTTGAGAAGACTTATTGGACGATATGAGGTTGGGAGAGTGGCGGGTTTAGAGGGTTTGAGGAACCCTATGACATCGGCTTCCTTCCACTCGGATGGGAAGAAGCCTTCGGTTAAGGCCGCGTTGTAAATTAATACTAGTATCTGAAGGATGCTAGTAGGGAGGAGCTTGGTCACCTTATTGGTGATACCATCTGAGCCTGGTGCTTTACGCGGGCGTAGTTTATTAATGGTGTCTATTAGTTCGGAGCACGTGACTGGGGGAACGGGATCGCGAAGTGGCTCTAAGGCTTTCCTTTCTACCTCTTCGTTCACCTTGCGGAGGTGTTCGGGGTTGATCGGAAGCAGACTGGGGGAGCATTGAGACTCTAGGCTGTCAGCCAGGCATTCGGCCTTCTCTTCGTCAAGCATTGCTGGCGTACCTATCGGACGGAGCCCCACTGCGGATTGGCGGACTTCACATATCTTCGAAAATATTTTTTTTTTATTATTTCTAAAATATGCAGGTATATAATGCAGGGATAAGTCAGCACTTAAAGTTAAAAACTTCATTGGTGCCGGTACCGGCGATCGAACTCAGGTTGCTCGAGTATATTGAATTAAAGGCGAGCGCCCGGACACTGAACTATCACGGCTCTATATCATCTATATATCATTATGCGCTACAAAAAAAAATTCGAAAAGGGATTCGAACCTGCAGCGTTATTGATAGTGAGATCTACAGCTGCAAGAGCTATTGGCGACGGAATGAACGATTCACATACGTCTGTAATTCTATATATCCGTTAGTTTGGGCGGAAGTTATCACGCGTTATCTATGCCGCAATAACGTCACAGCAACGAAAATCGACACGGATTTAGGTATATTGCTACATACATTTTTGTGTCTCGTATGGGTCGCCTTTTTAACTAATTCTAGTATACTAAGCTGGTCAGGAAATACCCGTTGTTGTGGTCACGTAGGTCCTGAAAAAGGAACTTGATATTATTACTTTCAAGTACCGGTATTTTTCGAGTTAAAATCTCGTAAATGGAGATGTTGTGGTTTGCTCATAATATGGATTTATAGCATTGGGTCATCAGGTGATCCTTTAGTTAACTTGCTAAATTCTCACAAAAAAAACGTAATAGATGCAGCTTAATCTAACGTCACTATAAAGGCCGGAAAGAATTAACTATTTTCATATGATACTAGCCTCTGTAGAGAGGAGGCCTTTGCTCAGCAGTGGGACATGTATAGGTTGTTACTTTACTTTTTTTTTACTTTATATGATACTAGCGGACCGGGCGTTGTCTTGTACACACGACTTAATACCAATAACTTGAATAAAAAACATTGTAAATCTAAAGCATTCTCGAATCGACCGGAAGACACAAAAAATTCATTAAAATCGGTCCAGCCGTTCTCCTGAACTCCTCCTGGAGTTCAGGGACATACACACGAACAGTAGAATTGTATATATCAAGATTTACGTTTCACATAAAAATTTAAACCTTGGTTAAATCACGTAATAATAAGGAAATCGCATATGTGACATTTTGTTCTATAATACATTGCTTTAGGATGGTAAAAAACTGTTACGCTTAAATTCCGAAGCCTTCTACATAAAAAAAGCATATAAATAAACAAGCTTGCATTCAAAACTAGAGTCTCATGTATTATTTTCGACTCAACATAATCACACAACACAATATGACGCGCGAGCCTAGTGCAGAGCTGACCTTGACTCTTGAATCGTCCCACATTCGTTTCCGATGTTGAAAAGATGCACGCATTTGTGTCACGCCACTGCAGCCGGGGCCGTTGTGGGTGCGCGCGTGGGCGGACCGGGTACCGGGTACGATCGTACCCGCGGCTGTCGCTATCCGATCTGAAGTTCGGAGGGAATCGGTGAACGAATTATACGTGCGTTTCTTAAAACTCAACGATACAACACAGGTCCCGAAGGCCGTAACGTCCCTTATCATCATCCCATTTCCGGTGCACAAATATAACACATTAATAATAATTCGTATTCCCGGTGGTAGGGCCACGCAGCGGCCTCGGCTGTTGCACGAATGGGCAGGCACGTCCGGGTAAGTACCACGACCTCACAGAAGACCGGCGTAAAGTGGAAGTATAATACTTTTGCGTTTCGTCTGTTGAGTGAGGTGGCCGGAGCCCAATTTTCAAAAGGTTGGCAACGCATCTGCAACCCTCGGGTGTAGCAGGTGTCCACGGGCGGCGGCATTCACTTAACATCAGGTGAACCGTCTGCTTGCTTGGCAACTTTTCACATTAAAAAAAAAATTTGCATTATTCCTCACTTTCACCTTTATTCATTTCGCTATATATTCTTAATTAACCGAGCAGTAACGATTGAAAATAATGTGTTTGACAAACTTATCAATTTATTGTTTTATTTTCAGAGAAAGTCGTGAGGTCAGAAGGCGTCTGGGAGGGCACTACATGGCGCTGTGACTAAGGTGACTATAATGACTATGAACTTAAAGTTGACTTAATGACGATGCATGCGTGCACACAGATATATAGATATCCATCAACCGCGTATTCCACACTCCAATCAAAACACACATTACCATTTATAAATTATAGTAACTGAAGTGTATAATACTTAATTCGTCTAAGTATAATTGATCAACGGCCGGTTTCAATATTCTATCTGTCTGTAAATTTGGTTACTAACGGTCGGTATTTGACATAAGCTCCATGATACTTATGTCGAAATTCCTTCTCCAGTTAGAAACCCACAGCATTATTATTAAGCAATGCAATAACCGACAATTAATAAAACCGAAACTCGAACTCTACACGTCTAGGTTTGAAGGAAGTGACTTCGTATTTTAGATCATCTACATGTCGAAGCGTCATGTCGCGCTGCCGCACTTGACGCTTCAACATATAACGACAGATCATTGACTTTAGTAATTAAATGAACAATACAGATTTTTATTCCTTCAAACGGAAACTTCAAGGGGATATTTGGGATGAGGTTGACACAGGGCCAGGAATGGATTTTCGACATAGGACGTCCGAGTATGTCAAAACTCATCGCGTTTCAATCTGATCGTTATTCTCTTTACAACCGACTTCAATAAGGGGGGCGGTTATCAATTCGGCTGTAATTTTTTTTATGTTTGTTACTTCAGAACTTTCCACTGAGTGAATCGATTTTGATGATTCTTTTTTTCTTTGAATGCTTGTGTTTCCCATGTGGGCCCATATTAATTTTCATTGGTATTGGATCTTGGGCTCCGGAGATACTTAGGAAACTCCTGAAAATCAATTATAAAATGAATACAAAGCGAGATATTTGGAGTTGGTTATGTTTTTTTACCAAATAATATTCTAAACCAATAATAAACATTTAAAGCAGAAATGACATTGTGTACAATTTTATATCGGAATTCCCGCCATGCCTGCAGATAACGTGCACTGAGATAAACTTTTCCAACATGTAATCTCTTACCCGACTGTGCCACTCAAAGGGACATATATGTAGTTCCTTTGACGCGCTGTACACGCGTGGAGCGATTTTGATTTATCTTACGTCAATCCAAATTCTTTGAGTTACTTTTTGAGTTTTAAAAACATGAGAATAACAAAATTCGACATGGCATCAACCAGACACCTTATTGTGAAAAAAAAAAATAAACACAATTGCAACCAAAAGTTCAATTCCAAGAGCATATTTTTAAAATGTTTTAAGTTATTAATAGCATATGCTCCACTGTTGGGCAAAAGCTTCTTCTGTACAGACGGTATTAGGGCATAGTCCACCCAAGCGAACCCAACTGCGGATTGGCGGACTTCACGCACATTTTTTCTTTTATTATTTCGAAAATATGCAGGTTACCTCACGACGCTTTCCTTTACCGCTGAGCTTTTGATAAGTCAGCACTTAAAATTTACAATTTCATTTACACCGACACGGGGATCAAATTCAGGTTGCTTGAGTATATTGATTTAAAGGCGAGCGCTAGGACAATGAGCTGTCACGGCTAAATATTTTTATGAGCAGAACGTTAAACTTTATATATAACTCTCTCTGAATCATTCTGAAAAACGGAAAACTCAATAGGACACGCCGCGATGCGGCCGCCAATATTTGCCCATGTAACACTTCCATTAGTGTTATTGGCTTCGTCTAGGAAGTTTCCAAGTCTCGGGCACTGTAAAAAGACTCAACTACTGATCTACGCCGAGTTTCGAGCTCGAAGCAAACATTTGTTACCCTCGTGCCTGTACATAATTAATTGGCAGTACTTCGGAAAGTTGATTATAGACAGAGCATCCATTAAGAAATTAATAGTCCCAGGTGGGCTTTGAAACTTGTTTGATCATCGAGAACCTTTTCAATTTAACCGCAAACCGACTCGACGTGATCGTGATCTTGCAAATATTGCTTGAGATGTTATGACAAGCAAATATTAAGCCGAATATAAGTTTCGCAAACAAAAATTGCCACTGCGTACTTGCCTCCTACCAACTTTTTCATGATCTAATTATCCTATCAAGGACCTGCGCAAGCGAAGGATTGGACGTAAGTCGGGACCACACGTGATATCCCACGGCGTCCATCAAGGCATTATTATTAGGCAGTCTTTCTTATATTCTATGCTACCTTTATTGTATAACTTCAGTAACAGATGTTCTTCGTTGCTCTCCAGAAACTTTCCTTGTTATGAGTAGTTCTTTAACTTACGAACATTTCTTGTCATATTGATTTATTATACTTTTTCGATTCTTATGTTAAAGCTATGTATACGATCCTAATTTTAATATTATTAAACATCGTTAAAGTTTAAAGTTTGTATGTATTAAGTGTAGAAAATTTGTTTGGATGTATGTTTGTTACTCTTTCACGCAAATACTACTGAATGGATTTTAATGAAACTTTACAATAATATAGCTTATACATCAGAATAATATATAGGCTATAATTTATACACATATTTTTATGTTTATTTGTCTTTCTGTCTGAATGTTACGCCTTCAGCCTATTGAACGCAGACGCAGCCGACGGGCAGCAGCAGTAGTATTTATTTTAAGATATAAATTAAGTTCCCATCAAGAATAACTGACCACAACAGTTTACTGAAAACTTCACTTTCGAGACGGGTATACTCTTCAAATCGCACAGCGGAGGGTCCACTTGAGCTGGAATGCTTGTGAAATACTTTTGCAAAGTCGCTCAATCAGTTAATGGAGACCCTTACTCGATTGGCCATGGAGTGAAGTACTCAGCAACCCACCATCAGTTCGAAGCGTGGCAACATAGAGCTGCCACGAAAGCTAAGAAAACCCAAGTTTAACTTTTTCACATTTCGAATTTATCGCGTTTATTTTCAATGTCGTTTCCCGATGTTTCGGATACTTTTCAGCGTTCAAGGCTGAGGCGTTGTACGCCTGAATGCCTTTGTTGGATTAGGCTACCTTACTAATCCTTACTTCCTTACTAATATTATAAAGGCGAAACGCGTTTGTATGTATGTATGAATTATTGTTACTCTTTAACGCAAATACTACTGAATGGATTTTAATGAAACTTTACAATAATATGGGTTATACATAAGAATAACACATAAGCTATAATTTATATACATGTTTTTATGTATATTTGTCTTTCTGCCTGAATGTTACGCCTTCAGCGTACAGCAGCTAGTATGATAAACACTTAAGTTTGCATGTATGGATGGATGTTTGGATGGATGTTTGTTACTCTTTTTTTCAAATACTACTGAGTGGAATTTAATGAAACATAATATATAATTTATAAAGCTATTTGTGAGTTGTACAACGTGAAGGTAATGATAATGTGTCCATTAAGTAGGAAAAAATTCAGCCATCTGCAAGATATTCTAGTAACATAATTATAAACAATAAACTTATGTTAATTCCCTTTGGCAGTGCGCGTGAAGCCACGGTTAACATCTAGTAATTATTAATTTAGTGATGTATGTAGAAGGCGCTAATTATTTCTCGTGTAGTAGTAGTATACCTCAAAATCTCGGTACCACCCTGAGGTTGACTGGTAGAAAATGCTGTCAGCATTAAGTCCGCCTATGTACAGAGTTATGTGCATGAAGTCATAAAATAAAATAGTATTGTCGTAGAGTATATAACGTATGAAATTATTAGTAGTATTCCGCCACGAGTACTCAGTACCAGCGCAGGCGTTCTGTTGCGACTGACGGCGTGCTTTTCAGAGACGCTATCTGGTCACCACGAGTGCATGCCACACGAGTGGCGCCTTGCGCAGGGCTGTCCACAGTCCGTGCGCTGCGAGTTTTTCTCGTGTTACTGCGGCCTTACCTAAATAAACAATTTACTCCTTCATAACGGACGAAGGTATAACCACCACCGGGTCGTACCTGATATTCTTACAGCCGAACTCAATGTAAAACAGCTTATGCACTTTGCCGTTCAACTTTCTACCCAACACTGCAATACTTTTTTTTATGGAAGAAATGGGCTACTGGGCTCCTGCAGAGGAGGCTCACCTGATGGTAAGTGATCACCGCCGCCCATGGACACCTGCAGCACCAGTGGGCTTACAAATTCGTTGCCGGCTTTTAAGGTAAGAATGTGGTATCTTCTTGAAATATCCCAGGTCGAAAGACCGCCAGATCGAATCGAAAAAATCCATTTTTTTCCTATCCTAACATTGCTCAGTTCACTTTACAATCCATCTACACGGAGTTCAAGGAGGTAAATTTGATTAATTTACTAAGCTAAAATCAGCTAAGAGGCTAGGAAACATTTGAATCCTTTTAAAAGCGAGTTGACAATTGTGCGTCGATGGGTGCAGGAGGCTTAAAATCGAGCATCGCGGCAGTTTGTGGGCGAGGCATGTGTTCAGCAGTGGGCTCAAACAGACTGAATTGGTGATGATGATGAGAATTGTAGATAATTGTATACAAACATTTAATTAATACATCATATACGTGAAGCTAATGAAACCGTTAAGATAGCATACGTATACAAGTCGACCCAATAATGTTTCTATTGTTTGGCACGCACGGATCCGATTCTGCCTGTTGCTTCGTCCATTCGAAGGTGGACAAAATGGCGTGACAAGAATGGCTAATAACGGTGCCTTAGAAACGGGACGGCCAGCCCTGCACGGCCGCGCTGATATTTGACTTGGTCGCCACGGGGCGGTTAATTGATTCCGTTCGGGCACAGGCCGCTTTCTGGGTCAAGCAGGGACGCCAATTTCCCGGCTGTCGATAACCTTTATTTAATAGCACTTTAAGAGTGTTTTAGTGAGAGTCCTACTCTATCGTATAACACACGCCGACATAGCTCTGTGGTACGAAAAAACTAGCTGCCTCAATTATTTTCCGCAAACAGTGTTGGGAAGTTGCATTAAAGCACGTTATGACTTGGAAAATATCCGGTTCAACGTTGTTTTTCTGTCGATATAATTTATGCAGCTATCTGGTGGTGGTTACCGAGGAGTAATTTTTTTATGTGAAAACGTGGCAAATAAGCTGGCCGTTTACCTGATGGTGGGGGATAACCGCCGCCCATGGACAATTGCTGCACCCATAGGGTTGCAGATGCGTTACCACCTTTTAAAAAGTGGGCTTCTACTTCACGCTGGTCTTCTGTGACGTGCTTCCCCTGATGGGATAATTGCCTAAAAAAGTCTAAAAACAACACTTTTCTATATAGTACAAAAGATTCGTAATAATACTTAAAAGTCAATTTGAACTTTAATACCATACCATAAAGTTTAAGTGTGAGTGGAGGGGTTCCGGGAAGGCAAAACAAGTGAGTGACTGTGGTAAAATGTCACTTGGAATGTAAACGTCTCTTTGCTGTGCATCACTATATAGTATTGGCCTAAAGGTCCTTGATACCGGGCTATAAAATCCAAAAAAAAAACTACATAGTATAAAACAAAGTCGTCCCGCTGTCTGTCTGTCCCTATGTATGCTTAGATCTTTAAAACTATACAACGGATCTTGATGCGGTTTTTTTTTTACTAGATAGAGTGATTCAAGAGAAAGGTTCTTATGTATAATACATTGCACCCGTGCGAATACGGGGAGGGTCGCTAGTTTTACTATAAATATCAAATAAACACGTGAGCTTAGAGGAGTTCGGTTCTCGTTCCAATTTCGGGGTTCGAAAAGCGAACGGTGTTTAAATCCTCGTATATAGCTGCATCTCAACATTATTTCTTTCAATGAAAATAGTAACCTGACAACGACGTTAGTGTGCGTAAAGTTTTTAAATAAATAAACGACATCGATTCAGTGAGGGGACCAACAGGGAGGATGAATGAAAAAAATCCAATTGTCCCCAGGTACGTCACTAGCAGGTCGCGGCAATTACATGATAGTATCTGAACTGCGACAGCCAGTGTTCCGCCTGTATGGAATCGCGACGGAGGTCGTTGGTCATCGGAACTGCGCTTTATGTGTACAGCGATAGGGCTCCATTTTTAACCGATCACAAAAGTAATAAAAAACGGTTGTACGTAAACAAAATGTGCGTCGCCAGTTTTGAAAATAATCTGTACATCGCAGCGCAGGGAAAACATTTGAAGTACTAAAGAAAGTTTTTTGCAGGGAATGTTTTAAAGGGACACTTTTACTCACACCAAATAGTATCTAAACATAAAATTATGGACACATTAATTGATGTAGTCCGTCCACATCAATTAATGTAGCATATACAGTGAAAGAGATGTGGAAGGGGAAAAAAAATTAAAACTACTTAATGTCCCTGGTAGACGGGCTATTTTTACACCCTTCTGGGTGAATGACAAAGACGTTGAAAACTTGCTAGGGATGTAAAAAAAGGAATAAAAAAGCTGAACATTGGGATGACCCCGTGGAGCAGTTTTTGGGGACAAGTTATTGTATGATCCACAGATAGTTGTTTCGCACCTGGGTGTTTTTCCGAGTGAAATTTATGTTTGTAAAACGTCCTACACAGGATAATGTTATCCTAAAGTAAGGGCAATGAATTTTTGCTAGGTTTTTACGACACTCAATTGTTAATTGTGATGGAATCAAAACGAATAAAACGAGAGTGCCAAAATAAGCTGAGTAAGAGTAACAAGTAATGATTACAGAGAGCCGTTTAAAAATTATACAGATTGTCGTTTAGATAAACATATAGACTATTAATGCATACGTAGGATAAAATCGTCATTAAAAAAACTCCTTGTAAACTTAAACACGATGGCTCATCGTTGTGGGTTTACTCCAATCGCAATCGACAACAATCAAACGGGACTGCCGTGTTTCTCCCCAAATTCGATTCGAATTTGTTTTTGTTTTCGATTCGAACTCACTCTTGGCTCGAACTCGATTTGAAAACCTTACCACCGAACCGAATCGAAACTAGAAACAAGACCGTGCGTTATCAAATCCTTTAACTGCATCCGGCCTATTACGTCAAGCAACAAGACAAATGTTCCACGTTTAAGGTTACAACATCTTTCTTGGATAAAGTGTTAATTGTTTAATTTTTTTCGAAAAATTATTCCATCTTAGTTAGTTTCAAGTAGAGTCATCGCTCGATTGTGCGCCGGCGTCAGATTCATTGGTACGAACTGACCCGAACTCGAGTCAAATTCGATCGATTCAGAACTCGAACTTGTCGGGAGTACGAGTAGGCAGCCTGATTTAAGCCGTAACTTACCTCTTTTCAAATTTCATGCTTCATAGGTTTGTTATCCTAAATGATACCATAAGAGAGTATCGGAGTATTGCATCGTATTGGACTACAAATTGACGGGAAGATCACATAAAGGCTAAAAAAAATTAACGGAATAATACTACGTGCAGAAATTAGCTATATGAATTCAATTTGTGCGTTCAAATGTACCACTAAATATTAATTTTCTTTTTAGTGATAATTTCTGCACTCAAGATCAAACTTTCTCCTTTACTCGGAGTTTACGTCCTCCCGACAAAGAACGGTCGCAGGGGGTCAGTATGGTCCCTCGTAATAAATTCTCCTGCAGGATATAAATGGATGTTTTATATTCCCCCGGTACCGAACAATGAAATAAGGAGGGATGCTCCGTTTGACAAACACTTTCCGAGCTGTGCGGAACATTGCAAATGCCATGTTCCTTTACAAAATTGCCGCACTAATACACTCTCTAATGAAATAAACCACTATTTATGAGGAGACTGCACGAGGCTACGTAAACTGATGTCAACTTCTTAGTTAGTTACTAAAGTTTCTATCGGAAACTGATCAGCCGCCCGTGAGACTTACGCCCGGTTTCTCAAACGCTGATCATCGCAGAAGTTAACTAATCAGCTGTCAAACTGTCAAAGTATCTTGTTATTTTGCAAGTGCAGAGCACGAGTCATTTCCACACATCCTTGTCCTCAATGTATTCTTGGACATTATCTAAGGCCCTTGCCATTAGGGTAGCTTTTACAAATTGTTTGAAATCGTTTATACTTAGTTATTTGTGGATGTCACATATTTTATTAAATTGTTTGTAACAATTGTTTGTAAAAGACCTATTTAATTAAAAGTTGATGCATCTACCAAGAAACGACTTTCTGGTTTTAGCCAGTCTAAACCTCGGTACTTCCAGTGTTATCACGGCCCCAATGCGATAGAAAGTTTTTTCGTACATAGGTGGACATTACTACATACATAAATGATGATCTCAAATATGTAAAGCGGCGGGAGCGTAAAAAAGTTTATTCGCTTAAATAAATGCAGTAATGACTCACGTGGACCGAAGCCATAGACAGCCCGTACAGCCTGCTTTTGTAATACAAACATTGCAAATATTGTGAAATGTTATTTAAGTTGCCGAAAGGATGAGTCAACTCTCTGAGTTGATCAGAATGATCTTGATGATCAGTATAATCAATTCAAATAGTTTAACCATCCTTTTTCCAAATTAACAGATGATTAATTAACTTCAGATGATCAGTGTTTCAAAAACCGGTCGTTAAGCCGTCCACCGCAACTCTATCCAATCTGTAACGTGCATGTCTCGGTTCCGTTACGTCACAGTCCACAATGCGCCCCCGGGAAGTTGGCGCGATAACTGCTAAGTAAGTTCTACTAGCTCCTTCCAAGACAGCCCGAACTCTGACGACGGATGGATTTATTGACGAATTAGAAGCTATTTGCAGCTGATACTTATTATAATTACGAGCTGCGATAGCTCCGTGTCCGGGCGGTCGATCTTTATACAATACTAGCTGTGCCGGCGACTTCGTCCGCGTGGATTTTAAAATAAAAGAAAATTCTAAAATAAAAGTAGCCTAAGTTACTCCTTACTACATCAGCTATCTGCCAGTGAAAGTCCCGTCCAAACCGGTCCAGCCGTTTCAGAGATTAGCCGAAACAGGCAGAGAGAGAGTCAGACAAAAATTTTTAAAAAAAAATGTTATTTTGGTACACTTAGCTTGTATACACCTTGTATACATCTATTAAAAATGAAAAATCCATGAAAATTGTTATAGTGGCAGAGCCACGCAGCAGCTGTTTAGCTGACTTTCGCCACGATTGGGCAGGTCCGTCCCGGAAAGTACCTCTAAGTGTTTTACTTATGCGTTCTTAAAGGAAACAATTGTACGATAATGTCTATGTACATACATAACATTAGATTTTGATCAGTTTAGGCAGGACTGCGGTCATGAGGCCCTTTACTAAGAGACCCTAAGCAAACATAACCTTCACACGGAGCTGTATTAACGCCAATATTAGTTTATGACATTCACCGAAACAATAACACGTTTACTGTGCAAACTTTCATAACAGTTCTATAAAACAGTTTCGTGCATTCACACTAATACTGCATACTAAATGAATATATTTTTACGAGTTTTAAACTTCATGACACGTCATCATGAATCCCGCAAAGTATTCGAAGCGCAGGGAATTTCAGTTTAAAACAATCGCGATAAAGTCCGATAAACTTGTATCATACGTTTGAAGTCATACACTTCTTTTGATTCGATTGCGATCCAAGCCGAGATTCGAACCTCCATCTGAGGCGCCCTTGGATCGTGTCGCCCCCCCCTCCCAAACCCCCCCCCCCCCCTTGTTAGTCGATTGGTCGATTGTCTATCTTTCGTTAGCAGGGTGTTGCGGAGTACAGCGGAGCGGACGGCGTCTTCTTGTCGTCGTCGTGCAGCAGCTACGTTGTTCTCCCGATACCGTGGTGGGTCGTCTGCCCGCGGACCTCCTCCGCCGTAGCTGTCAAAGTCTACACGTGACCCAAAATAGCCTCTTTTGACGCGTTTGGAATTAATTATGAGAGTTAAATTTTAGCGCGCAAGCCGACAGTCAGAAAGCGACATGATGAAGTTGGTTGCAAAACGACAATCGTCACGGCGTTACCATGGCAACCGATAACAATTTCAAAAAAAACCTGTAAATCCAAGACATTTAATTAAACCTTTATTAATTGCATTCAATGTCTTTTTCGCGACAAAAGAATAAAGGCAAAAGAGCCAAATTTTTAACTAATTAGTGTACGCACGTTTTTTTTATTACAGACAATTTGATTTCCTCTTTACGATTAACGGTCAGTTTTGATATTTTTCACTAAAATTATACTTTAATTTTATTCTCTACTCAAAAACTCGGTATTACGGGTTTTGAATCCTTTACTGTATAATATTTGCCCTCTCCTGGTTTCTTTCAAGTAGTTTTTACGTATTTTTTTACGTTACATAATAGGGAAATACGACCATTAGTGTATTTTACTGACATTATTATGCCTTAAAGTCTGTGAATGAGAATTTTACTAATATACCAATTTTACAAACGAAATCTAGTACATAAAACGGGAGGTTTTTTTTTAATAAAACAAGGAAACAAGTGAAACGTGGTCCAGAATAGTTGAGTCGCATCATACAGTATGACCTGCACAAATTTTTGTGAAACTGGATCCACCCCGAAACACGCGCTAGTCCGTTTCTACAATAGACATTTTACAATGTCTCTTGACTACCGGATCGCAGTGGTCGTTCGGACTCACCACCATTTCCCTCCCACACAAATCAAGCGCGTCTCTAATCTCAGCAAACGATTGACACAGTCGGAGATCGACTGAGATCGGACCACCCAGGTTCTAAGGGCCTCAGCCGATAGCTACGTCCGTTGCCTACGGACGCCTGGGCCAGATATACAAAAATCAGATGTACAAATTTCAGATATACAAAAGTACTCTTTGGCCTGGCCCGACTGAAAATCAGCGCCGCAATTTTGCGCGGCATATGCTGAGGCGGTCCTTTCCGTACTACTTTAAAATTTATAAATACCTTTTATTTTTGTTTTACTTTCACTATAAATTTTTTTATTACTTTTATGTTACTTTTGAATTCATTATATTGTTGTTTTTTTTTTAAATTTAAACTGTAACTAAATGTAACATAATTGTGTACAGTTTAAGTGACGGATTAAATGTCTTATATGTCTTATAGCTCAGTGTCTCTTGTCCGGGCCCGCGCTATCACTAGCGTGGCAATATCCGTAAGTGTACATCCGAAAGCAAACTGTGTTCCTAAATCCGGAATTATTAATTACAATTTTAAGTGCTCACTTATCACGCGCAACGTGGCGGAGGAAAACACGGTGAGGAAACCAGCATATTTCCAAACAATAATTTTAGAAGGAAAAAAACATCGAAGCCAAGTTAAGTCTGCCAATGCGCAGTATGGTCGTCGCGTGGTGGACTACCCTAACACCCTCTGTGCGGAGGAGGGCTTCGCCCAGCAGTGTGGCTGAAACACGCGAAGACAAAGAGGTCGCTCGCGCCTTGCATCGGATCCGCCAGTGCAAAAAGTGCAAGGGGCACAAGGAAGCATGCGCCAAACAAAAGCCGGCTAATGAAATGCGGAGCGCGCGGCGCGGCCATCCTTCCGGCGAGACGCGTGTAACCGAATGCCCCCCCCCCCCCCGCCCTCCTCCTACGCCCCCCACTTCCCCGCTCCCCGTCCGCCCCCGACAATGTTGCGTAATGAGCCGTTCGCCACGCAACAGCTGGCCATGTCTCGCTAGTTCCTGTCGAGCGTACGATACAGCGGCCGGCACTTCGAACTTGGGTCCACGGCTCGAGTAAAGACGCTGTTCTACCGCTGCGCAGACTCGTCAACAGCTTTTATTATGTATTTAAAGATATAAATCATCGCTGGATATCTCTGTCGACGGTGTAACGGAATATAGATGAGAGAGTGTATCGGGATCGAGTCGCCCGCCCGTTTCTTGTCAAAGGCGCAGAAAAAATATCCAATCGACAATCGTCGCTTAGCAATTACTGATACACACTGTCGACGCCTTTCCACACTGCGCAGTCGAAACGTTAATGCATTATTCACACACTAACAGCACATCTGAGCCTGTCTCGACCGCTTCAAACGGCATGAACGCCGCATTGAAAACACTGAGTGTCGCTGTTAAAGTGCGTTTACACATATAGTTATTCGAATTACTCTCGATTTCAAAATTGCAAGGAAGGTTCTTTAGAATTTTACGTGTAAACTACCTCCTGTGATGCTTGTGGCTCCATGAAATGTGCGTTGTATTAACAACGTTTATTATGCAGGGCTTCTTTTCATAAAAAAACTAGTAACCCGCCCCGGCATCGCACGGGTGCAATGTCTTATACATAAAAACCTTCCTCTTGAATCACTGCATCTAGTAAAAAAAACCGCATCAATATCCGTGGCGTAGTTTTAAAGATCTAAGGGACAGACAGGCAGCGGGACGACTTTGTTTTATACTATGTACTGATACAGCAAGTAAAATAGTAACATTTGTATGTATCAATAACATTTCTTTTTCAATTTTTTTTTATGTTAAAAGTTGCCAAACGAGCAGACGGTTCACCTGATGGTAAGTGAAAACCGCCGCCCATGGACATTTGCTACACCCGAGGGTTGCAGATGCGTTGACAACCTTTTGGAAATTGGGCTCCGGCTACCTCACTCACCAGACAAAACGCGAAAGTATTTTTTATACTTCCACTTTACCCTGGTCTTCTGTTTGATCGTGGTACTTACCCGGACGGGCCTGCCCATTCGTGCAACAGCCGAGGCTGCTGCATGACCCTACCACCGTCAATTAATAAGGTCACCCGCCCATGGACATTCGCAACACCCGTAGGGTTGCAAACGCGTTACCACCTTTCAATAAAGTGGGCCCCGGCTACCTCACTCACCTGACGAAACGCAGGAGATGAACACTACCACTTCACGCCGGCATTGTGTGAAGTCGCGGTACTTAGAAATCTTGTGTGACCGTAAATCATGATTTGGCTTGGCTGGTTTTTTTACAAGGATAAGGTTTCACTGCTGTTCGATAGCATAGTTCTGATTGCGAGTAAACATTAAAAGTCTAAAAAACTGAAAGGAAAGCAATATATTAACCTTATTTTGGGCATTAGTGTGTCCCCGCCCTTAGCTGTCTCCAAATCGCGAAATTTAAAACAAATTGAAACGAAATCTCGTTTAGAGATAAATCGAAGTCAATGCGAAATTTCAAAAGTAAGATTGAAGATACACAAGATTGAGCGTACGCCGAAACAACACAAATAGTCCTCTATGAATTCATAAGTATTTTATTGCGTTCAATTGCTAGTCATTTAATATAATGTACTAGTTGAACCATGCTAAATTTACTACCGTGATCAGTTATCGTGACGTGTCTAATCTTAATCTAATATTTTATTTGAATTTCACTCATTCTCTATTGATCTGTTTGCTAGTAAACAAAGGCCTCCTCCAATCTTTTCCACTGACATCCTTCTTGAGCCACCCTATTACATGTTACGCCTGTCGCTAGTCTTATGTCATCAAGCCATCTTTTATGTTATGTACTCCTTTTCCTTCTCTTGGATACCAACTTGTCACTTTACCTTTACCTCACTTGCTGCATTTACCTTTCCTCTTATCATGGGCCGAGCCCATCACCATTTAAGTCTTATAATTTTGCACGTTATGTCTGTAACGTTTATTTTGGTTGCATAGAAACGTGTATATAAGTATTTATCCGTGAGGTATAAAAACTTGTAGGAAGACTGACGAAAAGCTTTTCGCCGCTGCTTGATTTATAACTGCGTACTCCGGAATACGCACCCGACACTAACCACTGAGTCAAACGGCGTAACACACCATCGGCAAAATCTCAATGTGTCAATATTGACTTCTTGTTTTTACGCGAATATTATACATTGTGCAATGTAAGATTTGTGTAGAAAAATGGATTTTTCTTAAAAATACATAGACTTTATTCTACTTGTCTATAAAGTAAAGTAAAGTATCAGCCTATACATGTCCCACTACTCAGCAAAGGCCTCCTCTGCACAGAGGGTATTAGGGCGTTGCCCACCACGCGGCCCCCCTGCGGATTGGCGGACCTCACATATCTTCGATATTTTTTTTTAATTATTATTTTGAAAATATGCAGGTTTCCTCACGATGTTTTCCTTCACCGCGGAGCACGCGATAATTCAGCACTTGAAATTAACAATTTCATTGGTGCCGGCACCGGGGATCGAACTCAGGTTGCTCGAGTATATTGATTTAAAGGCGATCGCCCGGACACTGAGCCATAGCGGCCTGTCTATAGCGGCAACCGTAAGCTTTCAAATAAATGGTGTTTGAATCATTAATTGACAAATTAAATCATTCAAAAACTGTAGCGCGACAACAAAACACTTCTTTGAGAAAACCTTTGTGTTTCTTCGACTTTGTCTTATTATTGTAACCTATCGAGACAGATGTGAGCGTTGACAAAGTCATTACGTATTGCTTCTAGCATCTTCAGCTCGGTGCCATCTCTCCACGCTCACCAAACAGCCGCCGTAAAAACGATTGCCAGTGTCGCGCAATTAGCGACGCGGCACAATTATTGTTCGCCGCATCTGGCACAAGGCCGGACGCGGAGCGCTAACGAAGGGGCACGGCCTGGCACCCGCTTGGCCGTTGCCAATTGAACTGTTGTTGCGCCCGTGCACCCGCGTCGAGGCATCAACTCGGATACGTCACGACCCGATGGAAAACGCCGCTCCGTCGGACACACGAAGCGGCAGAAACGTACGCTGTTTCAAAGCAACAGTTTAACTTCTATGAGCCCAAATCCGTCGGTTCTGGCTAGCCCACCGGTTCTGCGTCATATGAAGCTTTAATAGTCTCGGGACTGAAAGCAAAAACATCAGTTAATACAAGATATATTCTATGAGCTTAATGAATATCTTTTGTCGGAATTAAATGGATTGGTCAAAACAGGTTTAGAACAGAGACCAAACACTTCTTTAACTTTTGAAGAACACTGAATAATTTGTTGTTTATTAAACAGATTTTAATCACCAACAAATTTTAAACTGAAATTGAATATGTATTTAATCATTAATTAATGATTAAATACATATTCAATTTCAGTTTAATGTATTTAATCATCAATTATGTAATTAATCATTAAGTTTGTTTCACAAAAATATTAAAAACTGCAACGGAATACTATTTAATCTCTTGGAAAATTCGTTTTTGAATAAGTAGATTTTATCTCCAACACGCTTATAACTGAAACCGCGAAATTAAATACCTCTTTAATCGCTTCGAACGATCCGATTATTTTTTCAATGAAAAAGCAAACATCCAGCCTTGCGGTCCGTGCTTAATTAATTATTTAATTGCTACTTTATTTTAAATGAAAAGCTGTGAAATGAGCAGGTGGTTCACCTGATGTGAAGTTACCCTTGGACATCTATATTTCTACAAGGCGCTGGAGACCGATTTTTTTATGAAGAAAAGGGGCAAGCGAGGCTCACCTGATGTTAAGTGATTACCTCAGCCCATGAACAGCTGCAAACACCAGAGGGCTCACAAATGCGGTTGCCGGCCTTTTAAGAGAGAGTGTGCTCTCTTCTTAAAGGTTCCCCGTCACAAGAGCTATATAGTCTTATACAATATAATTAATAAAGAACGAAATATCTACGAAATGACATACGCAAAATGCAAAATTGCACTAATTTTGGAATGGCTAAAAGCTAAAAATTACGCTGAAATTGAATTGATGCTGAGTTAACACAAACACACAAATACGCATGCGCACTTCACAGAAAAACACACACATACACACCCATTGTTTTTAATTAGATTTAAAAATTTGTAATGCATTTAGTTAAGTTCATTATAAGTATGCTATGGAAGAGCGGAGCTGCCTAACACATGCAAAACTATTGCTTAAAAGGTAGCTCGTAATACTTATTAACTGTAAATGAATCATGTTAATGAAATAAATATTTTTGTTTTTTTTTTTTGTATTTTGTATTGTACTTAAAATTTTGATAAAAATAAAAGAACAAACTATTCAGGTTTTCAGAATTCATTAAATGATATAAAAAAGTTTTAATAAAACTACGCTTATATTGTGCCCATTGATATGAGAAAACTGAAATATATAATAGATCAGGGATAATTCCATAAATCGTTTAATCATTCTTTCACACGTCGCTTAATTTTGCCTCGCATAACTTATAATATTATCGTGTACCTACATACGCGTTCTACATCGCAGTTTCCATAATAGCTTCATGTTTCCATCCAATGAATGATCCGATATTTAATAGGCTTTTAAAAAAAAGAACTACCTACAGATCTGCATAATTACGTAAAGCTCGCACGCCCCGTTTGTTTCCAAAGCCCGTATAGCATATGAAGGCGTAACTGACATGGATGTTTTTCACTCTGAATACATTAACTGAACTACGGGTAATAATTTTTTAATTAATATGTAAAATTTTTAAAACTTTTAATCAAACATTAATAATGGTGTTTGCTGTTTGAAAAGAAAACACTCTTATGGTCCAGTAAAAATTGGAAGTTATTTTTTTGGTCAACTTCGCACTAAACTACCGAGCTAGTTTAAGATATTGTTTAGGATCACTTAATGAGGATAAAACCGCAAAATGCTAACAGATTCTGGTAGAATAGAATAGGTAGTAGAATAGAGAGAATCTTTTAGCTATTTTTGTGAAAATACTTTTTTGGCCAATATCTTGGAAACTATGCACTTTAGGGCAACAGTCATCGTCATCATCCTTTCAGCCTGTTTAAGGCCGCAATTAACATGGGCCTCCCCACAGACTGCCATGAAGCATGATCCTGGGACACATGCATCCGACTTTCCGCACACTTGCAGAGGTCGTCACAGAGAATGGCGAAAAGTCATAGAAACTATTATTGTAGAAAATAAAATTTCGCATCTTCGCATCTTCGCTTACTTATCTTATGGCTAATTCAATTAAAATTTATTAAAATTTTGTAGGCTCCTTGGCACGTCATTACCGCTTATAATGCTGTAACCAATTTATGGGCAAGGGCTGGGTTAGCAGTACAGTGTATTTATGAACGCTAAGTGGTTTTGATGTATACGTATATTAATTTGAAATAGTAAAAGGATACTCCAATGGCATTAATAGTAAACTATATGACACTTTTTCTATATTAAATTCAAAGCCGATAAAAAGCTCGTTCGCGTATTCAGGCATTACTTTTCGAATTCAAATAATACTCAGGGCCATAATTATTATTCAAGGAAAGATATATTCGAAACCCGGAACGGGATTCCATTTCTCACGTTGGAAGCAATGAATCGGCGTTAGGCGAAATAGAAATGCGTTTAGAACAATGCCAATTGCGACCGTCCGATCCAAAAACGGACACAAATCTTCATTGAATTATCAAACCGGGATGACATTTCAGTGTTACGTATGTATTATAAAGCACAAAACTTTAAACTCAAGTTTTTTGATACGAAAAATTGTTTAGGAGAATCGTGTTTTAGAATGTATTATTTCAATGTGAGGAGGTGACGAGCAAGGTGGCGGTTCACCTGATGTTAAGTGAATAAAGTGGCTACCTTACTCACCAGACGGAACGCGGAAGGGAGATGAGATCCTAGTACTTTTCCGGACAGACCTGCCCGTCCGAGCAACAGCGAAGATTTGCGTGTTAAAACGTGTTACAACGTTTTTGGACGTAACGTCTACCACTGGAATGAATCTTAACTTGTCTACTTCCGGCAATATGTGCTCGAGAAAGGCTTTAAATCTTAGAGTAATCTTTTCTCTTAAAGAGCTTTCATCCGTTTATTTCACTTTTACACTATTTAATAAATTATTAATCCGTATTTTTGTATTTATATTAATGGGTACATGTTCTACTTACTTTAGCTTTGTATGCATATAATCTTCTGTGGCAATCGACCGATCGTAACAGATTGTTACTCGCTGTCTATGTAGACTGTGTTCTTGCTGTGTCTACAAAAGTTGGCGTAATCTATTTCATATTATCGTAGTAACAAACGACACGAAAGAAACAACTCTGTCAAAAATAACAACTAGTGATTCATCCAAAATTGATTCATATCCTGTCGAGGAGGCCTGCACTTGCACTTGAGTAGAAATGATGATTACGATGATGATTCAACCAAATAATAACATCAAAACAAGAGAGAATAGCACTTTAAAAAACTTTAAAATTTACAAATGATAACATGATAATTTTTACTTATTTCACACGCCTCATACCGCGAAGCAGTTGAAGTTATCAATTCTCGACGCTCACCTAGGTGAAGCCAATTTTGGTATTAAACTGCCTCTGCCGCAAGCAATTGGCAATTTTACGATAAAATGGGATAAAGACGTATTTCAAGAAAACAGTTCAAATAATTTATCTGATATTCCGTAAAAACAATATTTTATTTTGCTGTTTAAAAAAATGCGTGGACGTCCGGATTTTTTACGAGGTGGATACTGTTATATATGCTCCCTGTATATAATAGACCTGACCTAGCCTGCTACCTAATCCAACCCTTGTCAGCATATTTGTAAGCACTAGATGCCCCCTGCATTGAAGAGTTAGTTCGTCACAAGCATCCAAAGCGGTAAAATATAAATCAAAATATAAATCATCTCATCCTCAAAATCCTGTTCCTGTGAAATATACAAATCCAGCCTGTTCCGGAGCGTCTACAAGTCTTAGTGCTGCATAGCGTGACCGAATAAAGAGCGCTAATCTTATCAAGAATATGTTCCTGCATCTCTACTTCGTTGCGATCCTGTAAGTGCTAAAAACTTCTCCGAATTTCAGTGATACTACAAAGCCAATTGAAGAGTCAGTTCGTCACAAGCATCCAAAGCGGTAACACTTGCCCGACATTCGAATTCCATTCTGATCTATTGTATTTCAAAGTGTTTTAATAAGAAATATATACATTTTTTGATTTAAACTATTTATAAAAACCTAAATTCCGAAAACCGCATAACAGTACGATAACTCCTGAAAAAAAAATATCTTCAGAATAACATCAACTATTTTATATCAATAGCCTAGTACCTGTAGTTTATTAATAAATGGCTTTTGTAAAAAAAAAGTTCAGTATTTACACCTACGAGTATATTAAATTGTCTAATCAATACTAATAAGTCAATGGGACGACTTGATTTTTTTTTTTTCATAAATGCTCAGTGATTGGTATGAAACGTGAAATTTTGGATTTTCCAATTTTTTTAATTATTTTAAACATCTCTTATATTTTTATTTTATATGAGACACATCAAACTTTTGAACATTGCTATATTCATGATTACTTGTAGCGTCAGTGAATATATTTATTTCAAAAACTTTATCTCATTTGAATTCTCCTACAAATGAACTTAGTATCGCAAAAATTAAAGGGAATCCACGAGCGTCTGCGTGGGAATGTTATAAATATAACTTAGTAACTTCTTTAGCAATTTGACATGGAAAAAATGTGTATTGAACACGAGAATTCTTTCAGTGCAGAAATAGAAAGAGTTTCAAAGAGGGGGTTGGCTTTAACGTCACGACCGGTCTCAATTTAGATCAAATGAAATGGATATTCAAAGACTTTGAAAGGCTGCTGGATTAAATGGAACACATCGCGAAACAGAAATTTATTTCTATAAATAAACCAAAGCACCATGTCTATAAATGTTGATTTCTTAGAATCGAATCGAACGCCAATGTAACAATGATTATGATTTGTTATAATTGTGTCGGCAATAGGATCTTATGCTGTCCATAAATATGTTTTCAACGATTTAAAATACGATCACATTTTTTTTATATGTGAGAAAGTGGCAAACAAGCTGGTGGTTCACCTGATGTTAAGCGATACGCGTCGTCCATGGACATTCGCAACACCCGTAGGTGCGTTGGCACCTGTTAATTAAGTGGCTACCTCACTCAACAGACGAAACGCAGAAAAGTAACACTTCCTTCACGTAACCTTCTTCTGTGAGGTCGTGGTAATTGACCGGACAGACCTGCCAATTCGTGAAACAGCGAAGATTTTGCGAAGCGGGGCGGCAGATTTTACATAAAATCCGGTTAACTAACGAAACTCCAACTCGTTTGCCATCTTCTCTTTAAAGAGTATTTAAGATTAGCTCATTAAAGAGCAGCGAACGAAATCAGGCACATTTTGGACTTTGTGTCCTATACTGAAACACCCAAACTAGGTATGAAATTAATCTTTCTTTTTTTATTTAACTCGTATTATTTTAGACTACATCTGCGTAAAATAGGCTGAAGGCGTAACATTTGGACAAAAGGACATAAAAATACATATATTTATTTCTTCTTGTCCTAAAGTCTTGTCATAAATTATAGGCTATGTCTAATTCTGATGTATAAGCTATATTATTGTAAAGTTTCATTAAAATCCATTCAGTAGTATTTGCGTGAAAGAGTAACAAACATCCATCCATACATACATACAAACTTTCGCGTTTATAATATTAGTAAGCGCATTTTAACTAACTAAAATAACTCAGTCTACGCCTGCAATTGGGGTTGCACTATCCAACTTTTTCTTTATTATTTGAAAAGTTGCCAAGCGAGCAGGCGGTTCACCTGAGGTTAAGTGAATACCGCCGTCCATGGACATCTGCTACACTTGAGGGTTACAGATGCGTTGACACCCTTTTGAAGATTGGGCTCCAGCTACCTCACTCACCAGACGAAAGTATTTATTATACTTCCACTTTACGCCGGTCTTCTGTGAGGTCGTGTTACTTACCCGGACGAGCCTGCCCATTCGTGCAACAGCCGAGGCTGCTGCGTGGCCCTACCACAATAATTAAAAAAATTATAAGGGTCAATTCACATTGCAATCCTAAGCTACTTTTACGACGTCGGGCAAGGCACTTTGAACTTTTATTCCATACAGCAAAATCCAAATAACGATTGACCCAACATCGTACACGATGACCGTGCTCTATGCAATATTGATCAAATATTAAGATTACAATAGATAAATATAATGATCAGAAAATTATGCAAGGTTACATTAAATACAGGACTGGTTTCACTCTCTACAGATACTGCGGCAAAGTTATCTTTTGTAAAGATCTCTCTTTTTAGGTTCCTTTTTTAATTTTTAACTTTTGTTACACTAATCTTACAGTAAAAATTAACAAGAACATCTCTACATGATACAAATTTGAAATTAAAGTTTCTTGATGGAAGATCACTAGTCCCATATCTTTATGCGTTATTTATGGTGATATGATTCAAAATGTTCCGTGCGATTTCGTTTCCGAATTTCGCTCGGCACTCCTTTTCTTATATTTCACTGCAATGTAAATTTAGCCTTAATGGTCGTTCACGCCGAATAAGATCGGCAGACATGTGTTCGGATGCGCCTTGAATAACTAAACAGAGGGTCGAGAGCGTTCTAATATATTATACACCACTGGTCGCGAAATAACCTGTCTCAATTGCGATATTTATGTGCATACGAGAAGGCACATTTTAAACCGCATTGGTCTTTTTTTATATGGGAATCATCCTTATGTTTTCCCTAAAACCGGACCAGGGGGGGTTGCAGGGGTATGTGGGAGTCCTAGTCAGAACGGGTACCTACTACCCACGTTGCACCCATCTGACGTAGACGATCCCAACGCGACTATGGCATAATCAGGCATCATGTCCTAAGACACCTGTTCTGCGCGTATGGTGCTATGGCGGGGCAGTCAGCAACTACAAAACATGTGTCGCTCAACGCTTAACGGTCCAGTCGTACTTTAGCTACCAACCGAGCCGAGGTCCGGCCCTCTCCGGCACCCGCGCATCGGAATCTAAACGGGTATTGAGTGGCAGCCCAAGCCAGGTGCCCACTCCGGGGCCCTTGAGCCTAGTCACTCCATGGAGCTTCCGCCAAAGCACCCTAAGAGCTTGGTGACCTCCAAACTGGTAATGATAATAATAGAGTGACGGCCCGAGCCGAGGCTCCCTCGAGGTTTAGGCTAGGCGCCCCGAGCGCCTCGCCACCTAAGTCCGGTGGGTCTGCAAAGGCCCCTAAGGCGACAGTGGCTGATCCAGCCAAAAAAAAAATACACTTAACGGGAGGTCTAAGAAATACAATAAAAGTAATGAGGTACACTTAACGGGAGGTCCGACAGCGTCTCATAAATAATATCTCAGAAGCGTTGGCGACGAAACGGAACAAACGTATGTTTTAATTGTTATGGACAATACTTATAATTAGTTGGAAATGGGTAAATGTGGGCGACCGCCACAGGGCCACGCCCACGCCTTTTCGAACCGTACGTCAAGATGAGTGTGTTGTATTACCTGTGCCATTGACAAAGTCGGAACCAAAGCTGTCTTTCAATATAAAATTACTTGAAATCATAAAATATAATAAAATTATGGTTCACTAGCAATAACAAACATACAAGAAACACCCCCCACATGACCATCGCATTATCTTTTCCTTTTAAATAGTAAAATTATGTATATAATGTATATAAATAAGTAAACAGCTGCCGGCGTTCATTTAAGTGACTGATAATAGAAATTCAGAACACATGACTTATTTATAAAGATATGGACAGTAATGTTCCGACGGTTTCATGATCTTAAAAGAATTAATGGTTTGAGGTGTCGAGGGATTTGTAAAAAATATTGAAAACTGGCATCTGAGGTCATTGACATACAGAAAAAAATTTGTTTCGACAGAGGGAAGAACAAAAGGACGCGTGTGAAAAACACACATACATGCACACAGGCACACGCACCACACAATGGCTGTGGCATCCACACACTAGCGTCTTTTTTCACCATCCCAAGATAACCAGCTGAAAAGGTCATAAAATGTATACAGCGTGTCCTTACAACCGCGACAATAAATGAACACACGTCTAACGCTACTTGCCAATAATCATAAAAAAATATAAACCGTTAAAAATCCATAGTTAAAAAAAATATTTTTCAAATAAACTAATTAAATAAAAAAGGAACAAATTTTTTAACATCGTATACAACCACAACTGACTGATTCATACATTCAGACACTTTTTCATTCGTTAGCGCAACGTCGCATTACAAGTCTCTCCTTCAAACAGTTTGTTTTATCTCTTTTAAATTCATTCAACCCATTTCTATGCTTTGAGACCTTTACGAATGAACTTTACGTTACAATTTTATACGTATGATTGTTCTAAAATGGTTTGTTTTGCAAAATTTAATAACTCTGTAAATATTGATGTTTAAAGTTAAATATAAATATATATGTGTATTGATTTATGGTCGCGTTAGTAGCGGCACGCTGTAAACCTTGCTTATGTAAAGATTTAGACAAAAATATGTTCGTAATGGTTTAAGTCGAAAGGTATATTTAAAAACTGGTGGCAATCGAGAAAGCGGAATGCCCGTGGCTACGCAGATGCGTCATCATAATTCACGGCGGTAGATATCTGGGTATCTTACTCAACAGATGGAGCTCTTAGTTTCGAGCCAACTACGCACCATGAGCATAAGAGCAACCATATTGCACGTTCGATGAAAACATCGGTGGGTAATCGCTAGACTATACATATTCAACATACTGCTGTAAAAATTTCTACGTGCCAACTGGCTGGGAGAAGAGAGGAAACAAGACGGAATGACATGAAGTGGCTCTGAATAATTCACGCTTAATTTCCAAAATGCAGATACAGTGCGAAGTGCAGATGCAGAACTCGAGCGCCAAGTTCTACGCTCAAATATAATTTATACATTAAAAACACCCCGGTTTCTCCATGCGGCCTTAACTTATTCAATTACGGTCTGCTGCCCCACCCCTCTGCCCTTTTGAACTCACCCCCATTGAGCGGTTGGCGTTATCGAAACACCGAAAGCGGAAATAAAAACCTATGCCCGGCGCCGTTTCGATACGATTATTTCAAACACACCTGTATTAATTAAGCGAAAGTATTTTTTATGTGTAAATTTGCTTGTACCCTATCATGTCTAATAAAGTGTGTTTCATGTAATATTCACCATCGGAAAACTCATGGGATACTCATTACTGTCATGGCCGACAAATTTACATCTGAAATGTACCGTTAATAAATGTGTTATCTGACGCGTTTTGTATGTAATTAATAACTACAATGTACCGGTAACACATTTCCAAGAATTACTTTGCATATTTGGAAATGAACATTATTTAGGTATAATAATGCTACGTTTATTTCTAGTTGTGTTTAGTTATGTTATAAGTTTTATTATGGAAACAATCAATACGTTTTATAACCGTAAAAATGAAGTACCTGGAGGACGGAGCTGTGCTCGGGTTTTTTTTTTTTTTTGGTAAATCATGTATTTTCGAAATGAAAAAAATAAAAAATAAAGAAAATGATCTGGTATAGAAAACAAAGTAAAAAAATAAGTGTGTAAATGATCGTGATACGAACCGCGGCCGTCGTTTTGGGGCCGCCCGATTACCGACCGAGCTATTATAACATATTTTATGCGCCGAAATTTACCGTCATATTATAATGATATTTTTCATTCCCTGAAAACAGGGATAAAAGAACATTTTCTATAAATGAAACCTAGCTAGACCGATTTTTCGCCCCCGAATCTACGCACATACTAAATTTCCTGAAAATCGCTGGAGCCGTTTCCGAGATTCCGATTATATATACACATATATATATATGCAGAATTGCTCGTTTAAAGGATAAGATAAGATATTTAATAAAAATTCATACCAATACGGACATTAGACTGATATCATAGATTTCCACTTTGCAAGTTCCTTAAACACTTTTTCCATCACTTCCACATCGATTCCCTGGTTTACGTTCATTTCTTTCTCACATCAGCACCATAAATTTCCAATTGAAGTACCGACCATCCAAAAAAAAGTTCGCATTGGGCCGAAAGCAACAATAATGCTACGTAACAATATACGAGTATACAATATCTCGGACATGAAACCTCTCCTAAATAAAAACAAGTCTGTATTTTATTAGCAGACAAAGGCACATGATCTTTTCTCACATAAAATCATGTGCCTTAAGGCACCATAAAAGGTTATTTTCAAGGGCCGCGGACATCCTCTCGTTGTAATGGGACGGAAAGACATACGCCGGCAAATTGTTCAGTTCCTTTGCTGTGCATATCTACTATTGGCTGGAACGCGGGTAAGGCACTCGCTTCTGTGAACGAATCTACTTATATCTAAAAAGCACCGGTACTGAAATTGCTTATTTAACCGATGATGTGAATTACCGTTCAGTAAAACTATAAAACATAAAAAAAAAACATAAAATTAATTTCACAAAAAACCTATAATTATTTTCAATTAAGTAACGTTATAGTTCAAAGAAACCCAATACTCGCTTAGGGATGGAGTCTTAGAAAATCCTCCCTTTATGCATGCCTAAGGAACGAATTTGACACTTATATCCTTACGACTTGGGTGTCCAAAGTTTTTGTTGCTTGTGTTCAGTTGATCACCATCATCATTTCTGTCTGTTTGTGTCCATTGCTGAACATAGGCCTCCCCCACAGACTGCCACGAAGCGCGATCCTGATCCATCCGTCGACTTCCCGTACACTTGCACAGGTCGTACGTCTAGTAGGTCGTGGTTGTATTTGGTTATGTCTGGTCTACATAATTAGACTGGTCTTTCTGATCTACATAATTATACTATAGAACCTTGTTTTGCATCGGGGGCTAAAACTTCGAAAGATACCCTGTCACTTACATGACAGGGTTATGTTCCGTTCTTACCCACTACAACCCCCTCGGTGGCCACCTTGTGTACGTTTGGAGGGACTCCGTAATGTCCTACGGAACGTATCGGTGTCCAGGTGACGGAATCGGGGAAGGATACACCGCCATCTTGTAGCAGGTCGAAACTACTCCGTGCTGCTGCCAATCCGTGTCCCATTTTAGTCGCCTTTTACCGCAGGCAGGGGATACCTTAGCCCTATTCTATGAGCCCGCAGCTACAGGGCTGAGACTATAGAGCCTGGTAAAAAAATTATCGACGTCGCCGTCTGACCTTGACCTTAAGGTAAGTAGCAATATAGGCATTGGCGGTAAAAGCTTTGGCTCATGAAAGCTGATAGTAAAGTATATCTTCCCGCTTTGGCGGCATTCACATTAAACAATGAAAGGAACTGTCTAACAGTGACATTTACTTTGTATCCAGAACACTGAGTGCTTTTAGCGACTATTGTATTAGCTTCAGGAGGCATTCGACTCAATACGAACTGACGGATCCCGTGACATATCAAACGTCTAATCTTGGGAAACAGACATGTATCTCTATTGTATAAAATTAGTCAGGTCGTTGTGATATGAGACGTCAAGTGCTAGCCTATACATGTACCACTGCTGAGCTAACGCCTCCTCTGCATAGAGAGTATTAGGGCGTAATCCACCCGCGCAGCACCACTGCGCATTGGCGGACTTCACATATCTTCGAAACATTTTTGTTAAATAAAATAAAATGAAAAATAAAAATAGCGTTTATTTACTTACTACTTTTTAACTATATATCTTATACTTATTAACTATATGCTAGTAGTAGTCGCCTCCGCGGCGTAGGCCTCTCCTAAAACTTTCCAAACATCTCTTTCCCGAGCTTTGCATCCAGTGATTACCACACTTGTGGCCGAAAACGTCTCTCCATCTTTTACCAGGTCTCCCTTTTCTCCTCTTCCTGTCCCTTGGTACCCACTCTGTTAACCGTTTTGTCCATCTATTGTTCATCCTGCAAACATGTCCCGCCCAATGCCAATTCAATAATCTAATTCTCATTCGTACATCTATTATTTTTGTCTTGTTTCTGATGTCACTGTGTCACGAATTTTATCTAATAATTTTATTCCCAACATGCTCCTTTCCATTTTTCTTTGACATATCGCAATTTTTTCTTCGTCCTCTTTTCTTATTGACCACGTCTGACAACCATATGTTAGGCATGGTAGAACCCTTGTTTCGTAAATTCTCTTCGTTTTATAGACTATTTCGTGTAGTCGTCGAAACATTTTTGTTATTATTTCGAAAATATGCAGGCACTTGATAATTCAGCACTTAAAATGAACACTTTCATTGGTGCCGGCACTGGGGATTGAACTCGGGTTGCTCAAGTATATTAAATTAAAGACGAACGCCCGGACTCTGAGCTATCACGGCTCTACACTGGAACTATCGCTAATTAATTTCAATTAAAATAAAATCTTATTTTCCAAAATTATTCTCTCATGTTTTGTGCCAAAATAATGTTCACATAAACATTTCACGCAACCAATGAGCCGTTGTTCCACTGGGAACAATTACATGAGAGGCTTCTCGGCCGTTGGATACCGCGCGCTTCAAACCAAACGCTCACGACTCATGTTCACTGTAACGCGAGCATTTTCGGCGTTAAACTAAAACGTTCTCTGATCTCAGACGTAGTTACGAACATAGAGTACCTGGGAACTTTGAAACGTGAGTTTCACAAAGCTAATGGCTTTGCGTAAATATTTACTCCCAGAATTTAGCCATGTAATATAATGCCAAACTGTTAGAATTTGAACCGCTTTCGTTTTGGACCGACTCCTTTGTCTCGCGAGCTTCAAGCGAAATGCCCTTGAGGTACTTGGGTACGGTAACTCCTTCACTCGCGCGTACTTTGAACAGGTTCCCAATGCATACCCGATAAAACTTCGTATAAAATAAATATCCTCACAGCACTCAGTCAGAGGCCGTCGTCAATATCCAGTGAACCGCTGGAAGATTTTGACGGTCCATAATATTTTAAATATTTTTAGGACACATTTTTACACAACGTTCTCTAGTCCCAAACTAAGCAACATTGCTTTGTTTGGGACTAGACATGGGGATCGAACCCACACCCTCTGGCGCAGGAGGCAGGTACACTACTGACTACCGCCCGCGAGTCGGCTCTAAGACAGCCTTAAGAGCTTACAATAAGCATAATATATTAATAAAGCTACAGTGGGGCCACGCAGCAGCCTCGGCTGTTGCACGAATGGGCAGGCTCGTCCGGGTAAGTACCACGACCTCAAGAAGACCGGCGTAAAATGGCAGTATGACAAGTACTTTCGCGTTTCGTCTGGTGAGGGTAGCCCGAGCCCAATTTCCAAAAGGTTGTCAACGCATCTGTAATCCTCGGGTGTAGCAGATATCCATGGGCGGCGTTATTCACTTAACATCAGGTGAACCTCCTCCTCGCTTGGCTTTTTACATAAAACAAAAGTTTTAAGTACTAGTACTTTAGGACCTGCGTTGAATGAAGCTTTCGTAAAAACATCATTCAGAATAAAAAATATATATCGATTTTATGTATAAGTATTAAAAATCAAATCATGAAATTAAAGTAAAATGAGAAAGATGATAGAGGTAGGTGTACTTTTTTTTGTATTAATATCTTCCTTTACCCTTAAATATACCATCTCTGCAAAGGATAGAATCGTGGACGGGAATAAAGGCCTTCCATAAGATCGCACCGGAGCGGAAAGTGCGCGTGTGGAGGGGACCTAACATCGGAGTATTGCGGTCCGCGAACTCTGCCGTGAGATGCAGCGGTACGGAAATCTTTAATCGCGGCATTTAAGGCGCTGTATGCGGTAAAAATGGCTTTTTCAGACTTGTACTAAACAAAATATGGGTATGTATTTTATAGCAGCAATAAAAAAGCGGTCAACAACGAGTCGGACTCGCGTACGAAGAGTCTCGTACCATTATCGGCAAATTATCGGCAAAAACGGCAAAGAAGATAATCAAAAATTTTTCATTCACTTCGAATATTCAATTTCAAATATTTTTTTATTCACTTTTTTAGTATTTGTTGTTAAAGCGGCAAAAGATACACAGATAGATAGAGATTTTTAATTATTTATTCAATTTATTAAATGAGCCATCGCGTCGTGTTGTAGAAAAAGGCGCGAGTTTTGTTCCCTTTGTTTTGTTTATTATATTTAACGATATCGACGTTTTTTCGTGCACCATTTAATAGCATGCTTGCTGCCCGCGATTATACCAATACTAACTGTTAACCGCGGCTTCGCCCGTGCGGCCATTGAGAATTAAAAATTTATTATTATTTATTAAAGATGATATAAGATATAAGGTATAGATGATATATATATAAGATGAGATAAGATTTATTAAAGATTACCTATATTTTAGACAACTCACACAATATCTTTTTAATTTATAGCCGATGTTTTATTCTGATGTATAAGCTGTATTATTGTAAAGTTTCATTAAAATCTGTTCAGTAGTTTTTGTGTGAAAGAGTAACAAACATCCATCCATACATACATACAAACTTTTGCGTTTATAATATTAGTAAGGATATATTGTTTGAAACTTTACAAGATGTTTATTAACAATTTAAATTAATAACTTTCCCAACTAAATAGTTTCCAATTTGTCTTTTTGAAAAATACATTAACACTAATTTATTTCGTCCTTCACTTTCTTGTATAATACCAGTATCGTATATTTTTATGTTGCCTGTACATTTTACCGCCAATAATTGCATATTGATTTATTGTGTTGATTTTTTTTTATATAATCAATTAAAATTACATTGTTTTATTCTTTCAACAAGAATACAATAAATGCCTTCTGACTTCCTTCAAAAACGGAGTTAACGTTTAATTTTAGACTGCGACACGACTAATGTAAAATGAATAATTACCCACTTGGTCTTACAAATGGTCAAAATCAGTGTACGATATTTAAACACTATTTAGAAAATCGAGAGGGTCAACTTACATATATGTATCATTCCAGTTAAATAATGAACTGAACGGGAGCGCTAGAGTACACTTATTTTTCTTCAATGAAGTTAACGACAATAGTGCATTTACAACATTAATCGGGTTTAATTGGACAAAATCGCTTAATCGGTTGGCGAGATATCGGGCCTGGTTCCATACGGTGGGCAGCGCGTGGCGTTATTATGCCACACCGGGCATTAGGCGTTAGGTAGTCGCCGGTTGGGTGGCGTTTGGCAACACTTAACGAGCGTTTTGTAACGGAAACGGCCCGCCCACGCGGCGCCCGCGCGTTTGTGCCGCCCGCTCGGTCACGGCTTGCGCAACGCGCGCTCGACTGTACCGCCCGCGGGAGTCAAAATCACCAAACGCACGGCAATAACGTACACAGGCTTACGTTGGCAAAACGCGTACAGTCGCTACCACAAAGCGCAGTCTAGTTGTGGTATCGCCTATACTTATGAGTAGTTAGTGGGGCAAAAAGGTTCTCGAGTGGAGGCCACGTGACGGCAAACGCAGCGTAGGAAGGCCTCCCACAAGGTGGACGGACGACCTAGCCAAGATCGCAGGGACGCGTTGGATGCAGGCCGCTAACGACCGGTCGAAGTGGAAGTCAATGGGGGAGGCCTATGTTCAGCAGTGGACGTCCTACGGCTGATATGATGATGATGATGATTGTGGCAGGGCCAAGCAGGTCTTCAGTGTTGCACTAATGGGCAAGTCCGTCCGAGGAAGAAGCACGACCTCACAGAATACCGCCGTGAGGGTCAAGTGTTATACATACTTCTGTGTTTCGTCTTGCGAGCGAGGTCAGCGGGGCCCACTTTATTGAAAGGTGTAACCATACGGGTGTTGCAAATGTCCATGGGCGGCGGTTATCATTTAACATCAGGTGAACTGCCGGCTCGCTCGACACCCTCTCATATAAAAAAATCTTAGAGATTTATTACGAATATCTTCAACGGAAAACTATTTTCATTATAAAACAACCAAATAGGCAACACATCAACTTCTACGGATGAATATTATCGGGTTTGTTAAGTATCGGAAAATTATCTGGTTGGAGGCGTTGTGAGCGCGATTGTACTATACATTCACGTGTTATTAATCTAATAGGAATTAACACAACAGCAAATGGATGCAGGACAGAATATTCACATTGTTACGTTGATGTCATTAAAATGACATCTCAATTTCGCATATTCCATTTGCATGGATTTACGAATAAATGATGTTATTCGATAACCTATAGACCTTCCATGTTATTCGATAGCGACGAGCTAAATTTGAAATTTCGCATTTCCCTTTGTGCTGACGAACCGTTCGTGATTAAAGTCAAAATAAAATGGAGCAACGCATTAAAAATTTCGATTGAAAACAAATTATTTATATATAATGTACGTTTACCGTTGACATTTCGTATTAATTCGGAATAATTGTTCTTTGTGGTTTAAGCTAATAAATAAAATGACTGCCTAGTGCCTATCTTCGCTACATAGTATAAAATAAAGTCGTCCCGCTGTCTGTCTGTCCCTATGTATGCTTCGATCCTTAAAACTACACAACGGTCTTGATGCGTTTTTTCTTACTATATAGCGTAATTCAAAAGGAAGGTTTTTATGTATAATACATTGCACCCGGGTGAAGCCGGGGCGGGTCGCTAGTTATATATATATAATTCTTCTGTGTATGTTACTGTACTCCTACTAAACGGCTGGACTGACTTTAATGAAATTTTTTGTGTGTCCTCGAGAATTCGAGGTCGATTCGAGAATTGTTTAGATTCACAATTCGTTTTCTTTTTATTTATAAGTCTGTTGGGTCCGCTAGTGCTATGTATAAAGTATACTTTACATATGTATATGTTACGAGGGGCGGGCAGCCGGTGGATGCAAATGGCAAAGTTTCGCTCGTTGTGGCGTTCTAAGATGGAGGCCTATGTTCAACAGACTTGCGGCTGATGATGACGGTGGTGATGATATGTTACGACTCCTTGATTCGAGCCTTGATTGTCAACTACTTGCCATGATTGTTTTAAAAGGCGTACTTAATTCCGTTTTAAACTGTTACTCTAGAGTAAAAGAAAGTCCTTATTTCTTATTTATTCATATAGTTAACAGGCAGACGTAACTATACTCGCACTTAGCATCGGGCGAACCGTAGCTTACCAACACGAACCAAGTGACTTATCATCGGGCGTACCGTCTGCTCGCTCGGAGCCGCGTATCGCCGGTCCGCTGAGGAGTTCCGGCCCCATCGACCTTGGCCCCCATTATCGGCGACGAATCGCGCGCCGCCCTCACCGCGGCGGAAGTGGACGCGCGTACGACCCACGCCGACACGCGCCGATCTGGGCTGTGTTGTTTTCGTTTTTAGATTACGAGCATCGCAGGATGGGACTATCGTGCGTTCGAGGCGCTTCGATTTATTTTTGCTTATCCTGTTTGCCCTTGAACTCGTTGCAAACGTTTTCTAACTATTAATCTGCAAGTAAGTAACTATTTAATCTGTTCGCATAAAGTTTTACGAGCTGACGTGCAAGTTTAAAACCTTTCAGAGCATATAAATAATTTATATTACAAATGATATGTCTGTCAATAAAACTAAAGATATGACCTAAAGATGAAATCGTAATAGTGATTGATGTCAAAAACAAATTAAACTGTTTTGGGTAGTCATGCTATACATAGGTACTTGTCGAGCTTGGATACGAGCGGTGAATTTCATTGGTGCATAGTTCAGATATCAACCGTGTTCAGTGTACAACTGTACAAAATCCAGCGTATAACACTGTCAATTCCGTTACTTCGTAAATTTTTCATGGTCGAGCTAAACTCGTGTTCCAGTAGACAGATTGCGTTAAATCGTTGGTTTATCACCTACATTGTTAATATTTGAATTACCTCCATCACCTAAAGACGGGAGCATGACAGTCTACCTTACACAAGTCTAACACGAATCATTGTCTCGCGAGGAATTGAACCCATGACCTAAGGTATAAAGCAATACAGATAAGCTTTGTTGCTACGTTACGTAACAGATTTAATATACGAAACGAACAAACTGGTTAATCTAATTGTATTTATATGTGTTAAATTATTTGATGGCTAAGTTCGCAATACACTTAGACAATAGACCCAGTGACTGGAAGTTAGTAAATTGAATAAGTTTAATACAACAGGAGCGACTGACCTCGATGCGGTTCAACCTCTGCAGTGGTTGGACGGTTCTCGTTAAATAAAAAACCCTCTTGGGTGACCATAGAAGATTGAACATAGGAGTATGGAACTTCCCACTTTCCCCTTTTTTACCCATTATGCATAAAAATACATTTAAAAAATAAACTTAAACACACACTACCATGTATTATTTATTATGGTCGAATTTCGACCATTGGTGGACCATTAGTATTTATAAATCTTATCCTTTAAACGAGCAATTCTTGTGTATATATATATATATATTATCGGAATATCGGAAACGGCTCCAGCCATTTTCATGAAATTTAGTATGTGCGTAGATTCGGGGATCGAAAAGCGATCTAGCTAGGTTTCATTTTTAGAAAATGTCCTTTTATCCCTGTTTTCAGGGAATGAAAAATGTCATTCTAATATGACGCTAAATTTCGCCGAAAAAAATGTTATAATAGCTCGGTCGGTAATCAGGCGGCCCCAAAACAGACGGCCGCGGGTCGTATCACGATCATTTTTTTTTTACTTTGACACACTTATTTTTTTTTACTTTTTTTTCTATACCAGATCATTTTATTTTTTTTTTATTTTTTTTTATTTCCGAAATACACGATTTACCAACAAAAAACCGAGCAAAGCTCTGTCCTCCAAGCACTAGTACATTTATATAGCGTCTTTAATTACCTACAGGGTGTACCATTTAATAACAGATCAAGAACCTTGTCTTCGGCGAAATAGAGTGACAATTACGAGAAAAGGTTCTTATATACACTTTCTGTGAGCCGCCTGCGTGACGTGTCACTTATCTCGCATGTAATATTCATCAGGTGTCGAATGAAAAGAAAGAACGGAACATTCTTTATCTGTTAAGTGGGCTCCGTATGGAAATCACCAAGGTTCCGTGAATTTGTGACATTTATTTAGTTTGCCTCGCCTACGCAATTGGTAAATCTGGGAATGGTCTGAAATATTTGGTATAGTTAAATCGGGAGTAGTTCCATATTAGATACTGCATAGTGGATAGGCCTTATGTATTGAACCTTAAGTTGGTTTCAATATGAGATTGGTTCATCCGGGCAATTCATTGTCGATTAAAAACGAGCAATAAAGAAAAAAGAACTTGTTTCATGTCTCTAAAGATTTTATCGATGTGCACACAACACTGTTAGAAGCAATTGTCCGATATTGCCTCTAAGTCTCAATAAGTCGTTCTAAGCGCTTGAATCTTGGTGAAATTCCCAACTCTCGAGGAAATCTTACTCCCGCTGTCCGAGCTGCGAAATTGACGGCAATTTCGCAGGTCTAGTGGAGATTTCCCGTGGACACTGCTTTGAAAATCTCGAGTTGAAATCACGGCAAAGGAATGTCTTTCTAACCTCAAAAGCCTAACAGTAAAAATTGAAGTAACTAAAGCCTAAACGTGTCCCACTGGTGGGCCCAGCCACGCGACCCCACTGCGCATTGGCGGACTTCACAAACTTGAAAACATTTTTGTCATTCACCGCTGAACATGTAGTCTCTTTAAATTAATAATTTCATCGGTGCCGGCACCGGGGATCGAACCCAGGCTGCTCAAGTATATTGAATTAGCCCAGACCATGAGCTATAACGACTCTAACCTTAGTATTGAAAAAATTTTTTTTTCTGCAAAAATTGTCAATCGGCTAGTTGATTTCCTGTTTTTACGCGTATATTATACATTATTAAATGAAAATATTTTCCGGGTTTTATCCCGTTTTAATTTGATTACTAAATTCCCGACGTTCCAGGGTTCATGGTGAGTCTATCCCGTGTCCATGATCGCTGGTAAGGGAAACGACAGTGAACGGAGAAACCAAGGAGAACCCGCAATGGGCCGGCCTCTGTATAATACACATGTATGTTATATTGTGAACTGATAATTTAAAAAGAGCAACTGTAAAATTTGACGATTCATAAGAACGGGCAAGCGTCTATTTGAATAAAGATATTTTTGATTTTATTCCATTTGTAAGGTCCGATTGTACCGCTCCAAGCACCTTGCACCCACTTCGGATACGTGCGAGGAGAGTGGGGGGAGCTTTGCAACTGAGGTGGAGTCGCGAGGAAAGAGGAATGATAGAAGAGCGTTTGGAAACCGCCCCCCCTTCGGCCAGCCTATCGGTCGGCGCACCATTGATGCTGCAGTGGCGGAACCGTGGGGAGAGAGAAGTTTTGGTATTGCTATGTGCCGGTGTCCACCCACGGCTAAAACGTCTTAAGCGTTGGGACCACAGACCAAGGACCGAAAGGGAGGATGGATAAAAGTATACTCCATGTCTACCTCACCGCTTAGTGGGCATCTTGTAGGCACAGCGAGACGTGAATTAAGTAAAGACACAGAGGGCACCAACTCTGCATTTGAGAAATCCAAAATCCGACTCGACATGAATTCCCCTGTGATGGAATACTTGATTGTTGTCGAGTCACAAATTGCAAACAATGTCTTCGGTATAACATTCAATACAGAGCAATATACATTATCGACAGACTACGGTACATGAAGACTAAAAGACGTTAACAAAAGAGTATACAGGCAACGAAGAGTATGTCTTAACGGTGCTTCTTCGCTAGCATACTGCCTCCATCGATAGTTTTTTACATTATTTATATTATAATACTACATTGAAACCGCATAATTATCATTAGTTGCTTACAGCGTTAGCAATGCTCGAACCTAGCCCCAAATGAGTGCAACCTATTTAACTGGCGCTTGACCCATTGAACGATAAAGGCTAACCGGAGTCCATTTAACATAAGTAACTGTCCCCACAGATGTCAATAGACACGGAGGTGAGGCCCAGTTGTCATTACATTCATTTAAAGGAATTCTTTCGCATAATTTATGCAAGGTCAACCTACGCACGCGCTCTCGAGCGCTTAGACCAATGAAAGACTCATTAGCTTAGTTGGCGTGGAATGCAGTTCCCTATGTCTCGCACCTTTGACAATTCTACGATGGCCATATTCATAAAGATGTGATTTATTTAATAATTGCTTGTACACGAGTACCGAGGTAAAATAAAAGTTTTGACGAGTTTTAACCGAAGTTATAGTAGATTTAGTTTTGTAATGCCCCCATTTCGAAATATTTACAAGTGATTTGTAAACTGTAACAAATAATGGAAATTGACCTTAGTCCGGATCAACTGTAATATTACTAACTAGTTGTGCCCGCGACTATGTCCACGTGGAATTTAAAATAAATAAAAATTCTAAGAAAAGTAGCCAAAGTTACTCCTTATTACATCAGCTATCTGCCAGTGAAAGTCCCGTCCGGCCATTTCAGAGATTAGTTGGACAAACAAACAAAAAAATGGTATACAGCCATATGCTTTTAGTAAAAAGCCGTTAAAATAACCGCTATTTACCAACAGACACTCCAATTTTATTTATCCGTATAGTTAAATAAGTCCAAACTTCCAAAGAATTGTGTTGATAAATTACTGTTCATTGATTTTTTTTTTCACGTCAACTTAAATTTCAAGTTCCTGGATGGTTTAAAATTTTTACTACGTGTATTAAAACTTGGATTATTAATGATTTGTTTTAAAAAAAAACTGGTTACAACTCCGTACGTGTTATGTCACTGGATACCTCCTACACCGCTGGACCGACTTTAAAGGATTTTGTTCATTCGAGAATGGTTTAAATTCACAATTCGGTCCACTGCAATGTTTAATTTTTTTCGTTTATAATTTATTGTCGGATTTAAGTCGTGTATACTGGACAACTGTGCGGACCACTAGTCTATATATATAAAAATAAATTGCTGTTCGTTAGTCTCGCTAAAACAGGAAGGTTTTACACATGGAAGGTTTAAACGATGATAAATAATGGAAAAATTATATAGCACAAATTTTATTTTCCTCATACAAACTGTTCCTACCTCTCAAACATTTTATGCGTGCGTTCCGATGATTCTTTTTCTGTGTTCATATTCAAAAATTCCCTAGAAATTATTTGTATGGCAAAACAACGTTTACCGGGTCAGTCTAGTTTTCAGTAATTACTATAAGACAGAATTGCATTGTAAGTAATCCCTTGCTCCTAAAATCAACAATATCTTAACTTTCAGATGACAGAATATTTCTTCAATACCAGTAATTACCAAAATGATGATTAAATCGCACTGTCAATGCATCATTATCACGGCCCACACTTACCCCACTGCTGAGCACGGGCGTCGTATTAGCATAACGCATATAAAATGTTAATTTTACAATCGACTGACTCAATCCTATAGATTTTATGATGCGCGGGTCAGATTGCGCCATACCTCGAGTTTTATTTTTACATTTTTAAACTCATATGGTTAACTTTAATAAATATTTAAGCCGCTCACACATCTGAACGCTTTGGAAGTGCTTTCGAACTTCTAACTTCCCAAAACCAGCCCAAAGAACAAATATGAAAGTTTTAAAAGGGATGTTTTGGGTCTACTTTTTAGTTTAGTTCTACTTTTCGGAAAGTTTATTCTGAGAGTCATAAAGCCATGAGTAATCGAAGTAAGAAAAGTACTGGAAACGTATTGAGTTCAATTGCTTCACAGATACACACGTAAAAAATATTACTGGATATTACCCGATGGTACGACGTAATGTAGCCGTCAATACAATCCACTAGCTTAGTATTTATACCACTTAATATATTTAATAAATCGCTAATAATCCAATGAACATATTTACTCTAGAATGCTGTCACGTTTTAATAGAGAGGCGCGAGGGCGAAACGTGTCAAATTAATACTAATAGTGGACGCCGAGTGGTCGGAATTCGACCATAATTAATTAAAATTACATGTTTGAACAATATTAATTTATTCTCAAATACGAGTGTATATGCGTGTGTGTATCAAATACAGGTAAAAAATAACATAGTTTTGTATATCGATTTAATGTATTTTATGCACTATTAAAATATATATATTAGCATTCTGTACTCCATCTTTATATAAACTATAAGTGTAGGAGATTTCACACGCCTCCGTCCGCGCAATTTTCGTAAAATGGGTACAGTTTTTGCTTCACGTATTAATATATTTTACATAACTAGCGGACCCATGACAAGAAATTATAAAAAAAAAACAAATCGAATTACTTCTGAATTTAAACTGTGCAGCCGTTTAAGTCTAGTTCGATGACATACACACGTACAAAAGAATTATATATACATATATATATATATATAGACTAGCTGCTGCCCGCGACTACGTCTGCGTAGAGGGGTGAAAATTTAGAGTTTTATGTATTTTTGTATGCTGTGTCATAAAAAAATAGAAACAAAAAGTTTTATATAAAAAATAAAAAAAAAATTTAAGGGTGGACTACCCCTTTAACATTTAGGGGGACGAAAAATAGATAGTAGCCGATTCTCAGACCTACTGAATACGCATATAAAATTTGGTAAAAATCGGTCGAGCCGTTTCGGAGGAGTTCAAGTTCAAACCCCGTGACGCGAGAATTTTATATATTAGATATTGTAATATAAAAGATAACAAAGAAAATAATGATAAAAAATAAACAATGCTAAAACGTTACACGATTGATGTTCTTTCATGTCTGCGCTATCGTTAGTTTTGTTTACGATTTTACGGCGAAAACAGTGGAAATGCTTTTCTCGTGTAAAACGATTATTGGGCCACGAGCCTTTTGCCAAATTGAAACAAAGAGGTTTAATTTTATGTTTCATTGGTTTTTATTTGTTCGGCTGGACCGCGGATGGGAGAACACATTTGCAGACATTTATTTTGAAATTACCCTTTGGATGAAATTGAAATATTACATTTTAACGTGATCGCTGTTCAATTTGTTTCTTTTACGGATATACATGAAACGGTTTATTAAAAACGTTTCGTGTATATTCCTTTCATTCGGCTAAAATTTTTTTTTATTTACTTATTTTAAAAACTTTATGCACAATAACGTACAATGGCGGACTTAACACCACTAGGTGTCTAAACCAACCTTAACACCACTCTACTAGTCAACCGATAAACAATGAATTATAATTTTCAACAAAAAAAACTGACTTCAAATAGGAAACTAATAAAAACATTGTCAACACATTTAACATTTTGACATTTGAGAATAGACCTCGATTTCTCTGGGATGCCATGATCAGATCCCGGTTTCCTTATCATCGTACCACCCTTGGGATACCCCCTTTCCAACAAAAAAAGAATTATCAAAATAGGTTCATAAACATCGAAGTTATCTGCGAACACACATAAAATAAAATAAAAATATATACGGTCGAATTGAGAAACCTCCTTCTTTTTTGAAGTCGGTTAATAAGGGAATTCAATGTCTTTGCTGTTTTAGCATGCAGTGACCAGTATTGGTTGGAGGTTGATGTATTCATCATTCACACGATAGGGGTCTTCGGAGGATATCTATTTTCAACAGTAGAACACTGAAGGACAATTTGTGAAGGAAAACTTAGGTGCACGTAGACGATAGTACATAGATAATAAGGTGGGTGGAATCAGTGATAGACAGACAATTGCATAAATAGAAGCATTATACACTACATTGAATATTTCTTAGTATCAGAACGCAGTGGGCGTAGAGACAGACACAATATTGAAGCCATCGAACCCTATTCCTAGAAAGCTATAAGCTATGAAAAGATCTGCTAGAAAACGATAAATAACTGTGTGAACAAAACATGGTTAAGTGGAAACTAAAAAAGGAACAGCCTATATATGTCTCACAGTTAGGCAAAAGCGTCTTTTTACGGAGGTTTTAGGGAAACTATCCCAGGCGGCCGACTGCGTTTTGCGACTGCAAAACATATTATATACAAATATAAGATAGATATGAGTCTATCTCACCGAAACTCAAACGCTCGCGTACACGCTCAAATTACGCCTATCTCTTTCCGTATCATATGTTCTATAACATCTGTCTCATTCACTTATATATGTCATATAATGTAAAGCCGAATAACATTAAACGCCGCGCAGTATTGACATGTGTCATGTATATTATAAGACATCATTGATTATGGCACAATTCACGTATCCTCGAATTATGTTCATATAACTACTAGCTTTTACCTGCGGCTTCGCTCGCGTGGAAGACCCTAAATAAATATCTATTTTAATTGTTGTTTTTTTTTTTTTTTTTTTTCAAGAATATTTGCTATTCTTTTCCCTAAAAAATAGAACTTGTTGACAATGCGGTAGTCATTCATAAATGCGTCGTATATATTTGAAACGTTCTTGTGTGCGTGTTAGTTATGAATGATCGCGCGTAAAATGAATGAGTTGCCCATAAATCACGCACTTTTTGAGATAAGTTCAAATGAATATATTTAATTAATTACGAGTGACTTTAAATATTTATCATTTTTATGTAACATTATTTATGTCCAGAATTTAATTAAAAAAATAGATACACTTAGAAAAGCCTCCCTGTATTATTAGTAGGGACTACGAAAATATGCAGGTTTTCTTCGCGTCCTTATCTTTCACCGGTGGCAAAGTATAAGTTAAAAGTATAGTAATTTTTACATTTGACTATTTAACTGGCGTCAGCTAAGAACTTAGGCTCTCGCCTCTCGAGTATATTTTCTTAAATTAATTGAAACATCTCGCTTTTATGATCACAAAAACAGATTGGACATCCGGCTATGTGTTACATCCCCAGTCACCATCGCACTGCACCTGCATCAATTGCGCAATGACCGGTGCTTCCTTCAATTTAATCGACCACCGGCAGAGCGCGGCGCCTTTCGTCATCCTAACTTCGCACTGATTGGACGCCCCTTACGCCCGGTTTCTGAAACACTGATCATCGTAAAAGTTAACTAATCAGCCGTCAAATGACTTTTCGAATGTCATTTGAGTTGTCAAAAGGATGGTTAAACTCTCTGAATTGATCAGAATGATCAATGTTTCGGAAACCGGGCGTTTGTGTCTTATACTTAAGATAGTAATACTAATTACTATTAGTATTAAACTTATTTAAGCACATTTGTAAACCTTTATAAAACACCGTTTGTTAATTGAATCGTTTTTTTAAGATCCGTCGCTAAACCAACGCAATTTGTGGTTTGACAAACCAACCCGTAGTTTACGTATTAACGTCTCAGGCGAATCTCGACAGATACGAACCGTTAAATACTCAACAATGTACCTTACAGCCGGCTTTGTTGACACCTTTACATCCGTCTACATAATTCATCGTCACCGCCGCCTCCTTATATGAGACCAATTGCATTCCATACGGATGTCATCACAAGGGGTATATTTAGACACGTAAATTCCTCTTTTTTCTGTTGCAGGTGGCATGCGGGACCGATAAATTGCTACTGGAGCGGGTGAGTACTTTTCTTTATTTTCCAGTACACCTAATCGATTGTTGTCTTCGCTACAGTTGCGAGTATAGTTTAAGAAAACAGAGGCGGAGTTTATTGTATTTATAAAAAAGGGACAAATCAATTGCTCTTTATTATTTCGTGTGTCGTGTGCGTCGGTATTTTTTTATCGTTACTGCTATTCATATCATGTTTCAATAAAGGGCCAATCATTCCTTATTACAGGGTTGACGTGTATATACGTTTAACTGGGCTTAATTCAGGAAACCAGGTGGTTAGCGATCAATTGTGACACAGCTGTCGACTGTGGATTGGTTGCGGTAAAGGAAAATTAAAGAGAACGTATTCTTTATCACAACTCTCCGTCGAACGTATGCTGAAGAACTCCATTGTAACGTCTTTGTTCCTGTACAACTTTCTGTGACATATAATTACACCTAACTATGGAGTCACCCTATATGTCACAGATTTTTAGATGGATATTTTTTACCCCGTGTGTATATCCCATATTGGGACTGAATTTCTTGCGCTGTTTCTGCCTTTCATTCTCTGCCTCCCTCTAACTCATCTTCACCCTGACCTGACTGCAAATATCATGGTTTTAACACACTACTTTAAGTGCAATCATAATAGGTCAATCAAAATAGTCCCTGCTCAAATACCACCACGAGTCATCTAAGTTTTATTCTTTTTACAATAAGAGTATTTATCCGACGTTATTTTTAAAAGATTTAACTATTATACAGATAAACCAAATTTAGTCGCAGAACTCTTTTGTAAAAACTTGAAATAGGTACATAACTTTTGGGAGATTATTTTTCTAATTACCTATTGATCTATGGCCTTTATATATTTACGTTTTATGTGTTCGGCACGTGGGAACTACACATTTTATAGCGAGCTGTGCTTAATATTTTTATACAAATTTCACCGTTGTTAATAATTAGGATTGCGAGATAAAATTTTTGGGAATACATCATATCCTCTGAGATATCGCGGAAGCTGATGACTATCACGATAGGACGTCTATTGAAACTGCATAAATTAAAATACAATTTCGATCTTTTCTTTGAACTGACTGGTGACATAAAAAGTTACACAAATTATAAATGCATGAAAACTGCCTCCACCTAGCCCAATTTTCAAAAGGTTGTCAACGCATCTGGAACCCTAGGGTGTAGCAGATGTCCATGGGCGGCTGTCTCCACTTAACATCAGGTGAACCGTGTGCTCGCTTGACAACTTTCAAATAAAAAAAAACCGAGACTTAGATCACAACACAAATAAAGCTTCGTAAACGCATGACAGTGAGGTACTAGGTAATAATTCAAAGTGTATTAAAATTTCATTTAAGTAATGAAACATCAACGGCAAAACTATTTCAGGCGTTTATATTAGAAACAATAGTAACAAAAATGAATCATAACAAGTTTGTGACTAGTGTTTACAGTCAGTTGCTTTTGAAATATCATATAAACTATTCATTTTGCTATTCCTAACCTGACAAAGGCTTCCCAGGGGTAGACCAATCCAAAGATTATTCTGCATTACAAATAACAATTAACGAGGTGTGTCCGCCTCTTCGCTCAACTTTATAATAAAATGTTAACTATAAATAAGTTTGGGTCAAGAATTTTAATTTAAACACAGTTATGTAGCTTTCGATAAGTGTATTTGTATAATATACAAATTTAATGTATTATCATTTACATAAAATGCAACAAATTCAATACGTTAAGCCGTAATTTGGCAGATCGAAGGAATTAAGTGTTCGCGAAATACAATGTTTCTTAAAAATTAACTGCCTCATTTGTAGGCTAAACCCTGTTGGTAATATGCTATTGAACATTTGGGACCACTCATGCCGTCGCCGCCTCCAAACTTTGACCCTGCCGGTCGTATCAGATGAAACGGCGTGCGTGTACAGCCACCCACGCAATGCGCCGTGAATTGGTATACGGCGACGCCATTTGCGTACCCTCAAAGGGCCCACCGCCGCCATTTAGCTCTCGAGAGCTAGGGCTGTGCCGACGACCGTATTTTCTTTATGTGCGAATGTCGCAAGCCAGATTTTCGACACCCGCATTTCATTGAAGGGTCGCACCTTTTAATGAAGTGGACCCCGTTACCTCACTGACCAGACGGAACGCAGTAATATAACACTTCCTGGTCACGCCGGTCTTCTGTGAGGTCGTGCTGCATCCCCGAACGGACCTGATCGTTAGTGAAACTAACCTAACCTACCACAGTGACGGTGCCGTACCCCTCGATTTTCTCAATTTTTAGTTTTAATGTATCGGCGTGAACCCACGCCCCTCGATATTTTTCCTACAGCGATCGAAGACGTCGGCAGTTATTAACGACTAAGGTACCGCTATCAGTGTAAGGGCATTAGTATTCTTTGCATTTATAATGTATAACGTATGCATAATGTACATCGATGAAGTAAAGTGCCCGTAAATGACGATTCGAAGATATAGAGCCATCTCTATATCTTCTCTACGGTCGCGGGGGTGTGATGCGTTCGTTGATATAATTAGAGTTCTTAATGTGTATGTCTGTTCATAAATGGGAAAGTCACCACCGACGTGAAGAAGAGTCACGCCCGGTTTATGAAACACTGATCATCGTAGAAATTACATAATCAGCTGTCAAATGGCTTCTCAAATGTCATTTGAGTTGCCAAAAGGATGGTTAAACTCTTTGAATCGATCTTTCTTATTTAACGGTCCTTTCGGCAACTCAAATGATATTTTAGATTTTACCAGGTGATTAGTTAATTTCTACGACGATCAGTGTTCCGGAAACCGGGCATCAGTGTCGCATCACTAGCGCCCAGGAGCGTCTCGCGCCCTCCCCGGCGCAGCCCCCGCCGCTTTGAGCGCGGCCCGCTCCGATAGCCCCGCCACTAGCGACCTCTCGGGTACTCTATAGGGTTCACTATATCGACGTCCTGGATGAGTGATGCGGAACGGTTCAGCTCTGGTCGTTCCCTGCCCTAATTCCGGTCAGGTCCTCAGTTGGTCGTAGAACCGCCGCGGCTCCTGCTGCTGTAGTGGACCGACGCTCCTCGTATCGGGGAATCCCGGAAAAACGATGATAAATTCGAGTAGCTGTGCGCTCTTTTGCGACCCGATTGGAATAGTGGATAGTAAAACTGCCCGCCAAAGGGTGTGGGTTCAATCCCTGCTACTGTAAAAATATTGGGTTATGTGTAAATAGTGTTTTTCCATTGTCTGAGTCTTTATAGGTAATATGTCTATCAGTTATGTAGTACCTATAGTAAAAGCGTTGCTTAGACAGATACTAGAGAGCGTTACGTAAATATATAAATATATATAACGTTATCTTGTGTTGTAAGGACGTTTTACAAACACAAATTTCACGTGGACAAACACCCAGATGCGAAACAACTATCTGTGGGTCACACAAATAGTTGTCCCGTGTGGGAATCGAACCCACGACCCCACCATACCTTACCAATACCTTGGCGACTGCGCCACGGAGTCTTCAAACTATTATATAAACTTTTTGTACATTAAATGCGAGTATTTTTTAATTTTACTCAAAATGAATACTTTGTCACTTAAAATATATTTATTATTAAACGGTAGGTAATAATACTATTACTTGTATACAATAGCGGTCAACATAGCGATCTGGTTTTGTATATAGCATCATTTGTAATACATTTCAACTATTATGTTAAACAAGTAAACATATTGCGATTCTGGTCTAGCGGATGGTTGTCGTATACTTATATAGGTTTGAAAAATGTTGCACGAACGGGCAGGTCCGTCCGGGTAAGTACCTCGACCTCACAGAAGTCTAGCGTGAAGTGGAAGAGTTAAACTTCTACGTTTCGTTTGTTGACTGAGATAGCCGGGGCCCACTTTAATAAAAATTCGCAATGCATCAGCAGCCCTACGGGTGTTGCCAATGTCAATGGGCGGCGGTCATCACTTAACATCAATTGAATCGCCAGCTCGTTTCCCCCACAGCGTGGTCAATCAGTTAAAAAACTTCTTGATTTGTACTTCTTTCAAGCTCTAACGCTGTTCACAAAACAAGTGTAATTTTTAACAAAAAAAAACCGACTTCAATCCGAATTCAATGATTGCCCTCGATTTCTCTGGGATGACATAATCATATCGGGATTTCCTTATCATGGTACCGCCCTTGGGATATCTCCTATCGGACCAACCAAAAAAGAATCATCAAAATCGGTTCATAAACGACGAAGATATCTACGAATACACATAAAAAAAATAAAAATGTATACGGTCAAATTGAGAGACCTCCTCCTTTTTTGAAGTCGGTTAATAAGAGTATTACATTGAAGAACTAGCAAGGAAACTGATTATACGCATGACAGTGTATTTTTTAACCGTACAGATTTTATAACAAAATTTATCGGACACAGATAGCAATGGCAGGCGCTATCTTCCTTGCACAGAGAATGGTCACTGGTTGTTTGGTCTGATTACGGTTACTAGAACGTACAACTATTTCTAGTAGGAATCTCCATGACAATCACTCAAAAATCTTCTTTTACTAGACTGACTTTCCGAATTCAACATCAGTACTACTTTCAACCGATCAAGCGTTTAAAAACTCTCATCCCACGTGGAATTTCCGAATAGCACCCAAATTAATTGCCCATTTCCCCGAATGATAAAATTCATCCAATCAATTTAATAAATTGTAGCCATACTGATAAGAACAAACGAACGCTGAGTCATTCTACGCTTATTTAATGAAAACGTTCAAACTTAATTGATTTATTTATTTATTGGCATGTCTACCTAAAGTAATTGCACTTTATTAAATGTACTATCGGACCCGTCAGACATTGTCCTGTTCGCACACATTAAATCCAACAACTTATATATAAATAATTAGTCAAAAACCATTTTGTAGTATTTTACCGAATTTTGAATCTAAACCATTCTCGAAACTTGAACACACACAGAAAAATTTCACTAAAAACGGGCCAACAAAGAAGAATTATATGTATAAAGATTAAAAATACATACTTAAAAGTGACATGTATAGAGATATATGTAAACGTTAGTGGCCAAAGAATGCGCTATTTGAGAACTCTCCGAGGCAACAAAAACATAGGTCTTTACTTTAAAGCGATTACGTTTATACCTTGTGGCGTTCGCCTCTACGGCGCCTGAATAACTTAATAAATTAAGTTGCGTTAAACTGTTTTACATAATCGGGGACCGTCTGGATGGTATAAACTTATAAAACATTTATGCAGTTTGTTTCACACTGTGCACGACGTCGAAGAAAACCCTAACTTGCATGACACGCGTGAAACATTCGCGGCATCCTATTACGCGGGCGAAGACATTCGATAAATTGAGATCGCAATTAGAGACGTGAGATAGAATTAGAAACTTATGATTCACCCGTCTCTTTCGCGCGGACTCGCTCTCGAACTTGAGGACGAACGCAACAGATGTCTTTTACTTCGCTTATGTTAGAGGCTTAAAGAGCCGGAGCCTATTGTCTAGCGGGAGCCTTGTTTAAGGCCATTGCTTAGGTGAGGACTGAGGCTGGTGGTATTAGCATTGGGGTTGTAAACAAAGCGGTTTGCTCACGGACTTTTTGCCTAACAGGCTTGCCATCGTGACAATAGTCTTTCTCCCCTTTCATTACGAGCCGGCTAATGAATATCTTAGCAGGCCATGTATGGTAAGGTGTTCATCATACGTAGGTAACGGTCGCAATGGCCTCGTTATGATCCATTTTGTGCTGAACACGTTCACATTTAAATACGTAATTTTATTTTTTAATGTGAGAAAATGGCAATCGAGCATCGGTTGCAGACGTCTTGCCACCTGTCCCATCAGAGGAAAGGCAAAAGTGTAACACTTCCAGTTCACGCCGGTCGTCTGCGAGGTCGTGGTACTTTCCCAAACGGAACTGCCCATACGTAATCCAGTAATAGTAACAGGAAGTAATGTATGGTCTTGCAAGTTGTATGGTGTACATAAATAATTCGTGCGCAACTTGAGACGAGACGACGAGGATCTACACGTCGAGTAGCAAGGTGAATCCGCGGGGTCGAATCCAGGTGGCATATAAAACTGTAACGATGCACATGCGTCGTCGCCTTTTAATAATGTGAGCGCCGGCTACCCCACTCATAAGGCGACACGCAGTAAATATACGAGTAACACTCCCGCTAGCAAAATATTTGATCCAACGTTCATCAGGCAAACGTTTGATCAAAGGTCTGCCGAGCGCCGCCCACTGCCGCGTAGTCAGTTCCCCATATTAGCCGTGCGGTAGTTCCGATCTATTACTCTATAACGCTCGCTCCGTCCGTCCGTGCGTCGCGGGCATTTCACGCGGCCGCGTAATGCGTAATTTGCGACCTCATTGCGTTTTCCTGTCATTAACCTGGCCGGCCTTCACTATAAGCCACCGAGGTGTATCGACGCACGCGCGAAATAGGCGTTGATAATCACTACATAGTATAAAACGAAGTCGTCCCGCTTTCTGTCTGTCCTTGTGTATGCTTAGATCTTTAAAACTACGCAATGGATCTTGTTGTGGTTTTTTTTACTAGAGTGATTCAAGAGGAGGGTTTATATGTATAATATACATTGTACCCGTGCGACGCCGATGCAGGTAGCTAGCAATATATGTTTTGTGACATTTTACGATCGATTTGGCTGATTAGAATCGTTTAGAACGGAAACAGGATCGCTCATAATATGTTCAAATTTCGAGTAGGCATAAACAAATTAATTAATATTCAAGACATTTCTTTATTTGCTAGTAAATAGGTACGTAGTTGACGCAGACATCTGCTTGATAATATAATTCTTTACTTACTAAACAATGCAGCCAAATTGGAAATACTTGTCCACATTTTAAAATTCAAACACAACTCGATTTTCAAATTCGAATAGTTTATCGTTAAAGTAGAACCGTTCAACCAATAAATTGAACGCCACGTCATCTTGACATACACGTTATAGGGTCGGTTACAAATTGAACTGTTTAAGCTGAGTTTAAATTTATCGGCTGACTTTGCAGATTCAGGAGCAATTGGAGCAGTTGGAGCATACTCATACTTCAAAGTCAAAGAAAGTAAAGTAACAGCCTATATATTATGTTTCCCGCTGCTGGGCAAAAGCCTCCACTGTATAGGGTGCAATAAGGTAGTGGACCACGCGTCCCCACTGCGGATTGGCGTACATCACATATCTTCGAAACTTTTTTTGTTATTATTACGCAAATATGCAGATTTCCTGATGATATCTTCATTCTTCACTAACAAGGCACTTGCAGGCCTAACTAAATTTTAGCTAGCTTAAATAATTTGATGCATTAAAAAAGTTTTGGCGTTTTTCGCTAAAACGTGATATCGAACCACATCACACGATGTATACGTTACATATTATCATTCGGCACCGCGACTTAAGGTGACATAACGCTTTTAAAACCGGCCAAGCGCGAGTCGGACTCGCGCACGAAGGGTTCCGTATCATTATCTATAAAAGTGGCAAAAAAATCTTATCATTTGTATAGAAACCCCCTTAAATATTTTAATTTAATTCTATTTTTTAGTTTTTGTTGTTATAGCGGCAACAGAAATATATCATCTGTGAAAATCTGAACTGACTAACTATCATCGTTCATGAGATACAGTCTGGTGACAGACAGACAGACAGCAGAGTCTTAGTAATAGGGTCCCGTTTTACTTCAATATCTTTACGACCAAGGGGAAAAGCTGAGCGGGTGACCAAAATAGTGTGAAAGATGGTGTACTATTTGGTGGGCTTATCGTCGAAAATCTTAAGACCTTGGAAATCGTCGAGTCGGACCGGCAAGCGAGCCCATCTTTCATTACCCATGAACTGTAGATTAGTCAGAAAACCTTTTTGAAACATTTGCATAAGGCTGGCCTCAAGAAGAACATTACAGACGGAAGAAGAAGAACACATATTTAACGACACGCCAGGGCGATATGGCCCAGACCTGGCACCAAGCGACAAGCATCTTTTCAAGTATTTGCAGAACTTTTGCTGGCAAAAAACTTACCTTGTTGGTCAAGTTTTATACCAATAGAGACAAGAACTGCATCATTCGCCTAGTTACACCTTAACACAAAATGTAATCTAATTTTTCTAAATTTCGCTGTCGAAACAAAGAGGAAAACTCGCTGAAGTTTGTACACTCCATCTTACTATTTCTTATTGGTTCTTAGTTATGTAAATCTGCCGTTCGCGTATGTAAGCCGAAACGTTTTAATAGCATTATGTACATGCCTATGCGATAAATTCACCATTTAATAAATAAATATGCTTTAGAGACATGACATCAAGTATATTGAGTGTTATTGGGACCGAAATAAAGCGAAACTGTGAAAGATAAATTGATCAGTAAATGAGTTTTGAAACGACATTAACTCGACGCCAACCACTAAGCCAGTTCAGCCACTCCATTAAGTTAATTCTCCGTGCCATACGTATAATGTATGCATGCCTCCAATATACGTTATATTGGAGACTAATTGCGAATCAATTATGCTCCACCGACCGTGGAGGAATTTAATCAGCGGACTGCCGGCTCGGGCCGATAGCTATTACCGATGGCCACTTGCCTCGGCGGTCTTTAATTGCGCACCTAGTGTCAGGTTCAATCATCGACGGGCGAACGTGACGAATCTACTAGTTCGGTAATCCGACATCGTATGAAACGAGCGACTGGTGGCAGTGGTGAGCTGCCGGCTCACCTACCCGTTCCGGGACTCCCACATATCCCGCTTAAACCGCTCGGTCGGCCACGCAAGCGGGTGTTCGGTTCGACTGGTGTGCAGCGACACCAGCGAACGTTTGCGGACGCTCGGGCACAACGGTACCCCATCCTAATCGGGACGGTTAATTGTGTCGCCGACCTAAACACGCGCTGTACGTGTCCGCCGTTCTGTACGTTTGGCGCGACCAATTATGTCTGCCTTTGTGTTTATCTGCGCTTCGCGTGGGCTACTGCCGGTAAGCTCGTACTTTCCATCGTTTCTGCGTGAATTATTAGACGGGTGCGTTTACGTATATTAAGAGGCGAATTGGTGAATGGTGACTCCGTGGTGCAGTCGTCAAGGTATTGGCTTCGGCGTCGGCGGTCGTGGGTTCGATTCCCACACGGGACAACTGTTTGTGCGACCCACAGATAGTTGTTTCGCATCTGGGTGTTTGTCCACGTGAAATTTATGTATGTAAAACGTCCATGCAACACAGGCTAATGTTATGCTAAAGTGAGGGCAATGTTTAAAAAAAAAGAAAGAAGGAATTACAGTGGCATTTAACTATATATATTGATTTCTTGCTTTTACGCGAATGCTATACATGATCAGGTGTTAGAATATTACGGATTACAAATTAAAAAATGAAATTGAAACGCAATTAAATCGGTAAAATAGTTCGGTTTTAATAAATTGAAAGGAAATGTCTATGTATAAAACAACACATACACACATACACACAAATAACAGCTCATTATTTACTTTATAAAAATTAATAGCGAAAAATATAAACGCGAAAGTATGGATGGTGTATATGGATGATATTTATTACTCGTTCACGCAAAAACTACTGAATGGATTTTAATGAAATTTTACTTTCATATAGCGTATACATTAGAATCACACACAGGCTATAATTTATAAAGATATTGTGTGAATATATTAAACGATAAGTGTCAAGTGAGTAGGAAACTGCCCTGCGAGCTATCCCGGTGTGTGGGTGGCGAAGCCGCAGTTAAAAGCTAGTATTACAACAGTCAAGCGGAGCGTCGAACTTACGGCCCATTGCGCGCGCGTCTCATTCATATAGGCAGCGCATTAATATTCACGAGACCAACGGAGCTTCCGCCTTGCTTCCCACTTAGGGAATCGATTCGCCGGGACTCCTCCGAATGCGTGCACCGTTCGACAGACTATCGCGACGCCTCCATCGCCGAGAGGGCGGACACAGAGGTGGCGGACGGTGGAGTTTTTTTAATATATGAAAAAGTGGCAGCCCCTGATGTTAAGTGATAACCGCCACCCATGGGCATGCAACACCCAGCGTTGCAGATGAGTTGCCACCCTTTAATGAGACGAAACGCAAAAGTGCAACACTTGTGCTTTACGCAGGACCTCTGTGATAATTCTGTGGTCGTGCTAGTTACCCGGACGGACCTGCCCATTCGTGCAACAGTAAACACTGTTGCGTGGCCCTACACACGGCAAGAATGTTAATATGCGAGTCGAATAATTTGCACGCACAAACAATGGTATCCTCATATTATACTTATACTATATACTACATATTAGCTTACATGGTAAGCTATATTAGGGTATATACAAGTACGAGGTAGTGACGGCGCTGAAATACATTAAATTGCATTGGTGCAATTAGATTGCAACTCTACAGACTGTCTCTTTCCGTATCGTACGTACTATATCATCTGCTACATTCACTTGTATATGTCATATAATGTAAAGCGGTACAATTTTAAACGCCGCGCAGTATGGACATGCGTCGTCCATGTTATTAGACATAAGTGCCCGCCTCCGAGATTCGAACCTCGAATCATGCGGGTGCACTCCGTTCACGCAAAACGCTGGAACCCACGTATTACACTAGATTTATCATTTTTAGGGTTCCGAACCCAAAGGGTAAAACGGGACCCTATTACTAAGACTACGTCTTCTGTCACCAGGCTATTACTCACAGTTACGTATGTCTGTTCTTCTGTCACCAGGCTGTATCTCATGAACCTGATGCATTTCTGTTACCACTATAACAAAAAATACTAAAAAAACACAATTAAAAATATTCAAATGGGGTCCGATACAACAGATCAACAAGAAATCCGTAAGATTTCGTTTTGCTTTTTTTTAATTAACTTTGCAACTTATCGGGTACGATGGCACCCCACGAACAAACAGGCGTCATTAATGGTTGTTCATTGGTCATTAACGTCGGGTGGTCAAATGACTTTATATTTCGCCTATTGCTATTTCTAAAGTACACATTATATATTATTATAGATAAAGATCTCGTAGGTTTTAATCATAGCCTGATGAAATTGAAATCTGTTTCCTTGAAATAAATCGTTAAAGTAACATTATGATTACTTGTAACAATGTAAATAAATAAAAAATTATGGCATTGAGTGTGATAATGTAGGTATTGTAGTATTTAATCAATGGGATAGTCTAGAACAGAATTTCTCAATTTAAATTTATAACGGTGGTAGAGCCACGCAAGCAGCCTCGGCTGTTGCTCGAATGGGCAGGCTCGTCCTGGTAAGTACCACGACCTCACAGAAGACCGGCGTAAAATGGCAGTATGACAATTACTTTCGCTCTTCGTCTGGTGAGTGAGGTAGCCGGAGCCAAATTTCCAAAAAGGTTGTCAACGCATCTGCAAACCATCGGGTGTAGCAGATGCCTGTGGGCGGCGGTATTCACTTAACATCAGGTGAACCGTCTGCTCTTTTGGCAACAATTTTCAAATAAAAAATAAATAATTAAAATATGTTCAGGAGCTTCCGAGAATACCTTCCGACATCAGGGAGAAATAAAAAGGTTTTTAACAAAAAAAAAACCGACTTCAAATAGAATGATGTACGGAACTATTACAACGTTACATGCAAAACAATCCATATTTATGCGATAGCAGCAATCGCGGTTGATTTCCTTTCATATTTCGATGAGTTCCGTTGCTATCTCCGAAAATGTATATTAAATTTATACGGGACCATTTCGGAATGAAACTTCTTCTTTTACGAACAAAAAAAATTGCAAATCCATCTATATGTGACCTATCCTGTAACGGGACTTACGACCTGAATAGAGTAATATTATTTTTTATGTAAGAAGATGGCCAACGAAGTGGCGGTTCACCTGATATTAACTGATAACCGTCGCCCATGATTGCCATTGACCCCCGGCTGCCTCATTCACGCGATTGAACGCAAGAGTGTAACACCTCTACTTCACCCCGGTATGCTGCGAGGCAGTGCTACTTACCCGGATGGATCTGCCTATTCGTGCAACAGCGAACACTGTTGCGTGGCCATACCACAGTAGACCACGTCGTAATGTCAAACGGATCGAACCCGGTTGCGCACGGTTGCGAACCCAAATAGCGAGTACGTGTGTGTAGTAGGGGCACGGTATTAGTGCCCCTCCCGGCGAGTCTAAATATACATCCGGGCGGGTCGCGGGGACGGGTACGGGGGGGGGGGGGGGGGGGGGGGTAGGCCGTCGACCCTGGCGGCCCAGACCTTGCCCCGGAAGGAACCGGCGACGTCACTCCGCGTATACACACGCTTCACTGCCAGACCGCGCCGTGTACACGCAGGGTCTGATATCACGCTGCGGTGTTGATAGCAGAAGTAGTGTTAGTATTGTTTTAAAAAACTTTGCCCTTAGTTTACGATAGCATCATCCCGTGCTATAAGGACGTTTTACAAACGCAAATTTCACGCGGACAAACATCCAGACGGGAAACCACTATCGGTGGATCGCACAAATAGTTGTCCCGCGTGGGAACCGAACCCACGACCCCCGTCGCCCGAAGCCGAAACCTTGGCAACTGCGCTACCGAGTCGTCGAATGAATCATATCACAGTTATAATGTACATTTGACAGCGCTCACTGGTATATTGCTCTCTTTGTGTGCATTGGACCTTATCCCTGGAGGTGGGTCACTGTCTCGCAATCTACTGTGATGTCGTTTTGGGCGTGATAAATTCTCAATAAGACGGATAATTGACAGCTCTGTCAATGACTATGAACTGTAGATTACGCCAACCTTATAAACTTAATATTGATCTGCCGAAATGTGTTGGGTAGCCATTGCGCGCGAAGAAAGAGTTTGATCACATTGTGCTAACACGGCGAGATTATTTAGTTTAAACGGATGCATCCGTTTAAATTAATTAAACGGATGCATCCGTTTAAATTAATTAGGCACAAAACGAAAAAACATATAGCTCATACATTATATACAGATAGGCGCCGAAGTGCTAAGACTGTAAACATGACAAGTAACGCATTTTAAGAAAATTTTCAATACTTATCAGTATTTCTTAATAATGCTTTGGTTAATTTGAGGATAAATTTATTCTTTATTGCCCGTCCGCAAGTTTAGGCCAGTCCAAAATAGAACAGTGAAGAACTCGATGGGAGGTTATCTCGTTATCGATAATCTATGGAATAATATTATCATGAGTTGTGGCCAAGGATTATATACGCAAACTTTTCCTATACCACCCAAATAATACGTGGGTCCCACAAATGCCCCATCTCGGAATCGAAACCGCGGCACCACCAGCTTTGCCACCGCGCCGACTGAGGTGAACTATATTTAAGTTTATTGTAGACGACTAAGACGTTTCGACCTTAACGCTCCCGCAGCTTTAACAAAGGGCCCGTCGTCCGATGACGATTGAGATATCTCCGAGTCGTGTGTCGCATGATAAGGTGAACAACTGCAGGATGTCACTAAAATAACCACATCTCCGCGGCCCCATCGGCTTGGGGTCAGGTCGTGCATTGTGGGAGAGGGAGGGGTGATGTGCAAAGTTATGCGTTCGGATGCGACGGTATAAAGATTGGGGCGAGATTGCACCATTCGTCCCATTAACGCACAAAGCGACTCCATTGCCCGAGCCTACGACACCTCTGCTTTTGCCACGGTAGCAATAATAACAACCCATAGTTGCATAGACATAGTTATTTTGTCTGCTACGTCAGACTGTGCCTTGGAGTTAAACAAATTATGAAACGAACTTGATTTTAACATTAATGTTGATTTTTTTTTTTTCGTCTTATCTAAAGAGTACTCTTACGACTCCTATTTCTATTGGAGCGGGGAGTGAGAGCTGGGACCGCCTAAGGTTAGCCGAGCTTCATCTAAGATTAAAAAAAAATATTTATGTTAGTCTCCAAGAAAGATTGTTGTAATATGCGCGGATTAATTTTTATCAGTAAATGTGATAAAATATCCCAGTGATGAAGTGGTACCCCTAAAAAGTAATATCGCCCATTACATATGAAATAATCTACCTTTCAAAATATCGACGCAGGAAAATTTATCGAACGGAAAAGCTGAAACTAGGAAGTTTGTAAGCTTCGACTAAAATTCGTTTCGATTAAAATTCCCTCGAGTCGAAGTGAAATTGCATTTTCGACATTCTAGATAACGTTTTTGAGAACGATTATAACGTTTTTGAGAAGCATTATTACTTATTAATATCCAACTATCTTTCACGTTAGTCGCGAAAACGTAAAGGTGCCGCTACATTTTGGTGACACAGTGGAGTGGAGCTAGTTAGTGATAAAAAAACCGGCCAAAGTATAAAAAAGGGCAAAAAACATTATGTCTGTTGTATTCCGATACATCCCACCCATGCCCCACTTAATTATTTTTTTATTCTGTTTTTAGTATTTGTTGTTAAAGCGGCAACAGAAATACATTATCTGTGAAATATTCAACTGTCTAACTATCACTGTTCATGAGATACAGCCTGGTCACAGACGGACGGACGGAAAAACAAGTGTTATTAATAAACGGACCCCCGTTTTATCCTTTGGGTACGGAACCCTAAAAACAGCCGACAAGCCCTAAGGCGCGTTTAACTAAACTGTGGAACACTCCTGCCAATCCAGGGACGCTTGCAGTGCGGTCTGCTCGTGACAGGTAATTCAGGAGACTTAACCGAGCAATGGCGACTCATTCGCCAACACACCTTCCGAGAGCTATTCATCAGCTAGAAATTCACATTATTATTTGAGCGGTGAGTAAATTAAGTTTCCAACTTAAGTGCGGAAAGAATAAGTCTGAGAAACCTTACGGCAACCGAGGGCAAGTTGCTTTTTATTTAATCAGGATGCCGGAATAATGTTACTTCAAACGGTAGTGAACTGAGCGAGTCTAAAATGTAATAAGTTTTTTTATTGTTGTGACGATAAACTGAAAATTCTGAAGTATTGAGTAAGTTGAGTCGAAAACATTGAAATATACGTAAACGTGTTAACTCGCCATAAACCGACGATAAAAGGGAGACGTTGGTTTTACTCTTCAGAATTTCTACAACGAATAAAGCCTTTCACCATTTAATTTAAAGTAGAACAAATGGACGAAAAGTTTCTCGCACCTGCGGGAATCTAAAGCACGTCTTCTGGACTCGCTCCCAGACGCTTTAACCACCAAGCTAAACGGTTGATTGCTAAACACACGAATACCTCTAATATTATCTAATGTAAATATTATTTTAAGCAATGCTTGGCGCATCTATTGTTGTCATTTGCAGGACACCAAAAAATTTAAACAACGTATCACAAAGATAATTCGATCGAGGGATGTAGCCGTTGCGAATTGGGAAGGCGAACGAAACTTAAGAAAATCGGTGTCGATGGATCCAATAGGAGGACTAAAAGCGGACGAATTCTAGTTTACCGAGCTGGTAAACGTTACCGTCTGCTACAGATCAAAGGCGCGCGTCCAATTTCCGCTAATGTTCATACACTTGCCTCGCAAATGTAGATACGTGTTTTTCCCAGCCACCGATTTGGCCGGTTCCCTTTGTTAACGTTTACGTGTATATTATAGTTTTTCGCTCGGACGGACATGCTGATGGACATGACAAAGCGCACAGCTTTAATCGAGACTTTGGAATACCTTTGGGGCCCGAAACGTGCTGTGTTAATATTTAATTTCATTCCACCGTGAAGATTGCGGGAGCGTTATGCCGTGTTTGCTGAAACTATCAACATTACTCGTAGTCTAGACGAAGTTCGCTACTGAGAATCGTAGGACAAATATACTTTGTTACCAGGAGCAATTAAGTTATGCTACCCGGAGGAATCACGGGCTACGGAAGTGCAAAGTGAGGGTGGCTTGGACACAAATTGCTGTGTCGCGTCACAAACTCGCCTCATGTTGGGCCACGACGATCAAGGTGTGTTGGAATCTCTATTGCCACACTTCAAATCCACACTTGCATCATGTCTGCTGTTCATTCCGTGCTGATATAAATCGTTTTCGCCAAACAACATTTAAAAAAATACAAACAGCTAGAAGCGTACCTTAATGATACTTTGATATTCACTTTTAAAAAGCGAATGCAATCAATGACAATACTACAACAAATTCCGCTCGTCTCACGGCGGACATTTCCAGACGGAGCAGAATGCATTATATTCCATCCTAATGGCATGAAAAAAATGCCGAGTCGGCGCGGGGTAAAGATAGAAACGTCAATGCTGAAATAATTTAGCGCACCATAGCCGAAGCGCTTTTAGTTCCCTTGTCTATTTCCATTAAGTGTTTCGAGTGCTTTTTTATGTTTCCACATTAGCGGCGCTCACGTCTATGAACCTAGATAAATTGCACATTTTTTTTAATGCGAGAAATATCTCGCTCTGTATCCATTTTATAATTGATTTTCAGGATTTCCCTACATATCTCCTTAACCCAAGATCCAATGCCAATGAAATTAATATGGGACCACACGGTAAGCACCGGCTTTCAAATAAAAAAATTACCATCGTAGTTGGTTCACTCACACATAGAAAAAAATACAGTCGAATTGAGAACCTCCCCATTTTTTGAAGTCGGTTGACAACGAAACTGACCAGCTATCATTCATTGCAACAGCCCGGTGTTAAGGCGAGCGTATCCGGCTTTGAGCACGAAGCTCCTCAAAGGGCCGTCGTGCAATTGAAACTGCGCCGTCGCGTCGCTCCAAATCGACTGACGGCGAACTGAAGCGAAGTGTCGGCGCGCTCGAATCAGCTGCTCAAATAGCGAGCCATTGAAGCCATTTCAACGCCCGAGCGATTCGATTTAGCACAATAAGTTTATACGGTGGGATGAATTAGTTTCGACATGTTTTAAGTTTCTCACGCCCAGTTTCTAAAACGCTGATCATCGTAAAAATTCACCAATCGGCTGTCCAAATGTTCTTGAGTCGCCAAAAGGGTGGTTCAACTCTCTGAATTGATCGGAATGATCTTCTTAATGTCCTATTGGCAACTAAAATGACATTTGAAAAGCCATTCGGCAGCTGATTAGTTAATTTCCACGATGATCAGTGTTTCATAAACCGGGCGTTAATATTATAAAAAATATTGTGCGATGAACATAGATAGTGTTTCTCTAGTGTCTGGGTGTTTATATATGTACAATATATATATATATATATTTATTTTCAAAAGAAAGGTATGTTTGTCAGTGTAGTACCCATAGTACAAGCGTTGCTTAGTTTGGTACTAGAGAAAGTTGTGCAAAAAAAATGTGTCCAAAATGTTACGGATGATATTATAGAACGTACGATACGGAATGATATAGCAGTATATAGAATTGCAATCGAATCACATTCAATTTCGCTGCGCTGGTTTCCTGCCTGGTATTTGTATGTAATATCATGGGGTATGATCATAGCAAGCGGCGCGAAGTTTGAAAACCAACCCAGGATCCGATTTGGTCCGGCGAGTCTGCGCCGTCCTAAACGGGATTTCCTCCCGCGGGCCGGGCGGGACAACGCAATTTAAGACATTATCGCCCGTCGATGGCCCATCTCCGATGCCATTAGAGGTTTTTTTGCTTATGTGGCACCAACGCCCGATTTTGAGGTTTTAAGTGGAGAATTATAGGTTTTACACCATGCTTTGCACCAGTTAATTAACTCCCAACACACAGATCGCCGGCGTTCTCGCGTTTAAAACCACACTTGTTTACGTTACAACTCACATACGTACCAACTTGCTTTATAGCTCACATGAGCTCTTTTATTTTCTAGTCGCAGCTTTTCTAGAAATACAATATAAATAAAGTACACGTCGGGATTTTCGCGCCGTGAGCTCATTAGCCTTGTAGCTCAGTTGGTAAAGCGTCTGGACGCGAAACCGCAAGACACAGGTTCGACTCCCACGGCGCCGAAAGTTTTTGTTAAATTATGCGTGCGGGGTGTACTAAAAATAATGATTAATGTTAAAAAAGGTAATACTATCAAACATCCATTATAATTTATCATACTTACTGATATTGTAAAGGCGAAAGTTTGTATGTATGGATGGATGTTTGTTACTCTTTCACGCAAATACTATTGAATGGATTTTAATGAAACTTTGCAAACATATAGCTTATACATCAGAATAACACATAGGCTATAATTTATATACATATTTTATACATGTCTGTCTTTCTGTCTTAATGTTACACCTTCAGCCTATTCCACGCAGACGTAATCGCGGGCAGCAGCTAGTGCAGGGCAGTCTATAATATAGTTTCGGCGTTGTATTTGTAAAGTATTTAAGCTTATAATTAAGTCATACTAAAATTAACTAACTTTAATGTATGTTATATCAATATGTCGATGCACCTAAACCTATATCTCTTCAAGCGCCAGGCGTACTGGTAGATAATGTCACCATTAAGTATTTATTAGTAAAGTCACAAAAAAAACGCTACCTGAATGCAAAATGCTGTTTCTAGGTACACAGTCAGGTTCGAACTGCGTTATCCGGCGTTCGCCAGTAAGTACGTCGCACCGAAAGACGACAATTAGCGCTTAACTAGCGTTAAATTCGTTAATTTGTGATTTCATTCAGCAGTAAAACAAAATCAACGTTACAGTTCAATTGGGCTTTACAAAAAGATTACAATGAAAGTAGATAATTTAACCATTGACTCCTCAAGAATCCATATGCAGTATTTCGCCGCATTACGTCGAAGTCTTATCGCAACGGAATAAGGTCCGATATGCACCGTTTGTGCCGCGCATTCAAATACGCCCGCTTTGTACACTCGCGTATAGAACTCTGATTTCTATATGTTTGTTTTTATTTGTTTCTGTACAATCGACGGCCGTCTGCCACCGCCGCGGTTTGATTTGTCTTTGTTCCAGCTCCGTACACATCGATACTGTGCGCGAGCGTATTGTACTGTCGCGGAAACAAGTGCGTATATTAGTCGCTCCATGTGTGACTCTACTGCCCTTTAAACAACTTTAATGCCATTTTACATGAACAGTTTCGTGTTTTTGCGACAGTTTTAAACTACATACATAGTAGTAATTGAAAAACTACGGAGTAGATGTCGGTGCATTGAAGGCGATAACTTTACTTGTGATTGCGTAGTCAAGATACTGTGCGCGAGCGTATTGTACTGTCGCGGAAACAAGTGCGTTTATTAGCCGCTCCATGTGTGTCTGCCTTTTTATGGGAAACCGGTAAGCGGGTCACCTGATGGTAGGCAATCGTGACCTGACCTTTGGACAGTCGCGACGTTAGAGCAGTTACACTTCCTTCGACAACATTCGGATTAGGCTCTCTTCTTGTAAACATCTCTTCGTATCGGGTCTGTGTACAATCGCAAATAAAAGTGCAAAAAAAGTAGATACATAAGCAACAATCATACCATCACGAACTATGCCTTCCGTCTAATTTTCACTGTATTTTGACCCAGCATTTATGCTGACCTTTATATTCGGATTTATATCGTCACTTTATATTTAGTAAGCTCCCTACACACTGCTTAAAATCCCACAGACTGTTTCCATCATAAGGACTTAGACGCGCCGTGTGACCTATAGCCGTGCGGGTGACTACGAAATTTTCTCGCACAGCTTGAAGAGCCGCTTTCCAAAGCCAACCCCCTACCCTCCGAAAGTCACCCTCCGAGACTCGGTTACGCGGGTCGGCGCGACGCACCCCAACTTCCCTGCATTTTTTTTTCGTGCCGATCGTAAATGTCGGGACGTTAGGACAGTCTCGTATTTTAAATTCCCGAAACAAAACATACCACAAATTGAACCTGGCTAGGTGTAGAAACAGCTTAGCGCGTTTATTGGTCGTCTTAAACTTTTAATATTTCCACTTAAGGACTGATTAAGCAATCGTTGTTTTCGCTGCATTGCATTGTTTTCGTAACAATAAACAAATAAATGAGTATGCTTTATTTAACACTGATATATAGATTTAGTTTTTTATGCACTAGAAAGAGCATACCCAATGGAATTTCTTTAAAAATATGTTATCATATGATTTTATTTCATTTGTATACTCATTTAAAGACATAAAGTATACTCCACCCACAATGACAGTGCTTATATGGAACTTGTACAAGAACCAGTTAAGTTTTCTCCAATAGTCATAAACACGAAAAGTAAATTAAGGAGTCCAAAATTAAAAACAATAATAAACATCAATATAGTATATTAGTATGCTACATTAAAGATAAAAAATAAAATAAAGAGCAGCGGAACACGATTATGAAAAATTAAACCGCCTTTTTTCCCTGCCTTTTAAGTATCGGATTGGACTTCTTTCAGCAATTTGTAATCAGCTTTAGCTAATTAGTTCAGCTTTAGTTCTTCATTAAAAGTATTATTGGATCTTAAGAAGAATTAATTTTTTTCCTTCTTTTCTTTCGGTACATGGAACACGATAAAAGCTATGAGTAGGTACTCGGGTTAATTCGAGGTGAATTTCAAATACTAACATGTATACATGGAGAAAAAAATTATATTTCGTAATATTTTGTAGGTATTGACACTCGGCGATGATTCACTCAATTTCTTAGTTAATAGAGCAATTATTATTATCCATCTTTTTACAAAAATATAAAATTTTTCGATTTACATGACATCCCATTAGTCGTATTGAAAAAGTATAGTGTTAAAAATATATTTTAGTAATTTCGAGCGATCCTTTCTCTGTGACCGGCTAAACAATGTCTATTTCAAATTTCGTTATTATCCGACGTATTTTTTTTATTATGTGAATACCGCCGCCCATAGACATCATCCCAGGGTTTGCAGACGCGTTGATAACCTTTTTGGAAATATGGCTCCGGCTACCTAACTCACCGGACGAAACGCGAATCTATTATACCTCCACTTTACGCCGGTCTTCTTTGAGGTCGTGGTACTTACCCTGACGAGCCTGCCCATTCGTGCAACAGCCGAGGCTGCTGCGTGGTATATGTATTCGACACACATAATAAGCTTCTAGAATAGACCCACATCTGTTTAACTGGAAACTGTTAAATGTAGCGCGATATTAAACCGCAGTAAAACGTTGGCAGTGAGGTGTAGAATAACGGTTTTAGTTCAAAACTACTTTAGCGGCAAGCTTACTAATTGTCAATTGCTTCTTCGAGAATTTTTTACACACATTATGTGTATAAAATTTTGATGACTCCGTGGCGCAGTCGCCAAGGTATTGGTTTTGGCATCGGGGGTCGCGGGATCGATTCCCACACGGGACAACTATTTGTGCGACTAATTGTTTCGGATTTGGGTGTATACGTGAGATTTATTTGTATATTGTCCTCATACCATAGAACAATGACAACAAAATCCTAAGGTAATGGTAAGTATAATTATGCAAGTAGGCATGCATAATTCGCTCTCGCCATTTGATCTAATGTATGAGAAACCAAGACACACAAGACGTCGGGGATTCACTACGGTCGCAGGTTCTAATTCCGGCGATGAGTTTACAGTTTTTTTTCTGATTAACCAACTTCAAAAAAGAAGGAGGTTTTTAACTTTTTTGCCGTTTTTATAGATAATTATTAAAGATTATACGGAACCCTTCTTGAACAAGTCCAACTCGCACTTAGTCGGTTTTTTTACAACGTACAAACAGTACAACACGGTTCGTCCGCCATAAGTTGCATCTAATTATAATAATTATATCTTTAATTCTTATTGGGCTATCTGATCGCATTCTGATTCTGACATTTATAATGTAACTAAAACGATTAACTAACAAGTAATACAAGCAATGTAAAACGGAATCCAATAACGCAAGTGCCTCAGCTTGAGGCAACTTCCTCGCCGCCGGAGACCAGGGGGCAGGAGGCTGGCCCACGCGCGCAACCTTCCCCCTGATAGTGAGACCATGACCGGCAGTCATAGGGCTGGCCGTAAAAATGGCAAGGGCCTACTATAATGTCCAAGAATACATTGAGGACAAGGATGTGTGGAAATGACTCGGGCTCTGCACTTGCAAGATCCCTGGCTGCTGCTGATTTTATACCGAAATAAGTTTGTATAATTGCATCACAAAAAAAAAATAACAACATGAACAAGACCGCAGAGTTTCTTGCCGGTTCTCCTCTGTGCTGGTCTAGTTTAGTGAACCGGTGGTAGATTTTTTGTTGACGTTCAATAAGAGCTTAAGTTAAGCCAACATTGAGTAAAGATACTTTTACTTTGAATATGGGGCATTCAGAAGAGGAGGTCCAAAAAGGCCACAGTCGGGCCGGGGTCGCGGAAGATTGCGTCCACGTGTTCCCGTGTCCGCGGCCGATGCGACAGAGACAGGGTTTTTAATTGGGTCCCCGTTTCCGGGACTCCCACATAGGTACCTCTGCCACTCCCCCGATCCCGTGGCAGGGGATGCATGAAGCATTTTTCCCACGGAAAAAAAGTCCTAAGGCCTCCGTGCAATATTCCCGACGGAGTTTTGACCTCGATTCAAAGCAATAGACCGCCACGCCACCGCCTGCCCAAGTTCCTAATAGAAATGAAATTCGATAAACTTTTTAATTTCCGCAAAGTTCTAGCGCGGAACTATAATCTGTCTCGTGCAGATAACTACATCAGTTGCAGTAAACGGAAAATTGGCTTGAAGTTTTTATCGTTTTTTTTTTTTTTATATTTTAAACCTAAGTTGCCAGTTTATCTTAGACTAAATACGAAATTTTAAAAAAGGTAACAGGAGTTCTTTCTGGCTTGAGATTTATTTCTTATTTTGCTATTGAGTGCATAGCTATTCAGCAATTATACCATTTAGAATATTAATCCGCAACTCTGACCCCAAACACGCCGACGGCCGAATGGACATCGTAACACTGCATTACCTCAACAATCACTAAGTGAATCGAATTGCGATTGCATTGTTCGGATAATCTCCACGATATTGACTATGTATTGCATTAATTAATCTCCTAACAGTCTAACTGTGAGACACTACAAGTAACAAAACCGGCAAAGTAAAGGGTTCCGTACCATTGTCTATAAAAACCGCAAAAAATCATGTCTATATAAAAAATATTTAAGTGCACTTAAATATTTTATTTTTTATTCAGTTTTTAGTGTTTGTTGTTATAGCGTAACAGAAATAAATTATCTGTGAAAATTTCAACTCTCTAATTATCACGGTTGACCATTGACGCGATACAGTCTGGCGACAGAAGGACATACAGACAGACAAACAGGAGTCTTAGTAATAGGGTCCCGTTTTACCCTTTGGGTGCGGAACCCTACATATTCAACTTCAACTCTACTTTTCACGATAAAAGTGCAGAGATCTTTTTTATTTCGCTCTAATTTTTAGTAAAGATACACGCAGTAGATTAATCGAAGTACTAATTAAGTTATCACTGTTCCTTATAAACTTGAGTAAATAATCAACGACGGAGAACGCTGCACCGCTGCCTAATCCTAAACAAACCTTGTTACTCGAAATGTGGAAACGCCTTCTAATTGTATGCAATTTGCCGTGGCGCCATTTTCACGCGAAAGCGCGCCAAATTGACGCGACAAAGGCGTTGTTATTTGCCCGTCGAGTACCTACGTAAACAATTTCAGCTGCAACCACGTGTGCCATACCAAAATAGGAGAACAACTAAAGCCTTCTTTTTTTATCAGATGAAATTTTTTAAGTAAATTATCGCTTTAATAAATAATATTTGCAAATGAAATGAGCGTCAGGCCGCGAATGCCGAAGACGTGGGTTCGATTCCCACAGCGGCGACAATCTTTTCGTTCTTTTTCTACATGTTTTAATGTTCAAAATAATCTTGCTTAAATAATCTTGTGATAGCTTTCGCGTATAGTTGGATTGCTCTTGAAGTAACTTTGCTTTTGCATACCGTTATTAAATTAAGGTGGATAATGTGTTATATTTCCTTTAAAGTAAATCCAAAATAAAGGCAAACCAATAAAAACAAAAGTTTATACTTCATATTTGTTGTCTACGATTTTATTTTATTGCAAAAAACACCATTGATAATCTCCGCCCCCGAACACAAATTTCAAATCGAGCTTTGAGACCACCCGGGGCGTGTGATAATGTTAACATCGAAAGTGGTTTGTGTAACTTGGTGCTGTTACTTAGCATCAGGTACCTACTTGCTACGACTCCGTCGCGTAGGCGTCAAAGTGGGCGGCGATTCGAATGCCTCCGTCTACGCTGACTCTACAATATTTCCTGCCCCATTGACCCGAGCAATCCATTGTAAGGTCGCTTAAATAAACTTAAAAATAGCCCGAGTCCAACTGCCCCCTTTAATAGTCCTTCTAAAATAACGTGATGTTATCTTGTTAAATTATAGTAAACTAATCGTTTCCTATCTTCTCTCGCGCCAAAGCCTTGTAAAGCCGCCTCCTAATAGACTGACAGAGCCGGCGGCCGACGTAGTTGAAACTTGCGAATCCTAGAACAGATGCAATCGACGCTAGCTTAAACGGCTCAGAGCCCGCGCCGGAGCAAGTCCGCTTTCGCTTTCGAGCAGAATGAGATTAAAGAGGCTCGTGGCAATTAGAGCGGGTGGGTTACGAGCCGCAGGATAATCCGGTTAAAAGGCGCCGCTCGATAGCATTTTGTTCAGGATATTCACTCCGCGGGGGCTGAGGCGGAGAGCACTGGAGGAAAATCGACAGGTGGGTCGGACAAACTAGAATAAACGCGACCCTAATGGATTCAAACAAGCAGATCTAAAACAACGGGTAGATTAGCGACTAGGAGCAATACAGACAGGTACTGAACGCTTTAGACGCAATTGGACCTTGTTAAACGAATCAAAAACTTAACAGAAATTTAAATACAACACACAAATGTTTCAAACTATTTGAAAACTGAGTTTGGAGCACTCTTTAGTAGCCGTTGTGATGTGGTCATAAGGTGTTTCAATTTAATTATACTCCTGACGAATACAATAAATTATTACATCGATAAAAATATTCGAGGGCGTTCGTATCGTTTGGCAGCAGGTGGGTGGCCTATGATTTATGTGGCTCCGTGACTGCAAATCCTTCTTTTGTAAAACAAAAAAGGCATCCCGCCAACCTGATGGCAGATAAATTGAGTGAAAACCCGCCGTCGCGTTTGACTTTTGAACGAATAGAAAAACAGCGTGGGTCGCGACTGTCATTGGAAAATATCAAACCAAGTAGGCAAACGTTTAATGCGACGCGCCACGCGAAATATTCGAAAACCACTTCCATAGAGCGCGTAGCTCAACTCTGCCGCCGCGTCGACAGGTCTTTGTTGTCCGTAAATTAAAAAAAAAACACTACACATATCCGTCTACCTTTTCAATGAAACTATGGTAAAAAGCTTTTATAAAAATGAACTTCGCAGCTAAATCATTCTTATGCCTAACGTGCAATGTTATTGCATAGAAGTGGTGATAGCTCGGTTCTCGAGAGCTCGGCCTCGATTTCTCCATTGTCTTCGGTGTCGGAGGTCGCTGGTTCGATGCGCACACGGGTCTGGGTGTTTGTTCCCCGAGGAGGGTTGATGTCAAGCCGGTCGTAAAAAGCCGGCAAAACCGCTTACGACGATTCACTTGTTGCGCTGACCACTTAGTGGGGATAAGGGCAGGAGGATGAACTGTGGTAGGGCCACGCAGCAGCCTCGGCTGTTGCACGAACGGGCAGGCTCGTCCGGGTAAGTACCACGACCTCACAGAAAACCGGCGTAAAGTGGAAGTATAATACTTTCGCGTTTCGTCTGGTGCGTGAGGTGGCCGGAGCCCAATTTACAAAGGGTTGTCAACGCATCTGGAACCCTCGGGTACAGCAGTCCATGGGTGGTGGTATTCACTTAACATCAGGTGAACCACAAGCGCGTTTGGCTACTATTCACGTAAATGATAATGATGATGATGAATCCTTTTCTCCTGCTGTGTCTAAGCTTAGACTAGCACGAGCTCCGTGCCCTGTACCGTAGACGGGGCAGCATGAAGGTGCTGGCTGCTTGAAGTTATCAGACACATAAGCGTGCGGCTGCACGTGGTGCAGGCGATCGATAGCAGAGTCAGCGATAGTACACACCCCGCCCACGACGCCGTTGCAGCGCCGTTAGGCAGCCAGCACACCCGCCGTCCGAATACGCAAGCATATACACTTATAAAAGGCCGACAACGCATTTGTGAGCCCTCGGGTGTTGCTGGTGTCCATGGGCGGCGGTAATCACTTACCATCAGGTGAGCCTCCTGCTCGTTTGCCCCTTTTCTCCATAAAAAAAAAACATATGAGATTGTCACTACACAGTTTAAAACAAAGTCGTCCCGCTGTCCGTCTGTCCCTATGTATGCTTAGATCTTTAAAACTACGCAACGGATTTCGATGCGGTTTTCTTTAATAGATAGAGCGATTCAAGAGGAAGGTTTATATGTATAATTCATGCACGATATACTAGAGAAACACTGATAATTTTGGAGGTTTCTAATGCGATGTCGAAAACAAACATTCAGTATTGCACCCAAGCGAAGCCGGTCGGGTCGCTAATTAAAAATAAAAAGAAATCAAAATTATCTATTCGATTGTCATTTTTTGTCTACCGCCGTTTCGTAACGAGGTTTATCTAAAGGAGAAGAAACAGGCGAAAGAAACTCTTTTTTGTCATATTTTTCCCTTAAAACAAAAAATTATTAAACATACATTTTTTTTGGGAAAAGCTTAGGAGCTATCAGTATAGAGGAGGTAGAATAGAGGAGACGGAGATAAGACCGTGGATTTTCCTTTGTCGGATAAATACATTATGCCGTGATAGCTCATTGTTCGGGCTCTCGCCTCAATCTAATCCAGCAATCTGAGTACTAAAAATACAATTGATAATTTTAAGTGCTGACTTATCACGTGCTCGGCATCGTGAGGAATCGTGCATGTTTTCGAAATTAAAAGAAGTATTATAAAAGTTCGCAAATCCGCAGTGTGGTCGCGCAGTGGACATTTAAAGGCTGTGACTTTGTTTTTTTTTACTTTCCGTCCATAGACGGATCACGACATTGACCACGGGTAACTACTGAGGTGTGATGTTATTTGCTTTAGTGATTTCTTGCCTCTTTGTCTCAAGCTTCTTATTAATTATTTCAAACGCCCAAGGACATTTATAATTTACTAGCTGCTGTCCGCGACTATGTCTGCGTAGAATAGGTTGAAGGTGTAACATTAAGACAGAAACACAGATATACATAAAATATGTACATATATAAATTAAAGCCTATGTCTTATTCTGATGTATAAGCTATGTCACTGTAAAGTTTCATTAAAATCCATTCAGTAGTATTTGCGTCAAAGAGTACCATACGTACAAACTTGCGAATTTATAATATTAGTAAGGACTGTAATTGATGCGGATTTTCGAAAAAAGAATCTCGCCTAATTTCAATCTCCCATGTGTGGGCAGCCTAAAACCTAGTTGTAGCCATTCGGTGCTTTCACACTTTTATCACCGCGACGCCGCGTGTCGAGCTGGCGGCCGTTTTTAACAATCAAATCGTTGTTGTAAATATTGCTTCTGCGCTCGGAACAGTTCCTTAAATCACATGGACGGGGGGCGCTACGCGCAATGCCGAAACAATTAATAAGACAGTAATTAACAAACGACTTATGACGGACGATAAACGAAACAACAAGTGTTGAATTCCTCTAGACAGGCGGTACACACGGTCAATGACAAATGAATAAAAAAACCCGGCAAAGTGCGGGTCGGAACCGCGCACGTACGGCACCGTACCGTTATCTTTAATAAATTATAGAATATTATCTTTAATAATTAAAATAAAATAAAATAAATATCTGTTGTATGGGAGCCCCAGTTAATTTTTTTTATTTTTTTCAGTATTTGTTGTTATAGAAGCGACAAAATTAACCTTTCTATCCATCACGGTTCATGAGATACAGCTTGGTGAGAGACAGACGAACAGACAGCAGAGTAGAGTCTTACTATTGGGGCCCCGACCCTGTGGGTGCGAGCCCGTAAAAAAGGAAACCTATTATGTTTAATGATGTTATAAATGACAATAAGATTAAATTGAACGTTTCATTGGATGACCAATTTAATTCTTAATGGCACGTTCTTTTATTTCTTATGAATTTGTGTATTATTACATACTAGTTAATAAAGAATATAGGTAGGCCGTGAAGTTTGGAAATACACAGTGTGTTCGCGGATGGACTATGCACTAAATACTCGCTGTCCAGAGTAGGGCTTCGAGGGATGTGAGAAAGCGGCAATTGTGCTGGCGGTCCATCTGATCTGGCCACCCCTAGGGTTGCAAATGTCACTAGACGAAACGCAGAAGTATAACACTTCCACTTCCCGCCGGTTGGACCTGCCCATTCGTGCAACAGCCAAGACCGTTGCGTGGCATTGCCACAGACCGCCCTCAGTTCTAGTTACGGGCGTCATGTCGTGCTCTGACACTAAACGCTCTGTAAAATGTAGAGTTCACTATCCGCATAGACATTGTGGTCCAAAATGGGTAAGGTAATAAAGTATATTCACCTATAAACATAACTATGGTAGGGCCACGCAACAGTTTTCACTGTTACACGAATGGGCAGGTCCGTCCAGGTAAGTACCACGACCTCACAGAAGACCGGCGTAAAGTAGAAGTGTTACACGTCTGAGTTTCGTCTGGTAAGTCAGGGAGCCGGGGCCCACTTATTTAACGGTGGCAACGCATTTACAACTCTACGGGTGTTGCAAATGTCCATGGGCGAAGGTTATCACTTAACATCAGGCGAACCGCCAGCTCGTTTGCCACTTTTTTTACATGAAAAGAAAAACCTAACATTTAATACATTACATCTGACTAATAACAGAAAACATTAACATAAATTGCGTCAACGCTTTGTATTTCTTGGTGATGTTTCGTAGCTCAGTGTGCCTCGGCCCTTAACGGGTTCCGCGAACTCTGCCCTTGCTCGCATCGTCCGCTCCGGATCTCTGAGCTCCGTACAGCGAGACAGCGAGTCTCAGGGTCGGATTTAGAGGTCTGGAGGCCCGGTCTTGAGGCCGGGGCAACAAAGGAGTGGAGGCCCCATGGCCACAAATTATTTTCCAAATAAAATGAACAATTTTTTCAGTCGAGTTTGCCAATAAATAATTTAATTAGAAACCAAGTACCTATAAATTCTTTGATTATTTAACGAACATATGAATATAATCGCAAACAAGTATTATCTAAAATTTAATTTTAGCGTTAACGAACGGAACCTTCGGAGCATTTTTTCGCCGAAAAATTGTTTACTAGTCGGAATTTTTTTGCCGAAGTCTCTATTGTGGGGGGCCCCTCTTTTGTGAAGGCCCCGGTGAGCCTTCGCTAAATCCGGACCTGGCGAGTTTCGGTCCTCCTTTTAATATTCCCCGGGCCGCCTAAAGAGGGAGGGTGCTTGGAAACAATTTTCGCGGCCGTTGTTTACCGTATGAGGCGACGGCTGACTTGTATCATTCATGGTCATTAACGCCACAAACTGGCATGTATGTAGTTATCCGTATGGGAGATAGAGGTTAAGAGAGAGTTAAGATCTAATGTTTGGAACTTAGTCTTCCCATACGAGAATATAATGTGTACGAGATAGTATGAACTTAATTATATGTATATTCATGTATTAGCATGTAGTTGTATATGTTTATTAATTATAATTATGTTTTGATTACCCATATTTTAGAAATATTCAAGTACTTATTTTAGTTTGTAAGTTAATTTTCATTGTACACACCTACCTATATGCCTTTGATTACTTGATCTAGAGAACTCTGTTTAGGGTTTCATTTTTAACTATAATTTTTTGTGTAAAATAAAGAGTAAAGAATAAAGGAATAAGATCTCGTGGTATTCGAGTCGTATATGTTGTTAATACCCGCGGTAACAGATTCGGCATATTTGCATATTGGTCTTTCAAACCAGATACATACGAGAGACATACATTTTTCACTAGCTTTTGTTTCTTAAATATATCTAGGTACATCAAATAAAACAGTACTAATCGTTCAAATAGTTCATATTTGCCGCAACAATTGAGCCGTCAATAGTTTTAAACAGCTAATTCTCCTTACTGTTATTTATTACAGCTAATTTTACTTACCATTTATAGCGCTGAGCCAAACATGATTCGGATATGAAAATTCCACAAGTACAAACTACCTTCATTTAGAACCGCTAAGTCTGCGTCATACCTGATACCAACTGAACCTGATGACATGACTTTTAAGACCGAGGTGAAATGCCATTCGACAGAGCGAATCAGTTGCAACCCGGGAAATGACAAGGCGACGAGCGATGCGTGTACGTGTGCTTTTGCGCGTGTGCGCATGTGTAACGCCTGGATGCGCCTCATTAGGGACACGGGAGACGGTTTCGTTTCATTAAAGCAAGGCCTATCTGATCCTAAGTCTTTTGTTAGAACAAACTACAACAAAAGAACAAAGTCAAATTCAAAACGACTCTATTCAAACAGGCGCCTGCGCGTTCTTATGGTATTTCACATAAAAATTGATACATAAGTTCGTCAGTTAGCACCGTTTCGGGTGGCAGTTTCTGTTGAGACGCTCCACACATTTGCGTCGTCGAGATATTCAGCAATGGTATAATATGCTTTAACCATAAGATTACTTATGCGTTTAAATTTACCAAGTGGCAGAGTATATCTGTGGGATTGTATTATACATGCGTACACTATGCCCCATTAATGACCTATTTACTTTTTGTAGACGAAACACTAGCGTAGTTAGTTTGTCCTTATTTCTAGTGTTTAATTTGGGCCTCTCGCTATTCTTTAGGTAATAATTGCTAACTATAAATGTCCAGACATTTTACTGTTTACTACCACGCAGCAGCCTCGGCTGTTGCACGAATGGGCAGGTTCATCCGGGTAAGTACCACAACTTCACAGAAGACCGGCGTAAAGTGGAAGTATAATACTTTCGCGTTTCGTCTGGTGAGTGAGGTAGCTGGAGCCCAATTTTCAAAAGGTTGTCAACGCATCTGCAAGCCTCGTGTGTAGCAGATGTCCATGTGCGGCGGTATTCACTTAACATCAGGTGAACCGCCCTGGCAACTTGTCACATAAAAAAAAAACATCATCAACACCGTTCGTTGCTATCCTTTAACCAGGACTTCTGACCAAAGCGGTCATGGTTTTGTTCGTCTTGAGCAACTTCGGTTAACAAGCACTTTCGGTTAACCAATACCGTACTTGTGTGGCGTGGACGAAGATTTCACAAATAGAAAAAAACTTAACAATTAATCTAAGATCTAATATTTACAAGATTAAATCTATCTAAAATTACATATTATCTAATAAACCTAATCCACGCGGCACGGTGCCAAGAACGCTAGCTGCATTTCCTCGCTGGATAGTTATGCTTAACCTTTGAGCGAGAAAAGAACCAGCTCTCTTGTCACCAGCCGCGAGCGTTAAGCCTAGGACATAAACTTTTAAGAAATTTTGAAGTGCGGGGACCCCACGGACCTAAAGTTTCAACAGCAAATGGCACAAATACATAATCTAAACATAAAGACTCATATTTGCGCCATTTACTTACTACAGCTGCCTCCGATGCCGCCCCGGCCCTGACCGAAGTACCCCTTAGATGAGAGGCAGCCAAAGTGTCTACCCAGGTGGCGTCCCAAACAAGGGGATTGTAATTTGTTATTGTAATTTGTAATTGTAATTTGCTAAAAAAAATAATCTAAATGATTGATAATAACATAACACTTAAATGATATCCAAATTGGCATTTGAAATAATTTTGAGACGTTAATAGTTTGCTTTAACCCAAAAAAATTATAAGATTACCTAGCAATGGGCTTGCGTGTTTTGGGGCGTGTTTGTATCGATGACTTGGTATGCAAAGCCTTTTTTGCATGCATCGAGTACGTACGCGTGAAATTGGCAAATAAGCTGGCGGATCACCTAATGTTAAGTGATAACAGCCGCCCATTAATATTTGCCCCCTTTAATAAATTGGGCCCCGGCTACCTCACTCACCAGAAGAAAAATATAACACGTCCACATCGTGCCGGTCTTCGGCGAGGTCGTGGTGCTTATTCGAACAGAACTGCCCATTGCTGCAACAGCGAAGACTGTTGTGTGGCCCCACCACAGTTAACCTATTCAGAATGTGGCAATTACCATTCGAACCTGCCAGCGTTTCCAATTACAGCGTGGCCGTCATCGTTATCACCATATGAATTCCTGGGAGAAATATTTGACTGACAGATTTTGATTACCATTGAATTTTACTACAATAGAGCGACAAAGCAACCTTTGCTGACGCAAGAATGGCTCGGCTATAGCCAGAAAATGCAACCTAAGAACATTTGATATACTTTGCACAACGAGTGAGGTATACTCTTAGGTCTATTGGTGACTGTCGATTGGTGGCGATTATCACTTGCATGAGGTGAAACGATCTTAGCTCGTTCGTCGTCTCTCTCTCGCATCTCGCTCATGCCTCCACTTCTGTTACTTTTTAAGGCAAAAATAATTATTCCTGTGATCTTCTAGTGGGTGCGTTCTTCGCGTTTAATTAAAAGCGCACACGTATCAAAAATTTGCATTACAAAGTCGCGATCTGGGCACACGGGCCCATAGATAGAGAGAAAGAGAGACGGAGCTTAGGTGCCAATTGGTGGAGTGAAGTACCGCGTCTTCGCTTTTACACCGAAGATAGAAGTATACTGAGTTTATGTGATGCCATGCCAATGATGGTTAGACTCGGAAAAATCCATTGAAATAATATGAAAGAGGCACTACTACTTATGGCAGACATTGTCAAGTAAAGTTAAGTCTTTATAATTAAACTAATTTACGGACGATGAAGCGAATTTATTCTTATTTGAAACGTCTAAACGCGGGTTGTTGTAAAATATAATATTCGCTATGTTAGAGAAGTTATGAAATATAATGTTTTCACTTTATACTCTCTCCCTCAAAATTAATTTCGTTTAGCAAAACCGCTATGGCAGCGGCGCAACTTACACTATATCCTTTCATCCGAAACAGACCGCTAGCTCATCTAATAGTAACGCTAATTACGCGGTTGGTCCCAGAGGTTGTACACTCGTGTAATCAGTTAAAAGTCCAGATGAAATCCCAGTTGCGGGTCTGTGAGAACAACCGGGCACTCGCTATTATATTGCTATATACAGCGTGTCGTTACCATCGCGACAATAAATGAACACACGTCTAACGCTACTTACCAATAATCATAAAAAAATATTAACGTTAAACAAAATCCATAATTAAAAAAAAATATTTTTCAAACAAACTAATTAAGTAAAAAAGAAACAAAATTTGTAACATCCTATACAACTCGCGCCACAGCGTCGTATTACAAGCCTCTCCCTCACAGGGACAAAACAGTGTTTTGTCTCTTTTAAATTCATTCAACCCATTCATATGCTTTGTGACCTTTACAAATGAACTTTACGTTACGCTTTTATAGGTAAGTGTGTTCTAAAATTCTTTGTTTTGGAAAATTTAATAACTCTGTAAATATTGATGTTTAAAGAATTTTTTTTAAAGAATTTATCCCCTATATGTGTGTTCATTTATTGCCGCGATGGTAACGACACGCTGTATATTGCTTGCGCCAGTATTGATTTTCACCGCATCCGTATGCCACCTACTGTTCAATTATTGAAAGGAGAAAACATTATGCCATATAATATGCAGTATGCCTGCCAAAAGTTATACAATTCAGTATTTAATTAGTAACACAGTAAAACGTGTGAGAACGTAACACGTGTGAACTTCATTAAGCCTAGTGTACACATGTAAGACATATTTCTAATAAAATTTGGTGTGATATTTTTATTGTCAAAATTAAAGTATTAAAAGTATGCCCGTTTGTATGTTTTGTGTTTTTACAGTAAAACTTAGATCTTTCAAAGCACATTTAAAATTTAACAAATCAAAATAATATCATGATTGTTTTTTTTTTTGACATTTTTTTCTACTTTTCCCCTGTGTCCTTTGGATCTCTTTGTTACTGTCCGTACATAATTTTTTATAATTTACAGATTATATATTTAATTTCTTTAAACTTTTCTTGGTGGTTAGTCCACATTCACTGTTTATGCTTCTATTTCTGACAGTTTTTGATAGCATATTAAAAAAATTAAATACTTATTTTCCAACGATGTGTGTAATAAAACCGAAGGTACCATAAACAGTGATCGTACTGTTTGTCTTTTGGGGTCACTTTTATTTTTTACTTCGCTAAGATCGATGTATGTACCCCTGATTTACAACAATAAATCCCAATTAAACTTTCATTCATCTAAATAAGCCACTGACGGTACAGAGGCCTGTGATAGGAGAAAATTATTAGTGTTCTCAGGCTTTAGTAACCGGAATCCAACAGAGCGGAGAACAGCAAATCTCGTCTGCAATACAATTATCCGGGCAGTTCGTCTTAAATCAACGTGATTCGTAAACAAGCCATATGCAGCAGACAGTTTCTACGCACACGAAATTCTCTGTTTATATTCTGGAGACGACGAAGAGGCCAATTGATTGAGACAACACTTGCATACGATGTTTATACTATACTAGTTATACTATACTAGTTAAATCCGCGGCGACGCCCGCTATTACTATTCGAAATATTCTAACCAATTTCTGTAAGATAAAAATATCCTATGCGGCAATTAAACTGCTAATATAGCCAAAAAAACAAATAACAAACAAATTCTAAATCATATTCAAATTCCTTGTGACGTTCTATGAAATAAATACGAACATATTCACAGACATTGGAATGTTTAGTATTAGATCGAAGTGCAATATGAAGGTACTAGTATCGTGTGCATTGAGATATTATAACATTCGTCTGGCATTACTAAGCTACTTGCGAACAAATATTTCGATATGCGGTGTCTGGCACTACGAGGCAAATGGCTGAAATGTTTGACGTATATGTAACCAGTAAATAGAGAGTTACGAAATATAAATTTGCGTCTAGCTTGTTTAATCCCCAAAAGCGACAAATGGCAACGCGAACGCAGTGTACGACTATGCAACACATGACAGGGGCATGGTGCAGGTTTGCTTCAGAATTTAATAGAAAAATATCGACACCGTAATAAAGTCCTCGCAATATCGAAAGTTACATTTGAGCTCGATGAAATCCGAACAAATATGACAAAAATGAAACGTGAAAATGTCGTGACGCATTTGAAAATATCACAAAACTAGCTAGCGCCCGCGGCATCACTCGCGAGATGAATGTAATTATCTACTCGACGAACAAATCATATAAAATTTTAGGCAAACGGAAGTCTATTCAATGGGGTTGTATATGCGAGTTAGTGCAATTTGATGCTCCATGTTTGCGATGTCTGTTATAAGTTACTAACGACAGCCCACAGTCAATATTAAGTCTGCCGCTTGACCAATTTAAACGTAAAATCAAAAGTCAACTTATGGTTAAAGCATATTATACCATTACGGAATATCTCGACGACGGCAATGTGTTAATACTGTGAGTTAATACTGTTGATACTCACGTAGGCTAGAATAAGACTATTATACCTGTATGTTATATTATAAATTGATAATTTTGAAAAAGAGCAACTGTTTTCTCTTCTCAACAGAAACTGCTTTCCGAACCGGTGGTACCTTACGAACCAATATTTTTTATGTAAAATTTGACGTTTCATAAGTACGCGCAAGCGTCTGTTTAAATAAATATATTTTTGATTTTCTCTTTTGATAACTAAACCGCATTCATTAAAGCGAACATTCAACACAGAGTTGAAATATTCATTATAGCAGTCAGTCCGGTCGTTTCGGTAGTGATATTAATTAAATATCATTTTGACCGAAGCTCGTTACGGTGCGGTTGCCTTCGTATTCAATATTTGCAGTCTGCCCCATCCCGATGATGAGGGGAGAAACGTAAAACTCTCCGTAAAACTTTCCATGCCACAGTTAAGTGAACACAAATAATTAAAAATACTGTGTACGAATGCACATTCAGCATTTATCATATGATGACAGACAACGTAAATTTCGCAACTTGAGCACTTCAGCTTTATATTTTGACTTGATCTTAAATTACAGAGGCTTTAACTCCAACATGGGATAGTGCGGCGTCTTTAAAAAAAAATACTCGAAATAGTTCTATTGTCTCAAAATTACATGTTACATACAAATATTAAATCTACTTTTGATTCAGTGCATCTATAATAATACACCAAATGCCGGTTCCATTTTATATATCTCGAGGCCAAGCTTACTTTCGTCGCACAAATCGAACGCCGGACGCGTTTCGTGCAATTTTGATATTTTGAAAGTTTAATTTTAACTCGTGTCACCGGCGGACTGAATTTGACGAAATCGATGTGAAGAATACATGAGTGTAGATATGCTTCATTCTGCATACCTTTACGGCAATGAGTGTACAGACATTTATATTTTTGGTGCAGCGTTCAGATTTTAAATGTTTCAATCCTCTACTCTTTCAATTTCCGATGACACATCTGTTACCGTATTAAACTGTTTAACTTTAAAATATATATAAAACTAGCGGATCCAACAGACGCTATCCTATACACGCGACTTAAATCCGACAACTTATAAATAAAAAAAAAAAAAAAACAAAAAATAAAGCAATTGTGAATCTAATCCATTCTCGAATTGACCTGAAGACACACAAAAAAAATCAGTAAAATCGGTCCTGCCGTTTAGGAGCAGTTCAGTGACAAACACGTACAGAAGAATTATATATATTAAGAAAATTATTCGTCTCTGTCAGGATCTACGCATTTCGGATAATGCGTCCAGACGCTCTAAGCAGTACTATTTGATAGACAGGTGAAATTTGATTGTATGTTCGTACGATTCTTGTAACTCGGAAGCTGCATATATTCACCCGTCATTTATATTCGGGTAATTACGGTCGTTAAAGTAAAATGTTATATTTTATGTTTTTTTGAGAAAAAATTTCGACTCATTTTCGGCGCTACGGATTGTACCGGAAGCCGCAAGTACGAATTGCAGAGGCAAAAGTTTTTCGACAATTTTTCTACAATAAAATCAAATTTTACTGTTCTATTTATATGTTTCTTATAAATTGTATTACCTATTTAAAAATGCTTTAACTGATTTATCCGTGCGAGGCCGGTGTGAGGATTAAAAAAGAAAAGCATTCAAGTTTCCTAACGATATCTTTCACCGCTGATCACGTGATAAGTGAGCACTTAAAATTGCAATTGACAATTACATCAACGCGCAGGGGCGGGGCCAAAGAAATGTGAAGTTGATGAAGCTCCTGACGAAAATGTACGACGCCGGACGAAATCCATACTTAATATTATAAATGCGAAAGTAATTCTGTCTGTCTGTCTCGCTTTCACGCCAAAACCACTGAACCGACTTAAATGAGAAAGGACATATAGTTATTTTTAAATTGGAAATAAGTTTTGTAAAGGGGTGAAAATTCTTAATATTTATTTAAGGGCTTCAAAGCGAGCGAAGCCGCGGGCGAAAAGCAAGTATCGAAATAAAGCATTCCGGCCGTTTGTCCGTGAATAACTGTAACAATGGTGCAATAGGCCCTTTATGAACCCAATGGGGTATAATTAACGACGGATTGCGGCACTCTCGAGTAATCGACGGTGCTGCAAAAACATCGATTGTTTTTTCTTTTTATAGACAAATAGAGGAAATAGACGTATATCCTATTACCACTGAATTATTAGCGTTAAAACACGGTGCACGGTGCGAACTCGACGGCCGACACTGCGCCGGTGAGAATCAATACAAGAGGCACCAATTAGTTTCCAATTTTCGGACGTCCCGTAATCATTTTAGATGATGGCGTTATTGATGTTTATACTAACTACCCTATTGGCTGCTCATTTTAGGAACGTTACCCTTATTGTATGAAAAGGTAATGTATACATACATAGATGCAGATTTAGAATGACTATCTCGTCACACAAATACTTTTTTCGAGATTCTAACCCACGACACGCGGTGTTGAGCTTAGGCGGTGCGTAAGCGTCATCCAAACATCTTATATTAACTTAATGTTAAATTCAGAAGCCTCTGTCGGTGAAGAGTCACGCTTCTGCGTTTCCGGCGAGTGAGGTAGCCGGGGCGCACTTTAGTAACAGGTGGCATCTCTGAACGTACGAGTGTTGCAAATGTCTTCAGGCGGCCGGTGTCGTTTAGCATCGGGTGAAACGCCAGCTCGTTTGCCACCTTCTCACGCAGAAAGAAGACGAGCTAAATTTTTACGTTTACAAAAGGCCCGTAAGTAAGGAGTTATTGCAACGTTGCCTTAGCGAGTCCGCTGCAGATCAGCGGCGCGGGTATAACGCTTCTCGATGCTTCCAAGAGGAGCGGTGCCTTTGGGCGGTTAAAATATTCCCCGGCACGGACCGCTAACACGTTCCGACACTTTGGCGGACGGCCGTCGCTCGTCGGCACCGTGACCTCTCGTGTACAAACGACGAATATTAAACGAGACGCAAGCGAACGACTCGCTTGTATAGCGACGAGAAGACTTCACGATTTTTTTTATGTTTATTAGATCTGCTTAACTGAATACGATCTAGCACGATTGCAAAAGATGTATACGCAGAAAAAAATTATTGCATTATATACGTAGCAAACACAGCGTACATAGTGAAACACAATATAACATTAGGTACAAAGGTTTACCTACAGACTATTGTTGAATGAGTAAATACTATTGATTTGTTTGTAGATAACATTATAATTAAGCAACTAAATTAATGAGTTAACAATTGATACTTTCTCAATATTCAAAGACCGAAAAAAAACCTGGACACTTTCGAAGAGGCCAAAGAACCAACGAATCTAATAGTGTAATATGTAAAAGTGTACAATGTATAAAACGTTGAATTAACGTAATAATGTATGAAGGGTCTGTAACCGGTCAATTCAAACAGACGTGACTATATTGGCGTTAGCGCAGAGGGTTCGATTGCCACACGGGTCAACTACTTGTTTGATTCACTGATGATTGTTTTGGGTATAGGTGTTTCGCCACCTTGAAATGTATGTATGTAAAAAGTCAAACACAACACAGTATTATTAATCCATAGTAAGGGGCGAATAAATGGCTAAAGTTTTCGAAGGGAAGACTAATTGTAGTCTCCCCTTCCCAATATCTATTGGATCTTCTAGTCAGCAGTGGTTTTTGTGACTTACTACCCAAATCTCTCCAGGTAAAATACGAAAATACAACTTAGTTACGTTACAACTATTTAATGCATACAATCAATACATTATCAGTGTAGCCGGTCCTAAAACATTTTGATGTTACAAAGACATCTTGCGACACGACCTTTTTTTCTTTTTCTTTTTTTTTTATTTAATCAAAGGACTTTGTCGCTGTGCGACCACATCGCGCTGTATAAACTAATAACCATCAATCAACAAGTTTTATTATCTTAAAACTAAGTTAGCCAAAGTAAGCATCATCTTTGCTTCATCCGACATTGGATGGGCCAAAATAACGTTTAGTTATCGAACTTCTTTGGCGGCGCCGCGACCAAAACACGACACACGAAAAGACAGCTTAAAATGTTCGTTTCGTCCAATAAATAAGATGACCGTCCAATCGTTTGTATATGGGCAACGCGAGGAACGATAAGTACTTAATAAAAAGGCACACATTGGAACGCAATAAATGCTTGTTAGGAAAGCAAACTTTCAAATCGCGGCGAGTTGATTCAATCCAAATGCGAACTCCAAACTTATCTCAACAAGAGATAAGTTTACCTCTAGCTAACTAAATCTATGTAAATTTCTCAACGTAACCACAGACCCGACTTCCGGCGGAAGAGCGAGCTGACGGTATTTCCTACAGCGTAATATCGAATTAAAGCGCTTCGTTGGCTCAAAGTTACGTCGCAAAACACCTCAGCAATGGTGTTTTGCGACGTAACTTTGTTGGAGTCTGCCTATTTCATTCTTCTTTTTTATGGGAGAAGATGGCAAACGGGTTGTTAAGTCAGCGACATTAATATGCAACTTTATCCGACACTTGAGGCGTTTTATTTATGTGAGAAGGTGGCAAACGAGCTGTCGGTTCACCTGATGTTATGTGATCACCGCCACCCATTGATATTTGCAACACCCGTGGAGTTGCTGATGCGTTGCTATGTTTATGTGTGTGCCTTATTATAAAGTGGGCCCCGGCTACCTCACTCACCACATGAAACGCGAAACGTCCCGGGATGAGCCAGCCCATACGTGCAACAGCCGAAGATAATGTGTTCGGCTACAGTAATTTTTAATACTTCCCCATCACTCGTCTTTTCCCAGTCAAACGGTTCCTGATTAGCAACAGGAGCCAACGTGCCGTTACGTGCTAACTGTAGTAGGGCCCCGCAGCAGCCTTCGATGTTGCACGAATGGGCAGGCTCGTCCGGGGAAGTGCCGCGGCACCATAAAAGGCCGGCCTGAATTGGAGGTGTGTTACTTTCGCCTTTCGTCTGGTGAGTGAGGTAGCCGAGGCGCACATATTTAAAAGGTTGTCAACGCATCTGCACGGCATCCGGTGCTCTGTTCATGGGTGGCGGCTCACTAAACATCAGGTGAACAGCCAGCTCATTCGCCGCGTTCTTTCACAGAAAAAATGTAACACCTTTATGATTATTACATAGTGCCGAGCTCAAAAGCCGAGTAGCGAGTTTCTAACCTTCGACGGCAGCCGAAAGGGCCATCGATTCCGATCGATAAAATAGTGGCAAACCGCGTACGTTAACTGGATTTCCCGCGACTGCATGCCGACGAGGTACTCGCGTTAAAAATTTAACCACAACATTGTTTTACGTGCATCGCCGAAAGAAAATTACACTACATAGTGTTTTAGAACTTTAAAACTACGCAACGGATCTTGATGCGGTTATTTTTACTAGATAGAGTGGTTCACGAGGAAGGTCTTATATCTTATAATACATTGCACCCGTGCGAAGTCAATAGAAAATAAAATTTAAAATTATGTTAAAGTTTTTAAACATTAAAAATTAAACTTCAACGGCAAAAGCTCCGGGTTCCAAATGTTCATTGTGAAATGGAATTTGAGAAAGTGTGCTTGCTATAAAGGAATCACATAAGATATTGCCTACTGGACGCGAAATCAGGAAGATGCAAGTTTAACTCTTGGCAGCGGCAAAAAAAAAATTAAGATAATCTTATGTACACATTTTTAGTTTTATGACTTTTATAGTTATCAAATTTTAATACAAGTATTATTCTAGAAATTTCGTGTTTGTATAACTGATGTTACGCTTTCAGTCCTTAGACTATTAAAGCTTCATCGAACTCAGAATTAGGGTTTGAGGCCCTCCTCAGTGGGTAGGGCATAACGCAGCATATGTACTCATGCGTGCGTCAATTGTGGCATGTCGCCAACGAGCCATCGAGGTTCGGTGCGGACCGTGACCCCGACGGCCGTTGACTGTACTTAGTTAGTCGGCAGCTGCGTGCGGTGAGAATCGCCCTGGAACGCGGACATTCGGAAATGTTGGCCGTGATGGAAAGGTCTCTGTCTCTCTTATTTCTCCGGACCTTGTGGCACTTTTGTGCGTCGGCACGTGTAAACCATGTTGTTAATGGTAGTGGCAAAGTTTTTTTCGACCGGTCGTCTGCCTGACATCAATCCTCTTTCTGAATAAACAACGAAATCTGGAGCGATTATACGTGGGCCGCAAAAATACTGATAGTTTTAACAATATCACCGCGCGAATCGTACCCACGTTCACTGACGCCCCCGGACCATATATTAGTGTATCAAAGTGGTATACCGAATTCGCTCCGTGTTTAAAAACTCCGTGTATAGAAAACTTATCATTGAGCACCGAATGATATGGCGGGGATTTATAAAATTATCAATTTGCAGTGGCTGTGACAGTCCTAATGTCAATGGGACTTGTGATAACTCACTTAACAGGTCAAGCAAAAACAAAAAAATATATTCGGAGCCAAATTTGCGTCGGCCATAACCGTTCGCTTTACCGTATTAAAATCAAAATCAAAAATATATTTATTCAAATAGACGCTTGCGCGCTCTTATGAATCGTCAAATTTTACATCAAAGATTATGTGTATAGGTTCGTAAGGTACCACCGCCGGTGCGGAAAGCGGTTTCTGTTGAGAAGAGACCGGCAAGAAACTCAACAGTTGCTCTTTTTCAAAAATCCTGATATTTTTACAATATAATATACAGGTATATAGTCTTATTCTAGCCTACGTAAATGTCAATAGTATTATTCGATTCCATTAATTGTCACTTATAAAATAATTTCATAAAATAAAATCACTTCCGATGAAACAAGCAGGAGGGCAAGTTCATTTATTATTCTTTTGCCCACACAATTTTCTCCCGTCGCACTTTCTCGCCGAGATATTTTCATGGAAGCACTTATTTCAACTTTGATAGCACTTAGGGCGTCTATAACCACTTTACGCTGAAGGAAATCTCCTTCAGCGCAAAGGGAAAAGCACTTGCAAGCGAAATGGAAAATGGGGTTCTAGTATTCCGGGAAGAGGACTTACATCGCGCGGGCACAGTCTAGGTCCGAGAGAAATGTTTAATAAATATAAGGAGGCAATAGTAGTGCTGCTTATTATATAATTATATTACTAGCTGAGCCGGCAAACGTTGTTTTGCCATATAAACTATTAGTAGGGTAGAAAAAAGTGTTTGTGGTGGACCACCCTTAACATTTAGGGGGATGAAAAATAGATGTTGTCCGATTCTCCACTCTGGCCGATATCCACACAAAATTTCACGAAAATCCATCCAGTGGAGCCGACACGAGAATTTTATATATTAGATCGCAGCGGACCGGGCAGACGTTGTACGTTATACTATACACACGACTTAAATCCGAAAACTTAAAATAAAGCAATTGTGAATCTAAACCATTCTAGAATTGACCTGAAGACACACAAAAAATTACATTAAAATCGGCCCAGCCGTTTAGGAGGAGCTCAGTGACATACACACGTACAGTAGAATTATATATATAAAATTTATAACTTATATTCCCAATACAAATTATACATTGAACACGAAAGAATAAGCCAGAAATAAATGCTCGATGAAAATTAAAATGAATACTTGAATACTAGTTTAATATAATATTCCGCGTCGCAGGTGTTAAATGTTCGTTAACGTACAAATCATGCGAATTATTTCTGTGATTCATCGGGACGTATGACATGCAATTTGAATAACGCAAGGAAAATATATATAAAATTTAAATATATACAGAATATTTGTTGAAGTAAATGTTCTTCGATCACCGGTGGCGGCGCCGAAATTGTTGATTTTAACTGCTGAATTATCTATCACGTGCTCGACTGTGAAGAAAAACTTAAAACAAATTATATTTCGAAGATATGTGAAGTCCGCCAATCCGCAGTGGGGCTGCGTGGTGGATTGTGCCCTGATACCCTCTGCACAGATGACTTTTCCCAGCAGTGGGACATATATAAGCTGTAATTTTACATTACTTATTACTTTTAGTAGAAATTCAGAATGTATAGGGAGGTTTTTTAAGTGTATCCATTTTTTTAATTAAATTCTAGACATAAATATAGTTTATATAAAATATGGTAAATATTTAAAAGAACTCGTCATTAATTAATTACGTTCATTTGAACTTATCTCAAAAAGTGCGTGATTTATACGCTCATTTATTTTACGCGCGATCATTCATAACTAACACGCACACAAGTACATTTCAAAAGTATATTACGCATTTATGAATGACTACCGCATTGTCAACAAGTTATAGGTTATTAGGGTGTTATTAGGGAATGCAATCGCAATTTTTTTGAAAAAAAAAAAGTTTGTAATTTCAACATTACCAACTATGATTACGATTGTATGTGTGCGATTATCCTACCGAGTCTGAACCTCCTGTGTGAATTTAGGCACCTTTAGAAAAGCCACCCTGGTAGATTAATCCACGACGAATAATGCGAAATGAATATCATTTCTTAGCTGAACTTTGTCGTAATGAAGTATTTACACTAACATTCTTCGTTTGTCATAGAACTCTGCCGTATCGTCATTGGATAACGTTTTCTTTTAAGGCTTTGGTACGTAAGATTTCGCAACCTCTGCCAAAGTTGTTAGCGTTGTCTCGGTTAGCCAGACGAAAATCCTGTTCGTATATTCAGAAAGACTGCAAGGCTTTGCGTACGCTCCCGCCGTGAGATTCCCCTGCCGCCTCAAGCTATTAATTATCCAACACGGTGTTAATATCCAGCGTGCCTTCCACTGGACTCTGTGCCCCATGATGCGTCTTGTTATAGACCAATCCCAAAGGAAACGCCGCTGGCTATTGGCTGACAATTAGCGGCCGCCGACTTAACTCCACAACTTACAGGCGGGTAGAGAAATCTATGTCACGTCAAATTTTCCTTATTCGTTAATTCAATTACTACCTATAGCGAGCGCAAATATTCTATTTGTGGCAGTATTTTTATTTATTCATCTGTTTTAATATATATATATATATATATATATATATACAAGGCATGGTGTTTATGTAAAAACCGACCACCTCCATCACCTCAGGAACGCAGAAGTATAACACTTCTACTTCACGCCTATCTTCTTTGAGGTCGTGGTACTTCCGCGGACGGACCTGCTCTGACCTGAGGAGACACGTGGCCCTACCACAGTTATTATTAAGTGAACACTGCCGCCTATGGACACCTATAAAATCTGATGGCTTTCAGATGCGATGACCACCTTTAAAGAAACCTTAGCCATATAAACCATATTTCCACTTCACGCCGGTCTTCTCTCAGGCCGTAGTACTTAGTATGTAGTTGTTGCAGTACCATGGTATAACTTTTTTTTAACACAAATCATCCGCCGCTTCGATAGCCTATGCTCTCCCGTATGCGCGCTGATGCAAAACAAAGTATACTTAGAAATAGAGAGCTTACGGTGAAGCTACCAGACGGGGCATACTAATTTAAAGGTGGCAAACACTGCCGACGTCCCACAACTCTGGTAAATATTAAACTTTGTCCGACGTACGTAATAAACTGAATACAAAATCCATAGGGGAAGTTTGTTGACGAGGTGAAATTATAACGGTGCCTGCATCAAATAGACTCGCGCTACAATTAACTCCCACTGCGATGTTGGTAAAATAAACATTAGCCCCGCTCCGCTACAGCTTAACACTTAATACGCGCACCAGACCAGACGAAATGTTTCTTTTTCTATTGGGATTTCTTGTATTTACACGAATATTGCATAGTGTTAAACCAAAATATTTTACTGCTTGCTTTAGCAAAGGTTGGAAGTTTTTGGTCGTGTTTTTATTTATTTATAATTTTGCTGTGTCACTTTTTAAACATAATGCTTTTACTCTTGACATCTCACATTATTTACGCACTAAAATTCCACAAATCATCATATTTCATCGAGTACCGTAGTCTTTGGCTCTATCTTCGAATTGTTTTTATTTCTATTTCAATTGTCCATAAAGAAACCTTTTAATGTGATACTGTAGAATAAGATTATTCCATGTCACCCAGATTCTGTCTTCAGTTGTCTCAATGCACCTCGACGTACATGTAGAATAAACAAAAGTTCTACTTTAAAATTTTCATAATCTCTGCAGATTAGCACTATAAAAATTTAAAAGTAAGATTAAAGATTGAACATTAAAATTTGTAGAAAAGGTTTTTCCGCCGCTCGTCTTCGGGATTCGCGCCCTGACGCTTTAGCCACTAAGCTAAACCGCCGATTGCCACACCGGCGAAAACTTGAAACAAATATAATGCTTGGCAGCGCAGTGCAAAAAAGCGATTAATATACATCGCTTCACATCGCACGAACCATTTACTTGCTTGCTACGTTCTCCCATGAATGATTTACAAGCACTGCTCCCGTGGGAATCGACCCTATGTACCGCGGCGTTGAAGAAGTTAAAGTGCCACCGAGGCATTGTGCTTGCCAGTCATTCGCAACTTTTAAAAAATCGGTCAGGTTCGGGTCGGTCCCGCGCACGAAGTGTTCCGTACCATTATCTGTAAATACGGCAAAAAATCATGTCTTCTGTATGGGAGCCGCACTTAAATATTTCTTTATTCTGTTGTTTCAGTATTTGTTGCTATAGTGGCAACAGAGATACATCTGTTGAAACAATCTGTGAAAATTGTCAACTGTCTAAATATCACTTGTTCATGATATACAGCCTGGTGACAGACGGACAGACAGACAGCGGAGTCTTAGAAATAGGGTCCCGTTTTACCCTTTGGGTACGAAATGAGGTCCGTCAAGTCACAATGACGCCTAATAAAACGATTTGGCGGTGCGAGCTTTGGATAATGTCGTATAAAACCCGATTGAACCGAACCATTCTGTATCCGTGACTCACCTAGTAATATGCAGGTTGTGTTCAAAGCATACAAACAAACTCGACGACGCGTGTATATTGTGGTGTTAATCTCACTTTGTTCTGGCCGCAGGGCCATCATATTAAATGGGAGATTATTTGAAACAAACTTAAAATCGTGTTTGTATCTGTTGCACATTTTCAAATGTTCTCTTTAATAGTGCTACGAATAGTGTACGGTTCATACGCTTGTTAATATTGAAATATTAAGCGCAATGCAGGTTGTATAATGCAGTAAAAAAAAACGGTGTCTTAATATGTTTAGAAAGAGGTGCAAAATTTTTCACCTAAGCTAAGACTCGAACATACGCTTTCCGTTGTCATTCAGACACTCTAACCACTAAACTAGATGGTCGTTATGATCACCACGCGACAATCTGATCGTCTGTATCTTTATTGTTTTATTGCATCCTTAGCCTTGAAGGTCTTGAAGTGAGAGGTCCTGAAGTCTCCCAACGGTCGAGGGTCGAAGTGGTTTCGTTATTAACAATTCTTATGTAACCCTGCCTACCCCGCTCGGCCGCTTTGGTAATTTTTGGTACCCCGGCTCCATTCTCGAGTACCTAATCAACATCATAAAACAGTTGCCGTTACAGTGAGAAACGGGCCCAAATAAAACCGCGTCCGCCTGTGACTTTGACACATTTTCCACCCGCTATTGTCACGGCGGCGGCCGCGCTCCCATTAAATTAGTCGGCGAAATGGGAAAAATTCCCAGACGCTCGCTGCCGTAGACGCCGGGACGAATAGCGCCTTGTAGCCTTTGATGGCAAATCTGATTCGGGTCACAATAAATGGTAGCCTTGCTTTTTGTTCAAAATATATAAATGAAAAAGTTCAGCTTTCCTGGCTCGTTTTACCCATTATATACAAATACAAACAAACAAGATATTCACATCCCATCCAATAAGAACAAAAGAATATTTCTAAAATATATGAAGTCCGCCAATCCGCAGTGGGGCCGCGTGGTGGACTATGCCCTGATACCGTGGGACATTTATAGGCTGGTACTTTACTTTTTTTTAGATCTCTTATGCAAACCTCATACATTTAATATTAATAAAATACTGTTCATTGTATGTGCTACCTATTGATAGGTTTGTAGTCGGTGGCGGTTTTTGTATCATTGCCCTTACTGTAAGATAACATAACCCTATGTTGTAAGGACGTTTTACAAACATGAATTTTTCAATACCTACTGCAGGCACCAGCGATCCACAACTAATATATTAATATATCCTTTGAAGTGGAAAGAAAAGTGTAAACAAATAATATATTATTCTAAGGTATTAGTTGTGGTGAGAAATAAATATATTATTATTATTAAAAATAAAAATCTCTGTGGGTCACACAAATAGGTGTCCCATGTGGGAATCGAACCCACGTAACCCACATAACTTTTTAAATAGTGTTCCCTCTTTTCCTGGCAAATATAGTATATCCAATAGGCTGAGTGTATTGGACCCTGTTTGCCTTTTGGATTGATCTTGCGCCAGCATAAGATAACACACTATTGAAAAAATATTTTGTGAGAAAAATAGCGTTTTTCTAGTGTCTCGGTGTTTATAAACACACGTGTTTATTTACGAAAGAAAGCTGCGCTTCTACCTCGATTAGCTTAGTACCAGAGAGCGTTGTGTAAAATATTTTCCAGAAATATTCAGTAATTTTTCGACCCTCCGATACGGCTCGAACGGTGAGTGGAGAGTTAGCTTTGTGTAGGCGTGATATCACGATAAAACCAATACCTCGTACTGCGATTTCGCTTCGGCAAAAAGGGGGTTTCCCGAGGCAGCAGGGTACGGAAATTCGGGAACGCAATAAAGGGAACCGTCGTTGCCAACATTTGCAACTGTCCGTGTTGCCCGAAGGTTCAATGACCCGGCCAACGGCACACGGCGGCGTGGAGTTTGAGTTGTTCCACGTAAAGTTCTGACGCTAGCCATGACAGCGTCCCTTTGACTGCGCGCCGAGTTAAAAGCGTGCGGATCTGCATTCGACGTCAAAAGATTTCCAATATTGGATCACGGCGTACAAAGTAATCGATTTAACTCGTGCTCGGGCCATTTCGCTAGTGCTGCGCCTTTCAGTGTCGCCCGGGAGGGCAAACAAATGCAAAAAAAATTTGATTTTTTTTAAATAATTTTTGTCGTGCGTGACGTGTGTAACGTGGACGCGGTTCATTTGACAACAGAGAATATTATCTCCTAAGGCTTCTTCTTTCGCTCGTAATCGTAAAGAGGGTCATAGAAGAATACCTCTTGATACGATTATAATAAAAAACCATTACAATTTAACAGTACAGAAAGCTTTGTGTTTGCTTAGCTAGCTATGTGTATTTGTTCACTGTTTAGGGAAATCAACGGAAATTCCGTGATGGATTCGTACATAGTCGTCCCACGGCCCCATTGCAATTAAATGTCTTTGATTTTTTTCTAATTTTTAAATCTTTGTTTAGATATCTTTTTGGATGAATAGTTAATGTTTATTTTTTATCGAGCGCGTAAGGAACGTGGGAGAGTGAATAGGCCAATTAGTTATCCTAACCCCGGAAATCACAGAAGTGTACACTGTGTACAATACAATGAGTACATAATATAGTGTAATGAGTAAATAAATATAAACCGAACCGTGAACGCTCGGCGACTGAAAACTGCGACAATAATTAGGAAATGTCTGCTTCATTTCGCTACGCAGTGACACACAGAGTGCGAAAGCGTGTTGCAAACAGCCGCATCTGATTGAGCGCATTTTACATCGTGCATTGGGAATGATTTCTGGACGTGACGGATATATCAGATAATTGCCGCGTTTATGTGCACCTATCGAGCGAAACGCCCCGCCATGTAGCGTTGCACGGGCGATAGCGAGCGATATCGCTCCGATATCGCTCGCCGTCGAAACGAAAGTTTCGAGCGTGCACTTGAAACTTCGACAGCGTTCAATTGATACGTTTCTCGGGTCGGACAATGGTCGCGAACGTCTGTGTTAGGCTTTGAAAAGGAGATAGATTGGGCAGCTTTAGACCTTTTCGAATATTATTTCTCTTTGTCGGTCGCGTCCCGTTTCATTCGTGCAGCTATGTCTGGACGTCTATCTTCATGCGCGTTCAAAAACACATTAATTAAGCCTTTGGTTAAATGTTAAAATTTGTTGTATTCTATTCACTGTAAATGTTAAATATATTAACTCGGAACAATTTTTTATATCGCAGCAAATTTAATACATCGCTTCCCATTCAAACAAAAACTTATTCTTGTAATATGCATGTTATGTAACGGATGTCTCGTTCTCCTTTAAATTTTTAACGAGTTATTTTTAATAACGTTCGAAAGTTGAATCTCTCGACGAAATAGAAATATTTATTTTCCAAGGCGATCGCTTGCCACTAATTGGGAACCACTTGACTGCTCCCTTTTTGCGGCGTTTCAATCTTTTACCGTCTGAAACGGGAAAACACTTCGCGCATTTCCAAACGGAGATATTTCTTATAGAGACTTTCGCGTGAGCAGTTCAATAGGAGAGGCTGAATTGTGCGAGAACTGGCTTCTTCGCCATCTATAGATCGATCCAGTGACGTACATATCTTATTTCCCGTGGCGCAGAAGTGATTTCTGCATTTCGTTACGTTAGCCGAGCTCATCAGGTGAACATGAATAAGGTGTATTGACCATCCTTTAACCCGCCTCGCGCGATCCAACTGAAAATGGGTCTGGGCTTGAGCGGTTCCATAATGATGAACAGGGAATAAAAATATTAAAAAAATGTTTTATTTCACAATCACACTAGTGTCGAAAGGTTAGGGTTTCCCGCCAGCTACGAGTGAGAACACCGCTTGTCCCACATAATCACTTATAAAAGTCATTGTTTCTTAAAACTTTGATAACATTTTAAAATATTTCAATTGTTTTTTCTTGTGAATAATAACTTACAATAATCAATTGAGCTTCGACGTCTATAATTTAATTAATATATATTACAATGAAATACCGTTTTATTTTAACTCTTTACACGAGTTGAAATGATGGTATTATATTTTTGTAAGAGGCCTATTTTGAAAAATTTAAGTTTGTAGAAAAACGAACCAAAAGTTTTTCTCCGCTGTGGGAATCGAACCCATGTCTTAACACACCTCATATTCTATACTATACATTAAATAGTTTAAAGTCATAAAATTGAAATATATAAAAAGCTCGCTGCTAATGCATCTGCCTCCCGCTAGCGAGACTGATAAATAATTCACATGCTAAAGCTCTGCCTAAGTGCACTCAAAACGGGCGAAATGAACGTTATAAATGCTTTACTAGCGGATAAAAGAGAAACAAACATCGGGTACACATTAAATGCACGTTCGTGTTCAATGCTCTTTACCGTATAACTTAACGTAGCCGTATAAATTGTACATAGTCCATCGAAAAGTTACTAATATCGATAATATTGAATGATAGAAGCATCCCATTATATAATTTGACGACCCAAATGGCGTAGTGGGTAGTGTACCTGCCTCCGGCGCCAGAGGGTGTGGGTTCGATCCCCACTACTGGAAAAATATTGTGTGATGAGCATGGTGTTTTTCTAGTGTCTGGGTGTTTCAATATGTATAATATGTATTTATTTACAAAAGAAAAGTATGTTTAAGTATGTTTATCAGTTTTCTAGTACCCATAGTACAAGCTTTGCTTAGTTTGGGACTAGAAAATATTGTGTGCAAATGTGTCCTTAAAAAAAAATTACTGGCTGTGCCCCGCGACTTGCCCTTCGTCCGCGTGCAATTTGAAATAAATAAAATTTCTAAAATAAAAGTAGCCTAAGTTACTACTTATAACATCAGCTATCTGCCAGTGAAAGTCCCGTCAAAATCGGTCCAGACGTTTCAGAGATTAGCCGGAACAACAGACAGACAGACAAAAACTGTAAAAAACGTTATTTTTTTATAGGTACCGTATGTATACACGGTATATATTATGTATTTAGAAAGAAGTGGTTATTTTAATATTACAAACAGACACTCCAATTTTATTTATCTGTATAGACAGCGGATACGTGTCTGGAGAAACATGTTCCGAATCCGTCTGTCGGAATTGCAACTCATAAAATCTCTGCGCTATACTGTCAGAGGTCCGGCTATATTGCTGAATACAGACACAATCTCGGCTAGTCCCCGCATAGCTCCAAAGGCTTAAGTGACGCGACTGCCGCTTTTCGCCGTTATTAATGGGGAAAAGCTATATTGATATAGGAGAAACGGTCCTATATTAATACGGACTAAAATCACAATTTCATTAGGATGACAGCCAATTGACGACACGCTTGAACATGTCTTCAATTCGAATAAGATCTGCGTATCATTCCAGTTGTTAAGAGTATTATATATATATATATTGTTTACTGATCGAACGTTTGACAACAAGGAAGAGTAAGTCTACAGCATCGGTAGATCTTAATATCTTATACCTGTGGCATGAAAAAGGTGGTGATTTCAGTCACCTAACATTATATACACACGTCAACCCTACGAATAATTCAACCTATTTACTAAAACAGTTTAAACTTTTTTGTGTTCCAAGACACTTTAAACTGTTGGGCGCAGATTAAACATTGTTTCTGATGAAAGTAAATATAAGTAAATATACTTATTTTATTATTTATCGCTTTTAGTGTCAAATTCAGTACTGCCTCGTTTATTTTGTATTTAAATATCACTAGCCCCAGTTCTGTACAATCGAAATATAACAAATATAAAAATAAAATGTTACACTCAGTGCATTTCCATTTGAGCCGCGATAGCTCGGAGTCCGGGCGTTAGCTTTTAATTCAATATACTCGATAAATCTGGGTTGAAATCCCGGTGCCAGCACAGATGAAATTATTAATTTTACGTGCACGTGATAAGTTATAAGTTTAAAAACTTATCACGTGCTCGTATATTTTCGTAGTAACAACAACAACAAATAAAAAATATACCGAAAATAGATGCAGTCCGCCAAACCACAGTGGAGTCACGTCGTGAACTATGCTCTAACAGGCTCTGTACAGAGGAGGCATTTGTCCAGCAGTGGGACATGTACAGGCTGTTACTTAATTACTTTGCACTTCCATTTTAAAAATAACAAAGCTGCTTTAAGTTGCCCCCAACTGAAACCATACATGCTGGGTCGGTGTTATGGAGGGTAATAAAAACGCATTGCTTAATACCGCCCTTTGCCGCTCGGTTGCCTACTCTCTGTTTCGTTAAACGAACAATTATCGCGAGTGGCGGTCGACAGCTGAGCCTAGCGTAATTGCTTCTCCGAAGACTATTGAGCTGCAGATGAGAGGGGGAGAGGGGGGAGGGGTGGAGGGGTTGGGGCAACGAATCTGTTCATTGTCAGACGCAACTTTCGTTTCCCGCATACCTCACTCTCGCTAGGGGATACGCAATCTATAAAATACTTTTAGTCTACTGGAAAAAACTGTAGGTTGTGTGTACTACTGTGATTCCGTGGTACCACTCCAATTGAGCCTAGGAATAGGAACGGCATAATATTCTGTGTGGATCCACCACAGCAAACATTTTATTTTTGTATATGAAACGTTTATAACTGCGGGCAAAAGGTGTGGCCTTTCGAAGTCAGGCAATTCGTCCTCTTTACAGTAGCGGTTTATTACTTCAGCTTTCATTAGGCACTTTATGCTTACTCAAGACGACTCGACTAGCAATAGGCCAAGCGGGAGAACGACCCGTGGATGAAACCCGCCCATAAGGCAGTTTGTTTAACCAGCCTCGAGAGTTACGCCGAATTTTTACTTATTAAATATGATTGCAGCCAAATATACCGGGAAGGCATAGAGAAATCGATGGTGGTGGGGCACGAATGGGCAGTTCCATCACGGGAATTACCACGACCTCGCAGAATACCAGCGTGGAGTGGAAGTACTTCTGCGTTTTGTTTTTGAGATAGCCGGGGCCGATTTATTATAAAGTGGCAACGCATCTGAAACCCTACGGCTGTTGCAAATGTTAATGGACGACGGTGATCACTTAACATCAGGTGAACAGACAGCTCGTTTGCCACCTGCTCACATAAAAAAACCATCATTCATCTCCACGATGTAACTAGTGTTCTTTTCCTTATGTCACAACTTGTCATTACACAAGTGTCGGATAAAGTTGCATGTTAATGTCGCTGACGTAACAACTTGTGCAATGAACAGTTCATGCACAAAAGGGCCCGTTTATTTCGAGGCGGCCCAGCCTACCAAGCATCATCGTCCCGAAATTCGTTACTGCGCGCTATTAACGATGAAAGCGGCCCAGCATGAGCCATATTGGATTAAGTGCGGCAACACGAAATCGGCTGGACGAAATCACCGCCTGATAGTGACGTTTGGTTAATTTAAACTTTCAACTAGAGAGATACGTAAAAAAAGTATGTATAACACCCGCAGCCGTGTTAGCATTACTCCGATTTATTTCGCACCTTCCACATCTTCATATACAGCGTGTCGTTACAACCGCGACAGTAAATGAACACACGTCTAACGCTACTTGCCAATAATCATAAAAAAATGTAAAAGGTTAAAAAAATCCATAATTAAAAAATATATTTTTCCATCAAACTAATTAAATAAAGAAGAAACAAAATTTCTAAGCTCCTATACAACTACAACTGACTGATTCATACATTCAGAGACTTTTTCATTCGTTGCCGCAACGTCGCATTACAAGTCTCTCCTTCTAACAGTGTTTATCTCTTTTAAATTCATTCAACCCATTCATATGCTTTGTGACCTTTACAAATGAAATTTACGTTACAGTTTTATACGTAAGGGTGTTCTAAAATTGTTTGTTTTGTAAAATTTAATACCTCTGTAAATCTTATCATCAATCTTTAATTCGTACTTAATACAATTTTAAAAAGGAGAATGGTTTACAATTATTATGTTATTCAAATTTTTTTTATTTCTAAGTTACCGGATTTAAGTCGTGGGTACAGGACAACGTCTGTTGGGTCCGCGAGTACTATATATAAAACTAACTAACCCGCCCCGGTCCGCTAGTAATTATATATATTCTTCAACATGATAAATGTCCATCCGGAATAAGAATACTTGGTTACTCGCTTTATTATGTAGTTCTACCATAGTAGATTATTTAATTAATTCGCTACGCGCATAATAAATTGAAACAATCCGAAATAAATTGACATTGACATTGCCATAAGAAGCAATTCCCGTCTATTACGTAGGTGATCACAAATTAACGGAAAATCGATCTATTATATAAAGAGAGAATATATATCGTATAATTAACAGATCGTAACGAAACACCACTGAATACACTCTAATCACACATCGAACAAAGGGAAATATGATAGAGCAAAATGTTCCATGTAACTACTACAAATGCTAACAGAATAATGGTGGAATAATTATAATGTGCACGTCAAACCGAATTTAGCTCGAAATAATGGACGGCCGAATATATCTCACGCAGGGCTCGCCATTATGCCAGTGTCTACCGTCGGACGTCAATTAAGGCGAAATGTTCGATAACAGCCAATGTCAATAGTAAGGGAACAATACGGAAATAGAATAAAGCAAACTAAAAATTAGTAACCAGTAAGTGATTTCGTTAGAAAAAACATTCTTTCACTTGAAGACACACAAAAAAATACGGTAAAATCAGTCTAACGATTGGACCGATTTTAGATGGAATTTAGTCGCACATGAAACGTAATGAGACTTCACAGTTGTAAGTTCGGAGAGCTAAAAAGCTCTAGTATTCTATAGCTGCCGTACAAACAGGTCGTTTATGTTCGGTCAATGAAACAACAACTATTGATTATTGCCAAACGGAAAATCTCACATGATTAGGCTAACGAGCAAAGACGGGACGAACTAGTGGTCTATAGAAGATTATGTCGTGATAAAAAAAAGTTTGAAAGTCATTTGACATAGTGAAAGTGGGAAGCTCCGAATTATTCCATAACTTTCATCAGATTTATACATTATTGATGTATTCGTCCATCAATGTCTTGCAATGATTGCCTCCCATGGAGTATTTCATCGTGTTAATTTTCTTATACTCACCGCAATCAAATTACAGGTTTGGTGCGCAAAGCCCAATTTTCAAAAGGTTGTCAACGCATCTGCGGCCCTCGGGTGTAGCGGATGTCCATGGGCGGCGGTATTCACTTAACATCAGCTTTTCACATAAAAAAAAAAACAACTCAATTGTAAGAATTGCTTACAACTGTATCGGATCCGAATTATTCGGTGCAGCCACGCTACTTACAATATTGCGCACCTCGTGTAACATTAGTTTGGCATTGTTATCAGCTAATTCTCTGCTACGTGGTCAATCGGACCCATCTGCGAGCCGTGCTTTTGTCGAGATTCTGCGGCTTTGGCGCGCTTCTCTCTATCGTTCGGAATCGCAGCGACGTCCACAGGCGGGGGAATTACCGGAGCGTAAAGCTTCGCGTCTGGAAATGATTGCCACATTTCCAGGGTTTCAAATTAAGTATCACAAAGGGGACGCTCGGGGAGACTCGAATGGGAGCTTAGGGACAGATGGTTAAGAATGACAAGGTATGCTTTTTAGGATTGCTACAAAAATATTCCCATTAAAAATTTGTTGCAAGAGTATTAATATTCTAATTATTAATATAATTACGCGTGTTAGTGTATCCGATCACCGAATTCTGTTATATATTTAGCGTCTCTTATATTCTAACTTCGGCGTCAGGGGTTGTGGGCTCGATTCCCACACGGGACAGATATTTGAGTGACCAACAGATAATTTTTCTGGATCTGGGTGTTTGTTCCCAATGAGGGTTGGCGTTAGGCAGGCGGCTGGTAAAAAAACTTACAACATGTAAATCATGTTGTAAGTGGATTTGGCTTTTTTTTACCAGCCGCCTGCCTGACGTCAACCCTCTTACCCTATGTGATGTTTAAATGAATGTTATATTGACCACTTTAGGTCACATGGCAATTAAAAGCTGTGTTCAGTCTATAGGAATAAAAATCGACCCCTTTAGCGTTCAAGACGAAACGGAAGCTAAAACTCACCTTGAAGTTTTGGACACAACGCGTAATAAGACAGTACGAAATGATCTGATAAAGGGTGCATCATTAAAGGACGCTAAGCCTTTGTATCCTCGACTATAGGCGCATGATTCGTCATTCCTAGCACTGGGTCATTATATGTTCTAAGTTTAGCTAGCTATAACGATACGATAATCAACTTTGAACCATATTGTGGAAAGAACGATAACAGCAGTTTTTCTATTAGATAAGGTTTCCTTTTTATGTGAGAAGGTGGCAAACGAGCTAGCGGTTCACCGGTTAAGTGATAGCCGCCGCCCGAGTTAGATGCGTTGCCATCTTTTAATAAAGTGGGCTCCGGCCACCAGACGAAACGCAGAAGTGTAACAATTCCACTTCCCGCCGATCTTCAGTCAGAGTGTAGTATTTCCTCGGACGGGCCTGCCCATTCGTGCAACATTGAAGACTGCTGCGTAGCCCTACCACAGGTATTATTAACACATTCGAATTATTGCCAAATTTGCACAGCCCTCATGAAACGATGACGACAAGACTTCATTACCGTCCCTTATTAGTACCATGATCGAAGGCTAGGTACAAATAAAAGACGCTTTCAGCCACAACTAAATCTATAAACGTCACCGAGCCTATTTAATCTCAAACAGCTCGAAGCCGCTGCATTTAGCAACATGATCCAGCCACGTTCCGAAAGGACTCCGGGAGAGAATGTACGCGACGGATAACGATGAAATAAGTACCGCATCCAAATCGTTTTTATGAGAGCAAACAGTTTATCTGATCTTGAGTAATTACCGTCAACGGGGACATCCGCAACACCTGGGGGATAGCAGATACGTTGCCGACCTACATAAAGTGTGCAACGGTGCCGTCACGACGAAACGCAAAGGTCAACAAAAACAACAACACTTGCACTTTACGCCGGTCTCATGTGAAACCGTGCGAGCGGCGAGCCTGCCCATTCGTGTAATAGCAGGCGCTTATCAAACTGGTCGCTTCAAAGTCAACGGTTGAGCCGCTAGTTTCTTGTCCCAAGTTAGGCTTGTTTCAACTTACGCCGGCTGCTAATTATGACCGGATGAACGAAGAACCGGCGCTCAGACACTAGTTCCTACTAAGTTTCTTCGCGAAATCAAACGTCGCTATTGGTATCTGCCGTGTGATACGAGTTACAACCTTCAAGAAGCGAGACTTTGCCTCTGTTAAGGTTCGGGCATTACCGTCCATTGCTGTGACAGTAAATGAGCGGAAGTGATTCGTGACAGTAAGTCGGCAATGGTAATCACTTAGCATCGGTCGAAACACCCATTGCTTGCTAGCCTTCTTTACCCTAAAAAAACCGGCTAAGTGTGAATCGGAATCGCGTACACGGGGTTTCGTACCGTTATCTATGAAAACAGCAAAAAAGCCGTTGAAAGAGTTGTTATAGCGGCAACAGAAATACATCACCTGTGAAAATTTCAACTGTATAACCATCACGGTTCATGAGATACAGCCTGGTGACAGACAGACAAACAGCGGAGTCTCAGTAATGAGGTCCCATTTTACCCTATGGGTACGAAACCCTAAAACATAATCATGTACTGGTCCAACGGTACTTATTTCACGAATTTTAATTACTTACCGCGGGAAATGGCGACAGTCATACGGACAGAGGATTGGTGGAAGCCTCGGAAGTTAATCTAATCGAGTCCTATGAGGCGGCAAAACGAGAAAATGGCCAATGACGGGCTGTTGGCGGTGGCGCCGCTGCCGACGCGCCCCTCATTTCATAATCGGATCTCGGAGAATTAAGCCGCTTAGTGTCCGACTAGTGTAGATCTCGATACGATATCTATTATCATTAATGTACAGACTATATTCCGACGGAATTCGATTTCCAGTTTCTGAGTAAAACGCGGACAGACATACAAATGTACACACAAATACTTATGAAAACAAATACACAAATACTTATGAAATTTCGCAGACATATTCACGAGGCCGTCTAGAATAAGAAATAATTCCATTGTCCATTTCCGTACATATGGGTGGAATTGACAATATCCTTCTTTGAAGTCGGTCAATAAAGCAAAGCTCTTTCTAGTTGTCACAAGAGAGACAAAAATAAATTAGTAAAAATAATCGGGGAAGCATTCTCGCGTTTTTTTTTTATGCAAAAAGTTGTTAAATGAGCAGACGGTTCACCTGATTTTAAGTGATTACCGCCGCCCATGGACATCTGCTACACCCGAGGGTTACAGATACACCGTAAAATCGCGTGCCATATATAATAAGCGATAAGCTGTATATTATGGGGTCCCGAATACATTTTTGGCCCAGTTGCCAAGTTATTGGTTTAGACTTCACGGGCCACTCCCGTTGGAGCAGGCATTTTAATGACTGCAGATAATTACCCAGATTTGGGCGTATGTCATCGTATAATACATGTTTATGTGAAACACTACTCTGGGTACCCTGCAGCGGATAATTATATTACTTCATTATATTAAATAAAGGTAAGAATAGTATTCAAAAATGTTAAGCATAAAAAATTTTGAATAGTCACAAAGTACGGCACGGATAAGTACCCCGAGCTCACAGAAGACCGGCGTAAAACAGAAGTTTTACACTTCCGCATTTCGTCTGGTGAGTGAGGTAGCCGGGGCCCACTTTATTTAAAGGTGGCAACGCATTTGTAACCCTACGGTCGTGGCAAATGTCCATGGGCGGCGGTTATCGCTTAACATCAGGTGAACCGCCAGCTCGTTTGCCACTCTCTCACATGAAAAATAAAGCTTCGAAATTTTCATATATCAGGCTCGATCCCATGTAATTGAACATTCCACTAAACGGAACGTTTTATTATAGGCAAATGTCCATACATGTTTATCGAATAAGATAGAAAAATTTATAAAATTTTACAATGCTTAATTATAATATCAATACTTAAAAAGAAGAAAAGTTAAAACAAAAACAAACGTAACAAAATTTAGCAGCCCGTATGTCAAGCGCATATGGACACACTTGAAAATATTAAGGTGTCTTATCATCATCATTTCAGCCTGTTTGAGTCCACTGCTGAACATAGGCCTCCCCCACAGACTGCCACGAAGTACGATCCTGAGCCACCTCCATCCATCGAGGGGACGACCCCGCACTAGATGGAGTGACGACCTGTGAAGTTACTTTTTGTTAGGTACCTACTAAAAACCAAACTAATAAAATTTGGCTTATGGCTTGGTATAGCTTCGAATTATTACGGAATATACGGATCTGGGTGTTTGTGTCCAAGGCGGGCTGATGTCGAGCAGGCGGTCATTCATAAAAAACCTAGTCAGTACTTCTTTTCTTCCCCATTTATTATTTAATTTTTATCCCATTTAGAAATAAATACGAAACGTACGGACGGGTCGAAGAAATTTTATAAACGTATAAAATGAGGCTCAATAATCACGGACGAAAAAATCTTTATTTTATTTTGACTTGTTCGAGATCCTTGAAAGTCAAAATAAATCTTTCTCATATTTAGACGGAGATTGCAGGGAACCTTCTATAACTTTATTTATTACTTATATGTTTAATAAATGTAGTTAATTTTTATAGATCGGCGCCTGTTTATTTCACCGAGGTACTACCTATAGTTTTCCCCAAGCCTTGGGTTATTGCAATAGAATGCCAAAGGGAACTAAGACAGTCGTCTTGCGTAAATTAATCAGGAATGCAATGACAAATAAATTTATGACGAAATAAATATTCACTACCGCGAACACAATCCAATAAATCGTTTACGTATCTAATGTAGACTGCGATTATTAGCAAGTCGAAGCAAGATGGCAACACTACGCCGGAGTGATGTCCGATTACTCGTAAGCGGAATCTAGGTGACGTAACCGCCGGACGGGGCGGAGGGAAACGCGGCTCCTCAACTCCTCAGTCGGCAAGAGAGCGGTGTCGTGCACGGTTGTGCCCGTGCAACTCGCAGCGTTTCGCGCCAACTCCGACCGCGGTCGTATAATCCTAACCTATAACTGAAGTACGCGATTGTTGTTAAACAACGTATAGATTAAAACATCTCACTGTATCACTCACCGTGTGTGGGATTTAATCGTTTTAATTCTAATTCAGTTTAATAAAGTTTACGCACAGTATCTGTTAATTCGAAATCTCACCGGTCTGCGATCGGCGATCGTCCGAACGCAGCGTTGTTAGTAAACGTGCCGAAAATAGCAGAGACGTTTGCTTAACGGACGTCGCGTCGCGTCTTGGGGGCGGTGTTTGACAAAAGTGCGTGTATTGTATTGCGTGAAATGCTTGAGATGTAGGAGTGCGCAAACGGAGCGTGTCCCGCTGTTCCCGGCTTTGGTGCGGCCCGCATACGTCCTAAAGGTAATGCAATAAATAATACATCTCGCCGGCTACACCGGCGCTCACTATTAGTTTCGCATTAATTCGATTTGGTTAAGTTGAAGGCGGTGCGTTGAACTCGCCGGCTTGTGCATCGGCACGCCTACTCCTTGCTGTCTTACTACCAGTTTAATAGATTTTACGCAATTTATTTTATAGAATGATTTATTTTGTCGTAGACTGTATTAAATTTACAATTGTAAGAGCTTAGAGGATTTCTATGTATTTTTATATTTGCGTATTATTTAAAATAAATAAGGAAACATTAAATTAATCTTAGGAACAGGCCATATTAAATGACTCTGCATTCGTATTTATTTTAATTGTATAGATAGAATTGATAAGAAAATTGTTAGTTTTGATTATCTTCGGTAGCGCCGTCGGGTGTTAACAGACAATAGAAATAACATAGTTTTTACTATTTTATTTTATACATTTTAAAATTGTGTGTTATTTACTATTGCTTCATGTTAAATAACATATAATTTTATCCCTTTCCCCATGCCCTTGAATTAGAAAACTTAAATTCGTAAGTCAAATTTTAAAGCTTAGTGATAAATACTAAGCTTTAAAATTTGTGTTTTAGTTTCAAGCGCTATTTAGAGTTTCTCGTGGTCTTTGCGAAATTATGTGAATTTAAATTGTTTATTTGGCGTTCCCTTCTATGTATTTATTCGTTTGGGCTTAAATCTAAACCGTAAATTTAAGTTAAGACTGCTAATAATAATTCGTCTCCAACCGAAGACAATGAATTATTGGGGAATGATTATATTAAAACTAACTACAGAAAATTACTCCAAATCAAACATAATACTAAATTAAATCGGTGATCGTTCAAAGCTCGTTGGGTTATTAACCTAAATTACTTTATTTTATCATTCCGAGTAACTGAAGATCCTGAATCGGGATAATTACAGTGAATTAAATAAAAAAAAACTTTTTTGTATGCTACAATGTAAATTACTTCTTTAGATTTATCAATTACTGGAACATCAGCGTCATACGTGGACGTTTATAAGTGACAGAGTAATTCTTAAGTAATTTTACGAAGGCGACGCCTATACCTCGTTCCGACATTTCTTGTGTCTGTGGAGGTGCCAAAGCCAGGTTCAATGCTTATTCCGTAAGTTAATCAAAACCGCGCGGGTCGAGCTAAGCGACGGCCGCGCCGCCGACGCGTCCTAATACACGCTTGGAAGAGTACGGTTGGCATAGGTGACAACCATGGGCCGCTCGTATGGTATCGCAAGACGCTCGGATAGAACCCTTTCTGCATTGTCGTTTTCGCTGATGGCGCAGAACGACCCTCAGCACACGGACGCTTTGCCGTCGAATGCCGAAGACGTTGATTCGATTCCCATAGCGGCGACAATCTCTTCGTACTTTTCTACAAATCGGCCCCGGGATTGGAGCATTGTTGTAACGACTCGTGATACACGAACATGTCACGGCCTACCCGTGGTTCACCCCTCCAAAGGTTCTTTCGCTTTTCGTCCAATGAGTGAGGCCCGGCTTGCAGCACATGCAGTCGTCCCACGGTTCCCATCGGGCGAACCAACTGCAGTAGCATTTGACAATAGATTCGCTTCACAAAGACAATTCTGATTTGTTCCCATTCCGATACATAAAAAAAGGTGCTTGATCCTGGAGCGTGGACGCGAATTTCGACGATGAATCCGATATTTTATTTTTTAAATACATAATTATTTATTTTAAGAACAGAGGTACGTACGACAAGTAAATGAAACATGATTTAAAAAAAACCGACTTCAAACAGGAAACTAAAAGCATTGTTAATACGTATAAAATTTGAAGATTGCCTCGATTTCTCTGGGATGCCATCACCAGATTTCCTTATCACGGTACCACCGTTGGGATATCACCTCGCCAACAAAAAAAGAATCATCAAAATCGTTTCATAAACGACGAAATTATCTGCGAATTATTACACACATGAAACAAATAAAAACATACGGTCGAATTGAGAAACCTCCCTCTTATTTGAAGTCGGTAAAAAAATAAAATTAAAATTAAACCTACTACTATCTTTTAGTACTGCAATGCACAGAAAAATGTGTTGTCCAATACAGGAAAAGGACGCACCAATTGCAATAATTCAACTTGTGCTATTTGTTAGAGTCCGGCCAGTCGCTGGCGGCGGTGATGCAAACTCGCTAATCACTTTATCGCGTTTCGTTAAAGTTCAACCGCTACGTAAAATGAGTGGATCAATTTTGACCGTATCTTTATTTAACTCTTCGACTAGTTATTAAACTTTTTGCGTTCAATACATCTATCGATACATATTATTGATATGCATTGTGTCGTTTTGTGTTTGTTTGTCAGACGCAGAACAGCATTCGACTTTTAACTAACTTATCTAATATTAGCGACCCGCCCGGCTTCGCACGGGTGCAATGTATTACATATAAAGCTTCCTCTGGAATCACTCCATCTAGTAAAACAATGTATCAACATTCGTTGCGTTTTAAAGATCTAAGCATACACAGGCACAGACCAGGGCGACTTTGTTTTATACTATGTAGTGACGAGATAGGTAGGTCTTTTACACCTATAAGATGCGAAAACGTTTTAAGATACTAGCGTTCTTCCATTGCCCTGTCTCTGCGCTTTACTCCAGCTGAAACCGTTACTTTTAATTATGCGAAAGTGACTGCAAAGGGTATTTGAGTGAATTTTTTTTTCAGCGAAGGCCGCACTCGCCGTTAGCGAATTTGTTAATTGTAATTGCGTAATCAGTGAAAATTGCGCGGCTCGGCTGAATTGCTTAGCGACGTTCTACTACTGGGAAAAAAAAAGTTATTAACCTACTTCTATAGAGTTATAAACATTTTAAATTTCGATATACCTACATATGTTATATATGGCCGTGATTACTCATTGTGCCAGCGCTCGCCTTTCAATTCAATGCAATCGAGCAACCTGAGTTCGATTCTCGCTGCTGGCACCGATAAAATTGTTAATTTCAAGTGCTGACTTATCACGTGCTTAGCGGTGAAGGAATACCTTTACCTTCTATACAGAGGAGGCTTTGCCCAGCATTGGCACTTTTTTTTACTTTATAATAAGCTTCGATCACCTTCCCATGGTGCAAAAAATCGGAGTAAATGACATGAGACTTTGTTTCTTTCTCTTAGAATAAAATGAAATATATATACATCATAGATCTTTTAGTTTTTCGGACATATTATGTAGAGATAATCTCTGGAACAGCTTAGCAGAATCAAAAAGGTTAATAACTTATGAAAACATCGTCACCCACAATTACATGCGCCAATGCACAATTGCATATAAATCAAAATAATCCCAGTATTTGCAGTTAAAGTCGAAAGAAAAAACCTGAAACATATTAACATATAATACACTTGTGTAATGCCTCTGTCGTCGCGTAATCTGTATCTTTAAAGTGCCTATTCCATATTCGTATCATTTTTATTGTAATAAGAAACATTTCACGTAACCCGAGAATTGTCTATCACAGCGGGTTAACGCAATACGCGTGAATAATCGACGCAAACAAAACTGCCATTTTGACGTGAAAGGTTATAGTCCTCTATTATTACTATTTCACCTCCCTATGCACCTAACCGTCACTCCTCTACTTAGGGTTGGTGAGAGGCATCTTATTACAAAGTAAATTGTAATTATATTACGAAGACCTGCGTGAAGTGGAAGAGCTGTTCTGTGGAGTTGTTGGCAACGCTTCTGCAGCCCCGTGGGTGCTGTAGACATCCATGTGTAGCACACCATGGATGCAATTACCTGAAAGTCTAACCCAAAAGTATAGGTTGGAAGGCTCAAATTTCAAAACTTGATACTCTGGCGTTGCCAAGTTTTCTAGTGTCGTCAGCATTTTATTCAACAACCTACATGTAGAGTGTTCTGAGGATTTATTCGGATTCTTTCTTTTTTTTCGTGTACACCACCGTTCTGCGGCGGTGGTACTTAACGGATGATAAAGATCCTGCCACGGACCGCCAGTTTGTGTAAAATGTATCCAGCGATACTCCCTATGCAATTTGGAGTCCTTCGAGAGGAGAGCCTAACCGAAAAAAAGTGCCAAACGAGCTGACGGTTCACCTGTTGTTAAGTGATAACAACCGCCCATAGAAATTTGCAATACCCGTAGGGTTGCAAATGCGTTGCGCCACCTTTAAATAAAGTGGGCCCCAGCTATCTCATCACACGAAACGCAGAAGTGTAACACTTCTACTTTACGCTGATCTTCTGTGATATCGTGGTACTTATCCGGACGGACCGGCCCATTCGTGCAACTGTGAAAACCGTTGCGTGGCCCTACCACAGTACCTTCCGCGTTTGCCACCCGTTTGATGGACTCGGGTTATATTATACGTTCTGAAAAGCGAGTGCAAAAAGTGTACCCAATTGCCTACGCTATGGGAATAGACCCTAACGGATCCATTACTCAAACGGCGGAAAACTGAGCGTCGTAAATAACACTGCCCAAACCGAACGGGCGAGCGGCGCCGCGGGGCACCCACTACTATTTACATACTACATCGGTCACGCGTGTAGGCGTGTTTGTTTTTCCGCCGGTTCCCACATTACTCAGGCCGTGAGTAGGCACTGAGTCATCCGAGTGCGGCGGGATTATTATCATTTTTGAAAGATCACGTAAATCCCGCTAGAAATACCAATATGGTATCACTTCCAAACCGGGAACTAAAGTCACTTCTCTTTTATCCCGTCTCTCCCCTTCTGCACCTTCCCAGAAGGGAATGCCCTTCTCTCTAATATTCATTAGAGAAAGAAATAGAATTTGAATAATAGTTACTTTAAATCTATCTTTATATACAATTGGCTAGAAACAGGCCTTTTTTGTTTGTATTTAATAACACGCTTACTAATTAGTAATCCCGGAAATCGGGAGATCACAGCTGATCCTATATTTTTTCTAATACGAACTTATATCATCAAAAATTTTGAAACAATTATCTAGGTACCCATATTATATTTATCTAACATAAAATACTATAGTTATAATAATAAAAAGAAATTACTATATATATTAACATAAAATATAGTAAACCTATTTAATTACATAATACATAATAAATGTATATAAAATATTTCAAAATAACAATAAAAATAACCGTTAAATCGGTCATTTTTAAATGCAAACATCTAGAGAGTATAAGAGACATTCTATTTTTTCTTAGAACTAACAATAGTTATGTCTTCAACTAATACAGTTAAGTTGAAGAGTTACAAGCATTTTTAATTGTTGCCTTCATGAGGTAGTGGCAGCTGCCTCCATCAACATCTAGAGAGACAGAGACTGGAGTAAGACAACAAGTAGTGAAATGAATAAACTGGCCAAATGCGAACCGGCCTAGCGCAGGAAGTGTTCCGTACCATTATCTATAAAAGCGGCAAAAAAAATCATGTCCGTTGTTTTTCGCAGGAGTGCTGATAAGTGCCGAACAAACAAGTAGTGTTTGACTGGTAGCTTATGACCGCATTTTTTTAATCCGTTAATTGATTGTGGTTATTGGACCACGCAAAAGTATCCCTGTTGCACGGTGGGCAGCTCCGTCTGGGTAAGTGCCACGGCCTCACAGAAGACCGGCGTAAAGTAGAAGTGTTACACTTCTGCGTTTCGTCTGGTGAGTTAGGAAGCCGGAGCCCACATAAATAAGAGGTGGCAACACATTTGCAACACAACCAGTGTATTACTATATTCACAATAGCGTATACGTCAAACCCTTCTCACTGATCATTGTATCCTCATGGTTGCCTGGAAGAAATCGCTCCTTAGCGATAAGGCCGCCGAATGTACCTTTATGTAGTTGTTTGTTACTTTTGTCTGGTGTACAATAAAGCGTATTTCATTCAATTCATTCATTCCTTCATTCACCATGCACTCGTACTTATGCATACTGATACCAATATTATACGTACAGGATAATTACATAGTATACTTAAATATTTAAAAGTCCCCTACAGTTCAAGGCATTGGGACGGAACGCCGCGGGGCGGACACTAGTCTACCGACCAAACTAAAGCGGCCGGTTAGACATTGCGCACACAAGACGCTATCTCGCAACTGATAACAGCCGTTCGCGGAAGAAACGCGTTCACACAATTCCAGTAACGAAGTTATTACCTCATTATCTTGTTCATACACTTACGGCGGCCGGACCGACGACGTTGCTGGGCAGTTTGCGAGGGCAGTTTATTAGTGCACTGGAATCGCAAAATCAAATTGATATCACTACATAGTATAAAAGTCGTCCCGCTGTATGTCTGTCCCTATATATATGCTTAGATCTTTTAAACTACACAACGGATTTTGATGCGGTTTTCTTTATTAGATAGAGCGATTCAACATGAAGGTTTAATAATAATAGTAGACAAACAATGATAATTTTAGAGGTTTATAATGAGATGTAAACAAACATTCAGCATTGCACCCGTGCGAGGCCGGGGTGGGTCGCTATTATTCAATATAGAGGGCATTACAATTACTTATTTATTGTCATAATACTGCTACTGGTTCCGAAAAAAGCCAAAGACCTGAGAAGAACCTGCGAAAGAGATCCAGCGGATAGATTTACGGACAGCAAAAGCAAAAGTTGGGATCGTTGCGTCCGTTAACTCTGCCTACGGCGGCCGTACAAATCTTTGCCGCATCAATACATTTCTTTTAATATAGACGACATGACATGTGTTATTGATTGTTTCAACTGTATCAAAATTTTCAAAATTATAGGGGTGTCATAAATTACACAAAAAAATCGTGTAAGGGCACACTGAATGTGGGGCTATTGTCTAAACTATCAGAGTTGTAAAGTACCTCTAATAGTATTTTTAACCGTTTCGTTTTCGATTCGTTTCCCGCGTTGTGTCGTGCACCACTGCCCGCATATTAACCCCGATTGTTGGCAAATTTCTAGCACTTTAAAAATTACTAGGCACGAATATTATGAGTGCGAAATTTCATGTGAATTGTTGTAATTGTTACGTTGCACGGCAACCTGGGAAGGGACTCTGATGTATGTACCTTATTAGGTGATACAACATTGTTTCAGCTAAATACAAGAATAATCGAGAATAATAAATTTTAATGTAAAACTATTTAACGGCAAATTTGATAATGTTTGAGTCTAAATATCAGCTTTCATGACATTAACTAGGTATACATTTATTCGCGAGACAAATAACTATTATAATGCTGGTAGAGTTCGATTGCAAGGTAATTTCATAAATATATATATACACAAACATCCCTCGTGGGAGTGGACGAAGATCGATAAAGTCTACTTAAAATATTTTTCGCGGAATCCTATTTAGATAGCGTCTTTAGCATTTAGGTACGATCCAATCGAGACCTTGGTAAGTCTCGACCCCTCGATAAGCGACCTCTGAACCAAATCGAAGGACAAAGTCCGTTTAATTGAATTGCTTCAAGCGTGGGTGAGATTAGGTTTTGATAACGCGCACAAGCTGCGTTGACAGACATCGCTAATGTCATGTTTTACTTATGCTTAGTTTGGGAGCGCGTCGTTTAGCCAAAACACAGAGGAACTACATTCGTCGAGTAGAGTTAAAATATATTGTATAATAAACTAGCGACCCGCCCCGGTTTCGCACGGGTGCAATGTATTACACATAAAAACCTTCCTCTTGAATCACTCTATATAGTTAAAAGAAAACCGCTTCAAGATCCGTTGCGTAGTTTTAAAGATCTAAGTATACATAGGGACAGACAGACAGCGGGACGATTTTGTTTTGTACTATGTAGTGATACGTAAAATTCGTTAGCAGCATCCGGCTGATATTTAGATACTTCGCGGGGGTCTTCTGCACTTTTTTTGGTGAGTCACATTTGTTCGGAGCAAAATCAGAACGGACGCTCGAATTCTTTGCGTTAAATACACAGCGTCCAGCCAAATCCCTCAACAGGATTAGTCCTAAAGCGTCCACACGGCAGGCACAGAAATGTGGGACGCAGTTTGATCCCTAAATAGAAGCAACAAAACCCATCAGCGTCTCCCATTTGCCCAACTACGGGCGGCCGTCGCAAACGAGTTTGACGCATATGGAAATGTTGGTCCCACTAGCTACCCCTCCCATGCTCTATCCCGGAGTGTATGTAGCGAACGTTGCCCATGGCTTCCTATTGTCGTGAGCGTATTAGTTCGCGTCGGGCTGGAGGCGGTTTATAAAGAGTTACTACTAGTTACGTTACGTGCCGTTGCGAGAGATATCTGAACGCGTCAGACCGAGTTTTATCATCGAGCGAACACAATTTTGTGAAGCCAATCAAAACACAGGAACGGCTTAATATTATGTAGGCGAATGGAGAACTCGCTCTTCTGCCTTGCGTTCAAACTTTCTCGTTCCGCCTCTAATTTAATTCTGAAAGTTGAACACGAAGCCCGGCTGCGGTGTCCCAATAGCCGAGAGGGGAATATGCGGTTCTGTTTTGTCTGTTTTGTTCGGAACCTTATGCTTTGAGTAAGGGATGAGAAACAGGTATACCTCACGAGTTCTCGAAACAGTTCCCCGTCGGCTTCGAACCTGGGGCAGCGAAGGCCAGTGAAATCAGGTGAGCGCGCCTGCCGCTCGGAGGCGGATGGCGGTGATCCGTCAAGCGTCCACTTTCACCACCAGGTGCCGCTCTCGTACCGGCGAAAGGCGGCCCGGGGCCACGGGCACTCGCCGCTCGAACCCGCACCCGTCTTGGCATTTAGCCCGCGCCACTGAATGCATGGCGTCTCACGTCCGGTGGCGTATAGAGCTATCTCGCGCTCGCACGCTTAGAAACAATTGATTAGTGTTCTTCGTGTCCGACACACTTCACAACGACCAAACACCGACCAAACACCGACCGGTTAGTTGTAAGTTGAAAAATTGTACACATTAACAGCATGCAAACACGTGGGAATACAAATAAAACTGGCCAAGTGCGACTCCGTCTCGCGCACGAAGGTTTCCGTACTGTTGATCGGGCAAAAAATCATGTCTTTTGTATGGGATCCCCACATGCATATTTATTATTCAGTTTTTTGTATTTGTTGTTATAGCGGCAACAGAAATACATCATCTACATTATATTTATTTAAGCGTGTGTAAATATGCTCGTTACGTACGCTTAAATACCATAACCATACATTGTATATTTCATTCACATTAGTAATGAACTTTTTTTATTGCACCTACCACAATTTATCTCCACGCCCCGGGTTGACTGGGAGAGAGTGTGCTGGACATTATGTTCGCCATTTGTAATCCTTGTTTAAGGTAATTGCAATAAAGTAAAAATAAATAAAATCATCTGTCCACTGTCAAATTGTGAAATTTCGACTGTAAAGTCCTTTTCATGAAAGAAGTGCCCCAGACGCAGCGCTGTACTCGCGTGACATAGTGTTGCCATTTATGAGTAAAAATTTACCTATTTTACATTTAGCATATGTAATTTATCAAATAATATTATTTCCTGCAGACTTCGACGAAACTATTAAATTGTATTAAGAAATAAATACATTTTAGATAGGCTGTAATTTCATTACTCAAGCCAATACTATAACAATAGTTCAGATTAGTGAAACATGTATATTTCTGATAAGTGAAATATATATTTGGGCATTTTTATCAAAATGTCTACCAACCCACTCATGGGATGACTCATGCAATAAGTCCAATTAACTAACGTTATTATGACTATGTAAGTGTCGTGTTATTATTAAATAGTTTCAGTGTTTAGGTGAGAAACTAAAAACAAAGCAATAAAAGCCGACGATTTTTGGTCATGATCAGTACTAGGAAACGTGGGATGTCACATTTCCTAGTTTAAGTTTAGTTAAACATAAATTTTGATAAAAATGGCCATTTACATAATTTACTATATTTCTGTTATGTAAAAAGTATATTTTTATTTACTTTTATAAGCGGTGTTCTACCTACTTACAGGGAAAAGATGAGAAAATAGGGTAAAGCAAAGCATTACAATTTTTTATTCAGAGTTTTATTGAATAATTGTGATCAGTGGCCATAGGAACATCACTGTCTGAAGAGTGGATGGAAACTGAATCAGATTCTGTTTCAGTATCACTAGCCGTAGATATAATTATTCGGTCCATCTCTTCATCCATAAGGCCGTCATTTTTTAAATATTCCTCCTCTAAATATTCGACATGCGTGCACTGAGCTGTCCAATCTTCAGCCGTAATAGACTCAAATGCCTCTACAGTTAATTTTACAATTTCTTTTGGATCTTGTGCCACATTCTCATCCGCCACCTTTCTTTTTACAAGGCTCCAGATTTTCTCCACCGGGTTTAGGTCGCAATGGTAAGGCGGCAACCTTAATACTTCGTGTCTGTGAGCTGTTAATAATTCTTCCACTGCAAATGTCGGTGGACCTTTATTTTGTTTGATTAGCTCAAACAGCACAGCTTTTCTCCAGGTGTCTTCAAAATATATACCCTTTTGCCGGAGCCATTCCTGCATACTACTTTTTATATTTGACATTGAAGGGGCTTTGTTTAATTGAGTGCAATGGTAAGGAGCGTTGTCCATTACCACAAGCGACCTTTCAGGTAGATTAGGTATTAATTTTTCCGTCACCCATTTTAAGAAATTTGCAGAGTTCATGTCATCGTGGTAATCTGAGGACTTTTGATTGGGATTTAAACATTAATAATGCACCATTTATGCATCCATCTTTTGTTCCCGCATGAGCGATTATCCAGCGACTCCCTGATGACTCTGAGACGAACATTCCTGGCTCCTCCTCACTCTGCCAACAACTTTTTGTATGATAAGTATTGTGTATATAGGTCTCATCTAAGTATACAACGAGTCGTTTTTCCACAGTGCGATTTATTCGTATTTTATCCAAATATCTTGCACGCCATGCGGTAATGTCGTGACGTTCCATAAGTAGTTTGCTTCTGGATTGACATCGCTTGTACTTGAAACCAATCCTATTTAATATCCTGTGCAATGTTGTGATGCTTCCCTGAAAATTGATGTCTTCTCTAAGAGCTGCTCGTAATTTAGCCAAAGTTGGTAATTCTTTATGCACAACGTAAAAACTGTGAATTTTTTGCCGGATAGCGCACAAATCGAACCCGTCTAAGTCGAACTTTTTCGGATGCGGGCGACTCTTCCCCGGGGGGTGACAATTTTTTTCGAAGTACTCGCCGCTGTTATACCTTCTTTGTAATTCTTGTTATAGTTTTCTCTGACACACCTGCAATTAAAGAATGAACAATTAAAAATAATAGTCACTAAGTTTATAATGCTTATGTACTATGTAATATACGTTTTAATTTCGGTTACCTAATTTCATCACGTTATGTATTTGTTCAATTTTGTCGCAAATCGAATTTATATCATAAAAGTCCCATCAATACAGCAAAAAATTATTATATGGCAAGTACCTGTTATGGCGGCGACTCTCTTCCGAACATTGTTCAGTGGTATTAAAACACCTTGATTCTTTTGTTCAGCTTCACAGAATTCTTTCACCTTCAATATCATTTCTCGAGCCGAACTTTTTACAACTTTTGGCATTGTAAACAATCTTTAAAATGCACTAAGCTAGTTTAAAACTCACAAAAATCTACCACAACAAACGAACTTGATAACATCGACGAACGACAACATGGCCGACCTGTCAAATTTAGTTCCAAAAATCACCGCGGGACTTCTTTCATGAAAAGGACTCTATAACTATCACGGTTCACGGGATTCAGCCCCGTAGGGTTTCACAATTCGGGAACGGAGCCCCATAAGCAAGTTGCCCTAGAAAGTTAGGGACTGGTTTTAATAGTACAGTCCCCATTTTGTGACGAATTTATAGTGTTAAGCCAAATCCCCAAGAGATACTCGTATATTGTACATGTACGTCTATTTCTTTGGCTCTTCATGTCGAACGCTTCGATGATGTAATTACGAAGTTTCATTAAATTTGTCGTATTCGTAATATAATTATTGGATAAAATGATTTAGCTCTGTTGGAGATAACGAACCTTTTCACTGTAAGTGGGTACTTTACCAAGTTTTAATAAAGATAGCGTTGAGACAGATGATAAATTACTCGGCCCAAACTAAATGAGGATTGTAATGGTCTCTCGTGCGATGTCGTTTCAATCAATGGCATCGCAATTGTAATGAGCAATTATTGTTGTAACTTTGTCATTAAGCAAAAAAAAAACATTCGAATTTATGGACATTGCTGACATTATTAAATTTTATCGTCGATTTAAACTTCATTATTACCACCCGCCAGCTAAGTAAAACCCGCGATGTTCGCCTTTCAATGCCAAAGTCCTTTGAAGATCCTTATTAAAGGCTGTTTTAAGGGTTCCGTACCCATAGGGTAAAACGGGACCCTATTACTAAGACTTCGCTGGCTGTCTGTCAGTCTGTCTGTCTGTCCGTCACCAGGCTGTAAATTTTTGAAATTTTCACAGATCAACAACAAATAATGAATAGCAGAATATAAGAAGTTTTCATTGTCGCTCCCATACAACAGACATGATACTTTTTTGCCGTTCTTATTGATAATGGTACCGAACCCTTCCCTTAAATTAAATTCCCGTAATTTAATAATAAATTAAATTCCCTTTTAAGCCTTATTATTAATTAAATACGATCGGTGTATCGCATCTAGTCTCGTCTCGTCGTTTAGAGGAGGGCCCACGTGCGAGTCCGAATCGCACTTGGCCGGTTTTTAACCGACTTCAAAAAAAGAAGAAGGTTTTTCAATTGGACTGTATATATATTTTTTTATGTGTGTTCGTGGATAACTTCGTCGTTTGTGAACCCGATTTCGATGATCCTTTTTTTGTCGGTGAGGAGATATTCCAAGGGCGGTACCGTGATAAGGAAACCAGGATCTGATGTAGAAATCCCAGGGAAATCAAAAGCAATCCTCAAATGTCATAGGTATTGACAATGTTTTTAGTTTCCTCCTTGAAGCCGGTGTTTTTCGTTAAAAACTATCTTGTTATTAACCAATCCATCGCTCGTACGTTCGGCCGTCCGTGCGCCGAGGGCCTGCGCATGTGCCTCGTCTCGGGCGTCCATTCATCCTGCACGGGATCCGCCGCCGTTTCGCATTCAAACCCGACGCGGCGCGCTTCGGAGAGCGGCCGCATACTCGTATCGAAAATCCCGAGGGGTCATCGGCCCCCACTCCGGAGGCCTAACGAGCCGCCCCCTTAATTTTGTAGCGGAATTTCGCAATGAATCGCGGATTTAACGAGGGCGGTGTTTCCATTTCGCACGGTATCGGTGTAAATTAAAAAAAAGGCCCGAGGCCCACAGGCCGCCTGCGTTCGCCATTCTTGTCATGTTTCTATATATCAGGCTCTTTCAATCAGAGCTCTCATGTTGTATTTGTAATTAATTAACATATAAATATTTATTGAAAAAAAAAATAATAAAAAAGCGCGCTGAGTTTCTTTCGCCGGTTCTTCTCAGTACAGTGGCTTTCTTTCCCGAACCGGTGGGTGGTATTTTGACTATCAATAATCGAGTGTAATGCTCCTATGTTGAATAAAGACATTTGGTTTTGATTTGATTTACACGACGCATCAGTTCGAATTTGCTATCGCTGTGAATTCGCTGTCGCTAAATGTGGTAGGACCACGCAACAGATTCCGCTGTTGCACGAATGGGCAGGCTCATCCGGGTAAGTACTAAGAAGGGTTATAGTTTCGTGTTTGGCGAGTGAGGTAACCGGGGCCCACTTCTGTAAACGTTGTCAATGCGTCTCCAACCGCAAACTCGGAGCCATAGTGTAGCTCGGAGTTGTCTGTTGAGTTGTCTACCACAGAAAAATATTTCTCACAATGATTTCTCACAATGACCGCTGTATTACTCATACAGCGGTCATTGTGATAAATCTGAAAAGTATGAACATAGCAGAACTTGTATTTTAATCTACATCATATTAATATTATTTAAATTTGAATACGGAAAATGTAACATAACTTCGTTACATCCACGCACGCGAGGCCGGACGGAGAGAGCTAGCTAGTAATTTAGCCGTTGCAATAAACGGGTGGTTGACGAAAGTGTGTTGAACCGCGGCCTGGCTGGTTGACGTCTTGGAGAGCCACGTTGCAACCTGACGGAAGGAAGTACGGGCCGGGCAAATTGTTCCACACCTTCCGTTTAGGCGCCGCTACGTTCTGGTGCGGGGGAAGTCGAAAACAAAGTCTAGTGCTTCGAGGGCAGGGGTAGACCTTGCTCGACGACCACTTGTGCATTTACCCTAGTGTCGCGGGCGTGGATTAAACTGGTCGTACGATATGCTTGTCGCCTTGTATGTGAACAAATACGAAAGTGGCAAATCCGAAACGGAGTGCCCATTGAGACGTTGCCGACGCACGATTGGTCCCGCCGGGTGTCGAGTCAAACGCGATTTCAAAGTCAAAATTGATCTACTCAATTCAGACGTGACCGGATCGTGTGTCGGTAAAATGAACCAACGGTTTATAAGAGTCCGTGACGCAGTTATAAGGTATTGGCTTCGGCGTCGGGGGTCGTGGGCTCGATTCCCACACGGGACAATTGTTTGTGCGACCCACGGATAGTTGTTTTGCATCTGAGTGTTTGTCGATGTGAAATCTATGTTTGTAAAATGTCCTTAGGGCAATGTTTTTAAAAAATCTAAAAAGAAGCATCCTTTCTTAGGTGATACAAATGTTTTCCCGGAGTGGAAATCGGGAATTGCCGGGAGTGGGGATCTTTTTTTTTTATGTGAAAAGTTGCCAAGTGAGCATGCGGTTCACCTGATGTTATATGAATACCGCCGCCCATGGACATCTGCTGCACCCGAGGGTTACAGATTAGGATCCGGCTCCGGCTACCTCACTCACCAGGCGAAACGCGAAAGTATTTGTTATACTTCCACTTCCCGCTGGTCTTCTGTGTGGTCCTGGTACTTAACGGCCAAACTATGCAACGCTTGCTCTATGGGTACCAGATAAACAATAGACATACTTAAACATACTTTTATTTTGTAAATAAATACATATTATACACACATAAACACTCTCACACTAGAAAAACATCATGTTCGTCACACAATATTTTTCCGGTAGTGGGAATCGAACCCACACAACTATATGTAAACTAAATATGGAACTAGATTCGAAATGTGTAAGATTTGAAATGAATGACCGGACCATACTGTCTCCAAACCGAGCTCGTATGCAATTTGTCAGAACGAAAACCATAAACGACCAGATAATAAAAGAATAATGACTTACTATATATATCTACATTGTTATAAAGTCATTTGGGTATATTGGCTGCTGTATTATACAAAGAACGTAATTATATTAGTATGTTTACCGATAATTTGGATATTCAAAGAGGATAACCGAATTAATTCATTGTATCCATTAGATTTGATGCACTAAAATCTATTTCATTCTGAAAATATGTTGGTTAGCTGTAGGTGGTGTTAGGAAGTTGACCTATTGTTTGGTCCATCTTCGGGGGGAATGTCGTGTGTTCAGCACCACGGATTTGGTCAGCCACCACCTTTTCCAGGCTTCAGCCCAAGATGGCGGGTGGCGGGCTCTGCCTCGCGCAAAAGATAACAGCGATGCTTCCGTAACGAGATCGCCGCAAAGCTACTCGGTACGCTTAGATGACGTCGTTAATTGGATCGTTAGATGACGTCGTTAATTCGACAGCACCCGACCGAGCGCCCCCTGGGGGGGATTTGAGTCCAGTTTAATCGGGGCCCGGATTTAAATCTGTATTGATTTCGAGATGGATTCCAATCCCTAATGGTGCTGAGAGCAGGTGAAATATGTTTGTTCGCTTGTAATGATTGATCTGCGAAACTATAGACATGGCGATACTAAATACGCGTTCAGTAGTAGATTAGATATTATATTGAAGTTCTTTTAGAAATTTGAATATTGGCTTCGGCGTCGGGGGTCGTGGGTTCGATTTCCACACGGGACAACTATTTGTGCGACGCACAGATAGTTGTTTCTTGTCTGGGTGTTTGTCTAAGTGAAATTTATGTTTGTAAAACGCCCTTACAACACAGGATAATGTTATCCTAAAGTAAGGGCACTGTTTTTAAAAAAAGGGAAAAGATGCACTCGGAGATTTAAATCAACGCTTAACTGGTCCGTATCATATTACTGTTGTTTGTCTCCAAGTATGGACGGAAGAAAAAAATCAAAATCATTTATTCATCGACAAAAGAAAGTTACATTTCATCTATCGATAGTGATTTTTTTTTAAATCTACCACCGTTTCGTAATGAGGTTCCTCTAGCGGAGAAAAAACAAGCGGAAGAAGAAGAAAGGTTTTATGTCATTCACTTTTATTTTTCTTAAAAAAATAAAGATATTATACAACTGATATTCTTTTCCTTTTAGAAATAGCTGTAAAATCAGCGATTTACCGTGGTAGGGCCACGCAAGTCCTCGCTGTTGAACGGATGGGCAGACCCGTCAGGGGAAGTACCATGACCTCCCACAGCACCGGCATGAAGTGGAAGATTTGTACTTCTGTACTTTTTTTAATGTTAGAAGATGGCAAGCGAGCTAGCGGTCCACCTATTGTTGAGTGATAGCCGTCGCCAGCGGCGCATTTAAAACATCCTATGTATTTGGGGTTCCAGATGCGTCGCCACCTATTAACAAAGTGGGCTAAGGTTACCTCAGCCACCATTCTGCGTTTCGTCTCGTGTATACGGTAACCGGTGCCGACCGCCATCTTACTTGCCACCTTCTTATATTAAAAAAGATATAGTAACCTGCTATGCGACACTCTTTGCCATGGCATAAAAATACTGGTATTTTAGAAAATTCACTAAATTCCCGAAGCTATGCGAAGCCTCTGCAGGCTGTGCAGTTTTTAGGGTTCCGTACCTTTTTATCCAAACGGTAAAACAGACAGACAGCGGAGTCTTAGTAACAGGGGCCCCTGTTACTAAGACTCCGCTGTCTGTCTGTCCGTCCATACTTCTGTCACCAGGCTGTATCTCATGGACCGGGATAGTTAGACAGTTAAAATTTTCATAGACGATGTACTTCTGTTGCCGCTATAATATCAAATCCTAAAAAACCGAATAAAACCATACAACAGACAATATTTTTGGCGTTTTAATAGATAATGGTACCGAACCCTTCCTATTAATTAAATTCCCTTAATTCAATAATAAATTAAATTCCCTTAACCCTTATTACTAATTAAATTTGATCGGTGTATCGCATCTAGTTTAATTGTATCGTTTTCTCGTTTAGAGCAGGGCCCGACGTGTTAAGCCAAAACGACGCGCAAACCGTCCTTAATCCTTCGTCAGTTAGATCAATCCGTGCCTTAGAGAGGCTGCATCCAATCAGCCGCCGCGAGCATACGAACAAAGAGAAAGTAGCGTTCTGTGTGAGAGACTTTTATTTTGGGAAACATGGCTCGACGAATGACAGACAGGATGTCGCTATGAAACGAAAAACAAGTCCATATTTTTACTAACGAAAACCAAAACCGACCTCAAATCGCGCTCTGTAATCATTTTATAAATGATATCCAGGAGTTCCCGAAGTATCTCCGGAGCCAAAGATCCAATACCAATGAAATTAATATATGAACACATGGGAAGCACCAGCTTTCAAAGAAAAAAAAAAAGAATCATTAAAATCGAATCAGTCGCCAGTTCTGAGGTGACAACCATAGAAAAATACAGTCGAATTGAGAGCCTCCTCCTTTTTCGAACTCGGTTGAAAATTATAGGCGAACGATGGGAAAGGGCGGCGGAGCTTTAGAAACTAAGTATGTAACAATTATTTTTTTTTTTATTTAGTCTAGTTTATTTTGGTTTTATTTAGTTATTTATTATGTCGGTTTTGTTTTACACCGATATCGAGTGTGGACGTACTAAGCTCGTCGTACTTAAGGCAAAGTTTTATCCACTTAACTGTGGTAGGACCGCGCAACAGCGCCGGCCGTTGCACGAATGGGCAGGTCCATCCGGGTGAGTACCACGACCTCACAGAAGACCGCGGTGAAGTGGAAATGTTAACTTCTGCGTTTCGTCTGGGAGTGAGGAAACCGGGGCCTCCTTTATAAGGAGGTGGAAAAGCATCAGCAACCATAAGGGTGTTGCATGTGTGCCATGGGCGGCGGTTATCACTTAACATCAAGTGAACCGCCAGCTCGTTTGCCACCTTCTCGCATAAAAAAAAGACTGCTTTAACATTGAACAACCTACCGATTTTACGTACATTTCTGATCATTCGGTACCTAAAGTTTTTAAGTTATTCTCCGTAAGGAAATACCCTAAATAAGCCGAGCAAACTCCGTTGGTAAGCTTCTCACCAAAGCTGCGATTGAAAAAGAAACGTGAAACTCGACTATGGACAATATCTTTTTTACTTTTTCAACGTAAGCATAATACGCTTAACGTCGTGTTACGACGAACGTTAAGTTAAACGTTGTTTTGACAACAGTCCGCGTCTAGGGCGACGATCTTTTCGACAATAGTGTTTGGATCGCTTGACTCGCTGATTGGCACCACGCTTTTGACACATTGAAATGTCTAAAACAACTTTAATATGTGTCGTGAGGTGAGGTGCGGGATCGATGATTAAATAAAAACACGACTGCACTGTTAGGCGTATGATTTAATACTAATCTGAGACAATACAGGGTAAAGCAAGTCTTATACTCTAAAGTTTGACACACACATACATATACAGCTACTCCACCACATCTCCGGGGGCGAAAAGACAAAAAAAAATCCATAGTAATGTTTTTTTTTTACATAAAGTAAGTTTGACATTGCTGTGCGTATTGGCGACATCGATAACAAGTATTCATGTGATCCTTTGAAACTGATCCCTTGTCCGCGCGAAATTTATGTAAAACGCTCGTACAACACAGGATAATGTTATAAGGGTTTAAAAAACGAAATTGTCGCGAATCTGGGTGTTTCTCTCCGAGAGGGGTCGACGTCGGGCCGATCGTAAAAACCTAGCAAATAACGCTAGCGACGTGATTGACAAGTCGCGCCGACCCCTCTTAGGTGGGATAAGGACAGGGGGATGGACCTTTCAATGGGATAGATGGCTAGTGGTTCGTGTTCGTTAGCGGTTTTATTGGGGATGGGAAAGAGTTTCATCGACATCATAGTTTACTGGTCCAGTACCAGTCTGCACTGTTGAGTACTGCTTTTTGTCCAATGTATAAGTGTAAGAAATTCTGCGGTCTTGTTATCTAATTCTTTTAACTGCCTGTGCCCGCGACTTTGTCCGTGTGGAAATTAAAACGAATAAAATTTCTAAAATAAAACTCGCCAAGTTACTCCTCATTATCATCAGCTATCTGCCAATGAAAATCCCGTCAAAATCGGCCCGACCGTTTCAGATTAGCTGGAACAAGCAGACAGACAGACAAAACTTATAAGAAATGTTATGTTGGTATATGTACCGTGTATTCATCCATATGCATTTAGTAAAAAGTGGTAGTTTTAATATTGCAAACAGACACTCCAATTTTATTTATATGTACATTGTATAAAATAAAGTCGTCCCGCTGTCTGTCTGTCCTTTTATATGCTTAGATCTTTAAAAGTACGCAACGGATTTCGCTTTTGCTTCGGTTGTCTTTAATAGATAGAGGAAGGTTTATATGTGTAATAATATGTGTATAATTCATGCATAATATAGTTGAGAAACATTGATAATTTTAGAGATTCCTAATGCAATGTCGAAAACAAACATTCAGCCTTGTACCCGTGCGAAGCCGGGGCGGGTCGCTAGTAGATTATATAAGTTAACAAAATTGTTTAACTTTAATCAGCAGCAGCCAAGGGGCTTGCAAGTGCAGAGCGATAGTCATTTCCATACATCCTTGTTCTAAATGTATTCTTCGGCATTACAACAGGCCCTTTTCATTAGCTGTAGAAAATTTCAGTTTATCCTTTATTAGATTACGTTTGCGTCTGAAAGTATACCTCCTGTTTCAACCTACTACTGCCATCTCGATGCGGAAGCTATTAGTATCTAGTGAAAGAAGACACTCATTTGTGATATTTATCCTTTTTGGGTTCTTGCATCAGCGGTAGTCAACACATGTTATTAAATAAACCCCATTCTCGTATGCCACCTTCTCTAGTTGATAATACAATTTCACATTCTAATTTGTAAAAAACCAATAAACTGGTATATGAAAACTGATGTTTTTGGATTTCTGATACGGCGAGATCGCTGCCCGACACTTTATTTGTGAGAATGTGGAAATCTGGCGGTTCACCTGATGTTGAGTGATAACCCATGGACATTTGCCACACCCGTAGTGTTGCACCTTTCAATAAAGTGGGCTCCGGTTATCTCTAGCTCACCAGACGAAACGTAGAACTACAACAGTTCCACTTCTGTGAGGTCGTGGCATTTCCCCTGACGGACCTGCCCATTCGTGCAACAGCGAAGACGTGGCGTGACACTACCACAGAATAGCATGTGAAGCAACTTTGCCGGTGTGCTTCTTAGGGGCCCAACTGTCACATATCGGACCAATAATTAGATTTAACTGTGGTAAGGCCACGCAACAGAGTTCAATGTTGTCCGGATAGGTACCACGGCGTTTAGACTGGTGAGTGAGGTACCCAGGCTCCACTTTATTTAAAGGTGGCAATGCATTTGCAACCCTACGGGTGTTGCAAATGTCCATGGGTTGCGGTTATTACTTAACATCAGGTACACCATCAGATCGTTTGCCACTTCTACACATAAAAAAAATTCCAGCTTGGATTGGAATCAGACAACCCCCGACTAACTATTCGTACCAGCGATAGTTGCAATACTTTTAAAAACTTTTTTACTATAAGGCAGGATAATATTATTATTAGTTGGTATTGCAAATTTTATGTGAACTTACCGATTCATTAAGTTATTCGCATAATAGAACTAAGACGCGGTCGACTTCCTTAGACACTGAAGCTTTGCGAAACAAGGCAAAATTTCACTTTATAATATGCTTCTCCGGAGCCAGCTAAGATATGCGAATTCAGTACGGAATCCATCTTGGCGGTACCTTCTCGAATAATCGAAGGTATTCAAAGCGACACATATCGCTTATGTCGTCGTTCTAAAAATCTTCTGTTTCTAGATCGTAGGGAAATCTCATCACATTCCGTGGAGCTAAATAAATTTCCTCCTGCTAAAGTATTTCTAAATAAATTCTCCCCGAGTATTCCGTCGTAAATATTTACGCTCAATAAACAAATTCTTCGCGATGCTCCTCCCAGTAAAAGTATGTAGTGATATAGTATACTGTAGTAGTAAATACACCAACAGTGCTTTAGGTATTACATATTAGGTATAACTGTGGTAGAGCCAAGGGCGGATCCAGGGGGGGGGGGGGGGTCATGGGGGTCATGACCCCCCCCTGGCTGGGTCCAGGACCAAGGTGGACCACTAATTAAAATTGTTAAACATAATATTTTTATATATTTTTTGCCACAATATAGATTTTATGTAAGTACCTTCAATATTAATTTAAATTAATATAATATTTTTAACCGACTTCAAAAGTTTTTTTCTTCAAATTGTTTTTCGATGTATGTACACCGATTACTTTGAAATTTATGATCCGATTTACGTGATTCTTCTTTATTTTGATGTAGAATAGTTGCCATTTTGCCCCATAAAAATTTACCATAGTTTGGCCAAGTAGTTTACATTTTATGAACATTTTTACAAAATTTTAATGTTTGTCATCAAATCTTGCAAATTAAATTTGATCTATCTACTTCCCGGTTACCGGTTGAGCTGAAACTTTATATACATGTGTAAATCGCCAGGAAATCAGTGCCTCATCGCGTTCGGGTACATTTGAATCGTATTGACGAGTAGTTTGTCTTTCACTTAGATAAATAAATGAATAAACAAATAAATTAATTAATTAACCAGTAACCAGGATCTTATGATGGATCTCCATCTTCAGCCGTCCGTGGACATATGCATAGGGTTGCAGATGCGTTTTCTCCTTGCAATAAAGTGTGGCTACCTCACTCACCAGAAAAAACGCCGAAGTACTTTACGCCGATCTTCTGTGAGGTCTATTCTGTGAGGTTCCTATGATCACTCTGTAATGAAATTACTGAACCCCATCGAGTTTCGGCTTGTTTGATTCGTCTTGGCGAGTACTTAATTTTTAGATGTTACCTGGGTCTGATCTGTTAATGGAGCTGGAACATAGTCATATGTACTCAGTAAACAAACGACGCAACCCTATTGTGTCTCGGCTCGTTTGATTCGTCATGACGAGTTTTTAGTGCTAGATGGTAACCAGGGTCTGATGACAGAGCTGGAATGTGGCCATAGGAACTCAGTAATTAAGGAACACAACTGCGTCGAGTTTGATTCGTCTTAATGGGTGGACGGTTTTTGACGGGTGGTGAGAGGTGGTGGTTTAGTGGACGTCAGTATGCGACCCCATCTTTGGGAAGTAAAGTTTGTTCGTTCCGTTTGTTATGAATGTGGATTCTGTGATTAGATGGATTAGATGGACGAACGCTGGATATTATGAATGAATGAATTGAAAGTAGAAGAATTCGGAGTAGAGGAATTGAAAAATATTACAACCACACAAAAATACGACTACATAAAATCTGGTAACGAAGAAATAAATAAAAAGAAATTTCAAAAATAAGTAAGCCTACCAATACCAAACTTAAAAAAATACTATACAGGGAGGCTTTTCTAATTGTATTCATTTTTTTTTAATTAAATTCTAGAAATAAATAAAAGTTATAAAAAAATGATAAATATTTAAAATCACTCGTAATGAATTAATTACATTCATTTGAACTTATCTCAGAAAGTGCGTGATTTGTGGGCAACTTGTATTTTACGCGCGATCATTCATAACTAACACGCAGACAAGTTCGTTTCAAAAGTATACGACGCATTTATGAATGACTACCGCATTGTCAACAAGTTCTGTTTTTTAGGGAATAGAATGCCAATTTTAATTAAAAAAATGTTTGTTTTTATTTCAATAAACGGTTATACTACCGAGTTTGAACCTCCTGTGTGAATTTGGGCACCTTTATAAAAGCCATCCTGTATAATTTATGACAATAAAAAGCAACGAATTGTTACGAACAAAAAAAGAATATTGCAAATCCAAATCCGCCTATATAAGACGAAGTTATGCCCGAACATACATAAAAAATGTAAACATCCGAATTGATAAGCTCCTTCTTTTTGAAGTCGTTTAAAAATACCTCCTTTTTATTTGTATCTATGATTATAAAAATTAAATTATAACTTCTTATCAATTGACCACGACTACGTGACCTGGCACCAAAGCTGGATCCGCCCTTGGGTAGAGCCACGCAGCAGCCTCAGCTGTTGCACCAATGGGGAGGACTAGAGAACGTGGTGTAAAAATGTGTTCTAAAAATGTTTATTTATTTATTATATTCCGGCTATAAAGGTAATACTAGAAATATCACATTTATCTCGTTCTATAACAAACATAACGACACGTAGACTATAAATCATTTATTGTGACGGCACGTTTACTTTTTTTTGTTTTTTTTATGTGAATATTTGCCAAACGAACAGACGGTTCACCTGATGGTGGTTCTTACCACACTTTGTGGGTGTTAGGGCCACGAACAGTCTTCGCTGTTGCACGAATGGGAAATGTTATACTTCTGTGTTTCGTCCGGTGAGTGAGGTAGCCGGGGCTCACTTTATTGTAAGGTGGCAACGCATCTGAAACCCTGCGAGTTGCAGATGCGTGCAAATGTCTATAGGCAGCAGTTGTCACTTACCATTATCCCCCAGTCAGATAATAGCTACCGATCGAGCCGAGGTCCCGGCCCTCTCGGGCACCCTCGAATCGGAATGCTAAACGCGTGCTGAGTGACAGCCCAAGCCGAGGTGCCCTCTCGGGGACCCTTGAGCCTGATCCCTCCATGGAGCGCCCGCCAAAGCGCCCTAAGAGCTTGGCGGCCTCCCAAACCGGTAATAATAATAGCGTGACGGCCCGAGCCGAGGCTCCCCCGGGAGCCCTCGAGCTTAGTCACCATAACGCGTAATAATAGTACGCCGAGGTTCAGGCTAGGCGCCTCGTGCGCCAGGCCACCTCAAGTCCGTCGGATCTGTAAAGGCCCCTAAGGCCAACAGTGGCTCATCCAGCCAAAAAAAAAAAAAAAACTTACCATTAAGTGAGCCGTTACCATTACTCTGTTCACGTGCCCTTCAAGTTTATTCGAGAGCAAAGTATATTTCTATGATTAAATTGGATTATAGCTAAACAACTTTTAAGTTTGCCTTAGTCTCACTATCATATATGTCTGTTTCTTTTTCGCGTCCATTTCGGTTTTGAAGCTACTACCGTTGGGGTTTTGGACGAATATCGAATTATCCGACCGTCGGCGTATAACCAAATGTAACATAATTATGTGCAGATGAAATGTCGGATTAAATGCCATATGTCTTACGAGTATGTATAGGAATTATATATAAGCATTAGACCATGATTTCGCTATCATCACCTGGCTGTAGTGTATATTATATTGCCTCACAAGTCTTATTTTAGAAGCGTTAATTATATGTGATGAATTGCAGTCGATTGCATTGAAATACGGTGGATGTTTTCAATCATCCAGTCATTAAAAGATAAAATGTAAAATATTCGCTCTCTGCATATAAAACAAAGTGTAAGCACGATGGACTCCACAAATTGTGTTCTACGTTAGACCAGAGAATAAGTTTTAACTTTTAAGTGAAGTATTTGTAACTTTTGTCATCTCAGACAGAACTGTCTTTGACACAACAATTTATTTCGCGTGTTTCTTAGACGACATAACCTTGCTTTTCATATTTATTCGTGCATTATTATTCAAAACCATTTTAGTTATATTATAATTTTTTGTGCGTTTTATCACTTCTTTAATTTATCATTTACCAACTTTGCTTGGCTCCGCTCGCGTTGAAGCCCTTAAATAAAAATCAAAAGAGAATTCTATGTTATAATATACTCAATTATGAGTTTTATACATTTTGAATACATTTTGAGCTTAATTACAAAAAAGCATTAGTCTGTATTGAATAATTAAGGATCATATTAATGTAATATAATATAATAAAATAAGCCATAGGAACGCGTGGCCGAGTAAGAGGATATATAGAAATTTGTTCAGAGATTGGCAAAGCACCTTCCGTTGTATTGGTTCTTCTGAGGATGGTAATCCGGACATCCGCATCTGGTATACCGGTCGATCCGGTGCCAGTACACGTTTACCGGAAACAAAACAAATATACCGCATCGAGTCACCGGTGACGCCAATTTGTTGAACAATCGCGTCTGCTGTTAGGTAGTTTGTATGCGTGGGGAAATCTCGATTTTTGAAATCGAAGTTCAAGAAGAATTATTTGTCGTTAAATCTACAAGCAGAAGCTGAAAAGACGTCTTTTTACGACCTATTTTTGAAGGTCTATTAGATTAGAGGTCTATTATCTTTACTACAACTTTGTACAGTACTGTTCGCAAATTGAAAATTTATTGTTTGCTAATTTCAACTTTAATTTATACAGTATTTGCTTTGATTAAACTCAGTACTTTATCGTGATAGTTAAGCCACTTATATTTGTAGAATGATACTTATTTCTTTTGTAGCATGCTCAAATTACACATATTTAAACAGCGCCATCTTACGGGTTTTTATTACTTACTACTTTTACGTTTGCGCGCTGTTTCACGGTTCGGTGGATAGATGTCGCTCTAAGTTTAACATGGCGTTTAATAATGCATTTAGCTTCTGTTTTCTGACGCGTCATTTTTTACGTATGGTTTCGACAAAAGCGAATAAATACGTGGCTTATTTTGAAAGCATATTAATGATCACGGACTAGAAAAAGTAACACAACTAAGCGCCACGCCTATCGGAAGTGAAGCATCGTTCGATCAATGTGTCATTTGAGGGATACCAGATGAATGATTGTTTGTAATATGTTTGTCAGTTTATTAATTTATTTTAATAAGACTGTACTATTGTTGAAATTTAAAATTAGTACTTATTTCTGTGCTACGCTACTGCAGTTGGTTGATAATCCGATGAATGTGTTGTAAAATAGTATAGAGTTTAAATAAATAATATATAAATACAGCAAAAAAAGCTGAAAATTCCTTTGTTAGGTTATTTTTTATATACTGGAACTGTTTTCATTATCCTTGCTATACATTCTAATATAGGAATATGATGAAAACTGATTAGCAATTATTTTTCTGAAATACATTTAATCACATTGATATTGTGTTTTACCCCTGAGAGTGTGTGCTTGATTATATTTATATATTAATTTTCTAATACATTAGACAGATATTTACGAACATTGTTTTACGTTAAATATTATTAATTCTAGTATATAAATCCTTAGCATCTAAATATATACTATATTCATACACATATCACGCTTGTTTTGGATGGTATCCAACCTCTGTAGTTTTTTGTATCAATCATTGTTTCATGGTTGATTTGCTGCGGGACACCTATAAAAACAATCTTCAATAGCACATAATTACGAGGAACAAAATAAATTGGATTACCCAATATCTAGGGAAAATGACCCATTTATTTTCTGACAACACTTATAACATCTGTTAAGGTTTTGTGTTCGGAGAGAAATGTTTTTAAAATGTCAAACATATGTTTAACAAAATATGTCATAATTTAGCAAATCTGTTAAATTAGTAACATTAATGTTTTTTTAAATCTCTTGACACTTTTTCTAGAATTTTTTTATTATTTATACACCGTTTCGCAAGATAACATTATGTAATTTATTTTTTTGTAGTTTATTTCATTTATGTATTTTATTCGTTGACATACGGTACCTACATAGACGCACTAGTGCCGGGTAACTGCTTGCAATGATTTAAATAATTATGTGCATTCATGTATGTACAAACGGTTCAGTCCGGCTTACTTGCTATGTTTCATTTTCTGTTCTGTTTATTTAATTTCATAGTCCGTGTAAATGATTTACATATGTAGTTTCACTTGTTTCTTCAAAAATAATGTATAGGGATACTTTAATATGATGATTTATTATTTACGTGAATTTAACGAGAAGATTTCTTGTTTTACGCGAATACTAATACTGTTCTAAATACCGAAAATAGCCTTAACTGTTGTAAACACTGCAGCCAAATGTTAAACGCAAAAAAAAAGTAAATCAGTTTTATTTCAATATTAAATGTAAATTTATAAACATCATTCTAAAAATTTGTTACCGATTTCGTACATATTATTTCCGAATCCAACATTAATCCCTTTAAACTTATTCCCGTTCAAGCTCTTTTTTAAATCTACATCGGTTAACTTTAGACCCCATGCACCCAACTGAATAGCCTGGCAAGGTATTGGAATCTATACTATAATATAAAAAAGCTGATGAGTTTGTATGTTTGTTACAACGCGCTAATATCTGGTTGTAATATGAATTGTCTGGTTTGAAAAAATCTCTTTGCTTTTGATGGTCCAATTATTGAGGACAGTTAAAGGGTATTGAACATCACGGTACGACCCGCTGGGGCGAGGCAGAAACGCTTCTCGTGGTCGAAATCCGAAACAATTAGTTTCACAATAAAACGCGGCGAAACAGCAACATTCAACACGACATCATCCCGAAATAGGTCCGAGCTCGTTGCTTTCTAAAAATTTAACCGTGTGCATTGTACCACCATCGTGTAATTATGCCGTGTGCATTGTACCACCATCGTGTAATTATGCCGTGTGCACTGTACCACCGTAGCCGTGATAGCCCAGTGTCCGGGCGCTCGCCTTTAATTCAATATACTCGAACAACCTGAGTTCGATCCCCGGTGCCGGCACCAATGAAGTTTTTAACTTTAAGTGCTGACTTATCACGTGCTCCGCGGTGAAGGAAAACATCGTGAGGAAACCTGCATATTTTCGAAATAATAACAAAAAAATATATATTTCGAAAATATGTGAAGTCCGCCAATTAACAGTGGGGCCTTGTGGTAGACTATGACGTGATACCCTCTGTATATAGAGGAGGCCTTTGCCCAGCAGTGGGACATGTATAGGCTGTTACTTTACTTTTTTTTTACTTTACTGTACCACCATCGTGTAATTGTGCCGTGTGCACTGTACCACCGTCGTGTATACACCACCTGGTGTCCGTTCCGTGCTGCCACCGCTCTTAGGTTTCGTCCGTCCGCACGTTATATTGCGGTGAGTCACGCGCCCGCCACGAGGGCGCGGGCCCCGACGCTAGCGACCGCCCCGCGGATTTGCCCGCGTTAGATCGATACGACAAGCGTCGCCCGCCAACGTGGCTTCAACATGCTCCGTAGTGAGGCGATAGCCAGACTTATTTCTGTCATCCGCCCCTTACCACAAACAATACCCAAGGACATCCACTACGTATAGAGTGAAAAATCATTAACTTACAACAGACCCCACGGATCCACGATAGCTCAGTGTCCGCTTTTAATTCAATATACTCGAACAACGTGAGTTAGAAGCCGATTAAATCCTCATTTGCAATTTCAACTACTGACTTATCCCTCGAACAAGAACGGTGAAGACCAATCAGCGTCACTGCCGTTTTAGTCATACCAAACAGGTGGATAATTTATTGTACCTGATTTAAAACGTATGAACTTTCACTGCACTCAAATAAATTTATATGATCATGTTACATCTTATGGTCATTTATAATTTCAATACGGTACTTTTTCGTTCGAGTGCGGCATTACTTGGCGTCTCCTGGTCCAGCCAAGACTGAGCCAGCCCTGCATAGAATACAAGTTTTCGCCAAAAGAAAAAAACCGTCTCACTTTCGACGCAAGTCCGTTTCATAACACACCATTGAACGTGACAATTCCCGTTCAAGTTTTCTAAACACGTTTTTTCTAAATAAAGCGTATTGTGAAACGTTTTACCGATTTACTTACAACTATGCGCCGCGCGCGGCTGAAGTACTGTTACGTCACAATCACCATTTTATAGTCGTTATACTTGTATTCTGTTCATTTAGATGTTATTTAAATATTAATGTAGAAATTCTGATTCACGTTAATTCGATGATCGGACTGGTGACCGAGGGGAGGACAATACGTGGCACTTGTATGTCTGTAAACTGATCGAGACGACGGGAGTCGAAACCAATATGTAATGTAGCAAAATCGAAAGATTTACAGCCGGTTAATATTAATATTCAATATTATAATAATATTCTATCTACAGATCGATTCGATTGCTAGCGATAGATATTTGACATTAGCTCCATTGTACATACTCCTGGATTCGATTCAATGAAAAAATATTGTGTGATGAACAAAATTGGTGTCTGGATGTATATATGTCTATAATCTATGTTTATTTACGAAAGAAAAGTATGTAAGTACTCTTACAAGTTACCCGTAGCGGAAGCATCGCTTATTTTCGGACTGTATGGTGTCTTGTAAATATATGCCTTAAAATGTATTTATTTACGAACAAGCATATATTGAATAGCTGTAGAATAGTAACTGCCGGAACTAGCGTTTACCTCCTTTATGAGGATGCGCCTGCAACTACAAAATGAGCGTCTCATCGAATTGTAAGCGAGCACCGTTGTCCATAGACCTACGCTGTGCCGGTGCAGTCCCAAAAGCTTTTACCGCCTTTAATGTGGCAAGAACTGAATTCAAAGTCCCCGGGACTCTGTTCGCTTGTACCGCATTCAAAGAAAGGAATAGTCTTCAGGCGGCGGCTAGTGAACATGGAACGCCCCTATCTAGCCAACGCTATAAAATATACGCCAACGTCAAAGACGGTGTAGATTCGTGAATACAAACAAATCCATTTTTTTTTTCATTAATGGTAAAACTGTATCCATTTTAAAATTGATCTTCAGGAGGTCCCTAGGTATTTAAGAGTCCCAGATTCAGTACCAATGAAATTACTACGGGACCACAGGGGAAGCAGCAGCTTTCAAATAAAAAAATAATCGTCAAAATCTGTTCCCCGAGTCGAAAGTAAAAAAAAATGCAGTAGAATTGAGAGCCTCCTCTTTTGTAGTCGAAGACTGTAGTCAAAGAGGTGAAACGTTAAGCCATGATTGGCTATCCCTGTTTATTAGAAAGGGATGGATAACCACGCGAATGGTGCGCGACCAAGTGAATGTTGGGCGAATACCTCACTTTGAGTCTCCTTAAACGTAGCGCGAACTACAATAATTATATAATCTTTATTATAGTTATATAAAGTGGATAGTTCGTAATGATTAGCAAAATTGGCCAAGTGCGAGTCGGACTGCACAAAGGGTTCCGTACCATTATCTATAACAACGGAAAAAAAATCATGTATGTTGTATGCTTAAATATTTTTTATTCTGGTTTTGTTTGTTGTATTTGTTATTATAGCGACAAAATGAATACATCATCTGTGAAAATTTCAACTGTCTAACTATCACGGTTCATGAGATACAGTCTGGTGGCAGACGGACAGGCAGACAGACAGACGGCGGAGTCTTAGCAATAGGGTTCCCTTTTACCATTTGAGTACGGAACCCTATAAACGGTCCGAGGATCATGGATGATACAAAGCTTCAATAAACCAGCCTTTGTACTGGGCCTCGGGTGTGAGTTATCTAGCGTTAGTATTTGTTCATTGTGTTCTCGAAATGTTTTTAACAACGTTTCAAAACACCGATAAATATTATTTTGGAACGGAGCCCTTTATGACACGTTATCGTTGAGATTTGTTCGCGCGCTGTGGGGCTGGACCGAAAAGAGCCGTAACAATGAAAAACGAAGCAGAAAACGTACATATTTTTGCAGTGATTTTTGTGGCAATGCCCGATCATCTAGGAAACTGTAACTTTTTTCAATCGATTCAACTTGCCATCAATTTTGAGAATATCTAAAAATATTTATAAATCAAACGACTAAAAACATTAATTTTTTTCACTGACATTCCAGAAGTTTACCTGCAGTGCCAACTTTATTAGCATTTTATGATTCGTTTAATTATTTTACACTCGCTTGTTATTTTTTTAATTCTTACTTAATAAAAACATAAAAAAGATATAGCGAAAAGAATTCCGCTCATAGAACAACATAAGACAATTTCTTTATTTTTAGGGTTCCGTATCGAAAGGGTAAACGGGGCCCTATTACTAAGACTCCGCTGTCTATCTGTCTGTATTTCCGTCTGTCACCAGGCTGTATCTCATGAACCGTGATAGTTACACAGTTGAAATTTACAGGATGTATTTCTCTCGCCGCTACAACAACAAATGGGTACTAAAATCGAATAAAAAATATTCAATTGCTTCTCCCAATACAACGGACATGATTTTATTCCGTTTTATAGTACTTAGTAAGCTTATATATCTCGTATAGTATTAGTTGTGGTGAGAAATAAATATTTTATTATTATTATTATTATTGGGGGGATATTCATTTGTTTTCTCGTCTGGTTGGGTTTATAAATAATAAATAAAAATAAAGATATAGATATATATTGCATATATAAAATAAATATTATGGATAAAAATAAACATATATATATATATATATATATATATATATATATATATATATATATATATATATATATATAAATAAATATTTTATAAATTACATATATAAATAGGACCCGACCAGACGGAAGCCCTCGGCAGGGGAGACCAAACGGCCGAGGGTTAGGGCGAAAGGGAGAGAAACCGGCGGACGATGCGGGCGGTATCGAGGAGCACCGCCTTCTGCATTTGAGCCTGGAGCTATCCGTCCCGGAGTCCCAGTCGCCTCAGATGTTTAGAGAGGCTGACTGGGATCAACCCATTCGCAGACACGACTATCGGGATAATTTCGGTCGGCACACCACCCCACATGTCGGTCACCTCGTGAGCCAGGTCCAGATACTTCGTCTTCTTATCTGTTTCGGCTTTCACGAGGTTCTCGTCATATGGAATGGTAATGTCGACCAAAAATACCCGCGACTGTGCCCGGTCCATCAACACGATATCAGGTTTGTTCGCGACAATTGTCCTGTCTGTGATGATGGACCGGTCCCAATAGAGCCTGGCGCGGTCATTTTCGAGCACGGCCTCCGGAGAGTACTTATAATACGGCAGTTTCCGTTCCACGAGGCCGTATTTCAGAGCGAGCTCCTGGTGTAGGATTCTGGCTACTAGGTTGTGTCTATGCAGATACTCAGAGTTAGAAAGCATGGAACAACCGGAGATAACATGCCGAAGCGACTCCCCGGGATGGCGACAAGCTCGACAGATGTCGACGGTGCCATCCTTTAGGATGTATCTCCTATAGTTGTTCGTCTTAATAACCTGATCCTGTATCGCACAGACAAAACCTTCGGTTTCCCCAAAGAGGTCACCGAAACGTAGCCAGTTCAGGGAGGCAACAGTATCTACGAAAGGCTCGTGTAGAGCCTTGTAGAACCTCCCGTGGAGCTCTTTCTCCTTCCATACAGCCTCTCGGTCGGAAACGCTCAGTACTCCCGGGTCCTGCCATTGCTCGTTGGCTAAGGATAGAGGGGTAAGTCCTTTATCACAACTAATGACGTCCGTGTAGATTGACTCATCCGATCTCGCCAGAAAGTAGTTACGGAGGCTGCACACCTCGCGATTGTGCATGGTGAGGGCGCTTAAAAAGCCCCTCCCGCCATGCTTCCGCGGAAGGTACAGCCTCATCACTGACGATCTCGGATGATGCATTCTGTGGGACGTCATAGTTGTGCGGACTTTTCGGTCCAGGGCGTTGAGCTCAGTTTGAGTCCACCTGAGTATGCCAAAGGTATACATGAGGACTGGCATGACCCAGCCGTTAAAAGCACGTGCCTTGTTCCCGCCTGACAAATGGCTATTAAACACCTTTGTCAGGCGTGCAAAAAACACGTCACGAACTGACTGTTTCATGCCAGCCTCATCGATACACATATTTTGTGACATACCCAGGTATCGGTATGTTTCAGCCTCAGAGAGGGTCCTTATGTTAACGGGCATAGATAAGTCTATGCCCGCCGTATTAGTGACCTTACCCCTTTCGACATGAAGGACCGCACACTTATCCGTCCCGAGCTCCATTTTGATAGAATTGCTGAAATCACAAGTGACTTTAAGCAATTCCATCAAATGGGAGCGATTGGAGGCGAATAACTTGAGGTCATCCATGTAGAAAAGGTGGGTCACTTTTGTCCCTCCTCTCCGAAGCTGAAATCCTCCCCCCGAGCCCTCCAGTAATACGCTGAGAGGATTCAGGGAGAGGCAAAACCATATTGGACTCAAACAGTCGCCCTGGAAAATACCCCGTCGTATCCTTATCCGGTATTCCGCAGCCGTCATCCGCTCGCCTAGATGACAAAGGATCGTACTCCATTGCCCCATACAGTGCTCGAGGAAGTCTCTTACTGTACAGTCTACTTTGTACAGTTCGAGGACCCTCTTTAGCCATGTATGGGGCACCGAGTCGAATGCCTTTTTGTAGTCTATCCAGGCGGCGGAGAGGTTCCGACGGTTGCGTTTAACCATTTTACCAATGACCGCGTCGATGAGAAGCGGTTCCTTGGTTCCACGACCGCCGCCCCGACATCCATTCTGAGTACGAGACATAATCCGATTCACATTAATATATGCCGGGTGATTCTCATACTCAGAATAGATGTCAGTGTCTTATAGATGGTAGGTAGACACGTAATGGGGCGGTACTTACTCGGGTCTGTGGTAACCTGATCTTTAGGAACCAAATGAGTGACCCCAGTAGTAAAGAGGCTCGGGAGAGACCTCTGATCGAGAGCCTCTTGGAACTGCCGGGCGAGCACAGCGTGACACACCACGCAACCCCTTCAGCCAGTAGTGATGCAGCCCGTCGAGTCCCGGACTTTTCCAGTTCGGGGCTCTACGGACTGCCTCGGATACGTCGTCGGGTGTTATGACGACGGGGTCCATGGGTGTAATGTCTGCACATTGGCTCGCCACGACTTGTGTCCAAGGGCCCTCACTGTGGTCTACGGGCTCTGACCACAGGCTGCGCCAGAAGGCGACAGTGTCTGCCTGGTCCGGTCCTTGGCCCGTTCCACAACTCATTGGTCGCTCCAAAGATTTGTAGAGCCTCTTTTGGTCACTCTGGAAGAGGCGATTCTGGCTAAACCGCGCCGTCCTCTCGGAATATCTCCGAATCCGCTTCCCCCAAGCAGCGATCCTCTGCTTCAGGTCATCTATGCGCTCCGTTAGTTTTTGCGTAATGTCCGGCTGGGACAAGTTTATGTTGGTCCCAGCGAACGCCATCCTAACGGTGCGCACAATTCTGGGCCTATTATTGCCCGACCTGAAGCTTATCAGCCTGCCGATGATGGCCCTTACCTTTGCGATACGGTCCTCAATTCTTCTTCTCCATGCTGGGATAGTGCTACCTGGTCTGGTAGCACGTCCAGCCTTGGGAAGTTTGGCGCCAACGATTCGGCATACTGCCAGTGCAGCGCCAAAGAGAATTGAGTCCGTATCGCAAAGATCCCGGCTAGCTTCCAAATAGGTTGCCAGCATCGGGTTAAGAGACCTCACGACAGACCGACTCCGCTTACTTAGGGGTATGCGGGGGAGACGTGGTCGATTCTCGAGAGGCGTTTCCCGCACCTCCAGAATTGCCTCCTCCAATATGCTTCCCATCTGCTCTATTTCTTGGGCGACTATTCCATCATCGCACGAATCTACAGGAGCCGGGGGGTTAACCGCGGCCTCCGCATCTGCTTGTAACCCTGCAGGGTCCGCAGCTTGCGGGGCCGTATCCCCAGCCACTACATTCTCATCCGATGAGGGAACAGCCTCACGACGTAGTCGTTCGAGCTCGGTATCATCAAATATTTTTGAGCGCATGATGTACCGAACTCGGTCTGCCAGGTTTTGCTCGGTGACGGTTATAGATGGCTCCAGCTCAGCAAAAAAGCGATGCATCCTTGCCCGATACGCAAACCCTCCAGTCTCACTCCCTTTCGCCCTAAGATACGCCCGCATTGCGTTCCTATTCATATCTTCAGTCCAGCGCAAGCGGCGTATTCCACCAGCGGCGGGTGCCGATTGCTGGATCCGAGAGGATCCTGCCGACACCAAGCCAACTGGTGGGGATGATGGATGCGAGGTACTGCTTGGTGGTCGTGCAGTACCCCGCGCTTGGCTGGCGTCCCGCATGCTGCCACGTCCAGCGCCAGCTCCAGACGCGCCCTGGCGGCCCCCAGGCAGCGGCCCTATGCGCTTTCCTTTTTTTTCCATCATCCATTTTTAGGGCGTCGTTTAACGGAAGACGCCCCCAGACCGGCACCGTTTTCTGTAGTGTGGCCGAACGCACAGACGGGCCTATGCACCCTCACTTATGCCGAGGCACGGTGCAAACACCTATTGGCAAGGCACTGACTGATTGCGCCGGCGCAACAGTTCTGTCACTTGAACTGTTACGCCGGTGGGCGATGGGGTCGTCACTTCCCTACGCCATTATTATTATTATTAAGCCTACGTGCGCGCTTGCCGGTTATTTTTATTTATTTCTTGAATAAAAACGTACTGTTTGAAAATATATTGTATCTGAGCTAGTCCAGGGATTGTAACTTTAAACTGGAGGGATGAATACAACTTCTTAACTGCTAATAAATCTTTTATTAAATCTCCCCATCATTAACTACACCATCCCATGTAGAAACGTTACAGTGGCCATCGGCGGCGAGAGCTCAGCTTTGGTTCCTTTGTTCTCGCAGTACTCGCTCGTACGACGAGTTACGCTTGGCAGTGCGAAATGCAGACAAGCTGAGCAACTTGAGCTAGTAGAGTAATCCCTTTTCGACGGCCTCCTTGCCCCATCGGGCAGTATCGCGCAGTAAGACTGGTGAGGAGAGCGGCAATATTATTCAGGCGTCGTCTACAGGGAGACTTTTTAAGAAGTGCCCAAATTTACACAGGAGGTTCAGACTCGGTAGTATAATCGTTTATTGTAATAAAAAACAAAGTGTTTTTTTCCAAAAAAAATGCCGTTCTATTCACTAAAAAACAGAACGCGTTGACAATGCGGTAGTCATTCAAAAATACCTAAATTCTATTGTGAACGAACTTGTGTGCGTGTTAGTTATGAATGATCTCGCGTAAAATAAATTAGTTCATAAATAGCATAAATCACTCACTCTTTGAGATAAGTTCAAATGAATGTAATTAATTACTCACGAGTGATTTTAAATATTTATTATTTTTTATATAACATTATTTATGTCTAGAATTTAATAAAAAAAATGGATACACTTAGAAAAGCCTGCATATTCCGTAATTGTATAATATTATGCTTTAACCTTAGGCCTTTACTGTACTTTATCAATTATATAATTAATCTTTTTACGAAAAGTATGAAAATTTCCACACTTATCATATACATAGTTTATCCAAACGATGTAAAATGTTAATGAGTTCATTAACATTTTACATCGTTTTTATTAGTAACTGCCCTGCAGTAGAGCAAAACGATAGACGATAGATAGGTAGTGAACGTATGAACGGAATAACGAAATGTAGTATTAGTTAATAGTTCATAGGAATACTGAATTAATATTTCACGGGCCATTTTTAAACATGTTGGATGTATGCATCGTAACAAAGGGAGCACGGCCGGGGTCGAACAGTTCTATGTAATGGCTCAAAGGCACGGAACGCCCGTTATCTTGCACTTCCGTGGGCATCGGGGGATGTGCTACCAACCTTTGCCGGATCGGTTGACCGTCAGAGATAACGTTATCAACAGGCCCTACTATTGTGTTGCTTTTTAAGAAGCGACGTCATATTAGCTCTCTGCTTGCCCGTCGATTGTTCGGTGGCGACTGGAATTATCAAGTGAGAAGCATATGGTTCAGTTTGATCGTTTCAAAGCTGTATTTCTTCTAATTTCATTCCAGAACTAGCTCGTTTGTTTGTTTAAATTGCGTGGTGGATTATCATACGCATTATATTAGAGTATTTGAGTATTTACAAATATAAAAAATACGCTTTTAAAACGACACACCTTATCGTAGTTTAACAAACAACAAGCACATATTTGTTCATTGGTGTCCTTTTTTTGTACTCTGCATACAAATATTAAGATATGGAAAATAGATGAATAGTATTACTTAAACAAATATTTATGTAATTCTGTGATTTTACGTATTTTCACTTGGGTTTAGATCCCTAAAATACGTCTTCATTGATAACAGAGATTTTCTACTCCATACGAACCACAAAAAATACAAATTTTGCCTCTTTACGAGACTTGAAGTTCACATAACGAGTCACGTTAGAATATTGAACGCTCGAAACAACCCTTTGCAATAGAGGGGTCGGAATGTTATAGGGGTGCGACTGTTTTAAGGATTTAGTATCCTAGGAAGTACAGTAGTTAAACATATACCGCATCGTTGTAAAGTCGTGGATTCAAACTAGCTACGCGACTGTAAGAGACTTTATATTATATTAAAATGCTTCAAAAATATAGTCACGCCGAACATAAATATATGTTATTAAGTGTTAAAATTATCTAACAAAAAGTAAAAATTAAATTATTTAAAACAATATGTATTATTCACAGGACTTGATGCTGTTCACTGTTTTCCGCCTAATACCAAATTTAAACAGACAAATGTCAATATCGCAATTTGGTTTTTGTAGTTAAAGTTAAACAAACAGTTTAATGGATTCTTTTATAGTTATGTCCAATATTTTGTATTACAAAAATATTTTTAAATAACTTTAAACAAAATCGCCTCCAAACATCTCTTTCATTATATATATTTATTAGATATATTCGATTTCAGGATTTTCATGATGTGTCAATAAAATTAATATGAGACCACGTGGGGCCTAAATCGTATCCAATGCAAAAACAATTATTAAAATCGGTGCCGTGTGGTGTCGGCGTAAGAATAAGCCACCCCATCTCATCCCGTGGGTGTCGTAAGAGGCGACTAAGGGATAAGCCACAAACATCCAGTGGCCTCCGATAGATGGCGGGATAACCATCTTAACTCTCCAGACCCAAATATCCAGGCCAATAACGGGCAGCAGCGTTGAAGGTGCGAGGTGTCTGGAAGAACTGCGGTTGCCAACCCGCTCGCCAAGCGTGGCAACTATGGCAAAAACCCCTCATGTATGGAAGTCCAAGGTGTACGGCCCCCAGTCCCCGGCGGCCCTGCTATTCCTGGCTACGGTAGCGGTCATGGTAACGGCAGGGCAGGGGGTGCTAAGAAGAATCCCCGGCTAGGATTCGGCTACCAACGACGGCGACTGGACCTGGCAACATACAACGCAAGAACATTGAGGACTGACGAGAAGATTACAGAGCTGGAAGGAGAGGTGAACAGGCTGCGCTGGGATATAATAGGATTATCTGAAGTCCGAAGACAGGGGGAGGACACGATCATCCTCGAATCTGGCAACCTGTTTTACCACCGGGAGGGCGACCAACTGTCCCAAGGAGGTGTCGGATTTATCGTCCACAAGTCTCTCATTAACAACGTTGTTAAAATCGAGGGTGTGTCGTCGAGGGTTGCGTACCTTATACTCAGAATATCCAAACGGTATTCGCTGAAGGTCATACAGGTCTACGCACCAACGTCGACACATCCCGATGATGAGGTGGAGGCAATGTATGAGGATATATCACGAGCCATACATTCCTCCAAAACTCAATACATGGTGTTAATGGGAGACTTCAACGCAAAACTAGGCAAAAGGAAAGACGATGAGCTGAGAGTAGGAAGTTTTGGTATAGGGCAACGGAACCCAAGGGGGCAGCAGCTGGCTGACTTTATGGAGAAGGAGGGACTCTTTATGATGAACTCTTTCTTCAAAAAGCAGCCCCACAGAAAGTGGACCTGGATTAGCCCCGATGGTTCTGTAAAAAACGAGATAGACTTCATTATGACGAACAAACGGCAAATATTCAATGATGTCTCTGTGATCACAAGGGTGAAGACCGGCAGTGATCACCGATTGGTGAGAGGCAAATTGAATATTAATATCAGGCTGGAAAGATCTCGTCTAATGAAGTCCACACTCCGACCATCTCGTGCCCATATCCAGAATTCCGAAAGCTTTCGGCTCGAGCTACATAATCGCTTCCAATGCCTAGAAAATTGCAGCACTGTGGACGATATTAACGCTAAGCTCGTGGAAACTATCCATGCTGTGGGCCTTAAATTTTATAAGGCCCGCCGCACAAATAGAACGCAAAAACTCTCCGATCACACTCTTAACCTCTTGGGAAAAAGACGTGAGATGCGACTGCAGTCTTTAGCTGACATGTCAGACTACAGGCGGCTTAATAGGCAGATCTCCAAATGCATGCGGCGAGACTTACGCATCTTCAATACAGCTCGTATTGAGGGAGCTATAGAGCGGAACCTAGGCTCAAAAGTCTTCGCCAGAGTTCTGTTTATCGGACAAAGCCAACTGACCAAGTTGAAGACTGACAGCGGGGCTGTCATCTCCAGTAGACCAGAGGTTTTGAGTGAGATTGAGAGGTTCTATGGACAGCTGTACACATCGTCGTTGGAGCCACACACATGTGTGAGTTACGACCCAAGAGCAAAGCTTATCCGACACTATTCCGAGAATATCCCGGACGTCAGTCTGAGCGAGATTAGAATGGCTCTCGACCATCTTCAGAATGGCAAAGCATCGGGAGAGGACGGAATTACAGCAGAGCTTCTGAAAGCGGGTGGAGAACCGGTACTTGTAGTCCTTCAGAGGCTCTTTAATTTCGTCCTTCAGGGTGGTGCTACACCAGAGACGTGGAGCAGAAGTGTGGTGGTGCTGTTCTTCAAGAAAGGCGATAACGCTCTCTTGAAGAACTATAGACCGATATCCCTTCTGAGCCGCGTCTATGTGCTGTTCTCAAGAGTCATCTTGAATCGTCTCGCTTCCAGACTCGACGACTTCCAGCCTCCCGAACAAGCCGGATTCCGGAAAGGCTTCAGTACCATAGACCACATACACACCTTGCGGCAGGTTATACAGAAGACCGAAGAGTATAATCTGCCTTTGTGCCTAGCGTATGTGGACTATGAGAAAGCCTTCGATTCTGTCGAAATTTGGGCGGTACTCCAGGCTCTTCAGCGGTGCCAAATTGACTATCGGTACATTGAAGTGCTGAGGTGTTTGTATAACAAGGCTACGATGTCCGTCCAAGTACAGTCCAGTAGTACAAAACCTATCCATCTGCAGAAGGGTGTAAGACAGGGTGATGTCATATCCCCGAAACTCTTCACCGCTGCGTTGGAAGATGTTTTCAAGCTTCTGGACTGGAAAGGACGAGGTATTAACATCAATGGCGAATACATCACCCACCTTCGATTTGCCGACGATATAGTCATCATGGCAGAATCGCTGGAGGACCTGGGTGCTATGCTCAATGACCTCAACAGTGTCTCCCAACGGGTGGGCCTTAAGATGAACATGGACAAGACGAAGATCATGTCTAATGTCCATGTCACGCCTATACCGGTTGTCGTTGGGAGCACTGAGCTCGAAGTTGTTGACGAGTACGTTTACCTAGGACAGTTAGTCCGGCTAGGTAAGTCCAACTTCGACGCAGAGGTCAATCGGCGAATCCAACTCGGATGGGCAGCGTTCGGGAAACTTCGGCAAATCTTCTCGTCGAATATACCTCAATGTTTGAAGACTAAAGTCTTCAATCAATGTGTGTTGCTAGTGATGACCTACGGAACCGAGACATGGTCCTTCACTGCTGGTCGTATGAGGAAGCTAAAAGTCGCTCAGCGAGCTATGGAGCGGGCTATGCCCGGTATTTCTCTGCGTGATAGAGTTCGTAACGAAGACATCCGCAGTAGAACCAAGGTAACCGACATAGCTCAGAGGATTAGCAAGCTGAAGTGGCGATGGGCCGGCCATATAGCTCGTAGAACCGATAACCGTTGGGGAAGAAAGGTTCTCGAGTGGCAGCCTCGTACTGGCCATCGCAGTGTAGGACGACCCCCCACTAGATGGAGTGACGACCTGTGCAAATGTGCGGGAAGTCGATAGATGCAGGTGGCTCAGGATCGTACTTCGTGGCAGTCTGTGGGGGAGGCCTATGTTCAGCAGTGGACTCAAACAGGCTGAAATGATGATGAAAATCGGTTCATAAATGATAGAGTTCTGGGGTAACAACTGAATTGAGAGTCTCCTCGTAGTGAGAGGTTAGCTCTAAAGAAAGTTAACCTTTTCAGCTCGATCAATTTGTCGCAGGGCCAAACAGTATTTTTATTTACAAGACCCTAATGCACGTTATATATTCTATGGCGTTATAGGGGGATGCAGCAAAAACATATTATTGGGCATAAAAAGGGTACAAGGAAGTGTATTTAACGTGATTGCCAGTCTTCCATTCTAATACGCAATCACTGCTTGCAATGCTTTATACAAGAAATGTAGAGTACAGACTCTTTGCCATATTGCTGTACAAATGCCTCATACTAAGATACGATAGAGAAATAGATCCGTATCTATGTCTTACAAAATACTAGCAACCCGCCCCGGCTTCGCACGGGTTCAGTGTATTATACATATAAAGCTTCCTCTTGAATTAATCTATCAATTAAAAAAAATCGCATCAAGATCCGTTGCGCAGTTTTAAAGATCTAAGTATACATAGGGACAGACACACAACGGGACCACTTTGTTTTATACTATGTAGCGAAGTTGTATCGACTTCTGCCATGGTACTTTTTTGTATTGGTCGTTTAAATAAACTATCATTAATAATAAGACCGGGAATCATCTGATTCCTGCTTAACACTTATATCTAAGCGATATTAGGGCAGTGCGCTAGCCCTTCATATTGTTAGCTATTAGATTATATTATATCATATTAGATTATGTTTAACGTAGAGATTCGAAAGATTCCTATAGCATGTGCGTTTGTGTTGCAGATGGCGTTAGTGGAGGAGGCTGGTGCGGGTGCCGGGGAAGACCCCGAGGCACTGCTCAACGAGTGGCTGGGGGAGCTGAACGTTCTCACCGCGGTGAGTACAACTGCAATAGTACACGAATAGAACGGAAGTAGACTGCTCGGTTCACAGACGGGTACCCGGACAGGCGCATCTCTAGATCTGCATCTAGAGGCCGAGTCGGCGAAGTGCGGAGACACTGATTGCTCACGAAACTATTTATTATGTGTCGGACACTGAATGGCAAGTTTATACGTTCCAGTAAAAAAACAAATCTGTAAATCGAAGGTAATGTGACCACACACAAATTTTAGAGGAGAGGCGTTGAGTGAATCATTATTGATTATGATGTCATATACGATTGTATATTTTATTAATTAAGCGTCATAGGTAATGTCTTAATGCTTTACACTATTGTGTAGAATTTTTACTTGCGATTTTAATGGTGTATGAAAAATAATTATTACGAATGTGGAGTTACTATTATATGCCGCTGAATAATACTAGGTTATATATATGTACAGAAATGTAATCGTAAAGTGAAATAATATACTGACTCGATTCGCTTCTGGAAAGGCTGAGAATTCAAGACCTCGCAATTAACAAGAAAACCTTCGTGGGACAACTTTTCGCCGGTAGAGGGACAGTAGGATCTTGGGCAAATGTTGACCGAGGCCACGCACGGCTATCACTGGTCAGTTGGATCTTGGTTGTAAATATCAACAACATTTTATTTTTTTATTTTTATGTGAAAAGTTGCCAAACGAGCAGACGGTTCACCTGATGGTAAGTGAATTCCGCAGCCCATGGACATCTGCTATACCCGAGGATTAGATGCGTTGACAACCTTTTGAAAATTGGGCTCCGGCTACCTCACTCACCAGACGAAACGCGAAAGTATTTGTGGTACTTCCACTTTACGCTGGTCTTCTTTGAGGTCGTGGTACTTACCCGGACGGGCCTGCCCATTTGTGCAATAGCCGAGGCTGCTGCGTGGCCCTACCACCGTTAAAACTACATGTAGAATTGGGCGCGCCGTCAGGTATTGTGGCATGTGCGCATCATTAAGGTACCCGTGTTAATTTTTAATTACTGATCTCACGTGAATAGCTCGGATCGCGAGCGGTGGTGTCGAAAAGTGTTGACAGATTAGTGGCGGGATACAAGCGCACAATGCGACTGACCTTAAAGGGTTCACAACTCAATCTGATATAAAAACCTCTATTATAATAGGACTGGCGACCCGCCCCGGCTTCGCACGGGTGCAATGCTGAATGTTTGTTTTCGAAATCGCATTGGAAACCTCTAAAATTATCAGTGTTTGTCTACTATATTATGAATAATTGTTTCCTCTTGAATCAATCTATCTATTAAAGAAAACCGCATCAAAATCCGTTGCGAGGTTTTAAAGATCTAAACATATATAGGGACAGACAGACGGCGGGACGACTTTGTTTTATACTATGTATGCAACACTAAAATAACTATAGGAGGAATTCCCGGCCATGCATCTTAACATGTAATACTACAATCCCTGTGAATCGGTGACGACAATGAGGCATCGGTGAAGAGTAGAACATAAACGGCCAGCTTATTATTTTCAACCGTATTTCGTCTTCTTCCTCTTTCTTTAATAAATGGCTTCTCTTAAAAGAATTCTGCCAATATCATGTCAGTCAAGGGAAACTGCCTTCGTTAACGTCACTACGTTAAGTGTGTATTTTTTCGTGCGTCTTTGTGCAACGGCTGCTTATGATCGGGTGGACCGGCAACTACCCGCCACTTCTCGAACCTGGCACTATATTAGTGCATCCCTCTCGGCCACGCTGTTTGGATGAAGCGGACGATTCACGGCAAGCACTCGCCTTGTCAAGTGGGCAGGTTTTCGAGTCGCGTCGTCTGTTCCGAATGGATTCGGGCCAGCGGCGCTGTATCAGATAAGGGTGGCAGCGGGCGGGCTCTCCGATGCCCACGTGCAACAACAGCTGGCCGACAGGTGCGGCACTCGTGAAACAGAGATGGCATGACGCAGCCGCTTAGGGCCCCGGCAGACAACAGACTTAAACACATTATTTTAACCATTCGCCCTCCGTTGTTACAAACATGATGTGTTAATTTTAGATTGAAGTTGCGTGTTCGCTAGCGGGCCGTGATAGCTCAGTCATATACTCTAGCAGCCTGAGTTCGATCCTCGGGAACTTCTCAGGTTTCGATTCCGTGATTTTAAATGCTATCTACCTACGTTATCATCATATCGTGAGGACAACTGCATATATTCGAAATAAATAAAAAATATTTCGAAGACACGTGGTGTGCGCAATGTACGTTTCAGTGTGCTGGATTGGTAAAGAAACAAGAATGTCGTGAAGACAGAAAGAACACTGTTTATTTTCAGGCGTTTGTACAAGTTTTTTCTTATGCAATAAAACGTTCTTCTAGTGGCTGCAGGCTCCTACTCTTCCAGGCTGCAGGGCTTCTTTCTTGCTGACTTCTTCTAGTTGCTTGTTCCACTGGTAGATCTTGATGCTCGTCGACTGCGATGATGCCCCGAAACGCCGCTATATTTATGTGATCCTGTGGGAATTAATTCCTGCTCTCTGATTGGTTGTCGTATTGGTATCCAATCAGAGAGCTTACATTTTTTCTTTGGCACCCTCTTGGTGCGTTACCTTAAAGAATTCGAGGTCTTATGACTATATTACAAATAATTAAATTTAAATAATTACGATAGCACTATGAAAATACACTTTTTCCCTAATTATTTTATCGTACTAATTTTACAACATATGTGTTAATAGTCATATAAAACCAGTTATACAATTAAAATCTTATAGTATTTCATTATACAGATATTTTTATAGGCAATCTAAAATAAGCAAGTTTTAAGCAAGTTTTTAAGCAATTATTTCGACTTACGTTACATGAATTAAAAAGTAAATTACTTATACAAACACTATTAAACTAAGTTATCCCGCACACGTGGAGTCTGCCAATCCGCAGTGGAGTCATATGCCCTAATAATACCCTCTGTACAAAGAAGGTCTTTGCCCAGCAGTGGGACATGTATAGGCTGTCGCTTTACTTATTTGGTTGTGTCTTCGCTAACACTATTAAAAAGTCACAGTGAGTCCCGCGACCAAAATAATTCGTAATATGTTCGTAATGTTTACCTTTAAATTAAACTCAATAAAGTCGTAAAAATATTCTATAATACATAACATGGTCTTTCAATTCACAAAACACCGAGGTAAAATGAAGAATAAGCATGTTCCTGTATCGTAAATCGTGAGGTTTTACTATATACCCTTAAAACCCTTTCAAATATTGACAACGCAGACATTTGTGACGAAATCTAACCTCCAAGTTATTTAATTCGAGACACAGTTGTTTCTATTACGGTAGCGCAATCAACTTCGTAGACAGGGTACGCCGGCTTTTATGCGGTTTGTACCTTCCGGCAATGCATTAGAACAGAAAAACCGTATTGGCTACAGTCGTAGAGACCTCTTGGTAGCTGTTCCTTCTGTGGGCTCCGTATACGATGGAGTACGAGAGAGACAGCCTTTAAAATCGATAGAGAAACATCCAACAAATAAAAATGAAATGAAATGCTTAATGTGCGCAAAGAGATTTTGATATGCTGCTATGAGCTTCGTGGTAAAACATCATAAATTACGGACGTTTGGTGTTAGCGGCGACCTTATAATTCGCCTTTAACTCTTTAGACGGCAGGTTTAAGAGTTAAGTTAAGCACATTGTTAGCGATGAAGTTATGAAGTAAATATGAATAGCTAATTTTCAACTAATCACGTAAGCTCCCGGATGTGTAAGCGAGTAACCAGGCTAAGTGGCCTCCCTAAACGTAACAAATTAAACAAAATGCGTGTAGCATGTTTATGTGATTCCTTTTCCTTTGCAAACCGCACCCAACAACATACACTAAAAACAGCTCTCCGTGCTCCTTTGTATGCATATAGTCCGAGAACAGCATTATGGAAATGCGTTATCCGACCAAGGTATTACAATAAATTTGGTTAAGGTGGGTAAACAGGTCCAAAGTCCGAGCCAGCGGGGGCGCGGGCCCCATTACAAAACGGGACGAGCAAATATCGAGAATATCGATTTTCGGCGTCGGCTGCATCGGCAATGTGACGACCTGATAAATAGTTGATAGATCGTTTCAGAAGTCACCATTACATTTCGGGGCTGCGATTAAAATATCCAACCGGAGCCTGCGAGCCGCTTTATTGCCGCGGGAAAACCGTCCATAATACGTGCGTATAGAGTCTAGATTCAGAAATCAGCGCCGTACAAGCGACTCAGCCACATTAAAATGGGCGCGTATACCCTTCCGGTTCGTAGATGTTACACTAATGTGTATTATAAAGGCGGAAGTTTGTACGTAAATTCATTTCAATAGCTTCGTGCAGACCGGCCTAAAAAAGGATTTCAACTTCCAGTGAAAGTTCAGGACGCAAAAACATACGGGATATATACTGAATACGTCAAGAGCAAAAACAAGTTCATCTTGAAAACGATCACTCGAAGACAGGCATGGATAAAAATAGTAAATTAATGATCATTATTATTCTTGTAATTTATATCTGGATGTCTACATAGCTATGATGATGCTGGTTTAAGTTGGAGTTTTGGAGACGTTACGATTTTAACTACAAAGTAATTATACGGGATACCTTAGTTACTATTGTAATGGGATGTTGTTATCTAAAATTTATAAATTGAATGACCAACCGATAACAACCAAAACGCGACAGATGGTGAAGGATATCTTCTAACACCGGCCGCATTTTCATTCATCAGTGCGAGGCAATAAATGAGTAAATTTAACTTAGAAAAGTACTAAACACAATGTACCGTCGCTAAAAAAAATAAGGTTCCTTTTTCCCCGCGGTTCTAACAAAGGAAGAAATGGCGCGTGTTTAAGACTTAATTTACGCGGAATTGTATTTAAGGTTCAGGTAAGCGCTATTTAGGGAGAGCACACCAAAGGGCATGAATGAATGAATGCTTTGAATACGCTAGCTTAAATTATTGTTTGAAGAATCTTTCTACGCCAGTTTTATTTACGCTCCCATAATCCACGAGGATTCGCTTATTTGTTTCGCATTGTTTCAGCATTACTTGCGTCCATAACTCACGGATTATGATTTATGGACCTTTCCACGTGCAAAGATAAAGTTCCCGCAAAGCGAATTTATAAACGGAATTAATGGAACTAAAGCTGAGCTTCGCCACAGAGTTTTGTTAAAGAAAGATATGTGTATCTGGAGCTCTAGTTCTACAGGTATCTAGTTCTATTTAAAGGCCGAGGGTCTCGTTTGACTAAATATTGCAACGAGCCTTGAGTTTTTATAATTTCTGTATAAAGTCGCTCGGCCCACGTTAGGGACCCTTATAAAAACAATCTAATTTTTAGTTTCCTCTTGCTTAGCATCAAGGAGTGAGGGGGAAGGTGGATGAAGAAACTGGCCAAGTGCGAGTCGGACTGAATTATCTATAAAAACAGTCTTCTGTATGAGAGCCCCACTTAAATATTCTTTTGTTTTATTCTTTAGTATTTGTTGTTATAGCGGCAACAGAAATACATCATCTGTGGAAATTTCAACTGTCTAAGTATCGCGGTTCACGAGATTACAGACTGGTGGTAGACGGACAGACAGACAGACAGCGGAGTGATAGTAATAGGGTCCCGTTTTACCCTTTGGGTACGGAACCCTAAAAACGTAGCGGGCGATAAAATCTAAACGGGCAACAGTTCAGCTGTCTGTCCATTGTCCCCGTTTTTTGAATATCACACTGACTGTCCCTTTGTATTGTGTGCAAGCAGCATCTTAGAGCCTTTCCAATGGCAGTTGCATACGAATACGAACACACACGAGCAATAATGATGTGCGTGACCTACAAAATAATTGTCACGTGTCGGGCTCGCGATGTCATGAACAAACTGGATATGGCATCAAGTTTTCCGCTTTCCACATTTCTAAAGGAAGAGTCATTATAGTGCGATAATATTACTAATCTGTATATCTATCTAATTTATTTAATCTAATACCATTAAATGAGCAATTCTTTTATTTGTGTAAGTATATAATCTGAATCTCGGAAACGACTCTAACGATTTTCTTGAAATTAAGCATACAGGCGGTTTCGTGGGAGATAAATCGATCTATCTACGTATCATTTGTAGAAAAATCGTTTTATCCTTTTTTGAGGCAATGAAAAACTGCTACAATATTAGAATACGAAGGTAAATTTCGCCTCCATCTACGAGGTTACACTAGCTCCGGTTGGAAATCGGGCGGTCCCGAAACCAGAAGACCCCGAGTTCGAGTCCAGATTATTTTTTCATTTTTATTTATTCTTTACCTTTTTTATAGGTCTTTTTTTTTTTTTGAGAAAAAAACCGAGGCTCGGTCATCCAGGTAACGTGAATTTAAACCCGACGGGCAATGCGAGTTTTGAAACGAGTACAATGACGCAACAACGCTATCCCCATTTAAATAGTAATGGTCCGAAAACTTGTTCATTTATTAAATTAATTCGGGTCCAATTTTATCACCGATTTGCCCACTCGAATATTTTACAGCCACATTTTGCGGTCACGGAGCAAAAAGTGACCTTACCATAATAACATTAACTCCCACATTCGGCTGTGTTTTGTTTCATTCTTTGTGCTAACTGCTCGTCCGATAACTATGCATGGATAATGGTCTCATTCGCCCGCGGAGTCGATTCTTCTAATCGAAGCAAGAAATAGTGATGTGCATGATATAAACACCAGGAACAAACGTAAATTTATTGTGCCCCCATCTGGATTGCGTAGAACAAGCCACTCTTTAATGCGACAATTTAGACCCGTCAGCAAAGACCTCTACAGTACAGACAGACGGTCTACCGCTGCTAATTGGTAAACTTCACATATCTTCTTGTAATGCTTTCTTGTTATTATTTCAAGAATATGTAGGCCTACTAGCGATGATCTCCTTCACCGCCTAGCACGTGATAATTCAGCACTTTAACAATTTTTTTTCTTTATGTGTAAAGTTGCCAAACGAACAGACGGTTCACCTGATGTTAAGTGAATACCGCCGCCCATGGACATCTGCTACACCCGAGCCTTACAGATGCGTTGACAACCTTTTGAAAATTAGGCTCCGGCTACCTCACTCACCAGACGAAACGCGAAATTATTTGTCATACTTCCACTTTACGCTGGTCTTCTGTGAGGTCGTGGTACTTACCCGGACGGGCCTGCCCATTCGTGCAACAGCCGAGGCTGCTGCGTGGCTCCACCACCGTAATATAAATTATATTGGTGACGGCACAGGGATTTCAACTCATTACAATATAGTAATTTTACGAAAAATTCTATCCTCATCGTATGCTTCATTTTTTTAAATATTTATAAAATTGACTTCATTATTTGATGTTATCTCCAGGCAGTTGTCAAGTTGAAAGAGGGTCATTGCGAATTACTTTACATACATGATTTTGTATTGTGGTAATTTAACATACACCAGCTTTGTACATTAACGATTTTGTTTTTCTTTTTTAATTTTACATGAGAAAGGTGGCAAATGGTTATGTTAAATTATAACAGCCGCGTCCCCCATGATATTATATACAAATACAAGGTAGATATGGCATTAGCATACCGAAACAGAGGCACTCAAATTACGCACTATTGGTGTGATAAGATTGCAATTCTGTAGACTGCTATCTCTTTCCGTGGTATGTAGTGGTACTTCCCCGGAAAGACCTGCCCATTAGTGCATCGGCGAAGAGCGAAGTGGCCCTAAGAGTTTTCAAACTTTTTAATTGTTTGTGCTACGTAGAAAAATAATCCCAGGGACATTCATATGAGACATACGTATTCCAGAATAGAGCTCTCTAAATCCTAAAACAACTATCCACAACCATTACTCCTCATCTCTTATCCTTTAAACGAGCAATTCTTGTATATATATATATATAATATCTATATATATATATATATATATATATATATATATATATATATATATATATATATATATATATATATAAATATAATCGGAATCTCGGAAACGGCTCCAGCGATTTTCATGAATTTTAGTATATGCGTAGATTCGGGGGCGAAAAATCGATCTAGCTAGGTTTCATTTTCAGAAAATGTCCTTTTATCGCTGTTTTCAGGGAATGAAAAATATTATTCGAATACGACGGTAAATTTCACCGAAAAAAAATGTTATAATAGCTCGGTCGGTAATCGGGTGGCCGCTAATAAACAGCCACGAAACAGAAGGCCGTGGTTCGTATCACGATCATTTACACATTTATTTTTTTTCGATTCCAGATCATTGCTTTCTTTATTTTTAATTTTTTGTCGATTTGTTATTTTGTTATTTTTTTCCCTTTTTTTTAAAGTTCTTTCTTTTGTGAAAAACATCAGTTCATATTTTCTTATTATTACGTCGGCAAGATCGAAAAATATTATGCATATTTCATTACTCAGTAATTTGTATCTAAATGTAATTTCCAAAACACACGATTTACCAAAAAAAAAACCAAACCGAGCAAAGCTCGGTCCTCCGGGTGCTGTAGTTTGAACCAACCAGCAGTATTAAATATGCTTAAAGCATTATCCATTGAAATAATTCGATATGTTTCTTATTAAAAAAACCAAATCAATACTAACCTAACTAACCCAAAAGCCTAAATAAACGTAATCTCCGTCGTGTTTGTAATTAAACTCCTCCTTTAACATTTATATTTGGTAGGTCTGAGAAGCGGACGTAATCTATTTTTTCATACCCCTAAGTGATAAGGGTGGTTCGTTAAGGCGGTTCATCGCAAACACTTCTCTACCCTACAAATAGCTTAGAAATACGTAACTTATACTTTATAGTGTCAATCCATCGTCAGCAAAATACTTTGTATTTATGTTATTTTTACGTGTAACAATTGTTTTTTTTATTGCTGTAATAAAACATTTTTCAAATTCACTTCTATTTTCATTTACATAGCAAGACGCGGCGTTCACTTCTTTGAATCTTATCCTTTAAACGAGCAATTCTTATATATATATATAATCGGAATCTCGGAAACGGCTCCAGCGATTTTCATGAAATTTAGTATTTAGATTTGGGGGCGAAAAATCGATTTAGCTAGGATTCATTTTTAGAAAATGCCCTTTTATCTCTGTTTTCAGGGAATGAAAAATATCATTCGAATATGACATTAAATTTCTCCGCAAAAAAATGTTATAATAGCTCGGTCGGTAATCGGGCGGCCACAAAACAGACGGCCGCGGTTCGCGTCACGCTCACTTATTTTTTTTTTCTATACCAGATCATTTTCTTTATTTTTAATTTGTTTTATTTACAAAATACATGATTTACCAAAAAAAAGTTCCTCCAGGTACACGATTATATTCTACATATTAACACATAGTCATAGACAAGACGACAATCGATGTATCGAGATTTATACAAATTTAATAAGTACATAGACATTTGTCTATAGTGGCCTAACAATATTCCCTGTTACGTGAGTGGGCATTAACCGGCACGTGCACAAACCTACGGTCACGTATGTGGCGTGGGGTGTAGAAACACATGTCAACCGCACGTTAGGCGAAAGCGTGTTTTCGGAATAATAACGGTGTAAACGCTGCCAGGTAGCCGACGCCCGCGATCCCGGGCGATTGCGCGGCGGCGCGGTCGCGTTCAGCTGTTCCAGGTGGTCCCTGGCCGACGTCACACCGACCGCGCAACGTCCAGGTGTTAGCGGACCGCATATAAATCAGTTTCGTACGATGCACCACCATTCTATTGTAACCATGCCGGATCAATTCTAATTTCCCGATACCGAAGGTCCGGCCCGATCGCTGTCCGTTTGTGCTAACTGCAATAACTAGATCCTATTATAGAATTTGGCGTAAGAAAAGTCCCACGCCGAAAAACGGGCTAAAAATGATTGGGGAAATTATGTGTTATATTATTTTTAGTCCGATATTTTAGTCCATAGATTAGAGTAGATTTTAGTCCGGTACATAATTTGTTTTTAATTGTAAGTATTAGTATTCTTCTTTTTTTTACATTTACAACTCTTCTAAATCGACTCAACACAATAAGTGATAAAGGGTCGGTTTCGTTAGTTCAATTTTATATCCAAGCTGTGCCCGCAACCTCGTCCGCGTGGAATTATATTTTAAACATTAATGAAAGTAAATAAAATTTCTAAAATAAAGGTAACCTAAAATAATCCTTATTATATCAGCTATCTGCCAGTTATAGTCGTATCAAAATCGGTCTAGCCATGTCGGAGATTAGTTGGAACAAACAGACAGAAAGACATCTGTTTTTCGTCTGTTTGTTCAAAAAAGACAAAATTTGTAAAACTATGTTATTTTAGTGTATGTTCCGTGTATATTTGTATGCATTTGGTAAAGCCAGTTATTTTAATATTACAAACAGACACTCCAATTTTATTTATCTGTATAGATGTAGTGCGTAATGTACATTTATTTGCATCGGAGCGTCGAACTTTTTATGGGTTCATAATTTACAACAACCCGCGAGCCAGGTCCCAATGTTGATTGTGTCTGCGTTAATCTGTTTATGCTATTATGGCACGGAAGATAAGGGTTGGACGTGTGATTCCATTAAATGGGCCAATACGTATGCGATATCACAGTTGAACATTTTTATTCGTGTTAGCAACGGAATACTTTGAGCGTAGTCAGATAACGACGCGTTTGCTTCTCCAACGCGGTAACCAATGGATCTTTCCCGAGCTTGTTTCGTGACTTCATCAACTTTTACCATTATATGGGACATCAGTCAGGCTGGGCAAGTTTGTGATGAAAATCGTAGGTTGAAAATAGGCGGTTGATCTTTGAGTCTTTGTTGTGCATTTTTAACTTTACCTTTTTTAAGGCAACGATCCGAGTGTCGATGCGAGTTCGGCTCCCGAAGGGGAAGAAACGAAGACGATTTATATATTGATTATAAAGATGACGCATGTCCATACTGCGCGGCGTTTGAAAGTTGTTCCGCTTTACAATATATGACATACACAAGTGAATGTGACAGATGATATAGAACGTAAGTATGATACGGAAAGAGATAACAGTTTGTAGAATTTCAATATGATTACACCAATTAGCGTAGTTTGAGTGCCTCACTTTCGGTGCGCTAGTGTCATACCTACTTCGTATTTGTATACAGCGTGTCGTTACCGTCGCGACAATAAATGAACACACGTCTAACGCTACTTGCCAATAATCATTAAAAAATTTTAACGTTAAACAAAATCCATAATAAAAAGAAATATTTTTCAAACAAACTAATTAAGTAAAAAAGAAACAAAATTTGTAACATCCTATACAACTCGCGCCACAGCGTGGCATTTCAAGCCTCTCCTTACTTCTAACAGTATGTTTTGTGTCTTTTAAATTCATTCAACCCATTCATATGCTTTGTGACCTTTACAAATGAACTTTACGTTACAGTTTTATACGTAAGGGTGTTCTAAAATTGTTTGTTTTGGAAAAATTTATAACGCGGTAAATATTGATGTTTAAAGAATGTAAATGTTTAATACAATTTTAAAAAGTTATCCCCTATATGTGTGTTCATTTATTCGCAATTGTAAAGACACGCTGTATATCATTGGGAAGATCCGATAAAATATTCAATTTTTCGAATGTCCCCGCGAAATCGCAGTGAGTGTTTAAGTTTGAGTGAGTATAGTGTGTATCGCGCAGTGCGTACATTCCGTGTATCCCGGCCAGATTTATTTATTTTATTTATTTATTGATAGAACCACCAACGGAATAACATGTTGTTTTGTTATAAAAACTAACAATAGACTTAGGAACTACGATTTACATGTTTCCATTTAAAGGTAGTTACAGCGTGTTTAAAAAGACGATAAGTTTACGATAACTCAATAATAATTAAAAGTATGAGTAAAATACTAATATGAAACAACAAATAAAAAACAACAATAAGACAAATATAAAAATTTTGCCAGTATTTAAGCTAAGAGGTCGATATTCTCACCCATCTCCATTGTATTTATTGCAATTTTAGAATTGCCTAATTTATCTACACGTCCTAATTTTATAGACTAACAGAAAAAATTAACTTAGTTGAAATAACATATGGCCTAAGTGAGGCATTGTTTTGTTTTCGTGATGGTACAGCGAGTGCTCGGCCCTAATAATGACCGTGTGACGTCATAACGGATGAGTGGTGTACCATATGCAGGCTTGGCAGGTCTGTTGTTGAGGATTTACGGGTGTGTTCGAACGAGTAATAGAGACAAGTTATAAAACATAGCTTTTACCGATTTATACGACTATAACTCAACAACGAATCAATAATTGAATAACAATAATACTTCGACGACCTGAACGGCTTGGTGAGTAGTGTCCTGCCTCCTGCGTCAAAGGGTGTGGGTTCGATCCCCACTACTGGAAAAATATTGTGTGATGAATATAGTGTTTTTCTAGTGTCTGGGTTTATATATGGATAATATGTATTTATTTACAAAAAAAAGTATGTTTAAGTATGTTTATCAGTTATCTAGTACCCATAGAACAAGCATTGCTTAGTTTGGGACTAGACAAAACTTTGTGTGAAAAATTTGTCCCAAAAAATTATACTTAGCTTTTCCAGCAGAGCAACAGCCATAGTTTCCAATAACCACCAACCACCCCCCACTCTAGGGAGTAGGAAATATCACGCAATAGGTGTCAAATCAACAACTTTTAAATCACATCAAACTATTAATAAAATATTAATATATTGATTAGATTAAAGATGTACAATAATTATTACACGAGTCTCCTCGTAACTTATTGCATTACGCCCGTGAATATCAGAGCGTCTTCGGGGGCAGTACCAATGCCAGTCTAAAAGTATTCAACGAAAGCAGATTGAGGTCTTTCCACTTTGACGCTCTCTCGTCCGACTCGATATGTAGCTCTATTACCAGTAGCTTGGTGCAATTTGACCTGATATGAACTTGATTTGGCGAAGCCGCATAACTCGCGGGTAGCCGTCGACGGTGGCGCCCCAAGTGGGCTCCATTAAGCGCCGCAGCCGCTTACGTCCAACGCGGAAGGGTCCCGCCGCCGACTGCATCGGTCGCCAACGTTTCAGAGTAATTAAATATTACGAGGGTGACACGGCTCTAGGCAAGCCATGTCGCCATCGGGATAATCTTGCTAGGTTCCCGCTGGAGCTCGGCTTTGTAGGACATTCCTACTTGAATAGTTTCTTTAAAAATTATATTGTAATCTTTCTTATTGAATGTTTAAAGGGTTACTGATTCGACTATTTTTTTGTCACCCTCGCGACATGTTTATGTTATGTCAAAACAGTAGTCTTACTTTGATTAACCTTTGGGCGTGGTAAACCTTGTCTCCAGTCGCAAAAATGTAATTATTTTTTAATGTTATTTTACCTCCTGATGTAAAATTTATAAATATATAGTCTCGACTAATAGAATCGTATACTGATATTGGCTTTGGCTATCGCTAATTATTCGCATACTGATTTAGCAAGACTAGAATCGATTAACCGTAAGGCAAGGCAAACAAAAATAACATAGAAATATAATTGTTAAAGTAAATATGCATTTACTATATGTTAGATTATAGTCTTTTAATTAAAAATAACATTTTCATTTGCATTTCAGCCGAAAAATAGGTAATATCTTTAACTACATGCGTCCAAATAGTGTGTCGTAAGCATTTATATCGCACCGTGGTTACCAAATTGTGCACTGAAAGCATAAACTCGATAATACTTGAAACTTTCTAGAAACGTCCACATCCGAAACATGGTAACCCCAAGGTCCCCAAGTATAACCGACGCACACGAGTGAGTCTATCTAGGGCGACAGATGTGTCGCTTGTACGGCTACCATTATTAATATGTCACTGCCGACACCATTAACGTAATACGTCACGCCATCGAGTTGACATTGGATTGTAAACAAAGCCAGTGCTATAAGGAAATAGAACCAAGAAGGGAGAAATATTATTTTCGTATTTCACAAATCGAGACTAAGATCCAGTTTCTTATCTCTGGATTCACAATTTAAAATTTTCTTTATTCGATATAGGCTCGTCCCAAGGTCTCGTCAACTTTAAAAACTTATAGCGACTGTGGTTATACCTTATATCCTGCATCTTTTTGCTATCCTTTTATTGAAACTGTAGTTTAGCTTTTTATATTCTGCATATCCTCTCTTTCCGTTAGCTTCTGGACGAAAATTCGCGCCAGCACTTTATTTCCAAGCGAACGATAGTTCAAGGGATAAGCCAATGAATCATATATTATTTTATTGGTAAATATAAAAGCTATTGTTGGCTATTGCCATGTCATAGTTAAAAATAACTAGTTACTCGCCCCGGCTTCGCACGGATGGTACTTGTCGTTTTCATTGTATTATTTACCACGGTGTGTAAAATATAGATTATTTATTCATTAATTCATTTGATCCCTCTTGTTAGGTTTAGCGTTTGCAATGTGAGCGCATCACACAAATCTTTGAATTTCTTGTTTTTCTTTTCTATTATAATATTATGCATTTATACTAAATATAAACCTATCTTGAACGTTGCCTAGTTTAAAAGATCAAAGCGTACAAACAGCGAGGGCGACTTTGTTTTATTGTATGTATAAAGAAGTTAAAAGTTAACTTACTGTTAAAAATATATTTTTTATTTTTAAAGTAAGAGCAATAAATGTAAACTAAATGCGCAAGCTTTAATTAAATTTAAGAAAACAGTGCCGGTACAAGGTTAAACAAATTTATCTCCGTATAGTTCAGATAGCAACAGAGTAGAAATGGTTATAACTGTTCCAGAGGCGCGCAAACCGCTAAATGGCCAGTGCGCGCGCGAATTTACTGAAAAGTAAAACAATTGTGAAAACAGTGGCAAAGTTTGCGAAGCCCTGTTTCACCCCGTGACCTCATACCACGCCCCCGCCGCAGCATTCCCCCTGCATTGGGGAATCGGCGTTTGTTCACATTTTCTCTTAAAACATTGCCCCTACTTTAGGATGACATTATCCCGTGTTGAAAGTACGTTATACAAACGTAAATCTCACGCGGACAAACACCCAGATGCGAAACAACTATCCGTGGGTCACACAAATTGTTGTCCCGTGTGCGAATCGAACCCACGACCCCCGACGCTGGAGCCAGTACGTTGGCAGCGTTGGCAGCCGCTCCACGGAGTCCTTGTCATATTGAAACCATTGATCGTAATTCGACAGTCATTGTAAATTTATTGGCACATTTTTTTCTCTCGCGGACTCATTCAGCCAATCTAACATAATAAAGTTCTTTGGCGACGGACAATTTGTAATCTGTGCAATTGTTTGACAGCAGATTATTAAGTGTTTGACATTGACAATATGATCGTGAAAATATACTAGTGTGTGCGTGACAAACACATAGTGTATAAAAATTATAGCTTTCTGCACTCCGTTTAAACTACTGTTACTGCGTCCGCGAAGTTTTCTTAAAAAGACGCACGAAATTCATGCTTCACGTATTTAAATAATTATTATATTCAACTCCTTATTTAGTAGTTCTTTAGTAGTTTTCGTCTTCTCTGGCAGGGCTCAATTCTAAGCGCTTTTAAAAAAAAGACATAGACAATGATTCCATTAGGAACTTTGCTGTTGCCTTGATAGCTCAATGTCCGGGCGCTCGCCTTTAATTTAATATACTCGAGCAACCTGAGTTCGATCCCCGGTGCCGGCACCAAAGAAGTTGTTAACTTTAAGTGCTGACTTATCACGTGCTCCGCGGTGAAGGAAAACATTGTGAAGAAACCTGCATATTTTCGAAATAATAACAAAGAAAAAATCCGCCAATCCGCAGCGGGGACGCGTAGTGGACTATGCGCTGATACCCTCTGTACAGAGGAGGCCTTTGCCTAGAAGTGGGACACGTATAGGTTTTTACTCTTTTTCTTCACCTTTTTGCTGTTTCCTACCGTCGCTTGCTATCCACCGTTTGTGGCAATCAAAGAGTTGGCTGGCAACACTGATCGTGGCGCCTGTTGATTTGCTGGTCCGTGCCCGTTTCCAAGGTCAGGCCGTGATATTGGAAGGTCCGTTCTCGCGGACCCAAAACGAGCACAAACAAAGTCGTGTTTGTGACACATAAGACGTTCGCCGTTCGTCGGCGGCGGATCTTAGTCCGCATATTGGCAAGCGAAATAGCATTGACATTTCCGACGCGAGAGTTTGGCTTTGGGGCTAACTTTAACATATGGATTTTGGGATGTTTTTTAATGTGAGAATGTGCATACGAGCTGGCGGTTCATCTGAAGCTAAGTGATAACCGCCGCCCATGGCCATTTGCAGCACCCGTAAGGTTGCAGGTGCGTTGCCACCTTTTATTGAAGTAGGCCCCGGCTACCTCACTCGCCAGAAGAAATGTCTAACGCTTCTACTTCACGCCGGGGTCTTCTGCGAGGTCGTGGTACTAACCCGGACGGACCTGCCCATTCGCGGCCCTACCACAGCCGTACAGCACTTCACGGAACTTCTTGGCCGCGAGAGCGTTACGGGGAAACCGCTCTGGTATATTATAGAACGCAGGTGCGTTCCCGTCCGCTAATGGCACCTCTCCTAGTCCCGACAAAGGCCCAACACGTGTCGGGAACCCGCCCGGGACCAGTACCCGAGCCATATGGCGGTGGAAACGGCAGCCGCGTATTTTAACTGTAAAAAAAAACAATGTGTCTCGGAGGCACGCCAAGGGACCGGTCCGCGGGCGCGGTTCAACGGGCCCCCCGATTATAATGACTACGAAACACACCTGTTGATTGCTCGCGATGATTTCCTTCTGACGCGAACACACCAGATTGCACTCGAGGAAGATTTTTTATATATATATTCCCGTCTTATATATATATTATTTGGTACACAGAACAGCAAACTGTTCAAAATAATTTTAAATCTTTTAAGAAGAAATGAATCATTTGAAATCATTAAACTGTATTGTAAACTGTAGAAGATAGCTCAGTAAGAGCCGTGATAGCTCAGTGTCCGGGCGCGCGCCTTTAATTCAATATACTCGAGCAACCTGAGTTCGATGAGGAGGCCTTTGCCCAGCATTGGGACATATATAGGCTGTTACTTTACTTTTTACTTACTTTAACTGTATTAAATTATAAATTACAAAACAAAAGACGAAAGCTATTGAAAAGTAATTAAATAAATAAATATATCAGAACACATTCTTACACAACTTTTACTAGACCCAAACTAAGCAACGCTTGTATTATGGGTACTAGATCACTGATAAACATACCTACACATACTTTTATTTTGTAAATATAAATAATACATATTATAAACATATAAACACCCAGACACTGGAAAAACACTATGTTCGACACATAATATTTTTCCAGTAGTGGGGATCGAACCCCCACCCAATTGCGCTTGTTTGAAATTTTACTTACATTCAGAAACAATTTGAAATTAATATTAAACGTATATAAAATCTTCGAATGGCCTTAAAATAACAGAGGTGTATTGCTTTATAAGTGTAGTGACAAATGTCGAGCGACATTTCTCGGTACAGTCGTATTTATGCGGGATTAGCTGCTGCCCCCGACTACGTCTGCGTAGAATAGCCTGAAGGCGTAAGATTCAGACAGAAAGACAGATATACATAAAAATATGTATATAAATTATAGCCTGTGTCTTATTCTGGTATAAAAGCTATATTATTGTAAAGTTTCACAAACATCCATACATACAAACTTTCGCGTTTATAATATTATTAAGTAAGGATGTTTCCGACGACGCGATCTTACGTGCTAGGCTAGACTAGACGTACTTAGGCTTCTGTAAAAGATTGCCAAACGACTTTGTCGCTTCCAAAACCACGACTTGCATTAACCGTGTTCAAATGAAATTGCAACAGTTTCTAAACCGCCGTACGTTTTGCCACGCAAAGCGCCCGGTGCCGTGTTCGGTTTGATGTTACTGTTTTCAACTTGAACATTTGCATTTAAAATATGACGTATATATTGTAAATACTACGGTCATGCATCGTCATAAACTTACGCAGCCTCCCAGGGTACGCAAAGATTACTATCTTCCACCCGTTGACGTTCTAAAAATATTATGTAATTCATCTATTTTAATGAGGGTAAAATTTTTAAATTAAAAAATTATACATTCTGCGACTTTATGGAGAAATTCTAAAAATTTTTCTTGTGGCAAAATTTACCGTCATATTCGAATTATATTTTTCATTCCCTGAAAACAGGGATAAAAGGGCATTTTCTAAAAATGAAACCTAGCTAGATCCATTTTTTGCCCCCGAATCTACGCACATACTAAATTTCATGAAAATCGCTGGAGCCGTTTCCGAGATTCCGATTATATATATATATATATATATATATATATAATATATACAAGAATTGCTCGTTTAAAGGATAAGATTATACCATTTCGGAATATCTCGACGACGCCAATGTGTGGAGTTAATGCTGTTCATACTCACGTAGGCTAGAATAAGACTATTATTATACCTGTATATTATATTGTACCCTGATATTTTTGAAAAAGAGCAACTGTTGAGTTTCTTGCCGGTCTCTTCTCAACAGAAACCGCTTTCCGAACCGGTGGTACCTTACGAACCTATACACATAATCTTTGATGTAAAATTTGACGATTCATAAGAGCGCGCAAGCGTCTATTTGAATAAATATATCTTTGATTTTGATTTTGATTTTTGAGATACCCCTTAAGCTGAAGAAAGGTTCCTTGTAAAGAGTAAGCTGGCAATATTTGAAAACCGTAAGACCGAAAAAAGCATTTGGATAGCAACAGTGTAATATCAACATCATTATTATCATTTGATGACTCTGTGGCTTAGTTGCCAAGGTTACAGCTTCGGCGTCGGGGGTCGTGGGCTCGATTCCCACACTAGCCAACTAATTGTGCGGCACACGGATAGTTGTTTCGCATCTGGGTGTTTGTCCGCGTGAAACTTATTTTTGTAAAACGTCCTTACAACACAGGATAATTTTATCCTAAAGTAAGGGCAATGTTTTTCAACATCAAAAATAAAATAAAAAAAATTCACCCTGTTTGAGTCGACTGCTGGGCACAGGCCTCCCCAACTGACTGCCACCAAGCACAATCCTTAGCCACCTGCATCTATCGACTTCCGGCACGTAATATAATATAGTAAACATACTAAGTTATGTACAGTTATAAATATAAATATATACATTCACTTGCTTACACGTCAAATTTTTCGTGGTGTCAACTTAATCCTGTCTGCCCTTTAAACTTTATTATTTTGTTTGTTAAAGAGGATTGCGTTTACTTTAGGCTTAAAGTCGTCAACTGGTGACGAGTTAGGAATGTCACTGTGACTGAAGTCAATAAGTGCCGCGTATTAATCCCACTAATACCATGCACTGACAACACTTACTGTATAGACTAAACAAAGAAATGTGTCGAGAATTATTTATTGATTTGGATGAAACATTCGGCTATTAAAGAACTTACGAGCTTCTAAACATTTGCACCGATTTGATAGCGGGATTTGGGGATTTACGCTGTTCTCTCTATTTAGGTAAACATACATGGCTGGAGTCTAGGAATTACTTTATAAGCGATAATGTTGAGTGACCAAGAGATGTCTAAATATCGAAGGGAGTCTAAATATCGTAGAATATAGAAGTGAGTGGGTCCCGGTTACCTCGAGGAAATATAGTAAGTACATACTGCCACTTCACGCGGGGCTTTGTGAGGCCCTGATACTTGGATGAAGAATCAGTATTGTCGTTTGGTAGTATTCGCAAAGGTCTCTGCTTCACATGGCCTATGTTTTAATATAATAAATATAATTTCAGTTGCTAATCTAAAGATTTGCCGCTCGAATAGAAAAAAGCTACGACAAACTAATTTTTCTTAAACAAGCCTTTATTGATTGTTAATAAAAACAAGCCTTTGCAACTAACGCCATTTTGCGGCGGCCACCACACGTGACACGTTTAACGATATAGCCCCGTTTCATACAAACTCAGATCCAGAGAAAAACGGAAACGGTGCATGCCATTGGGTTCGAACCTCGGCTATTGCTTTCAATGTTTTTAAAGCATTCTACATACAACAAGGGTTTGCAATGTATTCCTTACAACTCTATTCTTTATTTCGCTCTGTATTCATTTTACAATTGATTGTCAGGAGTTCCCTGCGTATCTCCGGAGCTCAAGGTCCGATACCAATGAAATTTATACGGGACCACGTGGGAAGAACCAGCTTTCGAATAAAAAACAAAGAACCATCAAAATCGAAAGTTCTGAGGTGACAAACATTGGGATTCAACCTCCTCCTTTTTGCAGTCGGTCGAAAGTTGCATGCCCAACAGCTTTCTATCTCCCCGAACCCAGCGACGCCGAACTATCCGTACATGTGCATGGATCGTCTCGGACGGCGCGACCGCTGCAACCTGCGACGCCGGCCCTCCGCGCCCGTGCGCGCGTCGCGATTGCTACATCGCGTCCGCGGCAGGTGCCGTTTCGCTGCACGTGATGCTGCAGGTGGCGCGTCGAGATGTAATCCGGGCCGTACGATAAACGAAACGGCGACTCTCGCGCATCTGTCCGTGGCAAATGGGCGCGGGCAGGTGCCGACGACGGCCACCTGTTGCGCGCGCCGAGTTTTTGCCCGGCCACTCGGCGGACGCGGCATATGGCCGAGGGCCCGACGGATGCGATGGCATACGCGCATGGCCCGTTGTCGGCGACTACCGAACGCCGGTGCATAGATTCGTAAATTGACAGACTATACGCTCGGCAAAGGCGTAAACCACGCAGCGTTTTACAGGGGTAGTCCAACCATGCTTCTTTTGTTACGATTTAAGAGTTAGCGACCGAACGAGTGTGGCAAATGTCCCCGGGCGGCGGTTATCTCTCAACATCGGGTTAACCGCCAGCTCGTTTGCCACCTTCTCGCATAAAAGTAATAATAAATAATAAATTTCATGCGAAAAGTAATTTACGGCGGTGCTCTCCGGACGCTTTCGTAAAGGGCAACATTTGAAAATTGCCAATTAACTGAAAATCGGCCCGAGTGACGAGTACACGTTTACCGCGAAGCGCAAAGCAATGAAAGCCAGCCCTCCTCTTGGCGGCACGCGTACAGTTGGTGGAACAATCAAACGCCTCAATACTAAACTAACTTAAATTTGCAGCTCCGAACTTGTGCGGAGTCTTATTCCTGGAACATTGCATGAACAAGATGTGACCCAGCATTGACTATGCCTGGCATGTTTTGGGTATGTAAGTCTGGAATGTAAAACGGAACAATCTTTGTATGTTTATTACTTCCGGATTGTGTTGGCCGGTGGAAAAGAAAACGCGGATTTGTTTTATGAAGGGTTTACTTATATTTTTCTCAGAACTCGGTAATAAATGAACCGATTTTAAAAATTGTTTTTGCATCGGATTCCGTTTAGCTCCCATTAGGTCCCATAATTTCATTCGTATCGGATTTCGAACTCCGGTGACTCTTTAGAAAATGTATGGTGAAGGAGATATTTGCAATAAGATTTGTCTTTGTTCATAAAAATATTTTACTTGTTTGAGTTCTAGACTGTGTTATGAGTATTTTTATTTTGTTCATTTTGGAACCTAATTTCTCACAACACAGGCTATCCCATTGTGTTAGCTAGTATACCTCAATTGCACTTAACGAATAAAGACTGTTCTTATATTATCTCATCTTATGGTAGTTTAGTTCCCTCCACATAAAGGGCTACTCAATTTCGGTCTATTTCAATTAACGAAATATTTAAAGGATGGAAACTAGTGCGTCGAGAAAAGTTCCATCATTGGACGATATTCCCAAAAGTTTTGTCAACCTCAAAAATTTGGATGGGTCCTTTATTTATGCGCGAGGCCGAGCTCCCAGCGGACATCCGCTTCGTGTCTGGCATCACGGATTAATTGTCGGTGGCAATTTGCTGCCATTGGTGTTCCCAAAACACATTCACTAAAGGATCATGGACCGCCGATGGAAATAAACACCGAGCGATGACAAACGCAAGCGACAATATATATCCCGCTTTAAGGATTTGGCGTTGGGATTTTCCGCTTCTTGGAGGTCACATATACGATTTTTGAGGTCTTATTTTGATGGAAGCTTTTTTTGTATATGAAATGTTGCCAAACGAGCAGACGGTTCACCTGATGTTAAGTGAATACCGCAGCCCATGGACACCTGCCACACCCGAGGGTGGAAATTCATTCGCTCCCAGTGATGAATAACACAAACAAATGTTATTCAGGTAGCGGATTTATTAATTTCGCGCGAGACTACAACTATCGCGTTACTAGCAACAAGTTCATCTGAGTATCTTGCGGAAACCCAGTAACAAGTCAACGTGACTGTACTTTGTTTGCGTACAGATTTGACGTGTTTTAAGCTCAACGCGAGAAAGGGATGGCTGTAGCGGGAATCACCCGTCCTGACGTGTGCTCTCACTCTACATTATTCTGTTTTTTTTTTTTTTTTTTTTTTTATAATCTTTATTTGCCATTAAACTGGGTGATTAAGAAGTTGATTTACAAAATTATTGACCTCCAAGTTCAGCCATAATATATGGCATGCAAATATGCGTTACTTTGTATTTAATAACCAGTGTTATATTTGATATAAAAAAACAATACAATTTATATGGATGAAATATATACAAGATTTTATAATATGTACTTTAACATGTCAATATTGATTTTATTTATGATCTAGAAATTCCTTAACCGAGTAAAATGTGTGTTTTAGAAGCCACTCCCTTAGGCACTTTTTAAACTTATTAGACGGTTCATCTTTTATGGTCTGAGGTAGGTTGTTAAAGATTGTTTTGCCCATCCAGTAGCAATTCCTTTGAAACCCTATAGTTTTCGGTATTATATCAATAAAAATTTTATTTGGGCATCTTTTTGCTCTAGGCGCCGTGTCATTTTTGTCATAAATACTCTCCTGGTGTTGTTTAATAAATTTAGCCATTTCCATATTAAATAAACATGGGAGGGGGAGAATTCCTAGTGATTGAAATAGGGCTTTACATGATGTCTGTGGCGGAACGCAGCAAATAGCTCGAATGCATTTTTTTTGCACTATAAACACTTTATTAACCTCAGTACTATTACCCCAAAGCACTAAGCCATATCGGAGTACTGATTCCACATATGAAAAGTATGCTGTAATTGCAGTTTGCCTTGTTGCTACTTTGCTTAGTTTATATAGGGCATAAGTAAATTTATTGATTTTGTTACACACTATCCTTACTTGTTCTCTCCATTTCAATGCTTCGTCAATTATGATAACCAAAAATGTCACATGGTTAGCCCTACATAAAGTTTGTCCGTCATAATTAATGTCAAATGAAATTTTGTTAAAATTGATATATTGTGTCTTATTTAAATTAATTATTAAATTATTATCACCTAACCATTGACTTACCGATTTAATGGTAGAATTAATGTCACTTATATGTCTAGATAATGTCAGGTATTTATGTGTTGAAATTATTATCGATATGTCATCTGCAAATAATATACTTCTGTACTTCGTTATTCCTGGTAAGTCATTGACGTAAAGTAGAAATAACAGTGGGCCAAGGACGCTGCCCTGGGGAACACCAAATCTATTTATTTTAAATTTCGATTTATGTTTTTGTACCATATTTGTTTCATTGAGGTTAAGCACTTCAACACATTGTTTCCTGTTTTTTAGATATGATTCCAGCCAACTGTGTGCTGGGCCTCTTATACCATTATGATTCAATTTTGACTGAAGTAGCTTATGCGAAACGAAATCGAATGCCTTTGACATGTCAAAAAATACACCGGTCGTAAACAGTTTCTGGTTTATTTTGAGTGAAATCTCCTTTATAAGATTAAAATTGGCAGTCGTTGTTGACTTAGCCTTTTGGAAGCCATATTGATTTTTGTCTATTACATTATATGTATTGAGAAAGTCTGTTAATTTTGCATGCATGACCTTTTCAAATATTTTTGAAAAAACAGGAATGAGAGTCACTGTACGATAGTTGTCAATCGATGTCTTCTCACCTTTCTTATACAAAGGCTTTACGACCGAGATTTTTAATTTTTCCGGAAAAGTTCCTGTCTCCATCGATAAATTAACTAGAAAAGCTAGTACCTTGCTTATTTGATTTTTGCATGCTTTTACTATCTTTGTGCTTATCGTTTTTTTAATATAGTTTTCGTCAATTGGGGTTAAGAAGATCGAGTTACGTAGCCTATTCCGTGATATTGCTGTCGTAATTTCCTTGTTTTCTTTATTTGTCTGTTTAATAAAATAGTCATTGAAAGTATTTGCAATTTCTGTCGCATCTGTTATTACCATGTTATTATGTTCAATACTATCTATATATCGACATATTGTCTTGTTGTTTAGTTCATTTTTTATTATTCGCCACGTTGCTTTCATAATATTGTCACTATTTTGTATGTATTGGATATTACAGCATTTCTTTGAAATATTAATACATTTTCTTAACATGTTTCAATAATTTTTATATATTAATTTATTAATATTTGTTTTCTTAGTATAATATTTGTAACGAAGAACTTTTTTTGTCCGATTCAGAATATACCTCAGAAAATAAAATACTAGACAGATACTTTTGGAATTTTAGTACATTTTCCCTAGAATAGCAACGTTTTAAAATGAAATAAGATGCCGTTACTATTCTTTTAGATTGTACTTTGAAATCAATTATTTGAGCTGTATGATGGTCTGATAGAAATAGTGGAATAACATAAGCCTTTGCATCTTCAACGTTGCTTATTATGTGATCTATACATGAATTTTCCCTCGTAGGGTCCGTTATATGCAGCGTCATATTATATATCTTAGTTATATCTTTAAGCCGATCAGTTATACTATTTGTTTCTAGAGTATTAATATTTATATTACCCGCAAAAACTATTTTCTTTTTAGAATATTTTGATTGCAGGTATGTAATAGGCTTTCAAGTTTGTGGAAAAATGAATCTATATGATGTTTCAGTCTAGTCGGATTTCTATAAGCGCAAATGATAATAACATTAGAGGGAGGGTATTAGTACGGAACAACATTCAAAAAGGAAGGGTGCTTCTATGGTCTTAAAACAGTTTATATTTTTATTATTTATTAGGCAAGACCTTTTTTCACCATTATGCACGATCCGCCTCTTCCTTTGTTCCGGGAGTAATATGATGCGATTTCATAATCTTTAATTACTAAATTTCTTTCTTCACCCGATTTTACGAAAGTTTCCGTAAAGCATAAGACATCTGGATTAAGTTTTGTTTTAAGATCCGAAAGAGTTATTTCAATTATTTCTTTCTTAGAGCGTAGTCCTTGAATATTCTGGTGCAATATTACAAAGTTATTATTTATGTGAGGCACGAAAAAGATTATTTTGTTCTTGATTTCGAACTGTTAAATTTTGTGGCTTCAAATTAAGATTGCTACTAAAATAACAGGGAATAGTGCCTTTTTTAATAACTAAATTGGTATTTAACAAGTCTGGCTTTATTTTATCGTTATCCATTGTTTCTTTTAGTGGATTATCAACGTCAATTTTTTTGAAGTAGTATGGTATTGTTCCCTTCTTTGCTTCTTTAATTTGAGATGTATCTAACAAGGTTTTCCTAGCATTTAGGCGCTTCAGGTGTTTGGATATATTTTCAAATGTTAGAAATTCTAGATGATAGTCCATTGTGTCAATACTAAAATTAATTTTTTGGCAAATCTGATGCAAATAAGATCTCTTACCTAGACTATAGTGATTAATTGCCATGAATGTGCAATTATTTTTATAGTTTACCCAAAGTTTTATATTATTATTCAATTTGTATACGTTTATATGAGGATTATAATTAACGGGAACAATATAAATTTTTGCTCTTTTAAAAACATCAAGAATCAAATAAAAATTCTCCTGAAATTTAATAGGGTTGTTATCATTACCCCCAATACCTAGTATCACAATATCGTCATCTGATATACAGTTTACAGTGTTAGAATATCTCAAATGGTTTAAAATTACCGTACTCGTTGCATTATTCATTATAAATGCCTTAGGTATATATTTATCGTTCCACTTTCCATATCTGGATTTGATCAGCGCTGCAGGCAAACCTAAAAGCTGCTCATCACCTATTATATGGATCACTGGTTTCTGTTTTGAGCATCTTGGAGTGACGGTTGTTTGTGTGGACTTAGTAATAGGATCGACTGGTGGAATGACACTTTTTGGTGGAATAACATTTTTTGAGTTACTGTTCTATTTTTCAGTTTGCCCTACGTCTTCTCCTTTATCGTCGTTGTCTTTAATTTTTATTGTGTCATTGAACAAGTATCTTTCTTCTCTAGTATAGAAAAATCTAATCGTGTTTTTGTCAGATTTCGATTAATGTCTTTGATTGAGGATTTTTTGTGTATTGAGTTTTTTGATGCAGAACTCTGTTTAAATATACTAGTAAGTTGTTAAATTTTTAATTGGTATTCAGAGATCTTTTTTTTTAAGGCAAAATTTTCCGACAAAATGGTTTCAATCTCATGTTCAGCTATTTCTAATTTTTCTTCCAGGTTTTTATTTTTTATCTGAATTGCTTCTATTTGTTCGAAATAGTTCATTCTGAGGTCTGGACAACTTCTATTTAAACCACTCGTTTCAATACACGAGGAATTATTAAATTTGTCATCATCTGATGACAAGGAATCGAATGAATTTTCCGTTGGTACATTGATTTTATATTTATTTCTTAATGTTATATTATGTGTGGGGGGGGTATTAATTTCTTGTGAATCATTTGAGTGTTGAGGTATTATCAAATTAGACTCATAGCAGTCTTTACACCTCCATGTCTTTTTCTTTTGAGGTGTCATTAAAACAAATCTTTTAAATGAGACGTTTGTACAATTGAGATGAAAGTTGTTCTTGCAAGCAGAACAAATCATGAATTGTCTCTCGTCAATAATAATATTACATTTAAAACAAGTTGTTTGTTCCATCTTATATGTAGTTAAGCAGTATAACATAAGTATCTTAGTAGTCTTAAACACACAGTTTCCGTTAAGAATTTTTAGTTATTTACAAGAAAAATTGTTTGCCTTGAGTTATTAATATATTATAACGCTTTTGCAATACGTAACTTTAGTTGACTTTCATTTATTACAGTAGCAAAGAAAATAAAATAAATTGCATGTAAAAGAACACTAAAAGTACAACACAGTTTAGCTATATGAAAAGTACAATAGTTTATAACATTATTATTAGTCACAATAATGGAATACTTGTAATAGGCAATTTTTTAACAAATACTAATTCCAATAAGATAAAACAGTGAACATTAATACATTAATCTTAATTTGATAAATGTTATTAAATGTTAATATGTCTTCATTTAAAATCACGAAATAATATAATACAATTTAAATATTAAGAGAATTAAACTAAAATTATTATTTTTACATTACACTATCATTTAATATTGATATCTATTAATTTATAAGTGTCATAATTTTAAATTGTTGTCATAAATACTAATATGTACAATAATTCTCTAATTTTGAGGTCACAGTTATATAATATCTAAATAAAACAAAGAAAAAAAAAACTAAGTAAAAAAATAAGTAAATGACAAAAAGTAAAACAATAGAAAAAATGAGCGACGATTTAAAAACACATCAAAGGAAAAAGTAACAGTAAACATTAAAATCTACGTTATAGTTTTAAAATTGCATTTTTTAACCGAATTGGGGGAATACAATACGTAAAATTTTCAAGATTATCGTTCATGGTTGCTCCGATAACAGATTCAAAGTCAAATTGTTTTGTTGTTAAAACATCAAAAAAGAAACCAAATTCCGGCCCGCGTGCGTTCGTAACTTGGTATTGGCAAATTGCCAGGTAACTTATTTCCGTTACAATCCCCTAGAAGGTACCATCGAGACAGATTCCTCCCGGATTACTACTGCCTCACGACTGAACAGCGTATACAGAAGACTAGCTGCGGCCCGCGACTACGTCTGCGTAGAGGGGTAGAAATTTAGGGTTGTATGTATTTTGTGTGCTGTATCATAAAAAAATAAAAACAAAAATACTTACATATAAATAAAAATAGAATAGGGGTGGACACCACCCTTAACATTAAGGGGGATGAAAAATAGATATTGTCCGATTCTCCATCCTGGCCGATATGCACACAAAATTTGACGAAAATCGGTCGAGCAGTATCGGAGAAGTTCAATTACAAACACTGTGACACGAGAATTTTATATATTAGAAGATTTCGGATCATCCGCCACCTGGGGAAATGCAAACGAAATGAACATAAGCAATTACGTGATACTGAATAATTATTAAGTGCTTGTTAACTCACTGCGTTTAATGCCAAATACACGCGGATATGGTGCGGGCTGATTAAGCGATTCAGCTCAGCGAGAAGTCTTTTTACCCACCGTAACCCATGGACCAGCGTTTCAAGTATGAGGAGGAGTTTTGCGGACTCCGTGGCGCAGTTGCCAAGGCTTTGGCTACGGCGTCGGGGGCCGTGGGTTCGATTCCCACACGGGACAACTATTTGTGTGACCCACAGATAATTGTTCCAAATCTGAGTGTTTGTCCGCGTGAAATTTATGCTTGTGAAACGTCCTTACAATGCAGGATAATGTTATCCTAAGGTGAGAGAAGTGTATATATCGTGTAGCTCAGGCTGTCGCCGGCGACTATTGTTTCCACAAAGCGATCGGGCGTGGCAAAAGAACTGAAATAACAGTGTAGTCGTTGCTGTAAACTGCAGTAGGGGGCTTGCTGCAAACGAGCGGATCTTGTGCCGACGGATCCTTTCCCTGGCGGCGTGGAGATCGTGTGTTAGTAACAGTTGGCGCTGCGTAGCGTCCGTGCCCGTGTCGACGGGTGCCGCAGTGCGCGGACGGGGGCGCGCCCGCTTTGCAAACGCGCCCCATAGGGTCCAAATCCGCTCGGCCCGCCGCGGTCAGCTTATTATTATTTCGCGGCGCGATCCCGGCCGTATTTACGGAGCGGGAATAGTGTGACGCCGAGTTGCCCGCCGCGGCTAAATTTAGACGCGCACAGCCGTTGACTAATAAAGCGCCAGTTGTTAAGCACCATGTACAATGGTGCGCCGCCGCGGGAAATTCCTCGGAAACTGGGCGGAAGGCCCTTAAATACGGCGGACACGTGTTGCCGCACAAGAGACAGATAATGAGCCCCCAAATCCGCCGCCGGCCGACTGCTATTGTAAAAGATCTCAAGCGTCGAAGAAACATTGAAGCTTTACAATAGACATTAAAGCCGAATAAACAACTGGCGATAAAGAAATCAGACATCACTGTTCCATTTAGATATCAAAAATGCTATTTAGTTAAAAAAAAGAAAAGAAAAACGAAACCCTACGCTACATGGAATCGGTGTTATTCTCGCTATTGAGTTGAGCGCTAGCCGAAAAAAACGCGGGCCGTCGTCGTGGTGCACCTTGCCACTTACGATTCGGGGATCGAGGCGACTGAGCCGGGACGGGAAGGAGATGGAGAAAAAATTTACACAATCATCCGGGGCCCCGCCATCTGCGGCAGTTAATTGTTAGCGCTATTTCGGAAACACGTGCACGAGAGCTTAGCGTCCGCGGCGCTCCGCTGCGGCACGCACGCACCGGCCGCGCGGGCAGCAGGCTGCTTCGCGGCACCCTGCCCCCTCCGCCCGCGCCGCTCGCCCCGCGAGGCCCTACGCCCCCCTCGCCCCACGCCGCCCGCAGCGCCCGCTCGCCCGCGCCGCTCATTTCGTAATGCAACTCTACGAGTTCAGTGTTCACCGTTCACAGTTCGACGCTCAGTTGTTGCCGAGACGCCGGCAGTGTTGCACGCGCGCGCGTTCTGCCCCTCTTACTATCCAGCGCTCTCGTGACGGCCGCGAATCGATTGTGAAAACGAAAGTGAGCGAGTCGAGGGAGAGGCGCCGTCAGCGTAGCGTAGTGAATGGGCGAGGCCGAAGTACGGCGCGTACGGTAGGCGGCGCGGGTCGCGCGGACTACACGAAGCGCGCGGCAAGTTTGGTCTCGCGACGAATGGGCGCGAGCTTTGTTGGGGGAGCGAAGACGCGGTCGAGGGCCAGTGCGATGTAAACGGAGCGATGGAAGTGCGACTAGAGCCGAGCAAGTGGCACCGCGCCGGGTTCCTGTCGACGCTGAACAGAAGCTTCCGCCTGGGTGGCGGCAGGTCGCGGCCACACGGCGGCCACGCGCCCACCATGACGGCCACGGTGAGTGACGGTTGGGAGGCGTCGACATCTCGCGTTGCATTCCGTTCGCGCGGATAAATAAACAATCGCGACGCGCTCCGTACGCTCGCGGTACGAAAACGGACCCACACGGCGAAACCCACGAACGGCGCACTCACATTCGGTGGCCATAAACGGGGCGTCGGAGCACCGAGCGAATACAAAATGAGCCGCGACCGGGCGGACCAGTCGCTGGAACAATGCATTCCCGCTAGCGCTACGGGACGTCGTCCTTAAGTGGATGTGTAATTAATTTTTAAACATAAAGCGGCTGCGTGAAGCGCCGTGCACGCTTGACACGCGGCTTTTTATGGCGCGGAATTAATATTATACCCAGCCCAAGCGACGCTATGTGAATCCAGTGTGACGTAATACTCTCAATTGGGGTACTGCTAAATGTTCGAACATTTGCAAATCGTGGGCGTTTCGATTTAGACCCCCAGTCGAGTCCAAAAAGAGACATTTTACTAGTATAATCGCGTCACAACCAGCCCTAGTGATTAGGGCGTTGCTAAGCGTTTCATTGTTTACGTGTGGTTATTTAATAACATTTACTTGAATAACATTACCCGTGTTTTACGGTCTCAAATCAGGTATGGTACTTACATGGTTTATAGTAGGGCGTCAGCGCTGGTCAATGGCCCCACCGAGCACTGAGCACGTCATTTATAACTATTTATATATTATTTATAACGTCGGCAAGATAAGATACAAATGGCCTCCTGTCAATTGAATTGGACGCACAAATCGAGCGCGTTATCAACTTGTTTATATTTCGAATTCATTAAAGTACCTATAATAGAATAGTAGAAAGTTTTATCGCTTTTTATCTTGTATATTACTATTTTGGTTATTTTCTTGTTCTCTTAAAGTGCTGTTATATGACACACTATTCGTATTAAACTAAATGTGATTGTTGTTGTATTTACATATTTCATAGTTTCGATTTCGAGGATTTCGTCTCTCAACTCTACAGGAAGAAAGACATGAATGTTAAGACACTGAACGTGCAACCCCATTATTATAAATAAGCCACCGGCACGTTTGATAAAGACGCTTAAAATATAACATCGTATACATAAAATCGAACCGACTATTGTTCCGTGCACATGTTTTAAAACAATATCGTTGCGACATAAACAATACGCCACACAAGTTCGGATCGAGCTTTGCCGGCGCATTGTTCTGCAAAATCACAAAGATATTCACCACACTATTGTATAAATAAACATAAAAACACACAGTGATTGATAAGAAAGTTTTCACGCCATGTAAAAGTTGGTAGGCGCCGATGGTAAACAGTGTTTTTCGCGGGTAACAGTTTACGTGAAATAAATTCGCCCTTTCTCGAACGTAGCGTGGTCTTGTTAGGTCAGGGTCCCTGTGGTGTCTCAGCGCCGCTACTTGCGAAACCTGTTGGCCGATGACTATGTTATTCTCTGAGTACCCTTACTGGTCTTACGCCAATCGGTAATGTTCGATGCCATTTTTTTTTATGCGAGAAGGCGGCGAACGAACTGGCGGTTCACCTGATGCTAAGTGATAAAGTGGGTCACGGCTACCTCACTCGCCAGACGAAACGCAGAAGTATAAAACTTCCACATAAAGTTGGTCTTCCGTGAGGTCGTGGTACTTACCCTGAAGAAGCTGCCCATTCGTTAATACAGTTAATGTCAATTCTACGGCCGATGATAAGTTTTCGTATGCGCGTCGAAAATGTTCTCCATTCATTAATTCAACACTATAAAGACGCCTGTTTAAAAGATACCTATAATCCAGAATAAATATTATTCTAAGTGACAGTAATATTCGCTCACATGGAAAATAATCACGTGACACCTGATATCTTAAACAATCGAGTGGCTTGTTCTACAGAGAATGCTTGAGAAACGGAGAGTCAAGAAGGAAAAATATACTCCTTCAGACTTAAAATTTCACTAGGAACTTACCTATATCTTTTACGCCCTGCAGTGCCATCTCTTAATCAGTTATTGCCTATAATTTAACTTCAGCCAAACTATGGACGTTAGTGGACATGCAAGTTTAATTTGGTCATGTGGACACATGTCCATTTGAATTTTATATCGTTGCGATTCGTACAAACTTACACTACACCTTGAAACGTATTTGTCGTATGATCATTGTAGTTAGAGAAAGACGAACCGAAATGTAGGTAATTTATGAGGAAATTGTAAGGACGCGACTCTACACCACCAGTATCAACTGGTTTAAGATGACCTAAGATGGTCTCTGACCTGGGCTATCGCTTTTTAGCGGTCACAGTGTATGGAGGTGGAAGTATAACAGTGGCGCTTTTGAATTATATGATACAACTGTTAGAAAAACATTTTGATTTTAAAACTTCACCTATTAACAGACATGACAATCAATTTTCGAACGCTATTGTATCTCGTATAAACATAGTATAAAAGAAATTCGCTCCCGATGTATTATATACGCTTAGGTCATTTACGCAACGGATTTAAACGCGGTTTTCAGCAATAGAAAGAGATTTCAACGGGAAGGTTCATATGTAGTCTACATGCATTTTAGAGTAGAGAAAAGCCGAAAAATACAATATCTACATTGCACCCCTGCGAAGCCGGGGCGGGTCGCTAGTATGCGATAAACCACTGTCACCGAGTATCGCTTGACTTCATGCTGTTGCTTCCATTTCCAGGGTCTGAACACGTCAGGCGAGGCTTCGTCCACGCTTAGGCCGCTGGAGATCGTGGCGCCGCGGATCGACTCCTACCGTTTCTCCATGGCGAACCTCGAGGAGACACAGGACGCGGACCTGGACGCGATCCTGGGTGAGCTGTGCGCCCTGGACTCTGAATACGACGAAGAACTCTCCAGGGTCTCCACCGGTAAGACGCATTATAGCAGTCGACATATAATCCTTATGTTCTCAATTGCACTCACGTCGGGTTTTCCCCTGTGAGTCGGCATTTGATACAGTAGTGCACGTTAGATATTTTTTTTTAATGTGAAAAGTTGCCAAACGAGCAGACGGTTCACGTGACGTTAAGGGAATACCGCCGCCCATAGACATCCGCTGCACCCGATAGTTTGCAGATGCGTTGACAATCTTTTTGGAAATTGGGCTCCGGCTACCTCACTCACCAGACGAAACGCGAAAGTATTTGTAATACTTCCACTTTACGCCGGTCTTCTGTGAGATCGTGGTACTTACCCGTACGAGCCCGCCCATTCGTGCAACAGCCGAGGCTGCTGCGTGGCCCTACCCCCGTGAAACCCCTGAGACTCGGCATTTAATACAGTAGTGCACGTTAGATATCGACCTGAAAGTGTCTAGTATACGGCAAAGATTCTTCGCTTCGCTTCGGATTCGCTCAATGATATTTTCGCTTTCAGTGCTGTACGGATAATAGACGACCCCTCATATCAGAAGTTGACGTAACACTAACATCTGACAGTTAACGTAATATAATAATGTAACTATGGTATTTACACGGATTGAATGAGTTATTTGTAAACTTAATTGAACTACCGTATCGAGATGTTCTAGATTAGCCTCTCAAGTGAAATGTGATCGTTGTTGACTGTATGAAGACCGTAAATGAGGAGTCTAGTTGAATAAGGGAAGTGAAATGGGTTGTGACGAATCTTTAGTTCGTGACACGTGTATACTGATCCTTACACCCGCCGAGGGGTTACCAAGATTATATGATGTAGAGGCATTTTCTTAATAAGCTACGAGATCTATAAGATTTATTACCAATTAGATGGACTGGCATCCTTACTCATATTATAAAGGCGAAAGTTTGTAGGTATGGATGGATGTTTGTTACTCTTTCAAGCAAATACTACTGAATGGATTTTAATGAAACTTTACAATAATATAGCTTATACATCAGAATAGGACATAGGCTATAATTTATATACATATTTTATGTATATCTGTCTTTCTGTCTGCATGTTACGTCTTCAGCCTATTCTACGCAGACGTAGTCGCGGGCAGCAGCGCGTGCGGAAGTAGTTCTAATCAGTATCCTTGTGATAAAAGACAGGTTATCGTTTGGAGTGTCATTTCTTAGAGCAGTTTCATCTCAGATGCTCAGTTCTTAAGATGCTATTAAGACTACATATTTCTCAACGTCGTTATTACATTCGGTTCGAAGGAGCAATTTTCTAAACTCAATTTTTTTTCCAAGAAAACTTCGAGGCTTTAAATTCCGTTTCGGAACGGATAGCGTCAATAATAGCCACCTATTGTAGTAGTTATAGCAAATAGAAGATGATACACTTTCACTGTATCTCAAAAGTCCGGCGTGGCAACCAATTCTACAATGGCCAACTAATTCTAGAGCATGTTGTCGGACATGTATGTATTTTGTAAACGTTCGGTGGGTGCGGGGGCCGCTCGAGCTCGGCTGAATATCCCCAGGTGTTAACATTAAAACAAAGGTCACCCTTATCGCAGGGGCACGGTGAACTGTATAGGGCCCGTTTTGCATAACCGTCTCGGCGGACTGACGACTCGTTTGCGCCCTCGTAAGCGAAGCAAACTTTTGTTTTTATGTGACAAGGTGACATGCGCGCTGGCTGTTCACCTGATGTTAAGTGACGACCGTCTGTTGATATTTGTGACGCCCGTAGGATTGCGGATGCGTTACCCTTACGAATTGGGCTTCGGTTACCTCACTCACCGGACGAAACGCAGAAGTACAACACTTGCCCTTCGCGCCGTTCCTCTGTGAGCTCGTGGACGGACGGACGGACTTCCCCTGATGGAAGTGGCCCTTCGTACAACAGCGAAGACTGTTCCGTGGCCCCACGGACGCCGACAATTTCCGGGAGAAATGGAATATGTAGGTTCAGGTGTCCAAAATTCTAAGTTTTGACACTTTCCATATGTATATCATATAGACGCATGTTAGTTATCCCTCTATCTATATGACATATATTTATTTTTTTACATATCTTTTTGTTCCGTGATGTTAAGTGAATACCGCCGCCCATGGACATCTGCTACACCCTCGGGTTGCAGATGCGTTGACAAGCTTTTGTAAATCGGACACCGGCTACCTCACTCACCAGACGAGACGCGAAAGTATTTGTTATACTTCCACTTTACGCCGGTCTTCTGTGAGGTCGTGGTACTTACCCGTACGAGCCTGCCCATTCGTGCAAAAGCCGAGGCTGCATAAATGTGTTCATCGAAAGTGCTAATCTTTTTCGAGAACCAATAAGTTCGGTTGCGACACTTCTCAGAATCCTCGCTGGCGGTATTTCCGAACGGTAACGCTTTTACGGACAATTTGGACGTAACGCTGATAATGATTTCTTGTTATTTAAATATGTAAATTATATTATTTCGCACCTACAACCACTACTTTCGATTCTCGGTCAGTGATAAACGATTACCATTGGGCGAATTTCACATTTGTAGATCACTTGAAATTACACTAAGCTTGTCTGTTCCAAGGACAAGGTCTAGTGTCCGTACTGTTACACCTGTACCTCGTCCTTGCCAAAGAATTAGAGTTAAATCGAGGTTTCTGCGGTGGAAACCACGTCGCACAGACCCAGGAAACAGGAACCAACGGAGGCATTGACACCGTTTACAACAATGCCCAACAACGGCTGATTGTTGCAGATCTTAGGGCGTCTTACCATAAGCTGATGCATCCGTTATTATTGTTTACTCCAAAACACATTGTATTTTGATTAAGGCCTTACTGTCCTCTTTGACCCGGCAATACATGCAGTTGTACACGTCACTGGCTTTTGAATTAGCTACTTTATTGAAAGTATCATCGGATGCAGGGCAAAGACAGGTTTGAATCGTTCAATATTCTAGCTTTCAGTGTCATAAGAGTAGTAGTCGACCTCTTATCACGTAACACTCAATATAATATGAATGTAATAATTCTATACACTATTACACTAACCTAGGCCTTTTACCCCCTCAAGTAAAATGACTTTGATGAATTTGTGCTGCTTCCCTAAATAGTTAAAACATGCTCTTTCGCGAAACGATCTTTATACCGTATGCAATAAGTGTCGTATTGGATTGCACTGCGTAGGAGGCGTGTAAGAAGGGCTGAGTCACTCAGAACCGCTGATAAGGGTTGAGGTATGGCGTCGTTAAGAACTCGTTCGCGAACTGAAATTAGAAGGTGCCGAGAACGCACGGTGTGTGCGAAAATTGTTTATCAGAAGCGATAGGTTTTATGTTTTATTTTGTGTAAGCGGTCGGATAGTGAGTCCCAACGAAAACTGCGAGCCAGAAGATCTACTGTAGCCTTCCTTTCGAAAACATTGCCCTACTTCAGATAACATTATACTGTATTGTAAGGACTTTTTATATATAAAAAATTGCTCGTGGACATACACCTAGATCAGAAACAACTATCCGTGGATCGTACAAATAGTTGCCTCGGATCAGATAGGTTGAGCTCCATATGTGTTTTAAAACAATCACGTTTTAAACCCCAACTTGGTATACAGTGATCGTTAAATATGAGCGCAATACAACATGGCCCCTACGATGTGAAATAATACCATCCCATTCTCAACGAATCGCTTACAGAAACATCGGTACTTATTAAATTTCTTATTCGTTTGGTTTAATTGACGGGATCTGTTGCACAAACTTAACTAACATAATTAAGTTATCTTATATATAAAAATGGATTGCTGTTCGTTATTCTCGCTAAAACTCGAGAACGGTTGGACCGATTTGGCTAATTTTGGTTTTGAAATATTTGTGGCAGTCCAGGGAAGGTTTAAACGATGAGAAATTATGGAAAAACTGCATGGAAAGTCGAAATAGCAACAATTTTATTTTCCCATACAAACTGTACCTGTCAACTATGTCTGTGTAAACTGTCAAACACTTTATGCGTGCGTTTCGAAAATTCTCTTTGTATGTGTTCAGATTGTTGATTATTGATTTCTATGTGTTGAGAAATTCCCTAGATATAATATATATGTCAAAAAAACGTTTGCCGAGTCAGCTAGTCAAATATAATTAAAAGTCGCAACGAGATTGTCTACGAGGTCGAGAACGCTATCATTCCCACCGATAAAATCAAACTAAACGCCGCATGCACGTGGTACTCGTAAATGTCGTTGTGTACATTTCTCCGTGAAATATAACACACTGTATCTACATGGCTGCTCGGTGCGTTTAGACGTTAATCAGGTTATTACTATTCCGCGCGTCGAGGGCCCATTCAGGGGCGCAGTCGGCTCGCACGCTTTCACACAACCCGTTGGCGCAGAGTACCCCGCAACTGGCAAGGGGCGGGCGGCGGGCGAGGGCGGGCAGAGGGGCGCGGAGGGCGGCAAGGAGTGCGCCGACACCGCCCCCGCCATGGCCCGCACCGAATCCCCGGACAACGATTCCGCCTACAGCGACACCGTAAGCTGCATTCCGTAATTATCACTGTACAAACGGAGGAACACCGTAAGCTACATTCCGTGGTTGTCACCTTACAAACGGAGGGTCACCGTTAGCTACATTCCGTAATTATTACAGTACAAACGGAGGAACACCGTGAGCTGCATTCCGTAATTATCACCTTACAAACGGTGGGATCCCCCCAGCTTACTGAACCCCCTGATGATGCTTTTACGTGCTCTATTGAAGAACATAAATTCGAATCACTGCGCAGTATTTTGTTCTCCCGTGCATGATTCTGGGGTGATATTTTCATCCGACTGCGCCAGAAGGAGGTTTACGTTTTTCGATACTATGTATGTATGTGTAATTGTTTGGCACGCTCTGTGGCCTGAACGGTTTTATGGATTTTAGCGTGAGAGATGTTGTTAGACTCGTATTCACTATGAGAGTGACACTGGGTAGGTATATCAAAATAAAAAATTACACAGAAACGTGTACGTTTTTTAAATTATATTTTATTTGTTGTGTGTTCTATTGAAGAAAATAAATTCTAAACAATCGAAATGCTTAGTTTGTGGTGCAGGTGTTTAGCAAAAGAGCGGTGCTTGACACACATTAGATATTGGATTTAGCCAAAAAAAAAAACAATTGTAAAAATTAAACAAGAAATGCTTCAACTTTGGATACATCGATTCTTGGGGTTATTTCCATCATTTACCCGATACAAGCCAAAAAAAACTTTATTAAAAATACATTTTACACACCTGGTCTCCCCTTCCCGATTGGGCAGAACAGCGAGTACTTAGTAATTATACAAATTAGCGTATTACCGTTATCGACTTTTTTGGGGATCTGCGCAGAATTGTAGTGATGGAATCCACTACATCGATCCGTGCGTAACTGTGTCGGTGTTAATAAACCGAAAGGTTAATTTCAAGAGCACGAAAACGACTGCGCAAAGTTTCCACTGCCAGTTTGTGCAGTTACTTCGGCCCGTTCATGCATTTGCAATTACAACACCGCGATTACAAGACTTGTGACATGACTTGTGACATGAGATCGGATCGCAAATAAATAATTGCGATTGCGAATTGATACAGACAATTTGCCGATAGTGAACATAATCAATGTTGCGCAAACGCGAAAGGCTTCACCTGTGCAGAATAGTGGAAATAAAGTTGATTAATTTACCACAAAAAAAGGTAAACAGAAGAGATGGAAATAGACCTTAGAATTTTTGTTCTCGCTCATTAGTTGTCGCAAAAACATTTGGGTAGTCATTGTATTCAGCCGCCCAATAGTCGATGCGATTATAATAAGCAGTTGGTTCGAAATGAACAACTAATTGAATCTTGGTTTTAAATTGTTAATTTTGGATCTGCGTAACACCCATTATTTTCAAGTTGCAAATAAAAACTCGACTCTCTCTATAAAGTTTCAACGAGGGATACTCAAAACGCTTATTGTCAATTGTTTAATGTCTTCGAGTAATTGGAAGCGAGAAGGTTTAATGGCGGTTTGAGAAGTGGGTAGTTATGATCTTTGCGGTGACGGTAGAGAATATATCAAGCAGCAGTTGAAGTCAAAATACAACTCATAATCACTGCGTCCACAACACAGAACTCGCCATCAGAACGCTATAAACTCTTTCGACCCGTGGGGTTAACAAATCCATAGTTTTATTAACGAAAAACAAAACCGTCTTGAAATATCTCGCTCTGTATTCATTTCATAATTGATTTTCAAGAGTTCCCTAATTGTCTCCGGAAAACAAGATCCAATTCCAACGGAATTAATATGGGACCTCATGGGAAGCACCAGCTCCCAAACAAAAAGGATCAATCGCTCAATCGAAAGTACTGAGGTGACAAACATAAAAAAATACAGTCGAATTGAGAACCGCCTCTTTTTTTGAAATCGGTTGAAAAGACGAAATGAACTTAAATTCGAACATGTCATGTTGATCACTATACTGGAGTATATCTGATATCTGAATATCATTTATCCGAATGCCGAACACCATCGTATTTCTCCAGGTTTTCGCGTAGGAAACAAGACGATAAGACAGAAAGCTGCTTCGTATGTTCGCAGGTGTCGATGCTCTCCAGCGAATCCTCCGCTTCGAGCAGCGCTAGCGCCAAATGCAAGGCCCTGAAGATGAACATCCATCAGAACCAAAAGGTAACAAGTGCGATCGCCAAGCTCGTCGCCAAGCGAGCAGGTCCGCCTGATGTTAAGTGAATACCGCCGCCCATGGACATCTACCACACCCGAGGGTTACAGATGCGTTGACAACCTTTCGAAAATTGCGCTCCGGCCACCTCACTCAGCAGACGAAACGCGAAAGTATTGGTCGTTAAACTTATGTCCCACAATCTAGACACATGCTAGACACTATACAGTCTAGAGGCGAACTATTCAAGCACTTTATAAGCAGAATACAATCTAGCCTTTTTTTGGTGTTATTGGAACCCGTTCGTACCCACTATGACCCCCTTCTGTACTTTTGGAGGGAGTCCGGGAACACACTGTTGTTCCTCAGTACTGGGCGTGAGCACGCCTCGCAGAAGGGTAAACCTCCCCCGATTCCCTCACCATCTTGCAACGGCTGCAGAGAACACGGTCTAGCTATGGCAGTATCGGTGTCGGTGAAGACAATAGATTTGGCTTGGCTATTATTCATACTTAAAAACGGGTGAACTTTTAATCACGCATCATCCGCCGACACGGGGAATACTTTGACTTCGGCGCCAAGGGTCGTGGGTTCGATTCCCCTACGGGACAACTATATAAAGTCTAAACGTCCATACAACACGGGATAATGTTATCCTACTAACAGTAGGGCCAGTGTATTTTCAAGAAAGACTTGTCAAAATTTCCGTTTCTTTCCTACCGGGTTGAGCCCTTATCCTTCTACTTACTAGTATAGAGTTACACGACTCATACCACGTTATGTTTATTCTACGACGCGGACCGCCAATATACGGCTAACCGTATATTGGCGGTCCGCGTCGTAGAATAAACATGCTAACATGGGACAGCGTTTTGACTTTCTACTCTAACCAAACTATTCCGGCAGAAGGCTGACAAGATCAAGCTTGCACTGGAGCGAATGCGCGAGGCGAACGTCAAGAAGCTCTTCATCAAGGCCTTCTCCGCCGACGGGTCTTCGAAGAGTCTGCTGGTGGATGAGAAGATGACGTGCGGCTACGTGGCCCGTCTGCTCGCGGACAAGAATCACGTCGCGATGGAGCCGAAGTGGGCCATCGTGGAGCACCTGCCCGATCTCCACATGGGTATGACCTTCGCGCGACCTTCGACCAGCGCGCCTTATCTACTTCTATCTTAAGATAGAGAGGGACTTCCCCGAGCAATTGGTCTAACTCTCTAGAAACGACCCGTACGTAAAACATTAAAAAAAAACCATAACTAATAATTTGGAATTTTTCTAAAGGTAATTGCAGATAGGTGGGTATTATATTAACAAAGACTCGAATTATTTGGACGTATGATGGAATAGGTTAAAAAAAACACGCTTTAATGGTAAACCGAAGTAAAAAGTGAAAAATTCATTCCAATGAAAGAAAGTGATTAACGAGAAAATTATGTAGTCGTTAAAAAACATGATATTAATACTAACTAATATGTAAAGATTATTAATAATTATTAATTAATTATTAATATCGTAAATATTATATTATTGTACAATTGCGTCATTCATATTTTCAAGTAAAGGGCTATAAAAAATTAAAAATTTTAAACAGTCCACCGCTACTATTAACGTAATTCTACATATTGTTTCTAATATGTAATAAAAACTTACATTTATAAAGTAGAACAAAATAAAGTATTATGCAAATGCTTTGTAGTATTGACTTAATTGACTGTCATCTTAGTTCAATTGAATTTATATTAGTGTCATACTATTGGTTTATTTGGTCTTAAATCATAATATAAATAATAACTCGCTCCCATTTAGTATTAGTGTTAAAAAAAACTAACAAAGCTCATCCATCAACGCACTAGTTCCATTGTTTACCGAGAGATGTCGCTATTAACATCAATGTATAAGTATTATTTATGGAAATGACATTGTATGCCACGCCATCTAGTTTCAACGAAATGAACTTTATAAACTCCCAGTAGTGTAATTGTATGCATATCGATTTGCTTTCTGCAATTATTTTTAATGTTTTGCGAATTAATTTCCATTGAAAACTAAATACCACCGAAAGACCTAGTTAAGTCGCTCTTGTGTAATTATTATACCTAATACATTATCATACGTACACGCAGGAGCAGGATTTTTAATAATTTTAATAGCATCGTATTTTTACTTTAGAGTACTTTTACTTACGAGTTAGGCGACTATTGACCTGGCCATTGAGAGTATTGAATAAAAATAGAACTAAAAGTAAATTTAATTCAAAATTATCTGTGCTTGAATTTCAGAAAAATATTTATTATTTTCTATTTAAAGGAACAAAAAACTTAGCCATGTAAAATAATAGCAATGTTTCGTGAGATTTAAATATAAAACGGTACAGCAAAGCTCTTCAGTATACAATAATTTTTTATACCTAGAATAATGTTAGGAAGTATGGCGCAACGAACTGAGGAGAGTTTTCACAACTTAGGGTATGCAAAAACAAAATTAAACACGATAAAATCGAAGTGGCAACTTTTCTTTATGAAACCTTTAAAAGGATCGCGCGAGAAGCCACGTGACAATGTAAACTTATTTTCACTTTTTAATTTTAGAACGGGTGTACGAGGACCACGAGATGTTAGTGGACAACCTGATGCTGTGGACAAGAGACTCCAAAAACAAGATTCTGTTCGCCGAGAGGCCGGAGAAGATATCCTTATTCCAGACACCGGAGAAATATCTTCTGACAGAGGATGATAGAGGTGTGAAATGATCGATTAATGTATCCCTCTGCCTACGGTCTAAACCGAAATAATTAAACATTTATATATTACTATCTGATCCTGCAAACGTGTTGTGGAATTTCGTAAAATACGTTCTTAGCTGACGGCGAAAGGAATGTTCCTACCAAATTTCAAGTCTACGCCTTATAGTTTCGGAGATATCGTGATTAGTCAATTATCGGTGGAAATCTCTATAGATTATTAATAATTATGAATTATTAGTTAATTATTAATATCGTAAATATTATCAGTTCAGCAAATGCAAAATGGGAACAAACACATATTTTTTGTCTAATATAATATTAGCACGATGTATACAATGATTAATAAAAAACACTGAAGCAGTTTCCCAACGGGCGTAGGCAGAGATTATGGATTATCACTCGGAATAATCCCTTCACATAATATGAAAAATTACTAGTTATTTTTTTCCATAAGTAAATATCGTTAATTTATTGATAAATTTAAACGAGACAAAATCTATTGAATAATTTGATGCTATCCTATTGCATTGGTTTCGTATTTGCTGATATTTGTCTAGTAAATATGTATGTACTGTTTGCCGTAGCCGTTGGGAAACGTGAGCATACGCCTAAACTGTTGACGGTGCGTGAATATAATTTTCTAAGTATTTTCTTCGCCTTTAAAATTTATATAAAAATGGACCAAAAGTTTTTCGTCGCTGCTGCAATCGAACCCACGTTCTACCTGATTCGCGCAGACGCTTTAACCACTAAGCTCAAAGGCTCTATTGCTATGTATTTTAACTACATTGTTTTTTTTTTTCCGCATCTCAAGCGATGCTTGGCGCATTTATTGTTACGTTCTTTACATTGGACAAAAAATTTTAAATTTTAAAACGAATTGAAAAGACGTGGGTTAGATTCCCACAGGAAAAACTTTTCGTCGCAATTTTTTCTAATATCATAAATTTTCGTACAAATTTTATAGAAAAGTATTCTGTGACGAACATGGCGTTTTTCCAGTGTCTGACCGTTTACATGTCATACGATATGTGTTCATTTACAAAAGAAACGTATGTTTTAAGTGTGTTTAACAGTTATAAACCACCCATAGTACAAGCGTTGCTTAGTTTGGGAGTAGAGAGCGTTGTGTAAAAATGTGTCCTAAGTATTTGTTTAAGAGGAACCCTCGCGCCGTTCGCAGGTTGGTCCAGCGAGCAGGATGAGCACTCGAGGCAGGTCATCCTCGAGGAGTTCTTCGGGCAGAGCGGCGGCGTCAGCGCGTCCATATCCGGCCACCAGGTGCCGCAGATGGAGGGCCAGCTGTACCTCAAGAGCGAGACCAAGAAGGAGTGGAAGAAGTACCGCTTCGTGCTGCGCCCATCCGGTGAGTTGGTCCTTCGTGACCGGATGCTGTGACGCTGGCGTGACGCTGACGCCGCCGAGGCGAATTGTTCGATGCGATCGCGATGTATCTGATACTTTGAATGTTATATGTTTTTGTGTGTGTGCGTGAAAAGTGCGTGCGAACGTCCACAACGGAGCGGTCATCGTGTTCGTGTAAAAATATACTAAGAACCATATCACGTTCACGCACACATACGAATCTAAGCGAAGCGACGTTCGCTCGGTGAGCTTTCATTAAAAATTTTCCGCGTCTCTTGTATGTGCGCTGTCACGCGTTGGCACGATGTGACTGACGGATCTATGTGCGACCCACTAACGTGTACGACCTTCCCCGTATCAGGGCTGTACTACTCGCCGAAGGACAAGGCGCGGACGCTCAAGGAGCTGGTCTGCCTGGCGACTTTCGACTCTAACGAGGTGTACATAGGGTTGAACTGGCGGAAGCGCTACAAGTCGCCGACCGAGCACTGCTTCGCCATCAAACACCCGCGCCTGCAGCAGCCCAAGAGCGTCAAGTTCATCAAGTTCCTCTGTGCGGACGACCAGCCCACGTTGGAGCGGTGGATCACGGCGATACGCATCGCGAAGGTACCGGCCTCCGTTCGATTGTTTCATTAGGGCTTTGGGTACGGCCCAAAGGGTAAAACGGGACCCTATCACTAAGACTCCGCTGTCTGTCGGTCTGTCCGTCTGTCCGTCTGTATCAGGCGGTGGTGATCTTACGTTCGATGAAGCTTTAATAGTCAAATAAATTAATTATACAAAATACGGCGTAAATTAATTATATAAAAGGCGGTATCTCACGAACGGAGATAGTTAGACACCTGGTTTTTTTTCACCGACGATCTATTTCTGTTGCCTGTATAACAACATAATATAAAAAATAATTAAAGTGGGGCTCTCATACAACAGACATGATTTTTTTGCCGCTTTTACATATTACGGAATCCGACTCGCACTTGGCCGGTTTCAATTGTCTTATGTGAGAAGCTGGCAAGCGGGCTAGCGACTCGCCTGAAGTTAAGTGTTGACCGCCGCCCATTGACGCCACCATTTAATAAAGTTGAAACATAACAGACGGTGGTAGCTTACTTACGTACGTATCAATTTTTATGTAAAACGTTGACGTTTCATAAGAACGCGCAAGCATCTATGTGAATAAATATAATTTTGATATTTATTTTTTTTGGCAGGAAAACTAGTAAACAATTCGCGAAAAGTTCAAACTCATTTTTATTGAGAATTGTTCATCGATCATGTCTATCTTGGAAGAGTTTATTGGGGTTGGACAACCCGTTATTTTCTTTTCTTTTATTATCTATAATAATCTAACGTTACGAGAATTTTGTCACGGGCACAGAGTTAACTTAAACCAAACGCTACAAAATCTATCTACTATAATAAAAATCGTTTACTTAATCAATGTGCAGTGTTCACGGAGAATAATAAAAAAATTAAATAAAAACAATAGGTCATTATAAAAAAAACCGTATGCAGACTTACCACGTAAAACATAACTCCGAAAGCCACGCGGGATGAGTCATCAAAAAATCGATATTGCTACGCACCCCAAGCCGGGCTTCCCTTATCGACCCTAATTACGAATTGGGACAGCTGCACCCCTCAATTCACCCCTGTTAGCACCCCTACCTCAAAATCGTCCCCTCTCGACTTGAAACAAATTAACAAAACGTCAGTCGTTTCAATCCATTATTAGTTAGCCGCTCGCGCAACTGTACATGAAATATCAATCTATTTGACAACTGTCGATATAACTGTCTCCCTTCACTAAAAAAAAGTACTGTACAAATGCAGACCAGTCTATAAAAATCACACTTAATCACTATATAGTATAAAACAAAGTCGTCCCGCTGTCTATCTGTCCCTATGTATGCTTAGATCTTTAAAACTACGCGACGGATCTTGATACGTTTTTTTCGCGAAAGGTTTATATGTATAATACATTACAACCGTGCGGTTGGCTAGTTTTATATGATTATTTTTTATGTATAAAATATGTACATATTTATATCGAACACTATAAACTTAATTGATTTATTTTAAACGAATCTAATATCATAACGATGCAAATTTAGTCTTTATTTATGATATTAATTTTTATAGTGCTATTCTCTGAACTTAATGAAATATACTTGAACCGGAGGGGCAGATGGATTTCAATCTATTTTAGACATATAAGACCTCAATTGTATCGAGGTCCAATAATATCAAACTATAAATGAATATACCCAAATAGTTAACACCTTATGTTTCTCGGGGATTATAGTTGCTTGGATGAGAACAATTTTGAAAGCGATAACGCACAGCAAAAGGAACTAATTTTGCTTCGTTATGTGTAGTCCAAGAAAACGATCTACTTGTGGACGCAGGCATATCGATAATCTCTGTCTAACTTTCGTTGTGTGTGTGACATGACTGTTACGTATGCATACTTCAACATATGATATGGCATTATGGTTGCTGTTAATGTTTGGATCCACTGACCTTCATTTCTATTGCAGCATGGCCGCCAACTGCTGGAGAACTACCGCTCGCTGGTCGAAGAGTTGACGCAGGAGGACCTGGATCATCTCGCCCATGCGCGCTCGTGCTCTGTAAGTATACGGGCAGACACAATTAAAACTAGGCCTTTTACCACATTGTACTAAACAATAAACACAATGGAAGTATGGTTTACCATCAGGTGAACCACCAGCTCGTATGCCCCGTTTCTCACATTAAAAATAGATGTTCTACCTATGGATGGAATATTGAACTTTCACCGAACTCATGAGATTCTCAAAACCAATAAGTTTTACGAATGCGTGATCGTGTAATGGGGGTTACCCTTCCATTTGGCATCATCGTAACCATTCCAGCTCGTTCTAGTCCACTGCTGAATACAGTCCTCACCTGCCGACTGCAACCATCGATCAAGCAGCATCCATCGATTATCATGACATCAACATATCCATCAGTTTGCTTTTGGGGTCGCTAGTGTGCTAGACCGCGATGGCCAGAACAAAACTGTCCGGCCGATACAAGGCCTAATAACCTTGCCAGTAGTTACAGTTAACTTTCGATCGACGAACTGCACCAACTCACCGTTGCCCACTCGGCCGCAGATATCCTCGATCCCGGCGAAGGCGAGTGGCAACGCGGCCGCCGGCTCCGGCAGCCCCGCCCAGTCCGCGTGCAGCGGCGCCAGCGTCGCCAACTCGGACATCAGCAGCGGCAGGTCGGTGCCACTGGAATGACGACCTTATCGTCAACGGGGAACGGTCGACGGTTGCTTGCTCGTAGGCCGGCCCGTGTTGCTGGGCATCCTGGCATCTGGTCATCTATTTTAGTGAACCGGTGGTTTTGATTTTTTGACCCTTCACTAAGAGTTTGAAGCATATAGACTATATTGAATATAGGAAAAATTCTCGTAACCGTTATATGCTACGGTTGGCCGTCTACGTAGCACCCAGGCGTGTCTAACCTCTGCTACGGTGCTCGTCCAATAAGTCTACGAACAAATGCAGTCACCGTTACAGTTTCCGAACAGTACCGTCTAAAAGAAAAACTTTCCTTGGACGCTGTCAACTAGTTCCACACTGTGCATTGCCTTATAATAAACAAGATTAAATTTTCTAGTAGAATCCCGTCAAACATCTAAAGTGTTAAGTTAAATTAGTAATATTTAAAGCTATGTACCTTTTTTTGCGAATTTATTTATTTTTTGAACTCACTAAACGTTTTTTGCGTCTCACACGGCCCAAACCTATCGCTATGCGTTATTATTGCTATTTCATGCGATTGTCATAAAACGCTATTTCTTATATTGCTGCAGTTTATTTAAAATAATTCCCATGTATACCAATAAATAAAATTAAATATAAACCAATAAGGTTTAAATTATTAACTAACACTAGTTTAACTAATATTATACACTTCTTTACAATTCATGACTTAATCCGTAGGACCCATCATCATCTAGAGATTTGTGTAAACCGAGAATTTCTTAATAGTATTAGTAAGTAATACTCAACATAACTGTGGTAGGGCCACGCGTCTCCTCAGTTGCACGCATGGGCAGGTCCGTCTAGGGAAGTACCACGACCTCAGAGAAGAACGATGAGAACTGGAATTATACTTCTGCGTTTCGTCTGTTGAGTGAGGTAGCCGGGGCCCACTTCATTAAAAGGTGGCAACGCATCTACAACACTATGGGTGTTGCAAATGTCAATGGGCAGTGGTTATCACTAAACACCCGATGAATCGCCTGCTTTAAGGCGTTGATCAAACATTGTTATCAATCGGGATCCGGGTTTGCTTCTAAATTTATTTAGATGGGCGTTTGGTGGAAAAACGCGATTTTACAATAGCGCCATCTTTTAACGTTAGTAAAAACTTGCGTTCTTGCTGATTGATGCCCACTACTACCACCAAAGCTTGAGAGGTAAGGCACTATATGGCATTTTACGAATATGTATAACCTTATCGAAGAAATTTATCCAAACAAACACTTTTTTTTTAAAATAATCCGAGAATAACTCTGTCTTTTTTAAAAAGTGTTTGTTGTTGGATTGACATAACTTCCCTCATTCTACGTCGAATTGATTGAAACACAGTTTTAAAGTTCTTCTTTAACGCCATATAAAATAGAAAAATAGACAAGTAGAATAAAGAAAACTTTTTCATGAAAAGCCTTTCGTTTAAAAAGAAATATTACGAAGAATGTACGATAACGCCATCTATTGGCATTTTTTTTTAAATGAAGAAGAAAAAAACGAAGTAAATTAATGGCGTTATTTAATTCGAAATAAGACAGATTTCATTGATAAATATTTAAAAAGAACTGTTTTTTTGTCCAGTCGCCCACTTTTAATTCGATATAATACTTTTATTACAAATTATTATTAATCCGTTCCGTGACTAATCACGGTACAACAAAAGTTTCATAGGGTTAGTTTAACCTATATTATGTAAAAGTCAATTTATGTATATTCCCTATGGTCTCCTAAACGGCTGGCCCGTTTTTGATGAAATTATCAAGTAATCTTTAGATCATCGCAGCGGGTGATTCTATGAGGTTAGGTAGCGATTGGATAAACATTTTTTTTTTAAATAAATGGTAACCGTCGCACTATATAATAGTTATATATAAATATTTACTTAAATGGACTTCTATGATTCTTACTGTTACTGTTTTACTTCTCTGAACTGGTTTTATTTGCAAACTTATTTAAATAAACATTTTAATATCACCTTCGATGTTTTTTTATTGGCGCAGTGGATAGTGTACCTGTCTTGCGCCAGAGGGTGGAGGGTTCGAGCCCACTACTATAAAAATATTGCGATTTACAATAGTGTTTATCTAATGTCTGGGTGTTTATATTATACGTTTAAGTATGTTTATCGGTTACCAAGCTTCGCTTTTAGGACTAGATAACGTTCTATATGTACTATGTCCCTAATTATTGCCTCACTGGCAACTGTTTGCTGTTCTGCCTTGCGATTGATTTACGGGTAGGCGTGGCACGCGCTCTTCGCCTATCTGAACTGTTGACGGATTGCAGACATTCCCGTGCGTCGTCGTCCAGTTCGAGTGGATGCCTCTCCGACGGGGGCACTGCCTCCGAGAGCGCTTTCGACTGCGAGTTCCCTATGGGTGAGTATGGGGCAACGGGCACTATCTGAGCCCCAGTACTGGGTAACGGGCACTCTCTCCGAGCCCCAGTACTGGGTAACGGGCACTCTCTCTGAGCCCCAGTACTGGGCAACGGTGACTCTCTCTGAGCCCCAGTCCTGGGTAACGGGCACCCTCTCTGAGTCCCAGTCCTGGGCAAAGGGCACTATCTCTGAGTCCCATCCCTGGGCAACGGGCACTATCTCTGAGCCCCCGATGTAAAAATAGGAGTGTTGTAGGTTTGACGTGTCTGGGTTTTGTTTTATGTGAGATGGTGGCAAGAGAGCCGGCGGTGCACCAGATGGTGAGTGACAACCGCCGCCCGTGGGCACTTCGCAACAGCCGTAGGGTTGCAGATGCGCTGCCACCTTATAATAAAGTGTGCCCCTGCCATCTCACTGACCAGAAGAATCGCAGAAGTATAACATCTCCAATTCACGCCGTGAACGCTATCAAAGGTCTATAGTGTAGCCCTCATGGTCTATCATAAGGTCTACCGTATGAGGCGTACCCCATGGTATGGTCACTGAAAGACTAGAATCCAACCTTTATTTCCATTTATTAAATAAAGGCACTGTACTTAAACAGATGGAACTTTCGTCCTTCGTTAAGTGCAGAACCTTTGCTAAAGCATAGTTGACTAACTCGACCCTATTGGCGCTGTAGATACTGAAGCGGTCTCCCAAATCAAAGGGCCGACTTTAATCCCCCTACTGGATAAATATTTCATGTTGAACATAGTGTTGTTTCAGTGCTTTGTATGTATTTGAAAGAAAAGTATGTACCAGTGATAATGCGCACCGGCCGTTGATAAAATTTATTTCAAAAACTATGTTTGACGCCGGATTATAACAGAAAAAGAATTAAGTTGTCATATTCAGTTCAAAAATAAATGAAAATAATTTTATTACAAAAATACTTAATAAGTCAAATAGTGACTTAGGAATCGACATTGTGATAACATTAAATGTCGTTTCTTTACTTACAGGTAAAGTTGTAATAGTAAAATCATTTATTTTTGTTATTTTAATTATTATTTATGTAATAGATTCAACATCTTACAATAAATCTTTACTTACAGAGAAACTCAATTGTGTTTTGATAGCTGTGTCATCCAAATCACTGAAAAAGATTCTTATAAAACGACATTTAATGTTATCAATCACAATCATATTACTTTTAGGCAAATAAAACAACATAGATAAATAAGACACGCACACATGCAAACACCCATACGCACACTACCACGCACAAAAACATACACAAGAACAAAAACCCGTACCATAGTGGTTTAAAGTTAAGTGTTAGCTTTAATCTCAACGTAATTATATTTATATTCTAATTAACTCTTTCTCAAATATAAAGTATTAGCTGGTCCGCCCAACTTCGACAGCGTCAAATCTATCGGGTCCATGTCTGGACTTTTAACATAACGCCATCTATTGGACAGTTACTCAATCGAGACGATAAATTTATCTTATACCGCCATCTGTACAAATCTTATGGAACTCGCAGATAATTATAACTCTTTATCCTATAATAAACAAATAATTTTCAATAAAAAATATGGTGACTATAAATTAATTTATTAACTATCCTATTTCCATCGTTGGAACCAACTGCACACAGAATTTGATCCAAAACCGGTTCAGTTTAGGAGTTCATCGCGGTCAAGCAGAAGACACTAAATTAAATATACAATAATAAAAATTACGAAATCAACATTTGCAGACATCACTTGGAATACATATAGTACTGTGATGAGGAATACGGAATTATTATTATTAATGTCTATATCCAACAGGCACGATAAAGCGCAAGCCGTCTATGAAGCCCAACATCCCGCTGACATGGATGACGAGGCAGCTGAAGGAAATGGCGGAGACGGACTCGACGCCCGGCGAAGGGGAGCCCGACTGCGGGACCCTCACGAGACGGCCCCGACCAAGGGACGACTCCACACTGAAGCGACACCACGCGGGTAAGCACACTGAAGGCTCCTAAGAAACTTTAAAGGACTATCTTTCGTTTTGCGTCCCGATAACTCAAAAGCTGCAATAGATTAACCAAATACATCTAATCAATTAATCTCTTGTCCATTTTAACCAAAAAACAGAGCTCAGAAACGATCCTTGGACACCAGCACTTGGTATGGAAAAGCATCAACAAATTGTTTTATCTCTAGTATGTTCCATCGTAATTGGCAACGTATCCCATTCTTCCACTCTGTTCGCTACTTCATCTGCATTGAGCAATGTTACTGATCTTCTATCGTTTGTCAACAGAGTCGGCCGACAGCGCGGTGTATGCAACAACGACCGGTGGCGGTCACCTGAGCACCGGCATAAGTCCGGTGCGCCACGAGCCTACGCCCGCCTACGTGCACTACGAGACTATTCAGCGCGACAACTTCCGCACCAGCGTAGACACCGACTCGTCGCTCTACGGCTACGCCGCCGTCTACGACAAGGTGCAGCGGCCGGAAGTGGCCAACGTAGAGGAGCTCCCGCCGCCGCCGCCCGAAGACGTGCCGGACGCCATGTTCAGCTCCACACTGAGCCTGGACTCGCTGCCGCCGCCGCCGCCGCCGCCGATGGACCCCATCGAGGACATCTGCGGCTCGCAGCTGAGCCTGCCCCCGCCGCCGCCAGAGCACGCCATCGAACCGCACACCGGGCGGGTCCACGACATCGTGAGCCAACTGACCACGCAGCAAATCGAGCAAACGGCTAGGGCCGGCCAATCGCGCACCTCCCGCAACCCCGATCAGACACGCTCCTTCCCGAGGCAGCCGTCCCTGGACAGCGTCCACTCGGAGGCGTCCAGGACGTCGTCCCTGCACTCGGACAAGAGCGTGCACGGACAGACGGCCGCGTACGGCGCCTGCCTGGTCGAGCTGCAGTCGAAGAAGCTGACGAGCCCATCGATACAGAGGAAGCTCACGGAGCCGGGCAAGGAGCGCACCGGCTCCGTGAAGAAGGTCAACTTCGCCGACGACCTGCCCACTTGCTCGGAGGGCAGGAAGGCCAAGAAGATCACCTTCAACCTCAAGGAGCCGTCGCCCCCCTCGCCGCGGAAGCCGCCGCCGCCGAAACGCAACGAGAGCACGCGCCTCTCGTCGCCCAAGAAGCTGGCCGAGTCGAACAGCAACCCGCCCAAGGAGTTCCTCAAGGACCTCCAGCGAGTTATGCGCAAGAAGTGGCAGGTGGCGCAAAAGTGCAAGCTGGAGCCGGCCACCACTCCCCACGAGGTGCTCGGCTTTCGCGAATACCCGCTCTCGGAGGACTACAAGGAGACCAGCGTCTCCATGTGGGTTCAGGAGCACTACGGCTCGGTGGAGGAGCCTTTCTACGAAAACATGTATGGCAGGGAGGTCACTCCTCGCGAGCAGCCGAAGCCCGTCAAGAAGCGCCCGCCACCGGCCCCCCCGAGGAGGAGCGACTCCACACATCTCTCTTCCCATTCCCTTCCCTCCGTGCAGCACACCGCTTAAAGTGGCCCAGTCGGACAGTGTCAATTAGTGTAGAGAGCGCTGTCTCCATGTAGCATGACATTCTGTATGTCGTATTAGTGGCAGTTTTTGCATCGTCTGTTGATTTGCGTCTATTATGTAGTATTGTGAGTGAAGAACCGCTGAGAACTATGATGACGATCCCTGGACAATTGTGATAGTTTATGGCGTGGGGACGGTTGGTGATGTTCGGACGATCGGTAAGTTTGTACGGCTGTTGCGATACCCGCCGCTGCTCGTTCGACTGTTAGTTGATTTTTAACAATTTTATTGCCAAGTTGGACGAGGACGACAGAACACAGTTCTGGGAGTGAGCGGAATGTTACCCAAAATGTTATTGGGGGTCCACAGAAATGTTAAGGTGGTAAAAGTTAGCGGTATGTAATAACTTGAATGGCGGTGCTATTAAAGAAAGGTATAGTAAAGTATGTAGGATTGTTCCCGTGGGTCCACTTGCTTCTACACTTTATCAGCGAAAGCAGTGTGTTAAATCGAAAACGTTACTTATAAGGAAAAAAACCTCTCCTCTCTTAAATAAAAATAAAATTGTCAATGTAATCCTATACAATAGTCCCGAAGTATTTCTGCCTATTGTTTAGTTATTACAAGACAAGTGGACCCCACGAGATGCGTTCATGACACATGTTGGGATTTTGTCAATTTTATATTATGTTCCTAGCTAAATATTAAACAAGATACAAACATGTGTTCTACCTGATGCCTCTCTTAAATTGAGTATTGGTAGTATTGTTCTATTATAAAAAAAAAATTTTCACAATCTTATGCCCAGTTTCTGAAACACTGGTCATCGTAGATGTTAACTAATCAGCTGTCAAATGGCTTTTAAAATTGCCATTTGAGTTGCCAAAAGGATGGTTGAACTATTTGAATTGATCATTCTGTTCAATACAGAGTTTCATCATCCCTTTGGCAATTAAAATGGAAATTGAAAATCCATTTGACAGCTGATTAGTTGACATCTACGATGATCAGTCTCAGAAACCGGGCGTTAGTACAATAGTCTGATAATGTCTTAGAGTAATTGTTCCATAAACTGAGAATGTCTTTAGAGGAATTCAATTGATTTGAATAATACAAAAAGTAATATATATTTGCATTTCAAATCTAGATCAAATAGTCTTATTGATATAATCATTAGTCAATACTTTGAACCCTGCCTTTAGAAGATATCAATTTTATGTGTTAGCATTAAGAGAGGCAGCGGTTACATCTTGACGCTGATAATTATAGGAATTTCATGTCAGCTATGGGTTTTTATTACATATAGAAAATAATGTAACATGGACACATTTGTGTGATTTGTTACTATAAATAGGATATTTTGCTTAAGACTTTGTTTTAGCACTTGTAATGATTGTATAAAAAGGGCTGTGCCATATTACTGTATGTTGCTAAACATTCATTCCTTTATACATATAAACGGCTAAATATTTGTTCTGTCACCAATATGCACGGAGATGTCATCTTTTCCTAGCAGTTATATTTGTTGTATGACATTAATTGGAAATCATTTCATTCCCTCTTGAAAATGACTAATCATATACTTACTCATAGTCCATAAATAGTGAATTAAAATTGATGGTTCTAAGTGATATGTAAGATATGTGTAGCGTAGTCCAACCTTACATTTTCTATAATAATATTATATGTGTGTAATTTAAGGTCCTCCCGTGTCACCACATTTAAACGTATCAACGTTCGCCCTCGATGTCGAAGAAACATTAAAAAAATATCAATGCTTCACATACCCGCGACGCCCTCCTCAATTCAACTTTCCAAATGACACAGTCCGCGTACTAATAAGAAGCGTCCACTGTTAACCGTGCATCCGTTTGCCGACACAGAGTTCCGCACTCGATCACCATTTTTATTGGCCATTGGCCATCATTTCACCGATTACGATGACAGCTCGTGCGAGCGCGCTCGTCGATACGTCAAGACTGAATTATTGCCGTGTAGTTGACTGACAATAAAACTTCGTCCGGAAACCGATGAAATCTCTCTCGGCGCTTCGGTGGATAAAAGCTACTGTACTATATAGTGCACTAGTATACTAGTATGCTAGTAAAGCTTACCACATCGTGCCACAATCCGTTTCGTATGGTGGAAAATAACATTTACCATCGAAACGCGTTAATGGCGTCCCCTCAACGTCAGCGAGAGATTTACGTTGGCGTTTTTGATATTACTTTTTTAATACCAGACCTGTATCTAACTACTGCTGTAAAGAGAAAAAAATGAAAACATAAAAAAAAAACATTCTTCCTAGATTAGCCATTCTGAGAGACTGTGCAAATTTAGCTCATTAACTCATTGAACTCCCTTCGATGTATCATCCATTACGTTTTTTGTATTATTCGAATAGAATAGACAATGACGACTTACTCAAAGTTGGTAAACAGCGTAGATGAGTTATTCTAAATAATCATGATAGTGTTAAAGATTAATTGTGCCGTTTAGGACGTTGTTGTAATCCAAATGTTAGGTTAAATCGACTCTCGGGCGAATAGGGTATTTGATTGCTTCCGTCTTTCCGATGGCACGATACGCACGCGAGAAGATATACTTCTTTGGCGAAACAAACGGGGCCGGATTTAGGGGACCGGGGCGACAGCCCCGGGGCCTCCACAAACGAGGGGCCCCCACAGTAGAGACTTCGAAAAAAAAATACAAATTCAGACTAATAAACAATAGTAAACAACTCCTTTCATATTTTTTCGCGTTTTACTTTTACCTACAGCACTTTGTTACATTACTTTGTTGCACATGATTACATTAAATATTAACAGAAATCAATAGAAAATAATTTGGGGCTTAGGGGCCTCCACTCCTTTGTTGCACCGAGGCTTCCGGACCTCTAAATCTGGCGTGGGAAACAAAAGAAAAATAATTAAAAATGTTATCCCCTGTGACATCACATGCAATTGATAACGGTCTCATTAAACAACTCGGGGCTTAGGTGATGCTAAATTGTTGGTTGCCGTGGTAATACCGTAAAGCAGCCGATGTTGGCCGCATTGCAGCCAACCTCATCATACCGCTTTTAAAAATCGTCGTAAACTTTTACACATGATTTTTCCGAACGCCCCAAAAGAAGTGTAACTTCAATGAAAGCACGGAAAACCGCTCCGTGAACTGCCCATTAGTTGAGCAAGTGAAATACCCTTTCGCCGTGTTAATAGCGTAAGTTTGTGTCCCAATATTCAATGTACTTACACGTAATAATGTAATTGATGTTTGACAGACATTCTGGTGTTTTTAAATGTGAAATAGTTGTAACACTAATTATTACATAATATGTCATTTTCATACATGTAACATTCCTAAAATTATTAGCTGTGTTAGAAAATAAACTGAACCATTGGAAATTTTTGAAAAATGTTTTGGCAATTGATTAACATTATGTTATGAACTTTTTTGAACACTTTTGCTGAGTAACCAGATTAGATCCAGAAATAATATCGCATCTGCAGCTGACGCCTTGTATAAGACTTTTTTTGTCACGTCCATATCTATACATAATGTCATGAATTTCATATAACTGAAGAGACTAGACTTAAATTTTGTACACATGAGGCATTCCTTCTTTCTGTACCGCTTTTTTGACCATATAATTATTATCAAACGTTTTGAATTTTCAAACGTTTTAGATTAAGTTAAAGCAGTTTTCATTTCAAGATGAAGCCTTTAGTGGTTTGACCCCACTTTATGAATGATTTATTTAATGCCTCGTCATTTTTAAGATGTTTTAAATACTGTTGTAATTGTTTGCATTGTAAATAATACGTTTAACTGTTTCGTTGCACATATCTATACAAATGGTTATCTTAAATTATTGTTCGTATTTCAACTACGCAACCTTTCGGTGAACATTCGGAATGATTTTAAGTACCTATTTAATTTTATGTAACGCATTTATTAGTAACAATAATTATTTTTAAACTGTACAGAAGCAGAATAAGTGTAACATTAATTATTACTTTGTATATTTTTTCAAATATATCAAAATTCCAAATAATGTTTGTTTTATTTTGCACCTCAATGTATAATATAGGTTCAAAGAATAAGCTCCCGTTGGGAAAAAGCTTTAGGTCGATTGTTCGAAAAGTTATGCAATTGTTAACCAACGAATTTTTACCGGATCTCCGTTTACAAAGGAAGGTGAGACAAAAATTAAATAATTCACGTGTTTTTTGTTTTGTTTTGGTTAGGAGCCCAAATCTACACAGAAGGTTCAGACTCGGTGGTATAATCGTTTATTGAAATAAAAAACAAAGGTTTTTTTTCCAAAAAATGAAATTCATTCTATTCCCTAAAAAACAGAACGTGTTGACGATGCGGTAGTCATTTATAAATACCTAAATTTTACTGTGCACGAACTTGTGTGCGTGTTGGTTATGAATGATCGCGCGTAAAATAAATGAGCGTATAAATCACGCACTTTTTGAGATAAGTTCAAATGAATGTAATTAATAACTTAAAGAGTGATTTTAAATATTTATCATTTTTTATCTTATCCTTTAAACGAGCAATTCTTGTATATTATATACAGCGTGTCGTTACCATCGCGACAATAAATGAACACACATATAGGGGATAACTTTTTAAAGTTGTATTAAACATTTAAATTCTTTAAACATCAATATTTACAGAGTTATTAAATTTCCAAAACAAAGAATTTTAGAACACCCTTACCTATAAAAGCGTAACGTAAAGTTCATTTGTAAAGGTCACAAAGCATTTGAATTGGTTGAATAAATTTAAAAGAGACAAAACATACTGTTAGAAGGAGAGGCTTGTAATACGACGCTGTGCGCGAGTTGTATAGGATGTTACAAATTTTGTTTCTTTTTTACTTAATTAGTTTGTTTGAAAATATATTTTTTAATTATGGAGGCGAAAAACGTTACTATATATTTTTTTATGATTATTGGCAAGTAGCGATAGACGTGTGTTCATTTATTGTCGCGATGGTAACGACACGCTGTATATATATATATAATTGGAATCATAATATATGCGTAGATTCGGGGGCGAAAAATCGATCTGACTAGGTTTCATTTTTAGAAAATGTCGTTTTATCCCACTTTTCAGGGAATGAAAGTTATTATTCGAATACGAACGTGGTTCGTATCAATCATTTACACATTTCATATTTTTTTTCTTCATTGCTTTTACGTCGGTAAGATCGAAAAAACAGTTCATATTTTCTTATTATGCATCGGTTTCATTACTTATGCATATTTCATTACTTAGTAATTTGTATCTAAATGTAATTTTCAAAATACACGATTTACCAAAAAAAAAACAAACCGAGCAAAGTTCGGTCCTCCAGGTACTATAATATTATTTATGTGTAGAATGTAATAAAAAAAATAGATTACTTAGAATAGACTTAGAAAAAACACCCTGTATATACCTACTAAACTAGATTACGCATAGAATGCTTTTTAAAAATTATATTTTGTTTATTTATTGTAATTGTTTTAAAATTAACAAAAAATTTTATATTCAAAAATGTCGTTAAAATATTTTTTTTATGAAATGTTATGTTATTGCTGTTTTTGCAAATAATAAAAATGGCACAAAATAACGTTGCAAATAAAAAATACCCGATAATTAATCATTTAATTAATCCGATGTTTACGAATTATTGCCAATGATTTTATTTCTTTAAAATCATAGATAATTAAAAGTTCGGAGTTCTCACTATCAGCAGATTAAAAATATAGCAATGGGAATAGGATAACCAATGACTTATCTTTATACATATAATTCTTGTTCTTCTGTACATATGTATGTCAATGAACTCCTCCTAAATGGCTGGACCGATTTACGTGAAACTTTTTGGGTGTCTTCAGGTGGATTTGAGAATGGCGTAGATTCACAAAGTTATTATATTTAAGACGTGTGTAAAAGACGCGTGTCCGGTACGCTAGTTGTAATATAATATTTTATTTCAATAAATATGTTACGATTTATTTATTTTGATTGATTAATAGTTTAGTGGAATGTTATCCGTGTCTTATAGTTTTAATTAATTTACATTAACCGATAAATTATGTTATCTTAACTTTTAGATTTCACAACTTCGAGATCAGACACATGTAACGATCAAATCAAATACAAATTCGTGAATCTCCTCTTCTCATGATGGGTATTTCGGCCGTCTTATACGAATAAACTACGCATTCCAGAGTTCATCGGGTTCTCTGTTACCTCCTTTACCAACCAAGCTATACTCTATATATCTTGGAGCTCCTTGCCCGATAACGTAAGAAACGCAAAAAGTAAGCCATCCTTCAAAATAATGGTCCTTGAACACTTATTAAAGACAACCTTGACTTAAGATATAGACTATAATTAAAAATAGAGGCAAATCGTTATTTATTTATAAAACAATTAGTATACATCTTTTTTTACACATACAACAAGTATACATTAACAATTATACATATAATTTCTAATTGTTAAACTAAACGTATAACCCACACCAATGTCCGCAAAATAATATTAAGTTAAATAAAATAAAAAGAGTAAGGTTCCTAGCCTAATTTGCATATTACTTTTTAAGTATTAGTGTAACCATTCTTTTAAATTGATTTTTGGAAAGTGAAAACAAATCACAATTCATAAATTTTTTGGTTTATATAATTGCATTTGTTCTACACTTTTTAGTGTAGAATAATCGGGGCACGCGTGCAACGCGTATGGTAACTCTTCTTGGTACAATGTAAGCAATCCTGTTACTAAGCTCCATACAGTCGAATTTATTATTACATTATCCATATAACAGCATAGCCATAGCAAGAGTGCGCCTGGACTCCAAACACAATGACTCATATTTTTCTAATAATTGTACATAAGAAAGCCTAGCGTGAAAACATTTAAGTGCGTAAGAATTTCTTTTGTACAATCTCTAATCTTGAAATGTACTTTTCATAGAAGGGATTCCAGATTGGAACAGCAAATTCTAATTGAGAACTAACCAAGGTTTTGTATAAGAGTAGGAAAGTCGAAGGACGCTTAAAGTCGTTGGTCATTCCTACATATACACATACATCTTTATATATATTTAAGTATTCTTATTAACACATCCTCTCACCACTCTCACACCTGGGTTCGCTTGTAGAGAATGCCTTTGAGCATGAAGTTCGTTAAGGTTAATAAAATAAATAAATAAATAAATTATACTTGAAATATCTTATATTGCAATAAATAGTACAGGCTAATTGCGATACATTTTTGTACACTGTCTACACTAATGTCGTTCATAAACGTAGTGATTACATTCTCTTTGGTGTCGTTGAAATTTGACAAGACGTCAACAACCATCACATTTATACGCAACTTATTTAATTATACATATTAATTAAATTATCTACGTTTTTGCGAATGGGTGACGATGGTAATAATAAAAATATTAAATTAATTACTGTATTAATTATAAATAGGACCCAACCAGTAATTTTAATAAAAATATAAAAATTACTGGTTGGGTCCTCAATGCTTCGATATTTATATATGTATTATATACAATATTTATAGCTATATGTTTCATCGATCATAATATTTATTTTATTTATGCAATATATATTTATATGTTTATTTTTTATCTATAAACCCAACCAGACTAGAAAACAAAGAAATAACCCCTCGAAAATATTAAATAGAAATAAGAATCATAAATACACTTATTTCAAAATAGTAATTGTTTATGTTATATTTATTATATTAACGAATGAAAAATGGGAAATATTCCGAATAGTACGTCTCGTTTTTCAAGCTAGATAAAAAATAATTTAATCTATAGAGAAATGTTAATAATTAAATATTATATAAGTTATAATCAATGAAAACCACTAGATTATGAGGAAAAAATTAACAAAGTTTTTAAATTTCATACAACTGAAATCCGTCATTACTGTGCGTCCATTATTCATTATAGACTATTATTTTAAGTTAAAAACTTACGTTTTCACTTTTTACGTTTTAAAGTGACACAAATGCACAGATATATCACAAAAACACAAGTTTCTACTTCATGAACATGTATTATTAACAATTTCTAATATTTAAAATTTGTGACTTAGTGTACACTTAATGTCTCGAATATTAGGTTCAAAATGAGTCACAGATCCGACACAGAGCGATCCGACTCGGATAGGTTAGGTTAGAAGGTTAAGGCGGTTATTGGGAGCTTGGCTCCCGCCTTAGCCTCCAGAAAACTTTAGTGTAACAGTACTTTTAGAATTTTTAAAGACTCTTTTTTAATAATGCGAAGGTTATAATTTGGAAAAGTGTGTGAATTCGTAAATTTATACATGTTGTCAAACACAAAATGGCGGATTTATTTAGTGAAAATAACAAGTTGTAAATATTTTTTTTTTATTAAAAGTGTTTGCCTTGGTTTTCATGTATTTAATATTTAATTATTAACGTTTCTCTATCGATTAAAATTTTTTTCTAGCTTGAAAAACGAGACGTACTGTTCGGAATTTTTACCGATTTATAAGCCAAAATATGCCCTTACCCTCGTGCATTACCAACGTTAAATGTGGCATAGGTCATAGGCTAAATAGAAAATCCAAGCACTCAGATAGGCGTGAACGTTTATATATAAATGTATAATTACGAACTCGTACAAATTACGCATGAAATCGAGGTCAGTGGTCGAGGACCGAGAGGCGGAACATTATCTTATTGAGAGTGATAATCGATTCATTACTAAATCCATGGGAATACTCGGTACGCTCCCTTTGTATCGCAGAGAGCTGTAACTGCTGCACTCCAGTCAGCGACTACCTTGCTAACAAGGCTCGGAAATACCGCCCTAGTCCTGGTGCCCTTGCCTTTGAAGACTGGCTCCGGAACCCGTTCATCTGGCTGCATTACGTCCCAAGCAATGATGGCTTACAGCTCGCCGACTATGTACTGAGGTGACATATGACAATACAACGTCGATTTAAAGGCACTACAGACGTTCACCGGGAAACATTTTGGCAGCTTAGCTTACAACAATTGGTCAATTGATTACAAAATGGTCATAAATTGGTCAATTAATTTTGATAATTGTTCAATGTTATTTAAGTCTCAATAACAAACATTAAAAAAGCTAGGTACTTAAACTTTTCCTGGTAAAGCACCTTAAAATACTAATTTTGCAATATCAAGCAAGTTCCTAGGATGTTAAGAAATACACACAATTGGTCAGAAGATTAAAATAATTGGTCAACATTATAAAAATAATCATAAATTTCAAGGTAGTTATGCACACACCCGGACGCCTTATTACGACTGTCAGCATTTGAGATGTGTTTAGACGTCACATTCCTAGATGATAAGCTTTAGACTAAATAATAAACAATCAGTTCTCATGGTCTGTATGGGAACCGATTGAATCAATTCGTCTCTTGACTAGCATCGCGAGAGCACGTATTCAATTAGCTCTTAAGAATTAGTTTTAATTATTGTTTTTAAAAAGCGTTTTTAACGTTCCCAAAACTTATCTAGGTAGTTTGATTGGATGACCCGCTTTCAAAGACAAAAACCATTGTTGCAACAACTATGCAAAAGACAGGTCAGAGTATTCCGGCAATCGGTCAGCTCAAGATAACAGCTACTCGGTAGCACAAAAGACAATAGAAGGCTGAGATAAGACGTCATTGGCCTTTTGGACACGAAATATTGTAGGATGATTAAAATTTAATGGCTGTTTATAAAAAAAAAAAAATAAATAAATAAAAGAATACTTTGGACCCTAATATTGACAAATTACCTAATTGGTCAACCAGGGATCAATTTATCTACTAACATTTTTCATTCACATACATTTCTTTTTAAGCTTTTTTAATTTGTTACACTCCAATCATAACTGGTTAGGTTTCGTGACCAATTCAGACTACTTTATTAGAGTTTAAATTTTGTTCCGCCTCATTGTCCTGCTCTTACCCCACCTATGTGGGGTCTGCACATATTTTTTTCATTTTTTTTAAAAACATTGCCCTTACTTTAGGATAACATTATCCTGTGTTGTAGGGACGTTTTACAAACATAAATTTCACGCGGATAAACATCCAGATGAAAGAATAGGAAAGAAAGAAGAGGAAAGAACTATCTGTGGGTCAACCAAATAGTTCATGTGAACATGAACTATTGTTGTAACAAACAACCTGACTCACAAGTTGTTTGTTTATGGAGAAGGAGGGAAAGGAGAGAAAGGATGAACTCTTTCTTCCTAAAGCGTCCATCCAGAAAGTGGAAGTGGATAAGTCTCGATGCTTCGATAAGAAATGAGGTCGTCTTCATCATTACGACCTAGAAGCGAATACTCAATGATGTGTATTGTTAAGCTCTTGGGCTGGGCCGAGTTTGGCGTCAACGTCAATGGCGAGTACATCACTCGGCTTCGTTTTCTGATGATGAAATCGTCATCATTGCCGCTCGAGAACCTTAATACTGTGCTCAGTGAACTTAATACCGTTTCCCTACAGGTGGGTCTTAAAATGAACGTGGCCAAGACGAAAATCGTGTTGAATGTTCATGTTGCACCCGTACCAGTGATTGTTGGGAAAGATACTCAGAATTTGTTGTTGTTAACCACTATGTCTTCTACCTTGGACAAACGGTTCAGTTGGGCAGGGCAAACTTCAACTAAAGAGGTCGCTTGAGGAATCCAACTAGGATCCTTCAGCGTTCGCCTGCGTACTCGCGGGCAACCGGTTGACGCAAATGGCGTAGCATCGTTCGTTGCGGCGTTCTGACGAATTCCTTTGATTAACAGTGGACGTCTTGCGGCCGTTGAAGTGAAGACGTGAAGTTGTATAAATAACATACTGTGCAACATTTCGATCAGGGCTAATGACACCGGCTGTTGGTCAATCCATGACGTGCAGCGGTACTTCCGCGGCCAGATGCACTGCGAGAAGGTGCTCTTCACCTGCCAGTATCCGAACCTGCGTCTGCAAACGCCCTTGGGGAACCACTCCTGGAGATGCCACGCGGCGCGCAAGCGTCCGCCTGCCAACTATTTGAAGGAGTTCCATAGATCTTTGGCAGTTGTCCTTAAGGTTAAAACGTAGATTAATACGTTCCATTTGTCTTTTTCAGCCGTTCATGGGAGTTATATGCTTACATGTACAAGTAAAATGCGCATGTTATCAGTATCCTTAGTATTTTACGCAAAAAGTAAGTAGAAATATACAGCTGTGGTGTCACTTTAACAGAAAGAAAATTGACGGAATACTTCTCAGTGAAATACCAACCTCAATGTAAATCCTAAAGTGTACTTGTTGTTGGGTTGGTACTTTCCCCTTGTGTAAATTCGTTCCTAATTCAATGTCAAGTCAAATTCAAAATTTCTTTATTCAACATAGGCTTATTTTAAGCTGTTATTGAACGTCAAAAACTACCACCGGTTCACCAAGCGAGACCTGCAAGAGAAGAACCGGCAAGAAACTCTGCGGTCATATGTATATATATATATATATATATATATATATATATATATATATATATATATAAATATATTCCTCGACATTGTAATGTATTCCTACTACATTATAATAGGCCTTCTCTATTAAGGTGGCTTTTACAAAATGTTTGAAATTATTAACACTATTATATATTAATTGTTTCTGGATGTCACCTATTCTATTATATAAGGTAATACATCTATCAAGAAACGATTTCCTGGTTTTAGCTAGTCTGAGCCTCAGTATTTCCAACGTGTCACCACGGCAAAAAGGTGAATGTTATTTCGTACATACATGATGTTCTAAGTATGTATAGCGGCGGGAACGTTAAGGAGTTTATTTGTTTAAAAATATGCCGAAGGGACTCACGTGGACCCAGGCCATAGACAACCCTTATCTTTTGCTTTTGCAATACAAATATCGTGTCTAAACCGGATGCGGAACCCCAAAGTACCATAACCATAAGACATAATACTGTGAAAGTAAGCATAACAAACTAATTTAGCTGTTGCCTCATTTATTAGTTGCCTGATCTTGCGTATGGCAGACGGTAGCGCTCAATTTCTTAGCTAATTTATCTATATAAGCACCCCATTGCAACTTGGAGTCAATGCATATTCCAAGGAATGCTGTTGAATCCTCAAGAGGTAGGATGTTGTCATCAATAAAGATACCTGGTTTGTGAGACAGCTTTGATAAAGTAAATTTGATACATTCAGTCTTAGTGGCGTTCAAAAGGAAATTATTGGTCACAAACCAGTCCGACACGACATTTAGTATTTCATTTGGTTGCTCTAATGTAACATCTTTCCTATTCACCCTAAACAACAGTGAAGTGGCATCCACAAACAAAACGGTTTGAGACCTTTTTTCTACCACATATGGCAAATCATTTATGTAGACTAAAAACAGAAATGGGCCAAGGATTGATCCCTGAGGAACACCCATTTGTACTATTGATTCCGTGGACGGTACACCATTTATAGTTACTTTTATTCCCTATCTCTAAGATATGAGGAAACAAAATCAAAGGCAGATTTTCGAATACCATAATAATCCAATTTCTTAATAAGAATCTTATAATCTACACAGTAGACTTACTTTTTTATAAAGCAAAAGCTTTTATATACCTTACTTTTCCATTGTGATTTCTGTTCTATAGAAAATGGAGGTAGAACAGGCTCAGATGGACCGTCTGATAGTGTTCGACCAGTTGATAAAGATTGACCTCATGGATCATTTCCGAAGGAAGATGTTCTTCAGCAGTCTCTTAAACATTTTAAGGTAACTTTTTCGAAAAGTTCCTTATTAAATACATAAAGCCTTCAAATAGTCATTTTATGAATGTTAATAAATTTTTGTTTACTAGTACTTACATATTATAGATTTCAATGTTTTTTTGTTGGGTTTATAAAGCCAAATCATAATATTAGCCCTTGAAATTTTGTTATCAGCTAAAAATTGGTCAGTGGGAACTACTATTCCTACTTAGGAACGATTTTTAGCTGCTGAAAAACTTAACAAGCCTATACTGTTAACCCAAATGTAATACAGATATCCTTATAAGAAACTGAGTTCGAGCAACGGATTTTGGTATAATAGAATTGGAACTCGGTACTACAGCGTTGTCAATGTCATCAACTACTACGCCACTACCAACCTCAACGTAATGAGACCGTGATGCGGGAACATTACTCATCGTCGCTTATGAATCACGCAATCAATATTTCCTTCTATCACTGCAAGCTTTCAGGATAGTTTACAGCTAGTTTCCTTCGAGAACCTCCAATCAAACCGGCTAGAAGGCGTTCGGTTAATCCAGCAGTTAGCTTGCTTCAACGCGCACTCCCTAAAGTACTTGTTCCTCTGGTACTTCGTTCGGCGAGACGAGAATCCCTTGCTTGTGAACTACAGCTACATTACCGGTTAGTTATCATCGCTAAGCCCTACTTTGTATTTACGTAGAAGAAATATTTTCGACCAAATTCTTTGTTTGTTTGTTTTTGTTGTACTTCTTTGTTTATTTTGATTGAATGTGTTACGATGACACTTAATTCTTGTAATTAGGCAGGATGAACTACTGATATAGACGTTTTCTGGTTAGAAAAACACGTCGAAAGAAGTTAAATGTTATTGTTATTAAATAATAATTGGCCTATAAAATTAAAGAATTCAGAGTTCTTATTTTTACCACAATAAACTTATTTCTCACTAAATATATGTACGTTTCACTTAGTTCTTTTTTATGTGAAAGTTGTCAAACAAACCGGCAGGTTCACCAGATGTTTAGAAATTTCCGCCGCCCATGCACATCTACAACATCTATATTAGTTCATCTGGCGTAATGAGAATATTATGTTTTTAAATTTCAATTAAATTCTAAGACACTTTCCACGTGTAAGTATCACACTTACACCTGGAAAGTTTTAGGTTAAGTTTTAGCGCCACTTCATAAAACATGAATTGAAGAAACTATTTTGAAAACTCCGTTCAACGTCCGCACCTGTCAGCTGTCGCGAACGAATTAAAACCGCCACGCGGTATGGTTTACAAGCCGCGCCGAACACGGTACAGATTTCGTTATGCCATGTTGAAGTGTTGTCGCAATAATATTTTCATGTTTTATTTGCGTTCACTGATATATTGAAACATTTCAATATATCAGTTTTGGTTATTCGTTATGGTTTGCAGTAATTCTTCTAAGAAAATTTTAACTGTAAGTATTGAATTTATGGGTTTTTAATAAATAATTAGGTAATTATGACTGTTTTTTTTAAATAATTTAAATGATCTTCACTGCAAAAATATGATGTCGTTTTAGGATTTGTTCCGTTGACATTAAACCATTAATAAACCATTGGCCTCGAGGGTCCACATATTAATAACAATGATGTGAAAGTAACATTGTGACATAACATGGTTCGTGAACTTTGGAATAGTCTTCGGTACAAAAGACAAAAATTCATTTGCGGGCGCGCTCAGTTGAGCGGTGAGTTTCCGGTGCAAAAGAGAAGAGAGGGGATCAAAAAATGAAAAGCTAGACATCAAAAAATAACGGTGAGAAGATTTTGGAGACTGTTACAGGAATGCATTCCATCTTCATATGAGAAACGGAAGGGTTTCATTCTGAACTAACCGTTTCGTGCGTCTGTCTTTCCATCAAAATCTAACGGTCGTGTCTTCAAGGCATAAGTGAATAGGCTTTAACTCGGCTAGTGCGTTTGCCATCCGCGGTAAAAAATTAAAAATATAAAAAAATGAAACATCAGCCCTTGTACCACCCATCTAGTCTAGAAATGTTTCTGGACAAGCTCTGGAAAGGACTCAATACGGGAAGAGGAAACGTGGCCGTCCTAAGAACACCTAGGGTCGTTGAGTGGCAACTGAAGACGCATACTGTGGATGCCCAATACGCCACCTAGGGGCCATAGGATATTAAAGAACGAGGAAACGCATGCTATTTTATTGAACAGAATATATTTACAAAATTTTAATGTTGGTACTGTAATATTTTGCATAATTTTTGTTTCATCTATATCCTTCGGCTTTCACTAAGCTTGGTCTCCATAGAAACCCAGCGTTGTCATGGTAACATCAGTAAACTCAATAGAAATGTCGACCGATGAAGAGAAATCACGATTAGTGAAACTATTACAAGACCTAGAGGTTCCTGAGCACAGAGTGCCGGAGCGATGTCAGGGACTCCTCAGAGATTTGATGCAAAACGTTGAGCCGACACAAGACGTGGCAAATGAGGTTGAAACGGACATTGCGCGTGAAAATCCCTATGTTCCCGACAAAGAGTTGCTGGAGGAGAACGAAAGGAAATTACGAGAACTTCTGTTAGAAGAAAAACGGTACGCATTTGGTCGGATTAGAGAAATTCGTTTGCTCACTATAGAGTATAGTATATATTGATGACTTAATACCACTGTATAGTTAATTATACTAGAAGGTCATATCCTCGGTCACGGCGTAAAATGCTGACTTGCTAATAGCTTGAAAAACGAGACGTCATATTATTATTTCATATCTTCATTGAATTATATTGAGAAAGAAACAAATAACGGTTCTTCGCTGGCCAGACCCAATAGAATAAGCTGTACCGGTTCTCACAGAAGAGCAGCGTGACGTAGAAGTATTATAGTTTTGTGTTTCGTCTGGTGAGTGAGGTAACAGGGATCCTCTGTTCACAACTCATTTTTAGATTCTCTGGTTTTATAAATATCGTTATACTTATAGGCAGGTGCATCACCTGTCCGCTTGTTAACTTTCAGCATATAACTTTCAGCATATAACTTTCAGAATATCATTGTAATTGCAAAAGTACAAATCATTGTAAACGTTAAGACTTGAAACTTCTTTATTTCAGTTTACCATTAGAATTATTCTTTAGATTATTTATCCATGTATTATAACATCCATGACTAAGCATCAGGCAACGATATTTCCTTTTAACAATATTACATGTATATTTTGTAACTATTTGTCAAAAGATTACCTAATGTTGCGTTTTCAGAAAATTCTCTTCCTAATCGTTGCAATAACAAATTAGTTGGTTGTGAATTCCGTCACTCTTATTTGGTGTTTATCACACTGATTGTTAGCAACGGTGCTACTAAATTCGCAGTCTATATATTTTGTACTTTAATAAGAACGAAACAAAATTGATTTACATCATATTTGAGCGATAACAGTTATTCCCAGGACTAAAAGGGAACCCATCGAGGAGGCAACGAATATTGCCGATCCAAAGAGACCATGGCGCACCAATTCCTGTAGAGAGAAACTACTGCGAGTAGACTGCGATTTGAAGAGGCATCTCGGTCGGGCCGCGGATATGATTGAGCCGTTAAATGAAGGAGACATGCAGCAGTTGGTGAAGAGCTGTCGAGAGGACGTGCAGAAGACGCCGCCCGTTGGTGCCGACCGTCTCCGTGAAACAGTAGACGAGGCACGTCGGAGCCTCCCCAATTTCCAGTACCGACGAGTCGATAATACTACTGCCACTTCCATTTTACCCGAAGCCCATGAAGCCGACGGCAATAAGGAGAGTTGTGGTGACCGAAATGGTATTCCATAACCAAGAACTTTTTTAACATCGAGTCTGAGCGAAGATTAAAGCGAGCAACTTAACCCTATTGTTGTTTCATTCAAAGGTAGCCTTGAAATTAAATAGTAACGTTTTACTAGATAAACCTTTTACTAGATAAAATTTTATGGATCATTCAGCGAGACACACAAAACTGAAATTTGATTCCATCGTGAATAGACAACACAGGGCAAACTCAGACGTTATTTTTTGTTTCTAGATAATCTTAATAGCATATGAACACTTTTAAAGAAACATTTGCTCAATTAAGTTCATAAGCTATTGTTAAGATAAACAACCGGTTACTGCACCTGTTATTCACGGTTACGGTTTATTCATCTTCACCGCGCGAAAATCTCCACGTTTTATCTTTGCTTTTATTGCAATTATAGCAACGCTTCATGTCCTTATTACGTATACGTGTATTACGTTCCACTATCTTATTTAATGGTTTTAGACCGAGCAACACTATCAAAAAGATAACTAAAAAGTAACTATAACTTTAGTCACAAATATTAAATGGAACCTTCCAAGTACCTACAGGTACCGACTTTTTTATGTTAAGAGTTGGCAAGCGATGAGGTGGCTCATCGGATGTTAAGTGATAACCTCTGTTCATGAACATCTGCATTATCTGAGGAACTGCAGATGCGTAGCCATCGTATATAAAAGGACGCGCCGGTTACGATTATACATCGCGAAAGTGTAAAAGCTCCATTTAACGCCGGTCCTCTGCCAGCTTGGGGGACTTCCTCGGATGAGCCTGCTCATTTGTGCAACAGCATGAGCCATACCCTACAACCGTGCATGTGTGGACGTTGGCATAGTTTAGTTTCGCCTGTAATGGTAGTGCCTCAACTTGTTTGCAAATAACTATCACTACTTAAAGCTAAGCCTAAACTAGTCTAGCCTAAAGCCAAACATAGTGCCGTTTATAGAACCATAAACCTTTCTATTGATAATTAATGAGGTACAATACTTTAGTAGTATAATACTTTCGCGTTTCGTATGGTGAGTAAGTAGCCGGTGCCCAATTTTCAAAAAGGTTGTCAACGTATCTGCGAACCCTGGGCTGTAGCAGATGCCCATGGGCGGCGGTATTTCTCTTCGCATCATGTGAACCGCCAGTTTACTTGGCAACTTTTCACATTAAAAAAAGAAACCATCTTATCCGCAAGTTGGTAGCGCCATAAATTATTCCAGGAAGCGGTGAATACATTCCACGCCCGGATACCACTCGCTGTTTCTTGAGGAGTTTGGGAGAGCTGAGGAATCTGCGGCTTCTCGCGCTGGAGTACGGGCACGTGGCAGACGGCACTGGAAGCGCCCTCATGTTCCTGCTTCCGGTCCTTAAGCGACCGAACTTCCGGTTGCAGGTCGCATACATTTCGTTGTAATAAGTTGTGCTTATGTAAATATATAGATAACTGCTGCGAAGTCTTTACTAACAGGAAAACGGCTTTATCTTTATCATTATTAATGCGTTAGTATAATTTTAATTATGTTTTGCCAAATTTTATTCTGTTTACATTTTTCAAATCGATTTCTTTTGAGCATGTGCAGAGCTGTAATTGGCTTTCAATAAGATGTGATAATCTGGAAAAACTATTATATAATATGCTGTTGTTTTCCCGAATACATAAATAAATAAAAAAATCATTGTCATGATTTCAACTTGAGTCTACTGATGAACACAACCCACCCCCACAGACTGCCAAGTAGTCCATGAGTCACCTGTATCCATCGACTTCCCGCACACTTGCACAGGTTGTCATCTTAGTCAACGTTAGTTATTTATATCTGGAGCTCCCACCAAAAGACAACATCTACTAAAATTTTAAGAGAAGAAGTTACATTAATGTTATAATTTTTATCACGGGCGTAAGGTTCTTAAGTAACATTTAATATTGTTGATTTTCAAAATATCACATGGTTTTATCAACGATGTTTAATAATATAGACTACGCATGTCCATACTGCGCGGCTTTTAAAAATTTTTCCGCTTTACATTATATGAAATAATTATATCAGTGAATGTGAGAGAGAGATAGAACGTATAATATGGAAAGACTTAGCAGTCTATAGAATTGCAATCTAATTTTGTAATTCGATTCAACGATTTTTGTAAAATGACTGGCTCAATTTCGGCGCGCAGGTGTAATATCTTTGAATATAATATCATTTGGTTTTATTACAACTTTTTCATATTTTTCTTTTTATTATCCTTAGATATATCATCATACAAAATACTTCACATTGTTGGAATCAATATTGACTATTGACTTAGAATTATGATAAATTAAAATAATGACTCCAAATTTTATATTCCTTGCCAGCTTAAATAGCGATGGAAGAACCTAATTTTTTTTCGTAATTCATTCTTGTTATCACCAGCAGATGTGGCGTTCCAATCACGATCCCAGATTATGGTTAGAAATTCAAGTCACTTTATTAAGCATGCTTCTTCACTTTATTATCCAACCGAACCACGTGCGGGTGTCGGTAAGATATGCTGTCTCATGCCCTTGACTGTTTGGAAATTCACCAGCTATCTGTGACTGCCATTGGGGTTAAAAGACCTATTTCCTGGTGTATTCATCCGAACTAATCATTAATCAACCCCATTAATGATAAGTAACATCCTGTTCGCATATTCAGCTGCTCTGCGGTGAAGCTCACATTCCTGGACGCGCAGACCCTTCCCTAGGGTGTGGTGGTCAGGGCGTCCCGGACTACGCGTGGCGTCGCGTGGCCATCGCCTGCCCCGACCTCTTCCTAGCAATGGTCTTTTGTAAGGCTCCATTGTGTTCCCCACCAGACTGCTATCCAAAGGTACTGAAGGAACCTGAAAGAAATAGGCAAGTGAAAAAATTGCACAACAACATATAATTTTCACTCGACGTAAATATGATAAAGAAGCATTTCAAAGTAAGTATTACAGCCAGAATATAGAATACGTAAATGAAACTACGTTCCTCTGGATAATTTTGAGCCATAAATATACGTCGTAGACGCATATAGAAAACAAAGTAAAAGTACACATAAGTTTATATTTGCTCGCTCCGAAGATTTACAAAATAATATGTAATTTATTACATATAAACATTACATGATATTACAACCACGGATAAATTTCATCAGTTTTAACTATGGTGTCATTATTTATAAAATGCATTATATAAGTGTAAATACGTTTAGTCCACAAAAAGGTCATAAGGGCAATTTGTAAAGTCGGGCCATTAATAAGTTGTAGGATGCCATTTCCTTAACTTTGTAACCTTAACTAATCAACATAAAAATAACAACTTGAAATAGTCGACTCCGAGAAAGGCTGAGAAGAAGCGAGAGCTAAAAAGAATAATAAAAATCATTGAAAAAATTGCTACTTACTAGCTACAAAACTTTACAATTATCATGGAAAGCTCAAAAGGATGTTGGCTGAAATACACGTGTACTCAGTGCAATAATATTTAGGTAACAAACATTTGTGTAAATGTTACTAAGAGCCGCAAATAATACGATTTTGACATGGTTTCATAAAAATTAATTAGACAGATATATATAAATCACTATACTGTCAATTTAGAAGAATGTAAAATCATATTGATTAATGTATGAATGGCTAAGAATTTGTACATTACAAATGACTTGAATATGACGAAAGTATGTAAATATATTTATCCATATCGTTTGTACCATAGTTATTTCAAACAAATAAATTTATTTTATTGTGAAGAATTTTAGACATAAGTACCGCCTAAACAACGACAGTCAGGAAATAATACTTCAGACCTATTCTATAAGCCCAAACTAAGGGACTGCTTGGTTAAATGCCTACGAGCCTTTTTTTATCGCAAACAACTGTTCAAGCAGGTAATCACTTAACATCAGGTGAACGGCTTGCTCGCTTGCCAACATTTCACGTAAAAAAATTATGCGCAGATCGCTTGCGTGACTACGATCACGTTCGACGTTTCCTGACTGCCAGTATCCCGCTACGAGAAGCGCATTTGCACCAGGGGATCCAGCTGGACTGCGAGAGCTTTGACATCGGCAGCTTCGTGCGCCATATCGAAGGACACTACGCCAGCACGTTGGGTGAGCCAGTGTTACCCGTAAGAGTGACAGTATTAGCAATTAGTACTACGGTGGTAGGGCCACGCAGCAGCCTCGGCTGTTGCACGAATGGGCAGGCCCGTCCGGGTAAGTACCACGACCTCACAGAAGACCAGCGTAAAGTGGAAGTACTACGTAATATTTTCGCGTTTCGTCTGGTGAGTGACGTGGCCAAAGACCAATTTTCAAAAGGTTGTCAACGCATCTGCAACCCTCGGGTGTAGCAGATGTCCATGGGCGGCGGTATTCACTTAACATCAGGTGAATCGTCGGTTCGTTTGGCAATTTTTCACATAAAAAAAAGCTAAAACTGTATACGTCTTGATTATTTGCTTGTCTGCACAGTCTCTTTAACGGTTCATTGTATAATCAGACAGTTATTCTAGATGTTTCATGTGTCTGACAGACCAAAAACAAAGGTCCCTGAACCTATGCACGTGTTGTCTTAGTGTCACTGAGCATCCACCAGCGGAGAGGCACGACGTTCCCTCTTCGACGCACATTAGAACGGTTGCCATCGCTGGTGCGCTTTCACTACGTAGGAGTCGTAGAAGAGCGGGATCTACGAGAAGTGCTCATTTTAATCGCATGTGGAGTGTGCTACAGTAAGTCGATTCATCTCTTTGCTATCCTGTAGGAAATCAATGAAACTGATACTGAAAGTTGTAAACATTTATTTACAACAAAAAGCGTTACATGTGTTTAGTGATACTTTTTAATTAATAAATTTTTGTTTGAGATTTCACTTTATATGTGTGAAGTACGAATTTTATTTATTTATAACCGGAAGAGAAAGAAAACAAGTAAATGTTTAGTTAAGTTAAGCTTCTCAACTATCCTAGTGGACTGTAGAACTATGAACTTATATAACCTTAGTGGATAACTGACTTATCCACTAAATATTCTTCACTAATTTTATATGAAATTAATGTAACAAATATATCTAGTCATAATAAAAACTAAAAAATTTAACTTATTGCATTATTTATACAACAATCTTTACGGAATCTTACTTTGTTTTTTTTTTTATGGAAAAGTTAGCAAGCGAGCAGGTGGGCCATCTGATGGTAAGTGTTCACGGCCGCTCGTGGACAGTAGAGAGGATTCCATCTGATCCACTCGACTTTTGTATGTCACGTGGTAGCGCTAAAAATTTTAAATAAAGCAATCAAAAGTAAATTAAAAAATAATGTTGGGTTAATACTTGTCGATCGAACGTCGATTAATGACGATCTTTTGTATTCTCGAGCGCCAAAGCTAAGATTGTTTAGATATATGTCTGTCAGAACAGTATAGAGAGTAGGTTTGGCAAGATAAAGTAATACTGAAGGAGTAGTATAATGGTACGAAACAATTTGTTTTGTGTGTGCTTTATCCTAATATCAAAACTTGTTTTACTTGTTTGAAGTTTGAATACTCATACTAATTGCGATACCCATTTAATCGAGTGGATCATTTTGGGGAGCGTTTCGATTACCGAACTTACTGAACTTGCTACAAGACAACGATGAATGAATGGCATATCAAAGCTACGTATTTTCTTATCTAATGCATCAGTAGGAATTATCCGGGCATTGGAGTGGCTCTATCGAAGTGGGGTCATCAAACTTCGACCCGCATTGCGCATTGCGCATGCTCTATAAGATAAAGACCACCCTCGGGCTGCTTTATTGATTTATGGAAATGAAAACGGGATGCTAAATGATCCCTGGATGGCTGGATGGAATTGCCACGGGACTCATATGATGATTAGATGAATACTCAACTAATATGACTAGTGGTCGCCCAGTGGCCGTAATTCGACCATAATTAATTATACATGGTAGTGTGTAAAGATTTTTTTATTGACTTAACGTATTTTATGCATAATTAAAAAAAAATATTAGCATGCCGCACTTCTTCTCTATATAAACTATAAGTGTGGGGAATTTCATATTAATCCGTCTGCACAATTTTCGTAAAAAGCGGTACAAAGTTTTTACTTCACGTATTAATTATATACTCGTATATGATAATAAAATTCACTAGATTCCGATATAACAGAGCAATATTAATTAACACAAGAAAATATTAGCGTCTTCAATATTTAGGTAACTTAACAAGTTGAATGTAAAATAAAACATTGATTTTTTTACAGAATTGAAGGAAGCAAGCTTACTCGTAGAGGTTGAAGAGGCCTGGCGTGATCATTGGAGTGCTCTATTATCAAATCTCTGTAACGAATACAAAGAAATAATGCAACTATTCGACATTCATTTCTCTTTGAAATTATATTAAATATGTTAAAAAAATGTATTCAGCATATTTATAAAAATTTAAAGCTTCTTGATACTGACGCAAAACGTATTGAGTTTTTTTTTTAAACTTAATTACTAAATTAATGTACCTATTTCTGTATATTTGTGATTAAATATGTATACCAATGAATTGTAGTATAATTAGTCCATCCTGTCTCGCATATAGGGCTTTTTTAATTATAAGAAACCCTCACTACTTAACCACTACTTAACAACGATTAACATTCCATCCAAATCATTAACATTATCATCATCTAAGTTGACGTAGTCGTGAAATCCAAGGCTTTGTTTGACTTATGATGCCTTCTCTTATATGATTTTAAGCCCTGCACGCAAAATTGTACGGTGTCCCCGTACAATTTTGCATCAATAATAAAATCATTTTCATCAAATAATCATATTATGTAATGAACAATCAAAGAAATCTGAATCTGAAAAAGGCGATTCTGATATGAATAAAACCGTTTAAAAACTTTTAAGTTAAACGGTTTTATTTTATGTGCACTGAAAACTACAATATTGTATTGTCATCTAAATTAAATGTGTGTACCAAATTTCAGATCAATCTGACAACGGGAAGGTGCTTAAATTTCAATTTCTAATTTTGACCCAAATAAATAAACAAATTCCGTACGGGTCGAGCTAAATAAAACCGTTTAAAAATATAGGGAGGTTGTGTTAATGAACCAGGCGCCATATTGCTTTAATGAAATTGTACGGTACGGTATCAAAATTTTAGCCAGTTGGATATGCGGTGCCGTGGCTTAATTGGTTAAAGCGCCTGTCTAGTAAACAGGAGATTGCGGGTTCGAGCCCCGCCGGTGCCTTAAGAGCTTTTTGCATCTTTTTTCTTTTTTTTTTAATACTTGTAATGTGGTAAAATTCCACATAAACGTCTTCCATATAGAAAAATATCATGATTTGAACATGAAATATCATGAATATACGATCGATGAAAGCTTTATACATTTATATCATGAAAACGAATAAATTCAATGTAAAAAATAAATGTTAATTTTCAATTTGAAAATAAAATTTATGTTTGTAATTTAGAGTTCGATTTTCTTTGCTGGGACGAAGGGAATTTTTCCAATATATGACATTACTGCATGGCATATTTGTGCGAAAATTAACTCGAAGCTCTAATTTTTTATCATATCAGTTGAGTTCTCCAAATTACAAGTGAAATGTGCCTATTGATATAATAATAATAGTAAATTTATTTATTTCTGTAGTAATAACAATACAGATCGTTTATACTTAATTATGGTAAGTTACAATAAGAGAATATGAGGTACACTGTGACTTCTAAACTAGGTAGTGCCTGTATCTTGGAAGCTGGAGTGCGCTTCATGTAAAACGTTAATTAACAAATGAAAAGAAAAAAAAGAAACAGTCCGTTTAGACATAGATAATAAAGCACGAGATATTACTGGTGTGTATGTGTGTGTGGAGGAGGGGGATGGGTGGGGTGTTTTCGTATTACTTAAGAATGTTGTCAGTTTCGTCATACTTGAGAGAGAGCAACCACTCTTTTTCTCTATTCTTACAAGAATATGTACTATTAATAATATATCTAGAATATATATCTCTTGGAGCTATTGTGTAGACAAGTAAAAAGTAAACAAATTGCAAAAAACATTGATTTACAGTAAATTATTTTTATCACATTTTGATAAAAAAAGCCTTATGCGCATTATTGTAACTTCCGCCATTTATTATTATAATTTTTTTAAAACTTCAAAATAGCTGAAGTCCAAGGACTTTTAAATTTGGTAAATAGTATACCTTAGAAATTGTTACATTATAACTGTATATTATTTACAATTTTTCGTACATTGTACGTATTATTCAATGTATGTTTTAAAATATATTTAAATATACAGGATGACTTCTCTAAAGGTGCCCAAATTCACACAGGAGGTTCAGACATAGAGTATAATAGTACAGGAGTATAAGTAGACACAGAGTATAATAGTTTATTGAAATAAAAACAAACATATTTTTTTTTGTCATTCTTGACAATGCGGTAAACCATTCATAAATACGTCGTATACTTTTGAAACGAACTTGTGTGCGTGTTAGTTATGAATGATCGCGTAAAATAAATGAGTTGCCCATAAATCACGCACTTTTTGAGATAAGTTAAAATTAATGTAATTAATTAATTATGAAGTGATTTTAAATATTTATCATTTTTTTATATAACATTATTTAAGTCTTAAATTTAATTAAAAAAATAGATATACTTAGAAAAGCCTTCCTGTATATTACTATCTCGTTAATGTTTATCTGTATTTATTTATAAATTAAAAAAGTTTAAAACTATCGTATTTGCACAGTCCAAAATATGTTATGTTTTAGTCTTAAGCATTACGCCGTTGTGAACACCGGACCAGCCCTTTCTTGACCAATTACAACATGCTAGCGACATCACTGTATGAAGGCGTCGCTGACCTAAGCATCCTTATTGGCGCCGCTGATCTAGTCACCTTAGGTCTAGGACTTTTTTTAAGTGTTCCGTACCCAGGGTAAAACGGGCCTATCACCAAGACTCCGCTGTATCTCATGGACCGTGATATTGAAATTTTCACAGATGATATATTTTTGTTGCCGCTGAAAGAAATACCATAAAACAGAATAAAAAATATTTAAGTGAGGCTCCCATATAACATACATGGCTTTTTTGTCGTTTTTATAGATAATGGTACGGTACCATTCGTGCGTGAGTCCGACTCGTACTTGGCCGGTATTTATTCATGTAATGCATATCTTAAGATTTTTCGCTTCCTGTGGAGGTAAGATATCGAAATTGCAATGAGAATAAGTCGCTCTTAAATAAACTACTGTAGGCGTGTAAGTATTTCTTTCTTAAAAACCTAGCAGCTCTCGAAACTTAAGTGGCGCATCCGGTAGGATACTCATATATAATTCGGGCTTCTAGAGATTACTAAATCAGATCTTAGATGCAATAAGGAGTATCCTTCTAACCAAATAAATAACTTAAGTCGGGCATTGTATCGGGAGCTTGCTGTTCTACGGGAACCATGCCTTCCCGTAGAACAGCAAGCGGACTCTACGTAGACCTTTTTGCGTTTCCTGTCTCATCCTCGTTATTTCCTGTTATTGCAAAAGTAGAACATAGTGGGATATTTCAAATTTTCAGACAAACAATGTCGAGAGTTATTTGATTCCGCTTTAGATATAATTGTAATTTTCGGACAAAGTCGACGGAGTTATTCAAAGTTAGGTAAGAATCGAATAATTTCTATGTAGACAAATTTGGTCCCCACGGGTTGTCTTGTCAAAAAAGTGATGGCCGCTTTTCTTGCCACGGTTCCCTGAACGACATCATCCGTAGGGCTCTTTTTCCAACAATGTACGATCTATTTTAGAGCTCTGTGACATTTTTCGCGACGATGCACTGTGGTTCCCTAGTACGACAAAAATCACCCAAGTTCACTCTGCGATTCAATGAAAGTAGTAATCATTATAACAACTACAAAGTCTGAACTTAACAATGGTATAAATTAAATGCACTTAGCTATTTACTATTATTACCAGTTCGTCATCAAAAGTGTGAATAACAACAGTGATCCAAAACGTTACTAGTGACTCACGCAATTGTTACGTGATTTCGTTTGTCGATTCCCAGAAATCTGTTACATATTTGATTTATTTTCAAAATGGATTTCCAAGAACATGGTATGTACATATTTTTTTATTTTATTTACAATTTTAATATTGTTTGTTTTGATGCAATTTGACTGCTACGTAATATACCTTTTTTATGTAAGCGTTTTAATTTTTAATTTAATACATGTTGAGTTTTAGTTTATATCCTCCATATTTCCGTAACAAATGTTTTTATACACGTTAGGTGAGACCTCATTCTTTATGATTTCACTTGAATTCATTCCCCGTTTTTCCCCCTTTTAGAGCAATATGGGTGTTACGTGAAAATAATCTCTTTGTAGCATGCACTTTGCTACGCACACGAATTAACACTGAATGTCTTTCGTTTTGCATTTATTTACTAAAAATGTTGTTTTTATGGCAGGTTGTAGTCAGTGCGTCAGGGAGTATATATCCCATGCATGTGTGTCTTCGAAATTTGAAAGTTGAAAAAAAGTGAACATCACTGAGCGGGCCGAGCTCGTATTTCAACAGATACGCGAAGCGCTTTCTGCATGTTTCTTATAGGCTTATTATAAAAAAGTGGCAAGTTAGACAAGCTGATAAAGATAGTGTAGCGGAAAGGAAAAAAGTCATCCAATCCCAATTCAGGATAAAAATGGGTTTGGTAGTTGACAAAACTAAACCAGGTGGAAGTGGGACTTCATGTGATAGGAATGATACGGCTAGAAAGTTCTTTGAGAATCCTGAAATTTCTGCTGAAATTACAGGAATTGATAAAAGCTTAATAAAACGTTGAGCCACAATATTGCAAGTTATAAATTCTGGCTACAAAGTAAACTCTATTAAGTTTGGGGAATTTGCGATGGAAACTGCCAGGCTAATTGTCCAAGCATTTGCATGGTTTTACCTACCAGATTCTGTCCACAAGGTATAAGTTCATGGCTCTGCTATCATAGAACATGCACTTTTATCAATTGGACAACTTTCTGAAGAAGCGGCAGAAGCAAGAAATAAAGCGAGAAATTTCCTAGCATGACGAAGTCTGTACATTAAAATATTAAAACTTCGTCATACTAGGAAGTTTTCTAGGACTATAACTAATAGGGATCTTTTGAATAGGCTTCTTCTTATCCATTCATATCAGAAATTAGAAAATTGCCTAGAAATAAAAAAAACTGTTTTATCAAAAGCTGTTTTGAAACTCCTGAGTTTTTAAAATATTATTATTACAAATGCAAAATAGCTGCATTTCTATTGTTTATTTTCAGATGTTTTATACCTTTATGTGTTAATATAAATTTATGCTTAAATAAGTTACAGTTTTCGGAATAACTTTGAGTCGCAAATTAATTTTTGACGAATTTTTTTATTGTAAAATTATTTTTTTTATATAGTGTATATAGTAATATATCGTTATTTATTATAATTTATAACAAAGAACTTATTATATCTCTTATCTAACCAGTTACATTCATAAAATCGCAGAAATTTTATCGTAGAACCTTAGTATGGGCGGGGAACCACAGTGCGATGGTAAGAGACTCGACGATTTGGACTTAGTAGAGAGGCAAAGCCCTTGTTTGGGATGCTACTTGTGTAGACACTGGTTGCCTCTCTTCGAGGTACTTCGGTAAGGGCCGGGACGGCATCGTAGACGGCTAAATGGCGCAAATATGAGTCTCTATAATTAGATTATGTATTTGCTGTTGAAACTTTGGGTCCGTGTGGTACCCGCACATCAAAATTTTTTAAAGATTTATGTCTTAGGTTTAACGCCACGGCTCAAGGTTGAAGGTTAAGCATAACTATCCAGCGAGGAAATGCAGCTAGCGACCACGCCCGTGGATTATTAGATAATATGTAGTTTTAGATACATTTAATTCTGTAAATGTTGGATAAATAAAGTGTATTTTTTATAAAAAAATTAAATAAAAATGTTTGAAAAAATTACAATCATTCCTAAAGATTTACTTTGTCTTATTCCAAAATTAGAGACAACAAATTTTATATTTATTAGTAAGAATACCGAATACATACTGGGAAATTATGAATTATCAAATATTGCTATACCAGCCGCTTATGTGGTAAAGCCGCAATTGTACTTAGCGCAACAGACGAATAAACATCCTGGATACGATTAAAGGAAATTCTTGTACCAGATCGGAAGAGTGCGTAGCAATGGAACTTAAAAACTTCGGAAATGATGAAGGTTATTCGCAATTTTGAAATCGAATATAACAAAGGCGCAGCAACCTTTTTTCTAAAGTTAATTTAATAGCAGACCAAGGCGTTAAGGCCGCTGAAATGATTATCTATAATAACCTTACGAAATTCGACTTCATAAGAAAAAGCCCTCAGTGGCTTTATGGAAGAGGTAAACTGCCAATACCAGTATAAAAATAAGAATAAAGTTGTTAAATAATCCGCAGTTTCAAATTCTAATGGTTTCCGTATGCACAAACTCATGAACTTCCAACTATGACTCCAATTTTAACTCCTGTCATTCCCCAAACCTTCACATTCGACGTTGAATTACATTTTGATTTGAGATTCGAGAATTTCTATTTTGGTTTTGGTAATTTAGGAATTTTGTGAAAATCCCGATTCTCATTAGAAGAATCCTCATCTTGAGTACTGTGTGTATTAGTCAGCGTCGTAGTCATAGTAGTAGTCATATATAAAAAAAAAAAGTCGCTAAATTTTACTTCCGGGCTTTTAAAGGTAATGGGTGTTTCTTAGGCTGGCACTGGGGTGCTCCATCCTCTGCTCCCGCTCAGCGATAGCAAGTGAGCGCAATCTTCGTCTGCGCGCCCTCTACTCCTCCAAGGCCGGCAGGTGGCCTCGGGCTATTACCTGCTCACGCCAGGAGTGCAAAGACGCGAGAATACCGATTTCTAGGTCCCAGGGAAGGAAACCCCGATATAGCCAACACCCACAATCAATCATTCTAGCGCAGCGCTCCGAAACGTTACCAGTGCGATCGTTTGGCGATTCCCAGAAATCTGCTACATAAGTGACAGTTCAAGACAGATTTCCAAGGAGATGGTATGGACATATTTATTTCATTTTATTTACAATTTTAAGATTATTCGTTTTTTTTTTCAATTTGACTGCTACGTGATTGAACTGTTTTATGTACGCTCTTTAAGTTTTAGTTTAATACTTCTAAAGTTTTAGTTTATATACCTCCATATTTCTATCCCAAACTTTTTTATACGTTAGTTGTGACCTCATTCTTTATGATTTCACTTGAATTCGTTCCTCGTTTTCCCCCCATTTAGAACAATATGGCTGCTACGTGAAAACAATCTCTTTGTAGCACTTTGCTACGAACATCAATGACAAGTACTTCCCAAGATGTTTATGTAACAGCCTGTAAACAGGGATGACCTGGAAAGCAGTACGCTTGCTGTTGGAAAAAGACTCAACAAAGGAAAAGGAAAGATCTTGCGGACGTGTTGGGCTTGTCAATTGCTTCTGCACTAAGTGACCAGCGGTCCTCGATTGGGCAAATTTGTCCAAGCCGAGCATATCCATGGTTTTACCTACCAGCTTCAGTCCACAAGGTATTAAGTTCATGGATCTGCTATTATAGAACACGCACAAATACCTATTGGCCAACTTTCTGAAGAAGCGGCAGAAGCAAGAAATATAGACATTACAATGTTCAGACTTCGTCACACAAGGAAATTTCGTAGGAATATAACATTAAGGATCTTTTGTATAGGCTTTTCTTAAGTTCAGATCCATTAATATCAGAACTTAGGAACTTTTTTATATATTAGTAAACCGTTTTTTATTATTATTTATAACCATAAATTAATTATACTTCTTATCTAACCTGTTTCATTCATAAGAGTGTAGAAATATAAAGTATTTTATATTTCTGTCTCACCTAAGTATGGCGCAAACCACTCTTTTAATACTCAAAAATCCTTTGAATATATAATTTAAATAACCTATTAATAAAAGGGTCGAAAATGGTATCGTTCTATCAGCCTTACAACGCACTCTATGGAGACACAGGCATATCTAAAGAAGAGGCATATCTAGAGAGGTTACGACGCCGTTTGCAGAAGAAGATACCCGCATAACAGCTTTGATGAGGTTTTCCCAAAATATCAGCTCCTTCCAAGCAGTACAGGTGGAGTTTAATATCAAGATTCAGCCCGTTGGAGAAGGCCGCTGAATACTCTACAACAAAGTCTCAGTTAATGCGCAAAGCCTGTCGATTAACAGGTTTAAAAAATTTATTAAAGAAAATCTTTTTAAAAAGAGTTATATAAAAGAAGAAATGGTTCTTATAATATTAATGATAATAACCCCTGGGAATGAGATGATCGATCGAAAGAGGTTTTTTGAAAATTATATACTGTATAGTATAATATTTTGAGGAAAAAATGACATAAAAGAGGATATGTATGGAATTGCTTTCGCCTGTTTCTTCTTGGTTAGAGGAACCTCATTACGAAACGGTGGTAGATTTAAAAAATGACTATCGATAAATGAAATGTATATTTTTTACTTCGATTTATAAATGGTTTGATTTGATTTGACTCTACAGTACAGCGGAAGTCGTATTTTCTAAAAATCTACGGAAGCGACATTTACAGAGACAAATGCAGCATCTGGAGCGAAGAAACGACCACGAAACGTCATTAGTACTTATTGAGGACGAAAAGCCTTTGAACGCCCCAAAACTGCCAATCGTCAAAGTCCCGGACATTGAGCCGAGCTCATCCCAAATGCAGCGAAAACCCATCAACTTGCATACCAGTGACTTAGTGAATTTGCAAAATATTGTTTCAAGCTCATTTTCGCAACAAATGGACCATTATGCCCGGTACTACATATTTATATAAGTATAAAATTGCGTTATTATATTTTTGAAAAAAAATGGAATTTGTGGAAATGATTTAATTTATACAAAATACAAATAATTTAAAATCGAAATTAAAGTTCATAAAAGCATAAAATGTCATCAAATTCATCAGTAGTCAAATCAGGAGCTCTAATCAACTAAGCCACGAGGCCAGTGCATTACAGGTTCAAAGCGAAAATTTTAATGATAAACAAGGCGCCATATTGCTTTACTCTAAATGCACGGTAGAGTATCAAAATTATAGACAACTGTGTATGTGGCACCGTGGCTTAATCGGTTAAAGCGCTTGTCTAGTAAACAGGAGATTGCGGGTTCGAGCCCCGCCGGTGCCTTAAGAACTTTTTGCATCTTTTTCCATTAGATAATACTCAATAATGTGGTAAAATTTTGCTAAATTTAACATATGTCACGTAGAAAAATATCCCAATTTACCGAAATATTTGATCGATACAAAAGTTTATACATTTATCATGAAACCAAATTAGTATAATGAAAAAAAATGTTAATTAAGGTTTTTTTATTAGCTATCAGTGGCCTCTTGTCAAAACAAAATTTCATGAGTAATTTATAGTTATGATTTTCTTTGCTAAGAAGTTTTCTAATATTTGAATTAAAATTTTACCTTAAATTTTAATTCAAATATTAGAAAACTTAGTTACATCGTTATAACATTTTTGAAAGAGAAAAAGGAATTTGTGGAGTGATTTACAATGATAATGTATATAAAATACAAATAAATTATTTAACCAAAAAAAAAAGTCAACTTTGGCATCGACGAGACTCGAACTCGCGATCTCCTGGGCGTCAACCAGGCGCTCTAACCGACTAAGCCACGATGCCAGTATATTAATGGGTAAAATTTTCAATGCGTAGCTGCACTTAATTGCAAATAATCAATATTACCTGACTGTGCTAAGGCTCGCTACGGCCATGCTTTTAAAAGGTTAACCCGATAGATGGCATTTATTGTGAAGTACTTTTCACCAAAAACAACATTCGTATTTTTTTTCGCGAAGAACTGAGAATCTGTAAGCGTAATAACAATGGATTTAAATTATTTTCGGTACTTCCCGTCTGGGAAGTACCGAAAATAATTTTGTACAAAATTCAAAATTAAATTTCGTTGGTACACATAATTTAAAATTGAATATGAAATAATAGACAGTACATAGTTAACAAAAATATGAATTACGATAAAAAATCAGATATATCTCATAAATAATAAACAAATAATCATTTTAAAATGAAACTACTTGTTGAGCGAAGATGCATTTTAGATAATCTGTTCTTATATAAACTACCCAACGGTGTATTAGATTGTGATTCTGAATTTTTACACGTATAAATTTAGCAGCACCCTCTATATCAAAACGTAACAAAACGTAGTTAAAAATATTTTTTTGTGATTCATCAGTCTAAAGCGAATCTTGGCAATAACTCATCATTCAACCGTTTGTTAAAATCATATAATAAGCTGTCTAATCGTGTAAATACCATAGACATTTTTAATGATAGTATGGACATGTTTAAGAGAAATCTGTTCATTTATAGTTAAATAGTGAATAGTACAAATAAGTAGTATATAGTCATAGCTTTTATTTAAATAGTTACTATAATTGTAATACTTTTATTAAATACATTTAATTTAATTTAATTCCTTATTTTAGCTGTTGCCAATTTAATTACTTTTGACTGTTGTTTCAACCTTTAATTAAGATACCATTTAGTTTAAGATACTATGTACTTATTTATGTATTAGTAAGCATGTTTTAATGTGTTTATTGTTCGTGAAGTAAATAAATAAATAAAATAATTTTGTAGCAATGTAGCACTTATAGTTACGATTTTATTGCCAATAATTTGTCCAATATCTAATTTATTTTGAAAGATTAGTTACTTCGTTATAACATTTTTGAAAGGAAAAGGGCTATATGGAGATAATTTAATGTATATAAAATAAACACAGTTTATAAATGAAAAAAGGGAAAAGAAAAATTAAAAAATGTCAACTTTGGCACCGACGAGACTCGAACTCGCGATCTCCCGGATGTTAACCAGGCGCTCTAACCAACTAAGCCACGATGCCGGTACATTAAAGGTTAAAATTTTCAATCCAGTGGCTGCATTTCAAGGTATAAAATCAATGTTTCCTGACGTTTTGCTAAGGCTCGCTACGGTCATGCTCGTAAGCGGATAACCCGATAGATGGCATTTATTGTTTATGACTTTTCACCTAAAAAACAATATTAACATTTGTCCGCTCGGAAATGAAAATCAGTAATCATAATAAGAATCGATTTAAAATATGTTCGGTACCGTACTGGGTGGGGAAAAGCAGTTGCAAAGCGAGTGCAAGTCAGCCTCGCCCGGGAAAATTTTGTGCACTAATTCAAAATTAAATCCGTTGGTACCTAGTCATAATCGAAAATTGAATATGAAATGAAAAAAGTACAAAGTTAAAACAAAAATAACCACACCACAATCATCTAGTAGTAATGTCGTATTATACGGTATGTAGCACATACCGTACTGTTTCGTAGCTTTGTCGTAGAACTTACGTAGAACCAATGTAGCATATCCGTATAGTTTGTCATTAGTGAAAAATGAACCCTTTTTCAATAATATTATTGGATAATTATGTTATAGTCAAGAGAGTGTATGGGTAAATTAATAAATGATTAATGTTTTACCCAACCCATTGTTATTATATACTGAATATACTTTTATAAACAACTTCACATGAATACCTACTGAGAAAATTTAACATTACTTTCTTAAATTAAAAAAACTATACGCTTCGTATAAATCTAAACTTTATCCGTAAAATCTCTAATACCGTATTAAATCCTTTAAATGTTTAGAAAGCTCCACAATGATGGAATTCGATTTGCCGACCTTCATTTTTATTTCGATTCATGGTTTAGTGATGGTCGTACACATTGCAAGCTCCACACCTGTCGTAATCGTTATTCTCTAGTCCGATAGATGTCGTAATTATTTAGTGTATTATCGTTTTAGTTACGATTGCGTGTAATCAATAGAAAAATTAAGCAAATACAACGCATAAGATAACGCATTTTAAATAAATTAGAGTCCATGAAAAGTAAGAATCTAATTGGTAAATGATCTTCACCATATTGACAAACTGGACCTTGTTCAATAATATTAAATATATTTCGCAATAGTTAAAAAACATATGATTTAAATATTTTATAAGTTATCATAAAAACAAGTATTCAGTATAGGCAACAAATTCCTAACGCATAATTGAACAAAAGTCACATTATTTTGTTAACATTTCATGACTCTAACAGTATCAAAATTTTAGCCAGTTGGATATGCGGTGCCGTGGCTTAATTGGTTAAAGCGCCTGTCTTGTAAACAGGAGATTGCGAGTTCGAACCCCGCCGGTGCCATTAGCAGCTTTTTGCATCTTTTTTCATTTTATAAAACTCAATAATGTGATATTTATTTAGATCTAATAGTATTTGAATTAGCACTACTTCACAAATTATATTATACATTAATTATTTAAAAAAAAATAATGGAAAGTATGAAGTTGAAACCAAAATAACTACATAATTATCATTTTGTAGTAATGTAGAATTGATTATATTTTTCGTAGGTCGTACAACGTATAATTTGTGTAAGAAATGTATTAATAATCGTTTTTTGTTGTTATTTGTGTTATTTTTATTTATGTTTTTGTTCATATAATTTCGAAATAAATACACAATATCTAGTTAATAACGCAGTTTATAAACATAAAATAGCAAGAACGTAGCGCTGTGGTAGCATTAATCAATGTAGCAAGTTCGTAGCGTATCCGTAGCACATTCGTAGCATGCATACACGCGGAAAAATACTACATACGCTAAACCATTCCAGAAGAGCCATATAAAGAGCAAATCACCATTAATGTCAATAACAATATTTCGACGATACTGTGGGCTAGAAGAAATAATTTTATAAAAATAACTTGTATAATAAAGTAGTTAAAGTAAACCTTTTAAACAGTTATAAGGCATGCTGAAACTAGTACAAAAATTTCTTGTCTTTTCATTGTAAGCTAATGAGATAAGAGGGATATTTTATGATAGTCAATGTGATTACGTAATTTAGTTTCTTTTCGCTATGAACGTTTTTCCTTACTATTTTATTTTTAAAGTAGATAAATTGGCTCTCATATGTTACAATAGCATTTAATGGGAACTGCAATCAACAATAGCTTTTATTTTAATTCTATGAATATTAGTTATATCAACTATTGTATTTATATTACCCTTGCCTGTTTTTTATAAATAATATTTACGATTTTTATTTCGGGGTTTTATTCTGGAGAGCCGTGATCAAACTAACCAGTTATATGTTGCTTGTAGCAAGGATACTACATTTATTTAGGACAAAAGCTAAGCTACGATAACCGTACAAACCGCTATTAAGTACTCGTACTGCTCTATATAATATTGATTATGTAGAGCCAAATTTGTTAAAAGTGAATCGGTCTAGCTGCCATCAAGAACTAAATGTGATGCTAGTGAATCTAGAATCTGATAGATGGCATGAAAGTCTATTGCACAACACATAAGGTAACGTATGATGTATAAAATTAAAATTGGTTGATTCAAAATTGAACCAGTGCTATCTAGTACGTTTGTTTGAAATTATGATATCATATGCTTAGGAAAATGTTTATTTAAAACTTTTGTGTTGAAGACAGGCTTTTAACTCCACTGTCGTACGTTCTTGAGGCAAAAGCGGTGTCTAAGGAATACAATATTAAAAAATTCGCTAGAGACTCTTTTATCAATGGTAAATAAATTTGACTGAATTCAAAGAGGATTTCTTGGAAAATTTCTTTAACATTTTTACCTATCATGTTTCGTGGAAAAAGTCTTTAACATAAAGTAATAACAGAACAATAATAATAATATATTCATGAATGCGTATACCACAATTAAAGGAAAATAGCATAAGTAATTATATTGTGAAATTAGGCTCTATCGGAATAAATTTTAGGCAACAGACAGTGTGTGATAAAAGTCGTTTAATGAATTATGTTTTAAGCATATGGGCAAGTAAAGTTAGAAAAAAAGAACAAAATGGGAATAAAAATAAAAATTTTAAATTTAAAGAATGTCGTGCCGGTGGGACTCGAACCCACGATCTTCTATCCAACTGACAGACGCTTTATCCACCTAAGCTACGGCAGCTGTGCTGATTAATGTGAAAAAGTGATACCCTTTCCTAAAACCTAACTTGTGATATCTAGGAATTACAATGGCAACTAATTCCATCCGCTCGTTTATACTTAACTAGTTGACCCGTGCCCACTTCGTTCGGCGTTAAACATTTTCACTCGTGATGAAATTATGAGTGTGGTTCGGTTAGTACTCAGTGCTATGATTTATTTCCTGACTGTCAAAAGGAGGGTAATATTTTTACTGCATATGTTGGTATGTATATGCATGCCAATTTGGCTAAACTTCCGGGCTCCAAATGAGGTAATGAAGTGATTATGCTTGAATAAAATATGTTTATTTTAATTGTTCAAAACTTCTCCGTATACTATATTAGATATAATGATATTATTCGCTACCAAAAAATATTTTCTTTCGAGAGTTCCAACCCGAGATAAGCCAAGTTATAACTGCTCATGGGAAAAAATACTGATAAAAATTCATAATTATCCATAATATGATCAACGATTTAAATTATTTTTTTATAAAAAAGATATGTCCTTTTTGTGACATAAAAAATCGATATATGCTATCATTGACTTTTTAGTAGAAATTACCAAGCTCTACGACTCTAGACCTCAATCATATATCACTCATCGTTAAGGCAGCGTTCGTAAGAAACGTTTCCGTTCGAACTTCTGTTCTCTGACTTACGTTGCAAATCCGACTACCACGAAAAAGTAATTTAATTTTTCGGGTTAATATATAGGCAATATTCATTCCATATCAGGCGTATATATGACATTCACAAATAACGTGGCCTTCTATTGGTAAAATAATTTTCGAAAACGGTTCTGTAAATCCAGAGATTACCCCCTACAACGTCACAAACTGTAGCTAGAATATTAAAGTATAGATAATTGATAACTAAGTTTAAATTCATATAAGAGACTGTTCCAAAACCATTAATATCGAAAATTTACTCAATGAGAAAGTTGATCTCAGTAAGAAACTCGTAATAAATTTAATATGCAGCAAATTTTCCCTTTCGTCGTTTTGTATTTTCGTGAATTTTAAAGTAACTAAGGTCTTGTTTAAGAGCCGTGATAGCTCAGTGTCCGGGCGCTCGCCTTTAATTCAATATACTCGAGCAACCTGAGTTCGATCCCCGGTGCCGGCACCAATGAAGTTTTTAACTTTAGGTGCTGACTTGTCACGTGCTCCGCGGTGAAGGAAAACATCGTGAGTATCGTGCATATTTTCGAAATAATAACAAAAAAAATATTTTGAAGATATGTGGAGTCCACCAATCCGCAGTGAGGCCGCGTGGTGGACTATGCCCTGATACCCTCTGTATAGAGGAGGCCTTTGCCCAGCAGTGGGACATGTATAGGCTGTTACTTTACTTTCCTTAAGGTCTTGCCTAAAATGTATGAAAAGAGAAACAATGATGCTCTAATATATAAAATATCAAAAACAAAAGTCTGAAAAATTTTCAATGTAAAATTTTATGAATATTTTAATATTTCAAAAAATACCGTGCCGGTGGGACTTGAACCCACGATCTTCTGAGCAACCCAACAGACGCTTTATCCAACTAAGCCACGGCACCTCTGCCGATATGGTTGAAATAGCGGTACCGTTCCCTAAAATATTGATTTTATGTCAAAATTTTAATAGGTACCTAAACGTCCGAAGGTCCACCAGCCTTACTAGTAGATGAACGGTCCGAGAGATGGCATTCGAAACGTTAGTCCTTTAGCGCTATCTAGCTCGTCATCTAGAAATAATTGTGAATATCATTACAATAAATCGTATCCAAAAGACAATGCATGGTTGTAATTATCAGATGGTTTTCCGAATGAAATAAAGCATCTATTATATAAAAGGTCAAATAAATAACAATAAAAGAAAATGTAAATAAAAGAATGGAAGAAACATCTATTGCCTTCCATTCTTTTACAATTTTCAAACTTTTTTAAATAACTTGAAATAAAAATTTAATTTGAAATAAAAATGGTAGTGGTAAAATGGGGTCCTGTTTTTCAAATATCACGAAAGACATAATCAACAGATCTAACCAACAAGAAATCATATTAATTGTGTATGTAAATTATAATAAATTTTGATATATCATAAATATGTTTCGTTTTAAGATGATTATAATAATACTGATATAGCGCCCTATGAGGCAGGGAATGTTATCAAACATGTCATTCCAGACTATATCTTATTAAATAGGCGTACACATTCTTTACATGGGTTTAAAATTAGTGAAAGGATGCAAAGCATTTCCCTTATGCGACGTTTCATAAGAACGCGCTAGCGTCTATGTGAATAATGATATTTTATTATTATTATAATTTATATCTAATTCAAATTATTTTTGTTAAAAATAATATATATCACTACCTATATAGAAGTATATTTTAATATTTCATTTTGAATGTAACAATCGTCCAAATATTTAAATCGATCATTTACACACTATCTTACTCCTTAATTTCAATGTAAAAAACGGTTCTGATCTTAATAATATAAAATTTTCAATAATTTCAGCTACAGTTCGCAGAACAAGAAATTCCATTAAAAATATTGCTCAATGTTATCCAGTTACACCTTGCCAAATAATCTATCAAACCTTGCTTTTTTGCTGTAGACGTATCAAATATTGCCTTTAGTTTTGTTTATTGAATTTCCATGCTAAAAATAAGCCCGAATTGGCTTATATATTTAAAACTTGGAAGTAAAATCAATAATAAACCAAACTTATTTAATTAAGTCTGGGAATTAAAAAAAATTTAAATCTTTAATAGTGTATAAAGTACACTACTCAACATTGTCTAAGACTCAAGATATTTTCCGAAGATAACTTAAAATGTTTAGATATTTAATAACTTAATTTTGAATTTTAAATTTAGAACACTATTTTTCACGCTTTATCTAATTACAAAATGTTTGATGGTCTATTCTTTTTTTAAATAGGTTGTACGAAAATTTTTGTCACTGTTTCTGAGTCTTAGACTTTGTTGATTAGTGTTCTCACACTTAATTAAACTTTCCAAATTGGTCCTCCAAAGTAAGAAGCATCTCTGGAAACTAACTGCATAAAATTCTCATTAATATATGATAAACTCTACGTTTTAAACCTAAAATAAGCATTTAAATCACCTGGTAATTACACGCAGGACCTGAAATTAAAATGTAAATGTTTTGGTCTTAACAACAATAAAAGAAAAAGAAAATAACTGGCACAGCATTTTCTGTTTTTTTAAATAACTTAACAAACGCCAAAAAACGCAAAATAAGTTAGCAAAAGAAAAACTAATATGATTGTAACATGAGTACATTAGAAATAAGACAAAAAAGGGTTTTGTAGGTACCGGTGGGACTCGAACCCACGATATCCTGTTTACAAGACAGGTGCTTTAACCGACTAAGCTACGGTACCTCGTACAGATGCCTACGAAAAACCTAATCTGTTTCATAAAATATTGATTTTGTAGAGCGAAAGTTAGTAACGCAACGACTCTAGGCTTCGCTTGGAAACCGTGTGATAATAGTGAATCCGAAACCCGATAGATGGCACCAAAATTATATTTGAAGACAATTAATTGGTACCATACTCAGAAAGATTATATTTAAAACTTAAATAATTATGTCTAATGCATAGCAAATTGTCTCCATTAGAGGTTTTTTGACAAACTATAAGTACCTGCTCAGTACCTTATAAAGATTCCTAGAGTTATTTTTAGTTCATTATTTTTGCACGGGTTCCTTTTTATATTTCGGATACAAAAATTCTTTAAAGAAAGAGAAATATAATAAATATTACGTGTTCAACACTTTTACCAAGGTAACCGCTTTACAGCTTTCATTTTCCTTGTACAAGTTCTTTGCTCTCATGTACGCTATGCATGGGTATAACTTAAAGTTATTTAAAATATAGCCATGTAAAGCTAACTTCAACTAGAAAGAAAAATAACTTCTTACGCTTATAAAGGCAAGATAATAATGATTCTTTGACTGACATTTGCGGTTTGATCTTCTCAGGTTTTTATCTTGTATGTCTTATCGTATCATGGAAACAAAAGCCTAATATTCAATTGCGCCTGCTGTACTTTTATGAATACATGGATGTTATGATTGACATTGTTTAAGGACTTCTTAAATTCGATTAAAACTTAAAGTTACAAATAGAATAGAAATTAATAATCTGTACATTTTATAATACTACGTATATTTTTCCTCTTTCCTTTTGATGTAGTAAGTATAGTATACTTACTAAATTGCTTAATATACAATTATTAGCAATACATGTTAAAAGGAAACTTTATAGAAGGCTCAGTAGCAAGTAGATCACGTCATAAACATGATGGTTTACAATTTGATATATGTATGCTCATCTTTTTAAACTAAGGAGTATTTTATAGGTAAATAATAATATAATGTATCGCTGACTGTCCAGTGCATTCACTGTTTTTAGTGCATCAAACTCTGCCATATATCGTAGCCCTATCTAAAATCTCCAGTAAATTTAATGAATGTCACGCTGATACTAGTCTATTCTATATCCAGATTAGGATTAACTTAATAAAGTTATGATAGAGTACAATTCGAGTAAGTTGTTTGAGAGCCTAGTACTCAAGTACTATGGAAAGGAACGCCAGTGATACTAAATTCGATTCGATTTCTTTTATTAATCTCTATAGTTAGCGATAAATAAGTAAAGAATCAGATTCCTTCGAGTCCGAACCAACAAAAGGCAATCCATAGGCTGTAATATATGGAAATATAATTAAAATGTATAAAATCAAAATCATTTAATTTTTTTTAATAATTTTCCCTTTTTTGTCATATCTGCACTATATCCAATAATTTTACGAATTCATAATACTGTTTAACATATGTATAATTGCTTTAATATGAGCGTTCACTTTGAATAATGCTTTTGGTACACACTAGAGGGTGTTGATCATTGTATCAAGGCATAGTTCGTGCCACCTGTCGGATGGTACGTTCACAAACACGAGAGAAGCGTGACCACACGAATATAAGATATCCAGAGGTCCAAAGCAGATTTAAAATAAAATTTTGTGCATTTAGCTCTAAATGATTATAATTGGAACAGTAATAACCAAATTACTCCTTAAACGTATACATGCATGTTTCGAAAATCGTTAATACTATTTTCTCCGTAACCATTCGTCTGCAGGATATTTCAACATTATTTATGTCCTTAAATGTTGTTTACCTACTTGGAAAATGAACACTACATGTAAGCTTTCTAGTCATGTCACTCTACTGCTAAATATGTGTAAAACCTTTTATAAATTTAGATTTTTGTTTAAGTTTGGGACATTATATGATAACGTTTTTCATCGGTTATGTTACCGGCACCGTAGCTTAGTTGGTTAAAGCACCCGTCTGATAAACAGGAGATCACGAGTTCGAGTCTCGTCGGTGCCATAGTGGTTTTTTTTATATTTTAATGCTTCTATATACCATTTTTTATTATTTTTTTCTTAAATGTACCGAAATGTGGCGCATTATTTCGAAACTATGACAACTTTAATTTGTCACTACACCTGAATTCGACTTTCCCTGAATTGGAAACCATATAATTATGTTATACTATATTATTATGTCGTACTCTGCTTAAATGGTGGAGTAAGAGTTTTATTGGCATTTGATAATTTAATATCCGGTTCATAATTTTTAAAAAGCTTTGAAACAAACAATAGGTTTGAATAGATTTATGATGTAGTTATTGGTATAGTGTGCAACATATTTACAGTTAATTGTACATAATATAATGAAAACTAATACAAATTTAACAAAATATTCGTTTAAACCAGTGCTGAGGAAAACACTTGGCAGGGAAAATTATGAAAATCACCTCAATATTCTAATATAAAGCGGTGTACAAATTGTGTATGAAGATTAAATTTTCTATATACCTACTCATGATAACTTTTTCTATTAATATTGAGAAAATATGAGACATATTTCCAATTCTTGATGGAAAAAATGCAATTTTTGTATTGTCATTTACTTTAATGTGCAAAACTAGATAGCGCCAGCAGTTTAGCATCCCAACGTTATGCTGGACCGTCCAATGGATATGGACAATTAATGCCACCTATCGGTTCGTCCATTAACGACTCTGTTATACGTAAATGCTTCGTTATGGCGTCCACTCTTTCATTAATATCATATTTTTCCTGCACATCTCACGAAATACGGAATCATTAAAATCATTTTAAGATATTGAAATAGCGAGCATGTTATATTCATGCTTGTAAAATTAATTACAACTCATTGTAGCCGCGTAGCTGTCTTGGTTGAATGATCTAGTAAACTGCGATCACGAATTTGAAGAACACAAGCTTATGATAAAACGTCCAGGTACGTCCACGATACGATAGATTAGACGTCCTAACAGAATAACGTATAAAATATAATGTAATAAAATCGCAATAGCGCAAATCGCAATATTCTCAGTTATTGGTGACACCGTTTGGATTAAACCATTAGCTGAGAATAATTTACATAATCGCTTTTGCCATTAAACTTAAATTATTAAGGAAAGATATTAAAAAAAATATAAGTTTCGCTGCTAATGCTTTCAAATAATACCTCCTTTCGTGATTCGGAAGCCCTCTGGTGTTGCTAGTGTCCATGGGCGGTGGTAAACTTACCATTAGGTGGCCCGCCTACCAGTTTGCCTCCTTTTCCATTAAAGAAAATATATTTTTGAAAATTTTGATTGGTTTAATAATTTCAATTATTTTTCCTGCGATACTAGGCTCAGTAGAGCTTTTTTATACAACTGTTGACATTATTCGTAGGATATCTAAAACCTTTAAACGAGAATTTCTTGTATGTATATGTCACGATCATTTACACACTTATTATTTTTACTTTTTTTCTATACCAGATCATTGCTTTCTTAATTTTTTATTATTTCCAAAATACACGATTTACCAAAAAAACCTTATTTCCTTGGTGCTTATTGTTGTTGTTAAAGCTATCAACTTATTTAACCCAACTGTAAACCAAAACTTATGACGTTAGTTTACACTCGTTTTTTATGAAATTCAATAAATAGGCTAGTTCCTTGGTGGAATAATTTTCATCCTCATATGAAGCTATAAATGTTGATTTTTTCGTATGATACATTACCTGAACACTCTTTTCCTACAAATGTTATAATTTACAAAAGTTTGATATTACTTGTGCCCGTTACCCTTATTTTTAGGGTTCCGTACCCGAAAGGTAAAGGAAAAAGGAAAAGGACAAATTACTAAGGTATTTAAGTTCTTTGTCTGTCTGTGTGTCCCTCTGTCCTGCTGTGCGTGTCCTCTGTCAGGCTGTATTTCATGAACCGTAATACTTAGAAAGTTTAAATTTTCACAGATGATGTATTTCTGTTGCCGCTATAAAAATAAGTACTAAAAACAGAATAAATCTTTTGGCCCTTATTAAAGACAATGGTACGGAACCATTCGTGCGCTTGTCTGACTCGAACTTGAATTTATTATTGCACATACATTTTGAGAATAGGGGCAAAGATGTAGCTCAAATGTGTGATAAATACTTAACTGACCTGTTCGTAGTTTTAAAACTGTAATACAATAGTTTCCGTAGATTAGTTTGTGATAGCGTCTGTCATCCTTTTTGTTGGGACATAAAATGGAAATGATATTTTTGGTTAAAAAAAAAACAAGAATCACATACAATAAAACCACCATATTCGCATTGCTGCAAATCTTAATTTTAATAATATCTTCATACAAGTCACAAAATGATATCTTGATGTTCCATTTATAGCTTGGATTGTGTTTTTATTACAAACAAACACCAAATTGACATTAAATTAATTTGTGGATATTGCTTTTAAGTCGTAAGGTCGAGATAAGCCATTATGCTACGTGAATGCTACGAACTGCTACGATATATTCATGTAACTGATTTTAACGTAGATTATATTTTTTTTTATTAATTTAATATTAACCATCAATTTTTTTTGTTCTTTTTTCCATTTCATAGGTTACAATAAAAATAACAGCTTCTGTGTAATTCGTTATACATAACCCAAAGTATGCAGTTTCATCTTTATTTCGAGTACATTGCGACACAGCAAATATTTATACAATAAAAAGTTAAGAAATCAAGAAGCCATAAATTTTATTACTTAGTCATACTATACATTGTCCGAGAATATTTTACATTAATCTGTAAATATAAAATTATATTTAGAATTTTTGAACTACTTGCAATGGTTATTAACTCATCTTTGGATAAATACAGTATTGTGTCCACTAAAAGGGCGTTAATACGACGAAAAATCAAATACATTTTAATATGGTATTATTGTATTCTAACATATAACATTCCTTGTTATACAGACACCTTTTTTATCTAGCCAAAAAACTTTTTTTTTCATCAACCACATTTTCGCATTTAACTCTCTCGTAGCTTAATACTCGATTTGATGGGACTCTGAGATTTATGTCGACATATTTGGGGAAAAAAAAATACACAAAGCGCTAAGGAAAACAAAACGACGTTTAAAAAGGGTCGGAGTGAAAGGACTAATCGATAATCCTGCTACTTTGCATATGTTTAGTCAGCGGACAGGGGACGGGTAGAGTGGGAACAAGTAAAAATTACAAAATTAAAGCAGCAATATATTATTAAACTGTATGGTTTGTGGCTGCTATTGTAGTTTTAGCTATTTGTGCAGTAATTATTTCACAACATCTAACAAAATAAACGTTGAACACTAGAACACAGCTATGTGCTATCATGTGATGTTTCGTACAATCGTGTCTTCTTATGTTTTTCATATTGAAGAGACTTGATGATATCTGTATAAACTTTCTGGCATCCACGTGGTGGACTATGCACTATTAACCTGTGTGGTGAGGATGCCTCGCCTAGAATTGAGATCAATACGAATAAATATTTTATTTATACAATGACTTGAAAATTACTTAAATATTTTGAGAAGTTTGAGACCACCAGTTACAAACACATAATTGAGAACGGGTTTATTTTAGAGATTACTTCTTTTTATCATTATTGAAATGTATGATTATCGAAGAATGTAATTTAAAACGCCAGCATGGTGCGAACTTACTATATACTAATCGCAAAGCAGGCTAGCCAATCGCAATATTCCACTGCACCGCTTACGTAATAGTTTAGAATGTTGTAAAAGCCAGACTCGGCACGCGTTTCGTCAAACGAAATTTCCGCAAGTCAAGCCCACATTGTTTAGAATAACAGATCCAAACCTTGTACAAAATACCTTTGGTGGTGGCGTGACACTAGCGGGGTATGGAAATCGAAATGATGTTTGTGCAACACTATGATAACTTACCGTAGGAATAACGAACGACACAACACCACACCACGCACACCTACTAACTTATTAAGTCGAACAAATACTTAACGATGGTGCGACAATAGTGATGCGGTGCAATGCGACACCTTTAGGAACCCCACGTTTCCAAAGCAACCGAAACACCACTCCTAAGTTCGGAGTCCGAGCAACTACCAGTAGAGGGCGTTATTACGCCGAGCTAACCGAGCGCAAAACACTCGTATTTTATATTATTTTAGATTAAAATAGTTCTTGTATAGTTGAGGAACAAGTCCAGTTATAGGGAATATCATAATTAAACTGGTGAATGGCATTTTAAGTGCATTTGGTGGAAGAATCCCGCATTGAGTTTAGATAGAATTTGGTCTAGAAAATTTATATGGCTGAACTCACTCACTTTTTCTCATTTTTCCAATTGTTATTGACTTAGAAAGAAGCTCGTTTACTTTTGGCCAGTTCTGCTGTCGTAGTAACTGGACGCAAAAAAGTGTAAGAGTAACGAATGGGGCTGAGTTTGATAAGCGGTTTAGTACTTAATTATGCGTTCAACGAACAGTTTAAATGCTCGTGAATAGGTACATGTGCCTAAGTGAGGCCCATGGAAATGTCTCCCTTACTCTCCGTTCCCTCGGACGGATGCCCGTACAATTACTGCTGCATTTCAGATCATTCTTGAAAACGTGAAATTAATAATGCAGTAGAAGAAAACATTTTGAATATCTAAGACAAAATCAACCAGCGAACAAGCAACGGCATAGTGTCATCAGCGGCTAGGTTATTGTATTGAGGCGGTAAGGCAAGAAATTCAAAGAGAAACAAAAAAGATTAAAAATGGACAGACATTTGGATTATGTATTTGTGCCATTTGCTGAAAACTTATATCCGAGCTAGTTTTTAGCTTTTCTCGCTCAAAGGTTAAGCATAATTATTCAGCGAGGAAATGCAGCTAGCTTTCTTTACACCGCGTGGATTAGGTTGATTAGATAATATGTATTTATAGATAGATTTAATCTTGTAAACATTAGGTAAGTAAATATTATTGTTACTAAAAATTAAAAATTATCTTTAAAAAAAAATGACGTCATATTTTTTATCATAGCTCAGAGGATTAGCAAGCTGAAGTGGCGATGGGCAGGCCAAATAGCTCGTAGATCCGATAACCGTTGGGGAAGAAAGATTCCCGAGTGGCAGCCTCGTACTGGCCATCGCAGTGTGGGGCGAACCCCCACTAGATGGAGTGACGAACTGTGCAAATGTGCGGAAAATCAATGAAAGTCTATGGAGGAGGCCTATATATATGTGTGTGTATATATATATATATATATATATATATATACACATATACTTTTTATATATAGACTTTGCATTGGTTCTTACTAAGTCAGGATGGCGAATAAGTCTGTTTGCATTCCCTCCATTGGGTCCGCTGGCGCTGGATGGTAATTTGCAGTATCAGCCCAAATATGGCAGCAGTGTTAGACACAAGACTTTATAAATGGATAGAAGCTGCCCCGGAGCGAAGTACTAAAAACACTAAATAACAATCTAACAAAGCTAGCCAAGACGGCATAGTGTCATGAACACTGGCTGCATTTCCATAGCGAATAGTAATCTATACTTTATCTTTGAGCGAGAAAGTAGCCGGTTCCGTCCAGGGGCGGTAAAGCTGCATGAGACCCCTAATTTAAGGAATTGATCTAATTAAACAAGCTTCTTATTCACTTCACATTTGTATGGATAATTGTTTATATTTATGGAGTTAAAATCTTTAATAAGTGAAATTTAAATTGCACTTATTAAAGATTTTAACACTTAAATAAATAAACACAGAATACAGAGACGGATGAGGAAAATGAAATACGAATCGATCTGCAATAAAACTAAATAGTAAAAATAAAGTAATAGGTAGTTTTTATTTCCAATAATTTTCTGGAACTAAAACTATATAGACATTATAAAGATTAGCAACGGTGGCGTAGATTGCCTAAAACGGGCCCTCAAATCAGAATGTATCGGCCCAAATGAAGAGTAAAGATTTTTCACCAAAGAAACAAAAATCTCGCTTGGAATTAAAATACAATAATATGAACGGCGCTAAATGCAATAGTGACTTATCTGTTCCTGTCCCATAGAAGTCTTAAGATAATTTTTTATCAGTTTTAATTACGAAAAACTAATTTTCATCTAAAAATATAGCAAAAAGCATGCTGCTATCACCTCAGGAAAACAATTCAAGGCTATTGAATTTTATCCAAAATGATTTCATGAGTTCTATAATCGAATGACATTTTCAGAGTTTAAACATGTTTTAATTGTTCATAAAGATCAACTGACACGTGGTATCTGTTTTATAAGACAGTAGTGTTTTTCTACACATTTTTTATTATTGAAAAGAACACTTGGTAAAATATTAACGTCATTCTGTAGAGCTGTAGTATTGATGATTACTAATAGTGAAGAAAAAAAGGCGACAAGCATTAGAAAAAATTCTCTGCGTGCTAATTATATTTTTAACTAATTTTTTTAATTGCCGAAACTTTAATTGACGAACTTCATGATCACGTTCGTCTGTTATGTGAAAATAAATTTAGTTGCTACAAAATTTTCATTAATTCATTAATTGAATATCTTTTTCCTTAAGGCGTCGTTTCTCGAACACCTAGCAGGAAAAACATTTTTATGATTACCTAATTTTATATTTTTCAGGTGAATCGTTAATCAATATTGACCAGCGTTACAATATGTTTGCTAAAAAAGTATTTTTCCATTATCCATCCAAATTATCCATTATGATATTTCTAATATGATACATTTTCGATAGGTCGCTACTGTATCCGAAATAATCACCAGAATTTGAGCTATTTTAATAAATCGAACAATATTCTTCTCTAACTGCGCTAACAAATGAAATTAAAAATTTCATTTTCAATCGAGGGGCTAAAATAATTTATTTCACTTTAAAAGAAGTTATTTTTAAACAGGACCTTAATAAAGTAAACGTAAAATGGACATGAAATTTCCAGATACAGAATAATGGCCTGTTAAAGGTAGATGCATGATGCTAAAGTAATTTTAAAATTAATATCGCCAGAAAGATTTGAATTGTGCTATTGATTTCATGCAATTACTGCGCAAACATGGTCAAAACTCTTGTATGACTTAATTGTGATTGATGATATGTTATCTTTTTTTTTCCGGGACGAACGACTTAAGAATTTAAGTGATTATGGAATTTTTCCGGGGCGCCCGAGCGGCCCGAGCCCAAGGCCTACAGGGCCTCGGGCTCGGGGGCCCCGTATTATTGATACGGCTAACAAAACGTAATTTGATTTATAAAATGTGAATTACCAGTTCCCGCTGTATATTATCTGAAATAATTATGATTTTATTTATACGTATTTTATCTGTAAGAAATAATATTCATACAAATATTATCCTCCAAACCTCCAAACTCTAACCGAAGTCTGTTCAAGAGAACATGAAGTCGTTTGGGGCTTTGTCTTTCCGCCACTGGTTCCGCCATTTACTTACATCGCTACATCTGACGTCACTCCAGCTCTGACCGCACTACCCCTGAGGTGATACGCCGCCAAAAAGAAGCCCGGCGAAACCATATTTCTATATACATTGACACGACAAGCGCATTGATTTAGTTGACAGATCGGTGCTAGATGCATTGCTACAGCAATGCATAATCTTCCACCGTCAGGCAATGTGCTGTTGCCTTCACAGAAGACCTCCGTCAATTGGAAGTATTTTGCCTCCGCGTTTAGATTGGTGAAGTAACGCCGGGCAAATTTTTTAATTTCAGCAACCCATCACAGCCCGTCGGTGAAACGCGGCAATCATTTAAAATGATGAAACACATTGGCAAGTAAGACCACGTTTTTTATCATAGTATAACAAATTTCCAGTATAACATTTTCTTTGAAATAGATAGACAGAATGAACCCCCAAGGCATCCACCAACTGTAGAGTTCCCACCAAGATCCGCAAATTCATCCCTTTTTCCATTTTTAGATGTTGATTAAATGTTAAGAACTGAAACTCCCATTCCAAGACTACTTTGAATGGTATCAGCGATTAAGTTGACATGTATGCGGAAAGTCCTCAACGTTTCAATATATCAGTTTTCAAATTTTTAATAATTTGATAAATATACGGTATTATTTGTTGTGGCATTGCTGAACTCTTTGCGTTGATGTTGCTTCAGTAGAACTGCATAGGAGTGAGGCGTTTTATCGTAACAGGATAACAGACTGTCGTAACTTTCCGAACCGTTACGACCTGGGAACCTTCAAAAAGAGAGCGTACTCTTTCTTAAAAGGCCGGGAACGCATTTGTGAGCCCTCGGGTGTTGCAGGTGTTCATGGGCGGCGGTAATCACTTACCATCAGGTGAGCCTCCTGCTCGTTTGCCCCTTTTCTCCATAAAGAAAAAAAAAACCTGTTACGAACAAAGTTAAATAACAGTTCCCGTTCCGCACAAATTCCTTAACGCGCTGTCACAAGTTTTTCTGTATTCGTGCTTACGACTGTTACCTTAGTCGGAAAGAGATACAACTGTTACACCCAGTCACAGTTGTTACTGAAGAATTGTTCCTTAGTACGCTGTGTACGACTGTTAACTTAGTTAGAAAGAGATAAAAACTTTTACATCCTGTCTTTATGGTAACATTTTGTGACAGTGGTAACTGTCACAACGTAGTATAAAATAACAGGCTGTTATTTTGTAACAGGTATTTGTCACTGTTAATATTTAGTCACAGGAACAGGTATTCGATTTTACCTAGTATAACTCACACCTAGAACTGAATGCTCAAACGAGTTATCTAGCTTAAACCATTGAATGTCAGCCCGCTGGTAAAAGACAACTAATCACTAAACTATGTTACGTTCAGAAATCGTAATGATACATTCATTTGGTTCAGTCGGGTACGATTCGATGCCAAACCCTAATCGTGGGGATTTCAACTGAAACTTCCGACCATAAACATATACCGGAAATCGGAATAACCCTAATCGTGGGGATTTCAACTGAAACTTCCGACCATATATTGTTCAATTTTTAACTTACCATATCAATTTAAACACACTTTAAAAGTCAAAGGTTTTCATAGAAATTGGTTTCGTCGAGGCTGAAAATTGTTTCAATGGCAAGATTTTTTAAACAGGACCTTAATAAAGTAAACGTAAAATGGACATGAAATTTCCAGATACAGAATAATGGCCTGTTAAAGGTAGATGCATGATGCTAATTTTAAAATTAATATTGCCAGAAAGATTTGAATTGTGCTATTGATTTCATGCAATAACTGCGCAAACATGGTCAAAACTCTTGTATGACTTAATTGTGATTGATGATATAAGTTATCTTTTTTTTTCCCGGGACGAACGACTTACCATATCAATTTAAACACACTTTAAAAGTCAAAGGTTTTCATAGAAATTAGTTTCGTCGAGGCTGAAAATTGTTTCAATGGCAAGATTTTTCAGCTTTACGCTGTGCATTGAACAATTTAGGGTGTCTCAAGTTGAGAACCACTATATTTACGTTAGCATGAGATTCACTGTGGTATGTAGGGCCACGCAACGCTCTTCGCTGTTGCACCAATGGCCAGGGAAGTAGAAGTTATACTTCTGCGTTTCGTCTAGCGAGGAAACCGGAACCCAATTTATTAAAACAAGTGCAGCCCTATTGGTTTGTGTTGCAATGTCCATGGGCGGCGGTTATTACTTAGCGCCAGCCCGCTTGCCTCCTTCTCACAAAAAAAAATCATTTAGATTACTATATTTTCAATTTTTTTTTAATAGTTCCGTTCTACAAGAGCATTCGAAGTGTTTTTTAAATAGTATTCTCTCTTAGTTGGAGACGATATGCGGGGTTGAAACCAGTACCACCAGTGTTGATTGTCACTTTTAAAAATCACCATTTATATATACTTACGAACATCCAGACGGCCAAATGCTTAGAAATCTAATTTTGGGTTTCAATAACAATATCCATTGACTTAGAAAATTAAATCTTTACTTAAAAAATACAAGTTCTCGTTATATAATTACTAAATTACAAATTTTCTGTAACATGGTTTAAGTAGATCATCAATTGGCCTATAATATATCGCTAATTATAGTACAAGTGTGAGATAAAAAAAATTCCATAGACTTAAGTATGCGGTTTACAGAGTCCTACCGCTTTGGGGCGGGTCTTTGGGGGTTGTAGGATGATGGTACTCCGGGGGTTGGTCTGCCGTCAGCGGGTGGGTAGTGCGGGATGTGGAGGACGAAAACGACAACATAGAATTTTTCTTCATAAAAAGTTTATTTACATAACATACATAGTAACTGACAAGAGTAGCTATAGTAATAAAAATAAACTCAGCAGCGGAAACAATTTAGGGGCAGTGGCTCAGTGGGAGCGCCCGCCGCGCTCCGTTCGCCACAGGGGTTGAGACAGTGCGTTCACGGCTTACTGAGCTCCTAACGAATTATTAAAACTAAACAATAATATAAATATATATATATATATATACGCGTGGGTAGATATATATATGCATGTATATATTTATTTTTTATCTTTTTCTCATTTTGTAAACTAAACACGAATTAAAAATTAAAACACGTATACGAGAGTGCGCGCGGCAACGTGCGTGACAACAGCCCATTTCGTTTCGAAATATAAATTTATCAATGCTTTTTCTATACTTTAGCGAAGCCGATGCCCTCATTTATATCATATATCGTAATAAATACAATTAAAAATATAAAGACCATATATTTAAACACAATTTGGGCTCCGTGCGTCCGTTGCGACGGTTTTCCGGACGAAAACCGCGGCGACGGATAGCGCCCTACTATTCTATATACCAAGCCGCATTATTCTATACCGACGGGGGCGTGGGGGTACGGGGGGGTGCGACATGTTGCGTCGCGGTCCCGCCTTCGATGCGAACGGAACGTGTTTTGGTGATACTGGAGGGAGAGGCGGGAAAATTGGGGGGGGGGGGGGGTGAAGGGCAACGACCCCCACGGGTCAGTCAGAGCGTCCTGGCGCTTGCATCATCGCGGCCTCGTATCCCGGACACCGGCGGGGGGGCGCGGGCCGCATTCGTGCTAGGGGGGAGGGGGAAAGGGGCGGTTCCCCCCACCACCGGCCGCCGGGGTCCGCAGTCCGTGTAACAATAACCGCATTAATTATAACTATAATAATAACGTACAACTACTAGCTCCGCAACTGGGTGGGAGAGTGAGGGAGACGGGTGAGGTGGAGCACAAGGGACCGGGGCAGGGGGAGGGGGCTCGAGCTCGGGCTGAGTTGGGGTGCAGCTTGTCGGATCATGGTGGAGGAGCGGAGGGGTAACGGGGAACGGGGGGGATTTAGGTAGATTGCTAGAAAAAAAGTAAAATGTATATATCGTATCCGGGTGCGGGCGGGGGTTCGATATCCGGCGCAGGCTCGACGGCCTGCCGGTTCGCCCCGCGTCATTCCTCGCTACAAGAGTCCTCGTTGTCCGCCTCCCGGATGTTCGTGAAGAACGACGTGAGCGCCTTCAGCATCACGGCTGCAACGCACCACGTTAGGGTCCGATCAGCTCACAGGGCAACGTTAATTGGCAACTGTTATTGGTTACCATCAGGCGTATGGAAGAATTTTTGAAGTTTTGCAATGTATCAAAAAGCATATTCAATTTTTAAGCGTGGAATAAATATTTGAATCGGAATAATAAAGTATACAAGTCTACTCAGCACAAATAGGACTACAACTGAATAAATGAAGGGCTCGCATAATTCTATTATAAACCGAGAATAAGATGAGAAGGTTACCTTTGCCCTCGGGCTCCTTATCTGTTGTCTCCCACGCAATAAATCCTTCCACGGAGATAATGTACTGCTCATGCAAGTACTGGAATATGGCCAAAGTTAAGCCTGAAACAAGGGCAAGATAATTAGTAAGGGCATCATAATATCACTTTCAAATGTCTTTTATTTTAACAATGTTATGCAATTATGCAACCATTATAAACCCCGACGACCTACTATGAGAAACTTTAATATCTCACTTTACAAATGAGATTCCAAGCACATAGTACATAACACAGTTTTGAATGCATGAATACTCGCTTTAGCACTGAAAATCCTTCCTTTTTTGTGGTGTATTGTGAGTTTGTCCTATAATAAAATTTGAAGTGTATACTTATCTAAGTATATATATAATCTTATAATCTTATCAGCTGAAAAAACTATCTCCTTGTTATTTTAACCCCTCCGAGCGAATTACAGTTCTTCCTTGATCCTTCAGTGTTCAGTTTTCCAAGCAAACAAAGAAGTAAACAACTTAATAGTAAATAAAATAAAAGCGACATAAAAGCGCTGAAAAGTGATTTATTTATTAGTTATTCATTCGCAATTGCACAGTACTCTGCGGTCTCAGTAAAGGCGTGTGCAGTATTCATACAATTGTGGTGTTGCGACGCAGTTGTAGTACACACAATGTGGTCTTCTAGTCAACTACAATACGCAGTGTCACGGAGATCTGTGAACGCAATGTCATGAACGCAGCAACGCTCTCTAAAATGCTACAGCGACGCCACACGATCTAGTAGAGTCGGGATTTTTTGAACCGATTTTTTGTTTGATGAATTGGACACGACCATAGAACTACCGTTTTAGATGGCACGGAACGGTGAGAAAAACCTCTCTCCGGGCTCACGTTCGAAGAGTGAAATTAGCGGAGGCGCAACTTTTTAGGGTTGGCAACGCACCTGCGATCCGTTTGGCGATTGCAGCTATCGACCGTCGAAAGTGTCTACGTTTGTATCTGCGTACTCCTTTAACGGCTTTCTCCCATAAAAACAAAGACATAATGCGGTGTCGCGTGGTAAAATGTGGCAATTTTGAGAAGTGACAAAGATCTCCATGCGCTGGCGTCACCGGATACGGTGAATCTAGTTCCGATGCGGTGGCGAGCCCTTCGGTCGTGTCAATGCAGTGTCGCGACACATTCAAATAACACCTGGCATTAACCGGCGTTAAGAAAAAATACTCCCTAAAGCAATACCTTAAAGAACCAAATAAAATCCACTAAACACAAACACAAAACTTGCCAAATGTCTCTCACATTTAGCGAGCAACGATTCGAACTAACACCACCTGACCAATTCGCATTGTGAATTTAGAGCTAGGAAACTTCCCAACCGCTGGGGGCGTGACCGTGGCGGTTACATGGAGCCGAGGGCTCACCTTGCGGGTGCTCCAGACGGTGCACCAGATGCTGCACGGCGAAGAGGCAGCTCAGCTCGCGCTTGGTGCACTGGGCGGCGGCCAGCTCGTGCAGCAGCCGCGCATACTTGTCCATCCGCTCGCGCGACAGGTGCCACGCGCCCTCGCCGCCCACCAGCGCGTGGGTGCACACCGCCTGCATCAGCGCCCTCGTGAACCACTCCTCCTCGCACGAAGCGCCCACGTTGTCCTGCAACGGAAACGGCCCGCCATTGGAACGGTGTTCGACTGCCCTCCAGCAAAGGTAACGATCAACCCTCAAGACGTGGTAACGCTCTATTATATACTATAGAGTCATAATAATTATGCGGAGAACATCCAGAATGTAAAAGATACGTTTTGCGTTGATAAATTTACAAAAATAATAATGTTAGTCTGTGTTCAGGATAGAACAAGGGAGAAGAAATAACGCTTCTGAGGGTGTTAAATTAATATAATTTCAACTAAAAATAATTAGTTTGCATTCGAATGTGAGTCCGTTACGATTGGAAGTCAGTGTGAATGTATAAATTTGAATGTGAATTGTTAAGCACTTATAAGTCAATATATTTAAAATCCAACGGTCGACTTCCAACACTAGTGTTACAAGTGTAATGACAGTCTATGGTTTACACATTAATTTATAATATTAATAATTTTAAATTTATTTATAATTTGAACTGTGGAGTAGACAGTCTGTTAAAGACTAATATAGTTTTATTGTTCATTTAAAAGATAAAACATTGGAAATTGAAATTGATCACTACAGAATGTTTGAAGTATACTACTATAAATACAATTTGATACACAATTTTCATTGCTATGTAATGGTATAAAAAACATGAAAAATGCAGTCACCAACATGGTATAACGATGAAATGCATGACATGATATTTTAAAAATCAACATAAAAATTTACCTGAACCCAGCCCCGGACACATTCGCATGTCTCATCAGAGTTCATTAATTCCAAAAGTTTGCTTTGAACCTCTGCCGGTGTCAAAATCTTCTTAGTCTCTTCGCTAGTCTTGGCACCATCCAAAAATTCAAATTTATTGTCTTCTACCCACTTTGTTACCTGACAATGGATGCCATTATTAATAACAATGTAATGAACCGAAAGCTACAAATTAAATACAAATTAAAATTTTTTAATATCAGGTCCATAATACATCAAAACTGGTAAAATCATGAAATTATTCATATTACTAATAAATTATTAAAAAGTAAAGTATTTTTTATATTATATTTTATATATATTTTGCATATTTTGCTAATCAAGCATAAATAAAAACTGGTGTATTTATGTATACAAATGAATTTTGAAGAGCTTATAGTTTAGTTTTGATAATTATCAACATAATATCAGTTAGATCACCTGTTCTTCATTCATCCATTGCTGTAACCTCAGACCAGACTCCTGCCATTTGCTCTTAACAAATGAGGGTCCCATACTCTCCTTCAGATCATTGATCACCGCTTTTAAGAACAAATGGCCGTGATTCTCTGGTATAACCGATTTCTCACAGAGTCTAAATGTCTGGATGAATGTGATATGCTGAAAAAGACAACAAGTGTTACTATTTACTAGAAGGGTAAAATTGAAATGTAATAGATTTTAAAATTAAGAATTATAGTCCCCCGTTACTCAGTGTTTTAAATAGAGTCCACATATTAAAATTATGACTACATAAAAGTATTCAATTGATTACTGACGCTTCTGTGTGGTTTTAATTGGAAATATCCAGAATATATGTCATTAAAAAATTGCCAAATATTTTAACACAAACGGCATTCTACTGCTTCGTGTCGCGATTTATATTAACAAAATCATGGTAGCTTGCCAACTGTGCTTCAAACAAATGCTATCAAAAGCGGCACGGATTTTAATCCGTACTATGTGTTGTGTAGTTAAGACTCACCTTCTTCTCGATTTGGGGCGTAATAAATTTGCTTAAGTAGTCGTACAGCATGGGTATGTCGATGAACAGCTCGGGGGCAAACTCGAATATCTCAGCCATGCCCGCGAGGAAGTTCTCTGCCGATATGGTGTTGGTCGACACCAAATGAAGCACTGTCTTTGCCACAATTGCGATTTCTTTCGCTGATCTGTTAGATAAAAAATTAAATAATCACATTGTTATTGAAAGGTAAGGGAACATATAAGCCAACAGTTTTTAAGTTTATTGCATTCAAAAATATGCGGTAGGATGCCCCATCCTGTTTTTAAAATAATTATGTAATGATAGTAAGGTATTTATCTGCATGATAGAGTTTGTAACGAAGTCATCCGCAGTAAAACCAAGGTATCCGACATAGCTTAGAGGATTAGCAAGCTGAAGTGTCGATGTTCCGGCCATATAGCTTGTAGAACTGATAACCGTTTGGGATGAAAGGTTCTCGAGTGGCAGCCTTGTACTGGCCATTGCCTGTAGGACGACCTCCGACTAGATGGAGTGACGACCTGTGCAAATGTGCGGGAAGTTGATGGATGCAGGTGGCTCAGGACCGTACTTCATGGCAGGCTATGGGGGAGGCCTATGTTCAGCAGTGGACTCAAACAGGCTTGAACCTTGATGATGATGATGAATAAGGTTGATGCTGTCTCTATATATTGGCGGTCTCTATATATTATATCTCTACGGCGATAGAGAGGCAGTATACAAATGTATATTACTGTTGTTGTATCTAAATAAAAAAAATTATAAGTGAACAGAAGATTAACATGAAGTAGAAGTACTGTATTTTTGCATTTCCTCTGGTGAGTGAGGCAAACTGTTAGGTGTTGTAGATGCTCATAGTGCACAACTGGGCCACCAAGTCATCTAACCGGTTTGATCATTAATACCTTGAGAGGTTGCATGTTGCCTTGCTTTTGGGAAAAATAGCCGTTTTTAAGTTTAATAGATTTTTATTATAATAAAAAGTATCTATGTAAAGTAGATACAGATACTTTTAATTTCCATGTGTTACTGCAATCTCATATGCACTCAAAAAGCCCTTAGAGCTCTGCCGAAAATCAGAGACATGCGGTAGGGCCTCGCAAAAGCTTGTGCACGACGAGGCAATATAACCTAACATAGAATATTCGCGTGAAAGCACTACACTTTTGCATTTCGTCCGGCGAGCGAGGTGAACTGGGAACCGGCTGTTTTTCAACTTCGGGCAACGCATCCGGGTTGCGAATGTTCATAGCGTTCTGCTCACTTCTCCAGCACGACGTTTATGATCTCCGTGATGACGGCGGCGTGGTACTGCGGCGGGAACAGCTGGCGCACGTCGGCCACCACCTCGTCGTTGTCGGGGTTTATGAGGCTCAGGTCGATCATCGACTTGACGGACTTCTTCTTCGGCTCGGGCAGCGGCTCGGCGGGGGCGGCCGGCGGCGGGGCGGGGGGGGCGCGGGCGCGGCGAGCGGCGCAGGCGGCGAGGGGGCGCCGCGCCCGCTCGACGTCGAGCGGGGCACCGCGCCGCCGCTGCTGCTGCCCGAGCGGCCGCCGCTGCCGGAGTCTGCCAATGCGCACGCGCACGTCACACAACGGAAACCTTTTTGGAGCGGAAGCTCCGATGCGACCCCCACCGAGGAGGCGTTAACGTTCAACCCTACCATGGGGCGTTTGAAAGCGCTGTTGCGTTAAAATTTCAACGCTCCTGGGTACGGGGAATGGAAAGAGACAGAGCGAGAGTGAATGCGTGGCACTCGAACGCACGCGCGTAGCTTACCTGTTGCAGGTCAATTATTAAAATTAAAGTATTAATTTATTTATTTATTTATTATTATTAAAGTTTGTTTTAAAGAAACAATATGATTTCACTAAAAATCAATTTCTTCCTATTTTCATTTCCACATTACGAAGTTTCACTTCTTCCGCGCGGAGGGACTCCACGCACAATTATTTTTTAAAGTTGTAACCCCTTTCCCATCCGCATCAATAGATGCGTGTCACTCGGCAATCTGTATTCAGCAGTGGGTTTAAACAGGCCTAAATTATGATGACGATACTACTTTGATACATTTGGGGAAAAATTGAGATTGTGAGTTTTTACGATGCGCGACACCTATGGATCACGCAAACTTCTTGTTACCACGGAAAACAAGTCTTTTTGATATTTACCTATAAAACTACAATCAAATTTATTTCATTAAACCATTATCAATTGCATTTAATATCTTTTTTTCAGAGTAATGGCACACGGAAAAAAAAAATTAGTTGTTTCTCTTTTCTTTTCTACACTACAGAAGAATAACTTCTTAAGTGTGTATTTAAATACACACACACACACACACACACACACGTTTTTTTTTTAAAGTTAATTCTACATCTACAGCTGGTCATTAGAGATATATTGCCAACTTTCAAAAGTGATGCCCGGCCAACTGATTCCTCAGACGAAAAGCGAAAGTACCGTACTTCCACTTGACGCCGGTCTTCTGTAAGGTTGGGACGCTTCTCTGGACGAGACTGCTCATTCATTCAACATCAACAGCATTTTTATAATAAAAAAAATTTTAATATGTCGATTTAGTATTTAAGATTTAATCCAACACATAATTTAATGTTTGATCCGGTGCTACATTTTAAATATTTAGTAGAAATCATGTCCTTAAACATTCACGATTTTCCAACGCTTACACGCCATTTTTTACATTCATCATTTTCACTTGTGCCTTAACATAAAAGATATACTAAATACAAAATCATAAACGTATATCCCGCGCGATCTCGAAAATTACCACAAGGCGAATTGTAAAAACACTGTTAAGACACTTACTGAAGTCACCTCTGGAATTGAATGTTGACCTCTCTATAGAAGCACCCTTAGAATAGCCCGATGATAAATCTTGATTTCCTACAAATGGTGTCAGAAAATTTACAAATTAGCATCATAAAAATATCTGCACATGCATGACCTATATCAAATAAAATCATTTATTCAAAATAAAAAATATATATTTCATTTATCAATCGATAGTCATTTTTTACTACTGCCACTGTTTTATAATGAGGTTCCTCTAACGGAGAAGAAACAGGCGAAATAAACTCCGTAGGTATCCTCTTTTCTATCATTTTTTTTTTCAGACAAATACATTGTTATACAGTACAAATTTTTTTTGTTTAGAAACAGCTTAGTAGCGATCATCTCATTCCCAGGGGTTATTATCGTTAATGTATTCATATAAATTATAATAACCCTTTTTAAAAAGTTTTTCTTTAGTAAATTTCTTAAACCTGTTAATAGATAGGCTTTGTACATTAATTGTACTTTCGGTACAAACCTCTTAGAGAAGTAGGATCTGTTGATGAATTCTCGAGCATACTGTATTGGTTCTTGGTCAGACTGATCATAGAATTGCTGGTAGCCTGAGGCGGGTTCTTGGTGCCCGATCCATGGTTCCAAACAGAGTGCTGGGGCGCCAGCTTAATGTTGCTTAGATTCTTGAAAAAAAAAATAAAACAAATGTTTTAAAATATTGCCGATCATATAAATTATTTCAAAAACCCATGGCATCAAAATGTTTAATGCATTATTCTTAGTCCTACATTGGCAATAAATAAGCAATGGAGTGTAAACATGTGTGAGTAAAACTTACACTATCAAAAATAAACCGTGAAATTACTTTGGGCATACTTTATTTTTCCTGTTTTTAATAAATAATTAAAACAAGAATAAAATATACAGTAGCTGATCACAGTACATTTGTTTGCTACAGTAGAGGAAAGATAAGAAGAGATAAAATCCATATTAAATGCAACTAAGGTAACAATCGATAGCATGAAAATAAACTATGAATATGAAAAGGCAACTAGAATTAGGTAATTACAACTTTGCCAATCCTATTAATAACTAAGGTAACCATGAATTTATCAGATAAATTTTAGTTTTACTTTGCATTGACAACAAGATGCTAATTTAAGCTCGTAACCTGAATGTTGATGATTGGCGATAACAATGTGCAAGGGTACAATACTTAAGGAATTTTTATTTGTCTACTTTTATTCACATTTTAACCTATATGGGACAATTTATTCCGATTGTTTATAGTAGGCTTTTAAGCACACTGATAGCTAGATCTGTACCATATATTTTTGGGTCAGACATACGACTGTCAGACATGTAAAATAAATGTACTGTCTCCTTCACTGAGATGCTTAACTTACCAACTTCTAATCTGTCAAGATGCCTCTTAGTCAAATGTTAGTGTGTATATATGTTTATATAATTTGCCAAACAAGATGTCTTCCCTGTCTATCAACCAAATTGGTTGTATTGAGAGTGAACGCCCAGTAATTATAATTTGGAGTTCGCACCTTTAGAATTAAAGGGACCTAATTATGAAAATCATGACTTTGGCTTTATTTCAGGAAACGACCTGAAATGACCACCTTTTTCGAATCCTATTAAAACATGGGCCGATTTTAGAAAGCTACATAATGTATTTTTCTGTCTCTTTCACCTCCCCCCAATTAGCGCGTTTGTTTATAAGTTCCACAAATCCTTCTTTTATGTTTCCCAAAAATTTATATTTGAAAATAGGTCACTATAATTCTAAAGGTGCGAGTTGTATTAGTATTCTGCCATTACTAGTTACATAATAGGTCAGCCTGTACCCTTTTTCTTTTTCAAATGATGTTTTGCACATATGTTATATAGAAACTTTACGAATTATACAGTATATTATTACATCCGTGTCGCATATGTTCTGATAGGGCGCGGTTGGAGACTGTGTTAAATGTTTGCTATAAACCTCACCTTCTGGGTGCCGGCCTTGAGCTTGAGCATGTCCACTGTGTAGTTGGGTCGCGACGTCTTCCAATTGTTGTCCATGAAGTTGTTCCCTTGGCGGCGTCCATCACCACCGCGCTTGCCCCGTCCGCCATCGTCGCGGCGCCCGTAGCCGCCCATGGGCGATGCGTTCATCAACTGTGATGAAACATTCGTTAGGTGCATTGGAAACAAACTTAAATGACTGTTTCGACTGCGTTGGGATCAAGATACAGTGTTTCTCGCGTTGATCGTGATACGAACCGCGGCCGTCTGTTTTGGGGCCGCCCGATTACCGACCGAGTAATTATAACATTTTCTTTGCGGCGAAATTTACCGTCATATTCGAATGATATTTTTCTTTCCCTGAAAACTAGCTAGATCGATTTTTCGCCCCCGCAAAGAGAGGATGAGATGATCTGCGGTGAGGTGCTATAAAGCAATTGTTAATAAAGCTGTGAAACACTTATATATCCAATAAAAGACTGCTCTAATTTACATTGCGGTTATAATCGCTTGATCCATGGGTCTTTACAATACAATGTGGGAACTGACTCTGAATCTAAACGAATTAACTTAAATCGGAATTTAGTCCCAAGTATTGATCGAAATTAAGATTGATATGTATTTCATAATTCTTACTAAACAGATATATGGGGAAGAGGAAGGAGGACAGAGAGAGAGACACAGAGAAGATGATCTATCAACTGGTGATGATTAAAGGTATGACAATGTCACCTCAATATGGCGTTGCTGCTGCTCGGCCTCCTTCTGGATCTGATCCATCATCTTTGGCTGCGAGTCAACCACGCTCTTGACCAGCCAGCCCCTCTGCCGTAGCTCGATCACGTCCTTTATCATAAAGCGCACACGACTGCTAATCTTGTTAGACTTCTTCTCCACGATCTCCTGCATCTGCTTGAACACCAACTCCAGCTGCTCGCGGACCTCGCTCTCCAACTGTGATAAGACAAACCATCTCATTTTTTATGTGCAAGAGTTCAAAGCGAGCTAGCGGTTCAACTCTTAAGCGATAACCACCACGCCTGGACATTTGCAACATCCAATACGGTTATAGATGCGTCGCCGCCTGTAATAAAGTCGGCCCTGGCTACCTCACTCACCAGACGCAACGCAGAAGTGTGACACTTCACGCGAGTCCTCTGTGAGGTGGTGCTACTTACCCGGACAGACCTGCTCATTCGTGCAACAGCCGAAGCTGTTGCGTGGCCCTACCACAGTTAAAAGTATCAGCCTATACATGTCCCACTGCTGGGCAAAGGCCTCCTCTGTACAGAGGGTATCAGAGCATAGTCCACCACGCGGCCTCACTGCGGATTGGCGGACTTCACATATCTTTGAAATATTTTTTCTGTTATTATTTCGAAAATATGCAGGTTTCCTCACGATGTTTTCCTCCACCGCTGAGCACGTGATAATTCAGCACTTAAAATTGACAATTTCATTGGTGCCGGCACCGGGGATCAAACTCTGGTTTCTTGAGTATTTTAAATTAAAGACGAGCGCCCGGATACTGAGCTATCACAGTTATACTACTTATTAATATTTTGTCCATTAAACAACAACAATTTTAAGTTACAAGTTCCTCCACAGCGAACACCAACGGTATTGGAGGTGTTTCAAAAACCGAACCGTAGTAGTTGTTGGTATGAGATAAAAGATCACTCAGTCTGTCAGTTTTACTTTACTTACGTACTATACATAAGATCGATTGACGGTCAGCTAAGGACGATGAGTTCGAAGTTAATGAAGTAAAGTAAAATAAAGTAACAGAATGACCCACGGCTGGGCAAAGGCCTCCTCTGTACAAAGGCCCCAATGCGGATTGGCGAACTTCATATATCTTCGAAATATTTCTTTTTGTTATTATCTTGAAAACGTGCAGGTTTCCACACAATGTTTTCCTTCACCGTTGAGCAGGTGATAAGTCAGCATTTCGGCAACGACAATTTAACTCACTTGAGTGTATTGAATTAATAGCAAGCGGCCGGACAATGAAGACTGGAATGTATTTTTTTTTCTCCGTGAAAACCAATAACAAATACCTGTTCCCCGATGGTCGTGAGCAACTTGCATAGGCACTCCAGTTTCTCCTCCTCGAGTTTCTCCACAAGATAGTTCATACAAAAGACCATAATTCTCGACGTGAGCATTTTCAGCTTGTACAGCTCGCCTGAAATAGAGGGCGTATGGTAAATGCGCGAACGACGTACGACATTCAATCACATTGCTCCACTTAACCGCAAAGTAAAATTTGCAAGAACAGACTCCAAGGCAAGCGAGAGTGGGTTACGTGACAATTCGCTTGTGCGCACTGCATACGGAAAAAACTTGCGGTGCATGTAAGAAACAAGTTCCAGAGAGCGGCTAGTGTACGGCGCGTGAACGGCAAAGTCCAATAGCTTATGCGGCAGCAAATATATAATGTTGCACAAACAAACGCGTACAAAATATTACACGTATACCTTCGCACGCGGCCTCGAGTGGTTATTTGTTCACTTCAAATATAATTTAATATTAAATGTTTCAAATCTGCCTTTAACTAAGGTAGGGTTTTAGTACCTATAAACGTGAGGTCTTTTCATCTGTTCCAAATTAAATAAAAACAAATTACCCAATTATATAAAATCCATCCGTTTTTCTTTTCTTATGCCGAGTTCTATATCGTCTGTTTATAGATCATAACGTCATTTATCAATCGGAGGCGACCTTGGCCAAGTGGTTGGGATGTCAAACTACAAGGGCCGTGGGTTCCGATCCGCAGAACACTACCATGTTTATGGAAAATTAACTAAAGACAAATATCTATCCCTTTTTACTCCACCCCATTTAAGAAACATACAAAACCCATTTAAGAAATAAAATTTAGAGCAACATAAAAAATCCGGTTAAAGAAACGCGCCTGCCTTCACGGTCACCCGTTATCGGTATTTGCATACACGATCGGTGCAGTATGGGAATTTTTATATACCGAGGGCCCTAAAATTACCAAGGCATTGAATTCTAATAGATATGGACTGGAGGGATCAGCCAATGCCAGCTTCTAATGTGTAAGATACAAGACTATACTTCCACAGTTAAATGTTATAATAGCTCGGTCGGTAATCGGGCGGCCCCAAAACAGACGGCCGCGGTTCGTATCATGATCATTTACATGCTTATTTTTTTACTTTTTTTCGATTCCAGATCATTGCTTTCTTTATTTTTTGTCGATTTGTTATTTTGTTATTTGTTTCCCTTTTTTTTTTTGAAGTTCTTTCTTTTGTGAAAAACACCAGTTCTATTTTCTTATTATGACGTCGGTAAGATCGAAAAATATTTCAGCATATTTCATTACTCAGTAATTTGTATCTAAATGTAATTTCCAAAATACACGATTAATCAAAAAAAAAAAAAAACAAACCGAGCAAAGCTCTGTCCTGCAGGTCCTCTTTTTTATGTGAAAAAGTGGCAAACGAGCTGGCGGTTCATCTGATGTCAAGTGATAACCGCCGCTCATAGACATTTGCAACACCCGTAGGTTTGCAGATGCGTTGCCACCTTTTATTAAAGTGGTCCCCAGCTACCTCACTCACACCAGACGAAACGAAGAAGGGTAACACTTCCACTTCACGCCGGTCTTATGTGAGGTCGCGGTACTTCCCCGGACGGACCTGCCCATTCGTGCAATAGCGAACACTGTTGCTCGACCCAATACAGTTACGCTTCTAGTTCAATGGCTGCCTGAATCTAGAACACTTTAACCTTTATCTGAAAAGTTGCCAAGCGATTCACACTATGTTTTAGTGAACACCGCTACCCATGAACATTTACGACCCTTTAAGGCTTGTAAATACGTTGACAACCCTTAAAAAAAGATGGCCCCGATAACCACACTCAACAGATGAAACGCGAAAGGATAACACTTCCACATCACGCTGGTCTTCCGTGCGACAGAACTTTACCTGACGAGCCTTCGTGACATAATGTAAAATATAATAAAAATATTCGTAATATAATGTAAACAGGTTTGTCTTTGCATTGTGGTAGGATAGCCTGCACGGTCTATTATCCTGCTCCCCATTGTAAAGTAAGCCATGGGCCCTGTACGACTGCTCTTCCGGCTGTTGCCTTAAGAAACCTATTGTGATAGGTACGAAGAGGGATGAGTTAGGCAACGGAAACGGTTGCCGGGGAGAGAACCGAAGGAAAATTCCAGAGGAATAACAGTCATCCTATCCCGCACATGTGCGCATGAGCGCAAAACGCGAATCGGCACTGCGGCGGAGAATCGCGCGTATATATATATATATATATATCCCCGTGTCGAAAGCAAAACGCGACCGCTTTCAACGTTCTCGGAGCCGACGTGTGTCCGCGCGATAAGCGGCGAGCGAGCGCAATAAATACACGCGGTGACGTCACCCGTTCCGCGGGCGGTGACGTCATCGCCGTCGCTGAACCGAGTCGACGCGCGCACAGCCGACGTCTGCACGGGCAGAGCTGCACGATGACGTCACCACTAGAGACGCAATGCAAACAAGGTGACGTGTGCGAAATCATTTCGAATGCAAGGTAAATGTACGAGCAAATAATAAAGTGACTTGACATAAAAAAAAAAAATGTCTTTGCCGCGAGTGCGATAATATCTTAGAGCGGATGGTGCGACACGATGCCGGAACAACAATAGCTTATGAATATAACAACGCCACAACAACTTATGGACTATTCAATATATTCGCTCGGCACGCGGATTTAATGAAGTTAATTAACGCATCGACACAACCATCCGCCAGTACATATCACACAAACATTTTACACATACAAATATATGAATTTCGCTAGGGCAGGGCAGGACAAGAGATAACAAACAAAAAATGTTCGCCGCGCAGTCTTTTGTCACTTTACCATGGCGGAGAGGTATATTTCAACTTAATTACAGTTTACTCGAATTTACTCAATAATTTTGTAACGAGGTAGATATGATACTAGCACACTAAAAACGGTGTAATTTAATTTCAAGCCTATAGACTATCTCTTTCCGTATCATACGATGTATATCAGCTATCCCATTCACTTATATATATCATATTTTTAAAGTATGGACATGCGTGTTCTTTATTCAAAACATCCTTGCTTATAAATGTTTCATGAGGCACGTCAGCCTTAAGAGTATGCAAGACGAAATTTTCATATCGTGCGAACACGGCGCTCGTTAAATGGTACTACATTACTCTTTGCTTTATCGAGTTTCGATAGTCAAACGCCTCCCGCATAGCAATCTCATTTAACACGATCTATGGTCGAGCACTATCTATATCGAGATATCGCCGTTGTGTTCATTCTTCATTCAGCTTACCTATGAACCGCACGTTGCCGACGGACCTCATCCTCATCTTCCTATTCTCCTCCTCCAAGAGAAGCTGCAGCTCCTTCTTCTTGACCTGCAAGGGAAAAAACGCTGAGTTCGTTTCGATATTTTTTTTTTCTTTGTTTCCTGACAAAGTTATACGGTATGGGACGGAGGTAAATTAATAATATCCGCAAAACAGACATAATCGTTGGTACATCCCACCGGTATTCGACATTCCAATAATCAAAACCACAAGTCATAAGTTAGGTAATGATTTGAATAGTGCACTGGAATAATTTACCAAGACTTATTTTGTCATTTTTATCGATGACTAATAGTGGATCATAAGAAAATACCCAATGACGTCAGCCAAATCACCAAATTGCAGTGTTGTAATTACTTCACGAACCTATCGAGCAAGTAACGACGTCCAGTTTGACGAGATGAGGACGTATTGCGTAATATTTATTAATCATTTAGCTATTTCCACACACTCTGCAGTTGCAACTGTTACAGCGAATAAAAAAAAATACGAAGCGAAAAATTTTAAATTCAAGTTCCTCTCATCCCGTATTCGTCAATACCTGGAAAATTCCACTCGCAACGACATACAAAAAATTGTGCATACAAATCTGTCTCTTCGTCTTGTTCTACGTCACAGCGATCATTTATGTAAGGTGGTTTAACAACAATATATTATTGTCCCTTAGAAATCAACTACAACGCTGACACAAACATGAAGTTAGACAACTTAAACGGTTAAATGCTTCTTGCTCCAAATTCGGGTGTCACCTCTGCCTAATTTATTTACTATAAACGACATGAGTAATATAAATAATACATTTGTCCCCTTATTCGGCTAAATTGTATGTAGCAGTTGATTTGGGGTTTGGCATCGGAATGGAATGGAGTGGGAGGATGGTTCACTCACGGGGTCTGTGCATTCGTTCATCTCCTTCTCGAGCTTGAGAATGTCCTCGTCCACCTTCTCCGTGACGAACTGGTTCTGGCACTTGCTGATGATGAGGGCGCGGAAGTTCACATACTGGTCGGGGGCCGCGTTGTTCGCCGGCACCTGTGCACACATTTACGCACCGTTATCACGCCACATTCGCATTGTATTTTGCGAAAGAAAAAGTTAAGTAACGGCCTATACATGTCCCACCGCTGGGCAAAGGCCAGAGGAGCTCCTCAGTACAGTTGGTATCAGGGCAAAGTCCACCACGCAACCCCACTGCGGATTAGAGGACATTCATCTTCGAAAGGACACAAATCTTTTTAAAATATTTTTTTTTGTTACTATTTCGAAAATTTGCACGTTTCCTCAAAATGTTTTCCTTCACTGCAGAGCATATGATACGTTAGTACTTAAAATTAACAATTCAATCGGGAATCGAACTCAGGTCTCTCGAGTATATTGAATTAAAAGTGAGCGCTCGGACAATGAGCTATCACGGCTCTTGTATATTGTGTGAAAGGGGTTGGGTCTTCCCATCAAAAGCATTGCCCCCCTACTGTAGGTTAACATTGTCCTGTGTTTTAAAGGGACGTAACAAAAAATAATTCCACGTGGACACACACCACAGACCCAAAACAATCATCTGTGGGTCACACAGATGTCCCGTGTGGGAATCGAACCCACGACCACCGGCGCCGTAACCATCCAATATCTTGGAAACTGTTCGCGCAACGCTATTCAGTTTGTAGTGTTGCATTTCACTCGTATCTACTTAATAGGTTATCGCGATCATTCAACTAATATGCAACAACAATCAATTGTTTATCGCCCGCGCAAAGGTTCAATACTCTCAAATAACACAGATAACTAAGGAATATTCAACTAATACTTCAAAGATTTGTTTATTAATTGTGGCTGAAATGGAATAATGATAAATTTCACAACTACCTCGTTTCTATAACTGATTCTCGGACATGTTATAGGACAAAAAGATAAAACAAATGGGATGTCTGCTGCATGAATTGGAACATCGTTTGAGAGAGCAATGTGAATACAGTCGTTACCTTGATAGTGGTGAGTTTGTTGCACATGTTGGCGTAGGCCTCAGAGAAGTTGGGCTCGTCGATTGCCTTCTCGAACACCAAATCGATGATGCCCTCCAAACGGCTCTGGTTGTTGATCTCTAGCGTCTTGACCTTCTCCATCAGTGTGTCGAACTTTTGCGGCGTCAGTTTGTTTAGGATGCCTCTGAACTTCTTGTACAACTCCTGCAAGGGCGAACGTGAGGCATGAGACTCCATTGACATCCACCAGTAACAGTCGAATATTAGTACAGGTATATAATAATTTCGGCGAGAACATTGGCCACCGATAATCTATCACGTTCAAGAGCGTATGTATACATCGAATTTAGAAAAGTAATAAGGCGAAACGTTTCAAACATGTCGCGATAGAATAACTAATTCAGCGAGCGCAAGCTCTATATTTACATGCGACAGTGCGAATTGGGTCACGGAAGCGTATTTCGCCGCTGCACTAATCGGCATTAGGCATGGGATAGATTTTGTGCAAAACCGGACGAAAGCGACCGTCTCTCGACTATGTAGGTCGCGCGAGGGTAAACCGATTCGAGAGCGCACAATAAATGCATCTGTCCTGTCTCTAAAATGGCGAAGGACATCCGTTGAATAAACCTATAGAATGTTTGTTATTTGTGAATAAATCCGAGCCTGTTTAGTAGCGACAGAATGAATGTATTTATTACGCGTGTAAACCAGTTATTAAGTCTAGAGCCTAGTAAGTCTACAGCCGGATCCCGACACAAGACATAAAAGTGTTTCCATTGAGCCAAGGCTTTCCTTTTTAAATAACGTTTTGTACTTTTTGCATTCGTCATTTGTTTAATGGTACAAAGCATACAATGCTTTATTGTGTTCTTCGAAACACAAACAGTACGAATGCTTCAGGGCGAATTGAAATGCAAGCGGTCCGGTTCGGGCAATAGCAAAGGGGCACAGTTCTCACCTGAGTCTTGAACTCCTCCTCGCTTATATTGGCATTCTTCAGCCTGGTCGGCTTCCACGCATCCTTGGTCTGGTTGAGTTTGACCTCCTCCCTGGTAAGGGAAACGCGTATCACGTTCTTGTGCGAGCTGCCGCCGCTGGGAGCCGGGGCGAGTTTCACGCTGCCCTTGCCTGCGGGTGCGAAAGGTAACAAAATGTGTTATGGACATATCGACATGTCATGTGTTAATGTCAGTGTACAATGGACATAGTGTTCGCGGCAAAGCCAAAAACTAATGTATTCAAACAACTGCTGATATTGTTATATTAAATATCAATCATATGCTTACATTTAAAAGATAGTTTTTGTGTCATCAATTGCTTTATCAAAATTTGGTCAAACAATATATTCATATACAGAGAGAATGTGAAGTTGTATGCATGCAACAGAGAGAGAGAAAGAAACTGGTTGATAATTTCTAAAGCGTGTAAAGTAAATGTGTGTTACATATTGTAAGGTTAAATGGTTGATATGCGTACTACTCGAGGCCATGTTCCTTCCATCTTTCTTCTGGTCGCGGGGCACGTTACTCCTCGTGGCGATTCCAGAGTTTTTGGCGAAGTTCGGGAACAGAGAGTCGTTGACCGGCCTCGAGATCGGGTTGAAGGGCTGCGGCTCCTGGTGGGGCGTCGTCTGCAAAGAGAGTTAAAGAGAAAGATTATGTTACAGGAAAAGAAAATAAGAAACAAAAATAACAATAAGATCGTAAAAACCGACTGTTGGGCAATATGGCATTGCTCATTGCTAATTATCTCCGAAATATCTCTCAGACTTCTTCGCGTTAATTCTCCCTCTTGGACATTAGAGAATAATGGATATTCAAATATCTTTATTCAACTTAAGGGCATTACACTCACTTATTGATAGTCAAAATACAACTACCGGTTCGGATAAGAAAAGCCACTGACCTGAGAAGAACCAGCAAAATAATCTCAATAGCCTGTTTATTTTAACCATTTTTTGAGTGTAAAATTGAATGTGTATTAAGTGTAATAATAAGATGGTACGCAAAAACAATGAATACAAACAAAATAACCCAGAAACTGGATATAACTTACCCTAATGACATTACAGGCTTCCAAGAGGGGCGCATTAGGTTTGGTCTTGGACATTGGGTCTTCCTTTATTTGCATTAACAAGCCAATATCGTAGCACTTTTTGCCAGACCTGTTCATTGGCGACCATTGATCTAAAGTAAGAAAAAGCAGGCCTTTGAGATTAAGTACACAAGGATCGAAAATATTACAAATTCAATAATGTTGCCCCAACTGAAATTTGTTTTTTAATAGAATCCAATGAAGAGTACAAACAGTTTTGCATATGGAACATTACTCGTTCTTGTGATGGACATAGTTGCGGTGGCAAGGCATAATTGATTTGAAGAAACTAACATTAGGAACTCACCATCATTATATTTGTATTTAGGTACATAGACGGCAGGCGCGGGTGCCGGCGCTGGCGTGGACTCTGGTTTCTCCACAAGGGGCACTTTCTCCGCCGCCTCATCAGTCTTAGACAGGACTTGTTCCTGTTCGTTACTTACTTTATCAGTCTCATCTTTACCATTTTCGTTTGATTCGGTTTCTTTAGAATTTGTTTCATTGTTTGCCATTTTATTATTTGATTTCTTGTTGCTCTTGGAATTTTTTATGACTTTTTCATTCCTGTTAATATCTTCCATAACAGACTCGGTTTTCGTTTGCGACACTTCTGTTACGTTACCATTGGCAGTGTCTGGATCTAAAAGCATAACTAGATAAATTAACAAATGACAGTTTGAAAAGGAAACAAAGGTGATAAATGGCAAAGGACAGGATCAACTTCTAATATAAATCTTACTGAATTCCATGGCAAACTGCTTATTAGATATCCAGATATTATGAAAACTCACCTGTAGACTGAATATTTAGATTAATATCTTTCATTTTGAATTCAGGATGAGCGCGTGCTATACTTTGAGTTAATTTGGTTTGTGCTTCTATTGCACTTGATGCTTCTTTTGTTTCGCTAGTAGTTATGGAAGCTGACTCTTTAGCAAGTTTTTCAATGCTTGCAGAGAGCAATTCTGTGGCAGTGAGTAATGGTGTCTCGGGGAATGTTGTTAGCTCTTTATTATTAAATATTTCTACTTTCGTTTCAGGTGCAGGCACTTGTGGATTTGGGGCTGATGAAGATTGCTTAGTTATTATGGATGCTTTTGTTTCTGTTAGGATTGCTTGATTTACTTGACTAGTTGCAGGATTGATAATTTCTGGTATACTATCAACAGAACTCACTGAAAAGCAAAGTTAACATTTTAGTACAGTATTTTTAATATTCATTAAAAATTTTGCAATATTATATGAACTCCCTAACATTTCAATGTAAATGTTATTATTGAACCATTAAAAAAATCAATTATTGACTAATATGTACAATATTAATATATTTTTTAATTATTGTTAAAATTATAATTGCATTATATTTAAAAGACAAATGGCAAAAGTTTATGGAATCATTATTAGTAATTATTTCTATGTAAATTCAAGTATTAAAGACATTGAAATTAAAAAAATACCATTATGACATATTGAAGGAAATTAATACATTTATTTACTAATTACAATTAGCAGATTAAAATTTATGAAGCGCATGCATGAGCATTTGAAGATATTGCCATGGACACATCATCACAGCACAGGAATTACAAAAATCATGGTTCCAGTAAATGAAAGTATTTCGCCGCAAGACTAGAAATCGCCTGTCAAAATGGAGGTCACTATTGATTTGCCAAGCAATAGGGAAAAAGATCGTGTAATCTATTAGGTAATAGATAAAGGAAAAGACAATTTTTCATTATGATAATGCAGGTATATGGCTAAACGGCAGGATTGTAAAAACGAAACAAATGTCTAATGCCGTAACAGGGTGACAAAACTTGTAGGGCATCACCAAATGCGGGCAAAAAAAGGCAGCAGAATAATATGCGAGTTGAGATAATTGTATTTTCATTGGTTTTTAATCTACGCTATCACTTTTTGTGAAGCAACTTCGAGGTCTATAAATAGAGACGTGAGTTATTTCCACGTGGGAGTTCCGTCTTATACATTACCTGAATATCAGATTAAAAAATATGTGGCACTGATATCTAAACTATATCACAGAATTCAAATCCATTTATTTTTAACAAATATCACACTACTGCATAAGGTTTGATCACGTAGCAATATGGTAAAAGAAAGTATATCCAAAAGGTCACTCAAGGATCTAGAACGTCTGAATTTTAGCACTCGTTTGTCTTGAACCGCATTACTTATTTGTTAAACTTAAATATTTTTTTAAACTATAAAATGCTATAATAAGTTATTTTTGTATAAAAACCGAGATTAATAATGTTAAAAATATTTAAAACGCAGCCACGCTCCGAGTGACTGTGAAGTAAAAGCCGCCATGTTGGATCATTCCATGCGGACAGGCGACCGAGTGATACTAGTGCTGTGCCCATGTTCTTGAAAATCGAATCGAGTGTTTCACATTCAGTTTTCGAATGATGTTAAAAATATGTAAATCAATAAAATTAAGTTTTTAATAGGAATTGAAAAAACTGATTTAAAACTAAATCATGGAACTCATTCCTCAATATTAATATTATAAAACGAAGAGAGAACAACTCTTAAATGAATATTGTTTTAGGTCAAAAAATAAGACAAACCTAATTAATTTTTTTTAAATTGTTTGTCAATTTGAGGCTGATTAAATTTTTTCTAAATTAGTAAGCCTAGTTGTCGGACTGCTGTTCCTGACTAAAAATTCAATTATTTTATAATACGGGCTTATTAAAAGCACCCGAGAATGTATTTCTTCTATTAGTATAATGACGAAGTGCATCAAACTACATGCAAATATGTAACCGTGAAACTGTAACACTTTCCGTTTACAAATACAAAGGTATAAGAGCAATAAATTTAAAATCAAATAAAGACATGTCGATAAATTATCCCATCGTGTGGCTTAAAGCCCAAGACCGTCGAGCAAACGTGACCTCAGTACGCATTTGCAGTGGAATATTTAGCTGATCGATTCTCTTTTTTTTTTTGTGAAAAACATATTGAAAAGATAAAGTACTGTTTAAGAAAAGTGTTTCTTCTTATGATTCATAACGGATAGAGTGTTATTTTTGTAAGTTCATTATTTACAGTTTTATTATACTTTATCTGCATTTGATAGTCTTAGGTCACGTTAACGTTTGTGTGACATCTCTTTTCGTTATTGATATTTTGCCAATTAATGTCCTTCCTTTATAGACAAACAAGAACAATGATCAAATTGAGTGTATTCAGTGTGTTAAACTTAAAACATTCCTATAAATAACTGTAAATTGTAAGTACTGATGGACACATCTTTCAATTTATATGAATCTATAATGAAGATGAGAGGACTAGTTAAAAAAACTGAATTTCGTATACTCATTAAAAGGCCCCATTTTAACACATGAACTCTCTGCTGGATTTTTAAAAGTTGTTTCAAAGCGTGTATTTGTTTTCTTTATGAGCGATTTTCGTCTAACTTGAGCGACTAAATTTTAAGACATGAAACATTTGAAAAACCAACCATTACATTTTAGAATTAAATTACATAATAGAACAGTACAATAATAGTAGGGTGAAAAATATTAAACCAGTTTTCTTTCCTTTTCGTAAAATCTATAAAGATTGTAACAAAAACATACCGGTCAAAGAAACAAAACATTATCGGTACGTAGTTTTCTTTGGAACAATTGATTTTTATGCGGTGCTTCGAGAACAGACGAATATATTTGCGTTTGAAGTTCGAAATAACTATTAGAATACCGAAATTGTAGCGGTTTCATACGCCACGATAATATGTACAACTATTAAACATAACACATGACGGCAATTCGCAACGCCATTTTGATGCTTAATTAAAAATATGCTAATATATTAACAGGGGACCAATATCGTATAAATCAATGGTGAACGGCACATTAACCAATAGTCAGGATATTTAAATTAACCGTTGACATTTTTGTACCTCATTCCGGCCTTTTGCGTACATTGCTCAATGCGTTGCTCAGTGCTTGCGTCAAAAGCAATTCGAGTTAGATTTATCACGAGCGATAATTTCCACGGTCGGAAAGATAACGCGACGCGATTTTTTTTACACGACTAGCTGGAAGCCGCAGCGGTCGCGTCCGAAGTTACGTAACAATGAATTATGGAAATTCGAAGCTTGTCAGATGCGAGGACTATGTAAATCAATATGTCCCCGGCGACATATTGATTTTGCTCTACAACATACATACGGGCGAGACAGGTGTTAAATGTTAAATGATCGATTTGCATAGGTCTACTTTTTGTCTCGGCATCTATTATATTTTTATGTCACTTCATGTCATTCGAGAATGGTTTACATTCTAATTTCTTCTACAATTTTTTTATTTATAAGTTGTTTTTCGATGTAAGCCGGGTGTACAGGACAAGGTCTGTCGGTTCGGCTAATATCTATGTAAACATGGAAATGAAAACTGATGCTTTTTTTTTAATTTGGACCCATTTGAACCATTCGCTTTATCTCTGTTGAGAGGTGCATGTTAACGGGGCGAACCATCTCGCCGCCATGCATGCATATGCACGAAGCATCGATTTGATCAATTATAGCGATAAATTCGATAGTGGTACGACGAAGTGGGCTATGGTGCGGGTCGTAGAAAGGACACATCCCTACAAATCAACGTTTGACAGTTGAAGAGCGATAGGGGTGACATAGATGGTGTGCATACACCAGAAGTGCTTTCACCACGGTCCGTGTACCAAACGCGTAGAGTGCACGGTCCGTCGCCGCGAGGGGAGCGAGACCAGAGATCAGTGCATCCCTAATTACGCGACGCGATGGCTCCCACCGTTGTTTGTGACCTTTATTTTGGAACGGGTACAGCCAAGATGGTTCCTGATCGGCGCCAGTTGGAGGGCCGCACCGGCTGTGGACGGGTCGCCGGTTTGCTGCGGAAACGTGGCTGCGCGCACGTCTGCCCTGAGGCGCTCCCGAACAAGGTAAACAGCTCTTGATTATTGAACGCTCGCGGCTCAGAGGGCACCGTGCATCGGCGCCGATCTAACGGTCGCAGGTTCGCGGCTTAGCGTGTGACGCTATCTCGGTGTTACCTTACCTGTGAAGCAACTCGTTCGACTGTTGGACGAGGGCTGACGGTCAGTATCGGTGTATAAAAAAGAACCCGGGTTCGTATCTATTACGTTTGTGTGACTAAATCTTTCACTATCAAACAAAAATCATTACTTCCCCATCGGAGTAACTTGTGGGATTGTTCGTACGAGATACTGTCGGTAAACAAAAACATAAAAATTAGTGTTGCGGATTTATTTCTACTAACGTCGATGTGATTAAATCATTTACTACGAATAAAAATAATTGACAAATATAAGAAATACATAACAATGAGAATCGCCCTACCATTCGGACCAAGAAATTTGAATACGGTCAAACGAAGCATTTTAATAAATTACTGACGGCCTGGGACGTTTGTGTATAAATAAAAAACGTCATTTCACCGAAAACTACAGCGCGCTTAACTCGACGCAGTCTGGGTGACCACGAGTAGTAATAATTCACCGCTAAATGTCCCAACTACAGCTCCCGCGACACAAGCTGCGTTTTAAACCGTAACCGTTCCATTTATCGTTTTGACAATTTAGCAATGTTAATTTTGACATCGATGTCGTTCAACAGAACTGGCGGTGTCTGATGGGAAAGGAGATTCCGAAATCGGTGGCGTCTAGTTTAAGAGAAGTTGTAACACGTAATTTAGAATGTATTGTATGTGTATTTTATATAACGGATGTTACGCTTTCAGTCCTTAAACTATTAAAGCTTCATTTTTTTTAATGTGAATACTTGCCAAGCGTGCAGACGGTTCACCTGATGGTAAGTGAACACCGTCGCCCATGGACATTTGCTACACCTGAGGGTTCCAGATGCATTGACAAGGTTTTGAAAATTGGGTTCTGGCCACCTTACTCACTTCCACACATCTCACAACTTTACGCCGGTTTTCTGTGAGGACATGGTACTTACTCGGACGAGCCGAGGCTGCTGCATGGCCCTACCGTGAAATTCGGCGCTTCATCGACCGCAGAACCTATGACGGGTTTGAGGCCCTCCTCAGTGGGTAGGGCATAACGCAGCACATGTTCTCATGCGTGCGTCAATTATGACGTATCGCTTACGGGCAGGCCATCGAGTTCGGTGCGGACCGTGACCCCGATGGCCGATGGCTGTTCTTGGTTAGTGGGTATTTGTGGGCGGTGAGAACGGCCCTGGAACGCGGGTGTACCTAGTGTATTGAGAAAGTGAAACGGCACAGGGATTGACAAGATCTAGTTGGTCTAGTTAGAGATATATTAGCATACCCGTGCGATGTTAGCCCGTTCGCTACAGTGTCTCTCGTCATCGACGGTCTGGGCCGAGGTCCGACGTCCTCAGCGGAACGAAAACGGCAATCTAATACGAAACGCACGGTGCACTACTTTGGCGGTTAGAGTGCGTAATAAATAGCGGAAACCACCAAACCAAGTACAGAGGCGGCGGACGGGCTAACCGTAGACGGAACGTTTCCCATGCACAGTAAAGAAACGAAGATAGGCAAAGTAAAGCATGGGATACAAGAGGAGCCCGACGCAATCTATGGTGCGGGCGAGAGAGAAGTGCAGAGTTCAGATTCATGCCAGAGCAATGTTCTAAATGGTACGAGATCGAATGTTCCAGATACTGAGCGTGGCGACATGAGGGCGGCGCCCCGCGCTCTTTGATTTAATACGGATCGTTTGAACTTGCGTCCAAACTTCATGCTTACTCGAGTGACGCCTCGTAATCGAGGTCCCCCCTCGCTTAGTGTACAACGAGTGCCTTCTTTCGAATCTATACAGTCTACAAATTCTACCGTTACTAAAGTGAACGCGCTGTACCTGTAATTCAATTAAGTAACACATGTTTTAGCATCTTAAAGTTAAACGCCAATGCTCTGGCCCTGGTGATATCTCGGACGTTCGCTCAAACTAAACGGTTGAGCGTCGCTACAAATAAGGAGCTAGTTACAAGTGTGCGCTCAACACTATATCCAATCGACTATCGAAATGCGCAATTGTTCGATTTACTGCACAATGAAAACATATAGGGGTTGTCGGCTGCGTCCGGTGGCTGTGACGTCACTCGTGCGAAACGTGTGCGGCGACGTCACAGCCACGGAGGGCCGCGCTGTGTAAGGGAACGGCACTCACCGAGCGGCGTGGGGCCGTTCTGCTTGACCGACGCCAGCTCCCTCTCCAGCATCTGCGCCTCCCTCTCCCTCGTCTCCCTCCTCTCCTTCTCCTCGGAGCGGGGCCTCTCGCGGGGCTCGCGTATCCGCTGCGGCTGCGGCGCGAGCGCGAACGCGTTCATCATGGCGGACGGGTGCGCGTACGCGTGGTGCATCTGCGCGGCGGCTGCGACGGGAACGGGGGCGGGGGCGGGGACGGGCGCGGCGCCGGGGGCGAAAGCGAGAGCGGGCGCGGGGGCGGGCGCGAGCGCGGAAGCGGGAGCGGGAGCGGTGAATTCCGCTGGCGGCGCGTACTCCATCGGCGCTGGTGCCGCAGGCGCAAGGGCGATGTGCGCAATGCCCTCGGCCACGAAGTCCTCCATCTGCGGTGCGGTCGTCCTCCCCTTCGGCTTGGCGTGCTGCTGGTGCTTGTAGACGGCCGCCGACGGCCTGCCCGCGTCCGTCGCGTGGACAACCTCGCCGGCGCCCTTCTGCTGCTGTTTGGGCGCCGCGGCGACGATCTTCGGCACTATTACGGGGCTATCCGAGATGGCGGACACTACGGGCGTTTCGGGGGGCGGGGCGACGATCTCGATGGCGGCGCTCGGCGCTTTGGCCTCGTTGGCGCCCGGCGCGTCGGCCTTCGGTGGGCCGCTGCCGGCCGCGTGGGCGAACGCGCTCGGCTGCGGCTGCGGCTGCGACTGCGGCTGCTGCACTAGCAGCGGCTGGTGGGCGATCAGCTCGCACGGCTTCTGGCCGTAGTGGTGGTGCTTGGGCGGCTCGTTCGCTATCGACTCGTTCACCAGCCTCGAGAACTCCTCGGCGATGCTGTGCGTCGGCGGCTCCTGGCGGAAATGGTACGCGAGTCAGTCGCCTCACCCGCGAATAGCTCCAATCGCACTCGGCCTCGAATGGCCTTCAATTCGTGACCGTGAAACGCATCAACTTCGCGTATCGACCTACATTAGGTCAGGTGAGGTTTAAGTAAAAGAAAAAACCGTTGTTAAAATAATTACGAGTCTTAGAGATCTTGTCACTGTTTACTTTATTTTAGACACGTAAAGCATTGTTTTTAAAGACGTTTGCGATAAGTGTTAAATTTATTTGCATTATTATTAATATTCCTGATCAATTGGCATCTAAATACCACTAATACTGCGAATTGTACAGCTGGGGTGTTGCGTTACGGCTGCTTTAGGTTCTAAAAACGGTATAACGGGCCTCCGTATAAATAATTACTATCCTAACCGTTTATCTGTTACATTGACGAATCTTAACTAAATAATGAGACGGCTGAATTTATGTATAATCAATGTATCAATCTCATCCAACTCGCCCGATGAAGGGCCTCCGATGGCATTGGCATTTTCCCCCTCGAAACATTAATTTTTTTCTTTTAGAATTAGCTTGGGAGCGATCAACTCATTCCCGTCGATTTATCATTCATGTATTCATTCATTTATATATTGTTTAGTTAACAAAGTCATACGATAGTTTTAACAATTTCTCAATGAAGAATCTATTGTAATCTAGACAATATAGAACCTAGGCACCAACACAAGGGCGGTGGTGCAATATTTGAACTCACCGGTTGCGGAGTTTGCCTCTCGTTTGTTTCAACGCCAACGTAATACGTATTGTCGTTATTGTACAATTCCGAAAGAACTTCTTGTTCTGAAACAATGAGTAGAAGCGTTATACAGACAATAACAGTATAGGTCATATCTGAATGGATGACGTGAAAATATCACTTGTACTCCACGTGAATTTTCAATGTGGCAGGGCGAGGCAGCAGTGTACTGTTGCACGAATGGGCAGGGAGAGCACCACGACCTCACAGAAGATCGGCGTGAAGTGTAAGTGTTACACGTCTGCCTATCGTGTTAACAAAATATGCAACTGGTTATCACTTAACATCACGTGAACTTGCCACCTTCTCACATAGAAAAGAAATGACGCTATCCCAACTATAATAACACTGTTCGTATCTCTCAGATTTATCCTTCATAAATTCAGCGTCGAATATATCATCATATTTTGCACACTATTCTTGAACACAATACAAGAATTTACATTTTTTTTCTTAACCTTCGAGTTTCTTTTTTAAGTGTGAGTCAACATCGTTGTGGGACAAATACAACCTTGGTTTTTTCCCCTCATCAATATGTGTGATTCGCCACATTCGAAACAGAAAGGGCGGAGGTTTCCAAATAGCTTTATTGGGTCAGAAAGCTAACGAAAATTTTCTACAACTGTTATTATCGAAAATGCACGTTTGAAATTATAATTTCTGTGCGTCCATACAGGGTTCACGCGAGTTTTAATTAAAATTATCGGCACTTGTCAGTTTTATGAAAAGAACAGCTTAGTAGAGTGTTGGAACTTTAAAGAGAATAGTAATGTTTACAGAATGTTAATAGTAAGTTCAATTTCACCACGAGCCTAATAGTTTGTTTCCTTTATACACTTTCTTATTGAGACATTCGTTACCGTTACTCTAAATTCTTTTTTTTTTTTTAGATTTAATTCACTGTTAATTGAAATTTCATTAAGTTTCGTTCCAGTTCTGCAACACGGTTCCAACTAATGTATACTTACTAGTGGCTGGGTCTATAATGGGAACTCTGTGGCTTCGTTTTGTAGGGGTGGGGCGTATACCTGCGGAATAGTGAGCACGGTTAGGGATTTAGGTTCAAAGAAATATTTATTTCTCAAAAAAGAATATTACAATATTCACTTAACTTTGAGAAAATTTTACGTAATACATGTTAAATAACAATTTAAAAGTGTGCATAATCGGTGTTATTGCTTAACTTGGAAAAAACATTTTTAATTTTTTTTTGAAACTCGTTAAAGAGGATTCGATATAATTTCTATGTAAACACTAATATATTATAGACCAATTCGATCTCAGCTTATCCTTTAAACGAGCAATATATATATATTATATATATATATAAAAGCCGAGCAAAGCTCGGTCCTCCAGGTACTAGGCATCGTACGAATGCAATGTAGATAAACAGTTAATCGGCTTTTCTCTACTATGATACGGATGTATATAATACTTTCGCATGAATCACTAAATATATTTCTGAAAACCGCATTGAAATCCGTTGCATAGTTTGAATGGTCTAAGCGTACAAACATCGGGACCGACTTTATCGATATCGAAAGAAGGTATTGCCATAATTCATCGTCAAATTATTCAAACACCATTTTAAAGCTTGCTTGTCGCTATTAGCGAATATATACAAGTAGACAAAGGTGATGTTTTTTCGAAATTTTCAACTTTCGTTCAAAAATTCTTATAGAGAACCTATGATAATTGCATTTGATGCAATTTAGACGCTCGTTACGGCCATACAAAGGACCACACCCGTTCTATTGGGGGCGGTGTGAAAGCTTGTACTGTGGTCGTAACGGCCGGTTGGGGCTTCTGGGTATAACGACACGACAAAGCACACTTGGACGAGCAAGTTTCGCGTTTAATTCAACCGGAGTTCAAATCCCAATGTCAGCACCAAAGAAAATGAAAAAATTGTCAATTTAATTGCTCAAGTATCACGTGCACAGCGGTGAAGGTGAACATCGTGGGGAGACCTGCGTATTTCCGAAATAACAAACAAAAAGAATCCAAGATGTGTGAAGTCTGCCAGCCCACAGTGGCAGCACGTGGTGGACTACAACATTAATACCCTCTGTATCAGGAGCCATTTCCACGTCAGTGGGACTTGTGTCGGTTGTTACACAATTTTACAATCAAAATAGCGTCCAAGTGTACTCGGGTCGTGTCAAGGGGTCTTTAGGGGGTGAGTTTATATGGTGGGTGTTAAGGTTGGTGTGGGTCTGGATGTGGGTGTGGGTTCGGGTTCGGGTTCGGGTGGGCGAGACTCACCGCTCATCGGTGGGTGCATGTGGGGCGGCGGTGGGGCGTGCGCTTATTAGAAGATCAATTTAATCTTCTTCACGTTTCGTTTCACGCACACTCCATGTGTAAAGTTGATATGGAGCGATGTGTAACGAATTGTGTCAGACAAACGTAACAAGACGGAACGGAGATAGAATTAAATAAACCCATTAAACGAGAGCTAATATTAAACGTTGTACAAAATCGGCAATCTCTGTTGGATGTTTATTTTAAATATATTGCTAAAAATAATTGTTAAACTCCGACATATTGCAATTTTATTTTTTTTTTTTATTTCGCAAACTAAATAATTAACAAAACCGCATCTAAACAAAATTGGTTAAAATAATTCATGAAGGACATCAGTTTGATTTACAAATATTACAATCATTCAGCTACTTTAGTTGTGCATCTATAAATGTAATGGCGATTACCACCTGTCGATTTAAAAAAACTTAGCCCTTAAACACCTACATTACATGTACACTGACACTATTTATTCGAACAAGTTGCAGAATAACATCATCAAAGTAACAACCGTATTAATGCCTGGTCTATACTATCACTTTCTATTTATAACTAGCATATAACATTGGTCGAAATTCGTCAGTAATTCGATAAATTTAAAACATAATGAATTATAATGTTTGTGAAAGTCATTCGATCAATCTGACATTTAAAAATTCTTTGGCGACAATATTTACTCTGTGCAAATGTTTGACATGACTAATGTGTTTGACACAATATTCTTTTATTCCACGTCATTCTAAGTTATTTATTTGTGCCACATATTGTAACAACCTGATCTTTTTCTCCATATAAACTCTAAGCTAAATTTTAAGCTACTCTTCGTGCAAAGTTGTCTCAGTACAAAGTTTTCGCTTCTCGTATTAAAACATATAATCCTTTAAATATATTATATACGGTACGTCTACATTCTGTCTAGTCTGGCATGTCAACGCATCAAGGTGTCAGATGCAGGAAAATGCGTCTTGAAGAAAAGTGTCGTCAATTTTTCGCATCATAGAATAAATACATAATTCGGACTACGAAAAAAAATTAAATAGGACACCGTGCAGTGAAATCTTGCAAACATTACTCACAAAAACAACATGGTAAGGAAGATTTCTTTTCATAAGTATTTTGATTCCACTAGTTACGTAAATTCAATTTAATAAATATAATCCCATCAATTTCAGATACACCATCTTTTGTCAGTATTGTCCGTATAATTGATCTTCATTTTCCAAACATCAATGATATTATTTTAGTATGGATATCGATATATTTCCCTATTTATGACAATAAGATATACCTATCTTAATATAATATGAAACATAAATATATATATATATGTATATATGTAATTTTTCCTTTAATATTGTTTATTACTTATTATGTCTTTCTGTTATGAAAAAGATCCAGGGCAGAGGGAGAAATTTCATTTAAAATATTCATGGAAAACAAATGTAAGGATATTTACACATTACATCCAGTATTTTTTACTAAAAGAAAAATAGCGGACGGCGGAAAATTAAGAAAAGGTGTCTACTAAGGTATTATACATGTAATTATTATATAATCTGTTCTAATTTTAAATTAGAAAATAAATTATTTATTTCAAAATAAATCTTTATCTTTTATCACATGGTGAATTACATTTTATTATATAAAAGGATATGGTAGTGATATAATTTTTTCGAAAAATTCTCATTTACACATGCTACTCAAACTAAATAAAAACAAAACAAACCCAATTTAAACAAAAGTTTCTGCTTCCCCAGGCTTTGTTAGTAGTGAAGTATAATTGTTACACTCTCACCGATTCATCCGGTGAGTGAGGTAACCGGGGCCTACTTAAAAGGTGGTAACACATCTGCAACCCTACAGGTGGTGCCAAAGTCTATGGGCGGCTTTTACTTAACATCAGGTGAACCGCCAGCTTGTTTGCTACCTTCTCACATACATGTCTTACCTAATTTTCATAGATACTGTAGCATGGGACGTCAGAGATTGTTTAACCCTTAATATGCAGATAAATATTGTGCTTATACTTAATAACATGTAATCTTTATCGCCATACACAAGGAATAATAAAGAGACAGTGGTTGCTATATATTTGCATTATACTGCATTTTTAACTGTCTTTCTGAATGTTTGTTAATTTGTCAAACTGTTGTGCTCTAATTTTTAAACTAAACAGAATCCACAAATTAAAATGTTGTTAATTATTAATAATAATTTGTTACAATAATATAACAACTACGACAGTTTTAACACTATAATTAAACATGCTTATCTTAATGTTTTAATAACAGCAATAATTAATAACAATAACAATCAGCTGTCATAACGTTTGCAGACATCCCTCATGAATAATATTTAATTAAAAATGTTATATTATCTTGTATTACTACATTATTGTTTAGTTTTTACTTACATGGTGGTGTGTGACTCGCTGGAGTACTATAACCCAGGTACGGTGTCATATACGGATAGAATCTGGGAAAGAGAAAATAGGTTCCTTATGAATACAGAAAATTAATACAACAAAGATTTCCAACACAGAAAATAAATATTAAGGCAATCTAATAATTTTTAATTTATCTTATTAATCTAATTTCTAATTAACCTTATTAATCTAATTTCATTACAACTAATGTTCATCTATCATGTTCGGAATGTACTTCTTTCTCAAACTTTATCAAAAAACTACACTGCTACACTTCTTGGCTCAGAGTCCAACATTAGTTTGTTAAATGGTAATACATATCTTTATGATAACTAATGACAGTTAGTGGGAGATGCCTATCTTTAAGAGATATGGACAGCTGAAATATAATCATAATGAATGACTAAAGCTTTATAACATAAAGAAAGCATGGAACTCCTTGGGATAAATACATTTGTGTAAACTTTAACTGTCTTATTCATAACAAAACGGTTATCAAAGGTAAAAACCTAAATTAGTTAAAACGCCTTTTAAGCATAACAAACATTCGATAAAAATCTTTATTCATAATCGTTTGATAAACTTCCAATAAATAAAATGTCTTTATGAACATAATGGTGCAATTTCATAGAAAAATTGTGAAATTTGAATGATAGATCGCTACAAATAAAAAAAAATATTATTTTGACTTGTGTCAACTTTCCTGTTGTTATTTATTAGTAGTCTTTTGATGTCAACAAAATAAATAAATGACTGTACTGTTAAAATGAAGCTAAGAAATGCAGAGTAGCGAAAATTGCCTTGAGGAAGATAAAGTTGGTGTTACAATTTTTTTATATTTGCAAGTCTAGCGTGCATTACCTATTAAAATTTATGTTATTGCTTTCCAGTATTAACAAGGTGGCGGCGTGGAATGATTTAAAATAAGTCATTGCAAACGTCAGTAATCAGCTGGCCAAAACCGGCCATGTTTTTTGTAAATAACGTATACGTTTATCAAAGGTTTATATATAGTAGGATCACTAGGACACTTTATCGAAGAATTAATGAACGGTTTAGCGTTATAGAACTATTATGAATAAGACTTTTTGACAATCTGTTATTAGCAAGCATTTATTAAACCTCCGATAACTTGTTATGAATAAGACCAAACAGTCTTATTCATAATAAGTTATTGGAGGATTCATATTATTATTATGAATAAGACAGTAACTATACAGATATGTTTTCAAAAGCTTAGCCTAACCCTCTAGATTAAGTATTTTTATTTATGTATTTATTATGTATAATAATATTTTAATGAAGTTTCATTGTCATATTATTTATAGTATTAACTTTTTACTTAGTGATAAATTTTAGTATGTAATAAATTGTATGCACAATTTTGTTTTGCTTTTAATTATTTTTTAATCTTTGAGTTTAAAACAAACAATTTGAAGACATATATATTTATTAATGTTTAGTAGTCAACAAAACATAATGTTATGAACACACAAAGGAACTAACGCCATCTAGCGTCAACTATTAAAATCACTAAAGAACAAAGACGACATAAAAAATTCCCCCTATTCAATACTAGATGGCGTTAGAGGAACTGCTGTGGAACTATAGTCTCGAAAACCGGGTACATTCGCGAACTTTCCGGTATCACGAACATGTTCGGGCGTGTCGGGTACGTTCCAGGAAGGATCTTTCTGGATTAGTCTGGAACCGGTCTCGGCCCATATAAAAAGCCGCGGGGAGGCGAGCGAATACAGTTCAGTTTGAGCTACCTTCGAGGCGACTTCGGAGCGAAAACTAGTGATCAAGAGCGATACCAGTGAACCTACGACTTGGCTACAAAATAGGACATCGTTAGTGCTTAGTATTTGGACCTAGTGCTTTGTGTTGGACCTAGTGCTATTGAATAAAGTCTTCAAAAGAGTCAGCAGGTCTTTCTCTCCAAATCCTTCGAACCCCTAACACGTAACAACTGGTGTCAGAAGTGGGATTTGGAGATGCCATTGACTCCGAGAGAGGACTTCAAGGAGGGTGTCAGGACAAGGGTACGAGCTGCGGAGACCACACCCACTGAGGACCAAGCCCCGCCCACTATGGGTCAAGCCCCGCCCACTGACCCCACCGACCACGCCCATCAGACTCCGCCCACCCAGGCCCAAGCCCCGCCCACTTTGGCTCAAGCCACGTCCACTTTTGTGCAAGCCCCGCCCACTGACTCCACCCACCGGGACACGCCCACTCGGGCCACGCCCACCTTGCCACGCCCACCGGCGGCACCACAGCTTCTGCAGCCCCTGAAGTGGCTCTTCAATTAGGAAGTTTAATTAAATTAATGGAGCTGCAAAGGGCTGAAATTCAGGCAATGAAGGAGTCACAAGAACGCAAGCTCAGCGCTTTGCAAGCGTCACAAGAGCAACAAAAAGACCTTCAAGAAAAAGCGCTTTGGGCTATAAATGATGTTAGTAACACGGTGATTAAGCTTCGAAGTGATGTCGACGTAGTCGAAGAACGAGTTACCGGGTTAGGATTGGATGTTGAAAATGTGAAAACCGGCCTCACTGAACTGCAGAAGAAAGTAGTGCGCCTTGAAACCACGGGAGTCGCGATGTCTAGTGGAACCACTGGAGTGGCGCAAGGACCAAGAGTGAAAGTGCCGCCATACGACGGCACTACTTCTTGGCACGCTTATCGTCGGCAATTCCAGACTGTTGCTACTGCCAACGGATGGACGGAAGAGCAAAGCCTGACCGCTCTCACTGTTGCGCTCAGAGGGCAAGCTTTGTCGGTCCTGGAAGCACTGCCACATACAGGAAATGGGTTCCAAGACCTGATGGAGGCACTTGAATCCAGATACGGGGAGCGACACCTGGAGCACGTGTTCCGTGCCAACTGCGTGACCGAGTCCAACGCTCAGGAGAAGGACTAAAACAATGGGCGTTGGAAATTGAAAAACTCGTCAGGAAGGCACACCCAGGAGCCGATACCAAGATAGTAGACACGAATATTGTTCAAGCATTTGTGGACGGAATCAAGGACCTCGAGGTCAGAGCTGCAGTGAGGCTTCGTCACCATACCTCGTTAAAGGAGGCATTGGCGCACGCTTTGGAGGTCGAGGCTGTTCGCCATGACATACGGCAGACCCATAAGATCCACGAGGTCTTTGAGGAAGTGAAGGAGGTTAAGGCCCCTACGAAGAGAAGTTCTGGACCCATGTGCTACAAGTGCGGCGAGAGGGGCCATCTTCAGCTCAACTGCCCGCAGAAGGAGACCCAGATGGAAAGGATGAAAAGGATTGAGGAACAAATAAAGGAGCTGAAGAAGCAAGGGCTACGGGGGGCTTCAGGGAAACGAATAAAAGCCGGGACTAAGGAGCGAGTACTGGCTGACGCGGAGGAAGCTCCAGTAAACGGCCACAACTACGGATCAATGACTGAGGTACTCAATGACTTCAAGACAAAACACCGCAGCGGAAAGACGCATGGAAATGCCGACGCACTCTCACGAAGGGCGTGTTCGGAAGACTGCAAACATTGTGTTAAGCAGGAATCTAATGAAGTTACATTAAAGCTAACGAGGACAAGTCCTTTGGGTTACTGGGAGAATGATGCTATGAGAGAGGCTCAAGAAAGTGACGACGACCTTCGGCACATCATCACATGGAAGAAGCGGGGCGATGTAAAACCAAACTGGAGTGAGGTTGCACCCACTGGCGCTGTCACTAAGGCGTACTGGGCGCAATGGGACAGTCTGATACTTCAAAACGGAATACTCTACCGGAAATGGGAGAAGACTAACGGCAGAGAGTTCCATCTTCAGATAATTGTCCCGAGAACTCTCGTTCTCGGGACAATTATCTGGTACTCTCGTACCAGATGTTCTCCGTGAAATACATGATGGCGTATCAGGAGGTCATCTAGGTGTCAAGAGAACGTTAACAAAAGTGCGAGAACGATTCTACTGGTTGCATTGTCGAGATGATGTACAGGATTGGTGCCGCAAATGTACTACTTGCGCTGCTGTAAAAGGACCACAGACCAGAAGCCGTGGGAACCTGCGGTTGTATAACGTCGGTGCACCGTGGGAACGAATTGCAGTTGACGTAGCTGGGCCATTTCCTGTAACGGAATCGGGAAACAAGTATTTTATGGTCGTCATGGACTACTTCACCAAATGGCCCGAAGTGTTCGCCATACCAAACCAAGAAGCTACAACAGTCGCTTCTAAGTTAGTCGAAGAAGTGATATGTCGTTTTGGTGTGCCTCTAGAAATCCATTCCGATCAGGGCAGGAACTTCGAATCACAAGTATTCCAGGAAGTGTGTAGAATTTTGGGCATGCATAAGACGAGGACCACCGCGTGCCACCCACAGTCTGATGGAATGGTTGAGAGATTTAACCAGACCCTTGAGAGGCATCTGGCGAAATTGGTAGACGACAAACAAAAGGATTGGGACAAGTATATACCACTCTTCCTTCTGTCGTACCGAACCGCCGAGCATGAGAGCATAAAAGCTACCCCGGCGTATGTCAATTACGGTAGAGAACTACGATTACCAGTAGACCTATTGACAGGAGGGTCACCGGAGGGACCACAGACCGTACAAGACTATGTCTGCAATTTAAGGGAAAAAATGCGCTATATACACGCCTTGGTTCGGGAAAATGGGTTACAGTCAAGTGAGAACATGAAAACCAGATACGACCGGAAATCGAATACGGACGGCTTCGAAGAAGGGTCACTGGTGTGGCTGCATAACCCAACTCGTCGGAAAGGGAAATCCCCAAAGTTGCAGATCAAGTGGGACGGTCCATACAAAGTGGTTACCCGACTGAATGATGTGACTTATAGGATTCAAAAGCAACCAAGAGGGACATTCAAAGTGGTACACATAGACCGTCTGGCGCGTTACCATGGCAGTAACAATGATGCTCGGGACGAGCATCTCTAAGAGGGGAGTAGTGTTATGAACACACAAAGGAACTAACGCCATCTAGCGTCAACTATTAAAATCACTAAAGAACAAAGACGACATAAAACCCCCTATTCAATACTAGATGGCGTTAGAGGAACTGCTGTGGAACTATAGTCTCGAAAACCGGGTACATTCGCGAACTTTCCGGAATCACGAACATGTTCGGGCGTGTCGGGTACGTTCCAGGAAGGATCTTTCTGGATTAGTCTGGAACCGGTCTCGGCACATATAAAAAGCCGCGGGAGGCGAGCGAATACAGTTCAGTTTGAGCTACCTTCGAGGCGACTTCGGAGCGAAAACTAGTGATCAAGAGCGATACCAGTGAAACCTACGACTTGGCTACAAAATAGGACATCGTTAGTGCTTAGTGTTTGGACCTAGTGCTTTGTGTTGGACCTAGTGCTATTGAATAAAGTCTTCAAAAGAGTCAGCAGGTCTTTCTCTCCAAATCCTTCGAACCCCTAACACGTAACAATAATATATTGGAAAGTGTAATTTGTTGTAATTCATAATTTAATTTAATTATGAATTGCCCAGGGTTGTTCTGTTTTGATTGATATAAATATGTCTGGAGATTCTTAAATGTTGGTTCAGATAGGAAAAATGTAGTGTTATAATATAATTACTGTTTTCAAGGCAAATTTTTAAAACCCTTTACCTACTAATTTTCTTGAAACACAAGGGTGATTTCTCAAATGTATTTTTATAACGATTATATTTATCTTTTGGTATAATTATCAATATACGATTTTGTATTAATTTTATTAAGAATATGAAGCATAATCCTCTGCAACAGTGTGGCCAAGGGAAGTGTGGCTGCCTGACATCGGTGAGTTGGTCATGACTAGTGATGGGAAAATTAATACTTGTTTACATCTTAACTGACCCCATAAAATAGTAAACTAAGTTTCATTATCTGCTTGTTTGTATGAATTCTACTCTTTGAATGAAACTAAATTTATAGAAAATTAAAATGCCATAATATTATTCAGAAATATATACTAAAATAACCATATTTTGAAAAAGAATTCCGACTAGCAAAGAAACAAAATTAAATTGATTTCGATTGATTTTAGTCAATTTAGGAAAACAAGATTTTACTTTTTATTGACTTACTTCTTCCTACGCCCAGTCATCTTTTGTGACCTTCTCGCAGACTTCTTTTAATAGGATCATACTCTTACTTAAGTTACTTTTACCTGCTATTATTGGCACATCACTATAAAAACAAACAGTTGATCTATCGTTGTAACAGCATAGTATGGTTTTATAAAAAAATTGTTTTATTTGTTTTCTTATTCAAATAAATAAATGAATTATTTATTTACCATTAAATTTAGCCCAAAAAGTATAACATTTACTTAAAGTTGACCTAATGATAGAGGTTTAAATAACAATAAACCACAATTTTTCATATTCCCACTTATATTTAAAAAGTGCTTAACATCAATGCAAAAGCGGCCTATCTCTTGTTTCACCAATCGTCGAGAGATGACGTTGTAAAGTTACTTTTTGCATTTCAAGTTTTTACTCTGCCGATAATGCAAAATAAGCTTAAGCCGCTTAGGTCATTTTTAGGCTGGTACCTAATATATATTTTGGTGGGATAGGCTGTCAATTAAAAACTTTTTAAAACTGTTGACCAGTTTCTGCAATCCTTTTCCTTTATGATTGTGATTTTCTGTGGATTTTTTCTATTAACAATGGCAGATCTAGAAGTTGTAGAAGACTATATGCGATGTGAGTACGGCAAATGAGCGATTATCGTATGTGTTATGGTGTTAAACGTTATAATTAAAATAATGCTCTATGCTAATGCTGATGACTCCGTGGCGCAGTTGCCAATGTATTGGCTTCGGTGTCGGTGGTCGTGGGTTAAATCCTCACACGAGACAACTATTTGTGTGACCCACAGATAGTTGTTTCGCATCTGGGTGTCCGCGTGAACCTTACTACCGTTTATAAAACGTCCTTACAACACAGGGTAATGTTATCCTAGAGTAAGGGCTACTTAAAAAAAAATGCTACGTTTCAGTGATTTTCGGGTCTGATTACGAAGATTCGAGGTCGGAATGTTGTCTGTCAGAACAGAACTTGTCATCAGTATTGGATGACATTTTGCAAGATAGTGACAATGTCGCTGGTAGTCCGAAAATACAAGAAGACATGTTTGCAAGGAAAATATTAAGATACAACGAGAGTTGAGCCCGGAATACAAAGAAATAAAGAATTATTGTTTCATAAAATGCATCCATTTAGTTTTTATTTCAAATACTCCAATAACAATGATGTACCTATTCTTACCCTAAAGAAACGAAATTAAATCATCATTGAAAACCTAAATGTTTTATATCCTGAGAACCATGTCACTAGTGATAAGAATAAGGAAGATTTAATAGAGTTGTTAAATTTTATACCATCTATACATCACCGTTTTCACAAAGAGTTAAAGACTTCAGCCCTAGAATATTATATAATTTTCAATGACAGACCAAATTGATGCCTAGGATAAGTTCTATTTACTTTGTTAAAATATTAATTTTCAATTTCGTGTACTTGTTAAATGGAAGAAGTTAATTTTCAGTAATTATATTTGTTTAATTAACCGTGCCTATAATAGTGGACATACCAAAATAGATTGAAAGCAAAAGTGGCCTAAGCCACAAAATTAATCCGAAAATGTGTATTCTGAAATAAACTACTTCATCCCAAGAAATTTAACACAGTGATTGAATAAAATATGCACCATAACAAAAATCTTATTTAATAGGTATAAATAATATTTTCGTATTATTTTCGTACTATCTATATCAAGCTTAGGCCACTATTGATCTGACGGCCTGATACCCCACTTCTGCGATTTGACAATTCGATCGATGCTTTGGTGTGTGCATTCTATATTTGTGAGTGTGTGCATTCTATATGTGTGAATACCGATTTCTGCCATGTGTATTATAAACTCTTCTTGTTATTTCTCGACGCACTACTGCATGTTTTCTTGTGACGAATTCTATGAGTTTCTTTGGTTTCTCCATAGAAATAGCTTTTTCCCCACACAAAAATAGTTTTTGGCCTGTGAAAATGTAATTTTGCCGAAAACTACTCGCTTGTGTGTTCACTTAGTTTTGTAGATATTTTTTCGTCGTATCAAGAAACATACTTCAGCCAAACGAAATATACAAATTATTGGGACAGATTAATAAAATTTTGAATGAACCGCCGTATTTACACATGGGTTGCCACGTTGTAAAATAGATAAAAAAGGAAAAATTTATGGTCGAAGTTCTCATCCTTCTCTTTACAGGGTAATAAAAAATATAGACTAGATAAAATTTTATACAATAAACTCGATTCAATTAAATTATTTTGGAAAACCTTAGGACGGACGCAAAAGGCTGCTATTATGAGCGATATATTTTATACGAGATTGAGGTGGTGGCGACGTGGAAAATTGGAGCTTAGTTGATTTAAAGAGCCAAAGGTGGAGACTTCACGGTGTATTGCTGAGTAGTTAAGAAACAGCGCCGATAAAGTTATTCATCGAGGTGCCACAGTTATGCCTACTTAGCGATGCAAGCGCCATTAGTGTAATGATTGTATGTGTATTAAACAAGGGATGCAAACGATTAAGACAGTAATACAAATATTATTGTATATTTTTAAACACACATCTCTCGCATGCTGGGACGAATACTTTCATAGACGTAAACATGACATTGAGAAAAAGAAAACGTAGCAATCGCGCGCAATTATGTTTGCTCTCAATTGTATTTACTGTTTGCGTAAGCGTTGTAATTTTGATATTTTATTCCCGCGCAAAGTTCGCCGTCCAAAACCGATTACACGCCATTCGCAATAGGCAAAATATAATACACGACATATTTAAAAAGTCGTGCCAAACGACTACGGGCGCCCCGTCGAAGAATTTGCTCACGAGGCAAAGTCTGAAAAATCTCCTTAAAGTTGCGGAATTGACAAATGCCATTTCCGCTTATCATTCAATCTCCGTGGTGTTTCCGTTATAGTTTTACCTCAGGAGACATCTTACCAAGCCGGCTTACCGAGACTACACTGCTATAATGGGATTGAAGCGCACATTTTCGATACTCTGAAACTTATATATTTTTATTATATATTGTATATTTATTATGATATATATATATATATATATATATATATATATATATATATATATATATATATATATATAAAAAAGTGGCTAACTGGATTAGGAAGGAGGGCAAACACTGATGAATAAATACTGGTTCACGGTATTTCCTCGTCTAGTTGCAAATAAACAGTTCCACTAAAGTCCAGACTTTATTCCAGAACATACAAACTTTAATAATCTTATATCTTTCAAAACATTGTTATTTAGTTTCCTTTCTGAAACATATGACATTCGAATGTTTCCTAGGTTATCATAGACATTACATTGGATCATATAAGTGGTTGTTTTAATATTTATATGGATTCCAATTCAGCAAGTTACCATAATAATAATTATGTGCCTTTTCCTTGCATGTCCCTTTAGCAAAAGTTTCATACTGTCACAAATCATCAAGATTATGATCATATTAATATCGTTATTATGACATAATTTCAATCATGACACCCAGAGAATACTGCTTTAGGAATAAACAATCCACTTAACAAGTCATTATGTGCCTATTAACAAACAATTTACTTTCACTCTCAAGAATATTAATTTTAACGATAATGATGAACAAAAATATTTTAAGCACAAGATTGTCGATGTGCATTTTATCTATTAAAAAGTGTGGCCGATAATGAAGTATGTTTTCGTTATTCTCATATAATTTTATCATGTTCGGAGAAAATTTTTTTTTTTTAATTCGCAGCGCTCAGCTGTTCACACATACTAACGAGACTTGTATAATGCGTTGTACAAAGCGAATAAACTCATTGGAGTTTATGCTAATTATTCCCATAAAATTTATTGTTTTAATCCTTCTTAGGTGTTAATAACAGCGCTATCACTTTTCAAATTGCATTTTAGTTACCAAAGATGGTTAAACTCTCTGAATTGATGATGCTGTTCATTAGGAAGACCATTCCGATCAAATCAGAGTTTAAACATCCTATTGGCAACTAAAATGAATTTTGAAGAGCCGTTTGACAGCTGATTAATTGACATCTACGATAATCAGTGGTTCAGAAACCGGGCGTAAGTCATGCCTGGACATGGTGACAGTATTTTTTCTTCTTTTACAAGGCATACGTTTTTATTATAACTAGTATATAGATCAATGTTATTGAAATGCTGTTATCTTGCACAAGAGACATCAAATATATTTTGAAGATTCATGTATTTGTAAAGATGTTGCTATCAAATCTGACCTTTTACAAGTATCAGAAATTAGGTGCGCTTTCTCCTGTAATGATACATATGCTAGATTTCAATAAATAAATAGCAGCTACAACAGTAGACAGACTCATTTAATTTCTTATATCTATGTTTGTTTTGGTACTTATATATTTATTTTATTATTGCGGATTCATGTTTGCCTATGAGTTACATTAATACTTCATTATATGAAAACGAAAGACATTATTTTAGAACTATTTAAAGTAATATGAACAATTACTACAGATAACAGGACTGAACATAAATAACTCCTGCTCGATTTTCTAGCAAAATACACTATGTAAAGAAGGAAAAATTTGCCATGTTTTGCTAGTCTGAGAAAAAATGTACAATAAGTATCCACTCTGTGTAAAAAACAACACTTAGTTTCTTGTAATTATTTAATGTGGATTTTTTATTGCACTATCTGAGTAAATCTTTTCATCGAAAATCGTGCATTTTTTTGATAGTCATCATTTTGTGAATAATACGTAATGTGTGCGTGTGCTAAAAAGTGATTACCATTTCTCATTATTTCGAAACAATTTTGGGGCGAACTATAGTAGACGTTTTTTTATTAACCATTAGTGCCAAATAAATTAATCGAACAAAACTTATTTGGACGGACAAGCGTTGTTTATGCAACGGTGGTGTTGGTGTGTTGTGGTGTGGCGTGCGGGTGTATGGTACAAGTGGTGTTTACCCGCTGGTGGTGGAGCGCGGCTGCGGGTAGGACTGCGGCAGCCCCATGTGCGGCTGGAACAGGAGCGTGGGGTGGTGGTACACCACCGGGCCGGCTGAGCCACTGCCAGCGCTGCCCAGATAAGGCTGCTGTTGTCTGCGCCAGGTAATAATGACATTTTTGAATATATATTCCTCGAATGTTCACGCGGTAGTGCTATGCAACAGCTTCGGCCGTTGCACGGATGGGCAGGTCCGTCCGGGTAAGTACCACGACCTCACAGAAGGCGTGAAGTGAAGAAGTGCTATACTTCTACGTTTCGTCTGGTGAGAGCCCGGGCCCACTTTATTAATTACTTATATGTCACTTAACATCAACTGAACTCCCAGCTCGCCTGCCAACTTTCCACGAAAATGTGTCTCCCATCAGCTTTTGCCGCTGCGTTTGGTTCAGAGAAGTATCTGATAAAATAACATATTTATTAACGAGAAAACAAAACGGATTTAAAATATAATACCACCACTTGGAAACCAAACCGAGTCCGATGCGAAGAGAATTTTTAAAGTCGATAACCTGCGAAGAGTTGAACCTACTTTTTAGATGTATTATTTATGAAGTAACTGAAGTATTGTTAGTTGTTCAGTTTGTGGGTAGGCTTGAGTTCGAGGACGTAGATGCCCTCTAGTTTACGAATGTCCAAGCAACTTAAGTTACTGAAGGATCGTAAGCTAGCTTTAAAGCAAATCTTTTGTTTGCAAAAAGCCAGTGATCTGTTAATGAACTAGATGGTAAGTGATCCCCACCGGCAATGGACATTTTCAACTCCGGTGGTGCTTTAGGCATCTTACCTAAGAAATAATGAGCTGACAAATGTTTTAACCATATCGGGGTGGAGGGGAACATACACGCGAACGAAGGGCGTAAGAAATTAATTACCGTAATAGATATCTTGGTAATTTATTAGTACTAGTCCCTACTGCTAGAAAATTAAAATGCGATTTTTATACGACGATTGAACAGAATCAATTTCTGAGAAATCGCTCGTAGTCGAGTTACTAAGAGGGCGCGGGTTCGATTCCCTCGGCGCCGAAAGTCTGTTTTTATTCGTTTAACAAAAAACGGACATTTTAATGAGCTAAAGTTATCGTTAAATCCGCTATAGCGGTGGGCGGTAGCTCTGAGTAAATGAATGTGCCAATAATGTCACATGTATTCAGGGGTGACGTCGCCTGTCGACTAGTTGAAACGTGAGGCCGCGCTGAATTGGCACGGTAGGCTTGATTGGATATTATGAATAGTAGCACAATTATGTAAATCGGTATACCATTCGAGGCTTCACAATTAGACGGAGAATTTCATTATATATGCTAATAACATTGTCGTTTTATTATATGCGTCAATGACTTAATTGTCACAAATTTGTTTTCTTTTTTCTATTTTTCATGTGAAAAGTTGGCAAACGAGCTGTCACCTGACGTTAAGTTATAGCCGCCGCCCACTGCAACCGGGTGGGGTTGCAGAAGTATAACCCTTCGGCTTCACGCCGGTCTGTGATGTCGTGGTACTCACCCGGACGGATCTGCCCATCCGTGCAACGGCGAAGACTGTTGCGCGGTCCTACCACAGTTACCTTCTGTCACGGTGTCTCAAGGGTTCCACCGTATTCTGTTCCGATGACAGATCTATCAGACAATAATCTGACGTTGCATTTTGCAGTTATTACTTCCAGCGAGATGGTGGGCAAATTCAATACATTATGTTCACGTCCGCGGTGTGAAATAACTGAACAAAATAAAAAAATAGGCACTCGACGGCCGAGCGAAGCGGCGCGGTTCGTTAGTTTCAATTTTACACCGTCCCGACTCGTGTTTTGTTAGCAATTAAGGTATGTACACGATTGTGGAGTTTGTTAAGCAAAATATGCAGCTTTTTCACAATTTTTTGAATACGTCCACCGCGTCCTTGCACAAATCGTGGTTATAAGTAAGAACGGCATATGCAAAAATACTTCATATCATCTTGTGCGTATTATATACATGTTTTCACTGTAAACGTGGCGCAAGTGTCGCGAAAAAATACACGACAAAATTCGAACTAACTACCACATGCTTCGCGTCGAAAGTCGCTGTCCTGCTAGTCTGGTGGTGGCGACAAACTTGTTTTTTTTTTCTCGCTTCATACCTACGAACTATTTTATCGTGCAAGTGGTAAATCGACATTTCGATATTGCGAAACCGAGGAGATTTGATAAGAACCTCACAAGTACAAAACGTTGTAGATGTAGTTTCGTTTCGTAAGTTATAAGCGCAATGTTGCTTTTTTATGTCAGAAGGTGGCATGCGAGCTACCGGTTCACCTGATGTTAAGTGATGACCGCCGCCCATGGACATTTGTAACACCCGTAGGGTTGTAGATGCATTGCCACCTTATAATAAATTTGTCCCCGGCTACCTCACTCACCAGACGAAAAACAGAAGTATAGCTATAATGTATGAATGCTATTTTTATTTCAAACGTTAAATGCAATAACTTTTTTTAACTCAACTATTAGGGCACTTCGAAGATAATTGAAGTGCATATATCCTTCGGGAATATGCCCATTGCGACGAATGAATAGGCCATTATTACATTGGTGTCTATGCTGACGTAAAAGGCACGAAATTTCTGAAAGTATTTACAGCCTACTCTAATTTCTTTTCCGCTATTGCAAAGGCAATTTTTACTTTAAATTGCCCGTATGAATATGTGCGAGTAAATAAGTTTTAAAGTAAACAGTGTTATTAGAAAAGATCTTTGTTATATCATTCTTCTTGTAACATTTCAGTAGCGTTGTGTGTCCTATTTAGTGCAATAACACAAGTATTTAGGTTACAAATATAATTATTCAGAATCAAGTCGGGAGAAAAACTGTAAAAGCTTTCGTAATTGCCGATTGGCATGACAGCCATCAAATACGTAAGACTTTTTACGTGCCACAATTCAAGGAATAATGTCAAATGATTATTATTTAATACCTATATTGAATTTGAAACTTACTTTTAGGCATATAAGCAAATTACGAAAAAGCGGTACACTTATTTATTACACAGATTTGTCAGGATTAGCAGCACAATTCGAATCGCCGCTCAGTGGGGGCACTCGTTTTTAATTCAATACTCGAGCAGTTCAAATACGGTTCGGATCCCGGTGCCGGCACCGATGAAATTGCTCAAGTGCTGACTTATCACGTGCTCAGCGGCGAAGGAATACATCGTGAGGAAACATGAATATTGTCGATATTACAACAAAAAAAAAACATATTTCGAAATTTCTGAGATTTGTGAAGGCCGCTAATCCGCAGTGAGGCCGCTTGGTGGCCTCTGTACAGAGTAGGCCTTTGCCCAGCTGTGGGACATATATAGGCTGTTACTTTACATTGACACAATTGGATTTTTACCTGGGGTGCGTCGTTGGCCTGGTGCCGTGCTGCGCCCTGTAGGGGAAGTTCGGGTACTGGGGCCGCGCCTGCGGGCTCTGGCTTTGCTGCGACACGTAACTGTGGCCGCCCTGCAACGCATACGAAACCATCTTCAGCGACGCCGCCAGACTGACGTCACGAAGACATTCCATTATACGGGAACTCGCGATTAGGTTTAAAAAAAACTGTTTTATTAACCTAAAACATAATTGTCGCAATACACTTGAATTAGAATAACTTAGAGCTTCAATGGATTTAGTAACCGTCAAAGTATAATGAACATAGAACTGGAGTGATGGGGCCCCGCAACAGTGTTCACTGCCCAAATGTGCAGGTCCGTCCGGGTGAGTACCACGACCTCACAGAAGATGGGCGTAAAGTAGGTTACACTTGTGCGTTTCGTCTGGTGAGTGAGGTAGCCGGGGCCCACTTTATTTAAAGGTGGCAACGCATTTGCAACCCTACGAGTGTTGCAATGTTCATGGGTGGCGGTTATCGCTCAACATCAGATGAACCGCCAGCTCGTTTACCACTTTCTCGCATAAAAAAATGGATTTAGTAGACGTGCGACCGGCCTTGAGATAGGAGAGTAAGAGAGCGGGCGTGGTCCGCCGCGGTTGTTATGTAGGTGTATGAGAGTGCTGATGTGGTAGTTTAGATGTGAGGGCAGTGCATTCAGCCCAATCCCGAACATGGCAAGGGTATAACAGTACGATACGCCCGTCTACTAAAAGCCAAGCTGGCTCCTAGCTATTATACCTCTATCGCAATATTACAGGCGAATCTTGGCGGTATCTGAACTTAAGTTGGTCGCTCTAAATCGGTCCCCGTAATAAATTTGTCGAATGCAATCTTAATTGTGATGAAACGCGTCGTCTCTGGGTCCGTTATCGGAGTGATGTACGCGCAACCCAGTTTTTGATGTTGCTCACTACCAGTGCGAGTTTGGTGCGGATCGGGCGATTAACTCGGACATTATCGCCTTATGTATCTGCTTGGCATGCCTTGGTACGCATTATGTATCTACCTTATGTATGTGCTTGGGCGATAGAAGGAATACACGTTCTGGACAACGGGACCCTCGGAATGGGCCAAGTCCTTGTGCTAAGTAAAAAGTGCTGGATATTGGTCACGCTAGTGGTAAACTAATAAAAACAATATCAAGTTGAAGTTTAGAGTTTGAGTTTTCAGGAAGTTACTACACGCAAACATCAGAGTCTAGGGCTACAAACATAGCTAAATATAGTCGGTTTCAGACGCATGTAATCTTTTTTCAGACAGACATTCCCGTATTATTACAATCCATCTATCGTGAGCAGGTTTCTATCGAGTTAGCATGCTATCAACAAATTACTATGAAATAGGATTGCAGTCAAGTGTTATCCGGTCGGTGATTAGCTTCCACAACACCAGTGAAATTGCAGTTGCTTTAATAGGTTCCTTGGCTCGCCAGACGCAATACAAATGAAAATAACTAATCTACTGCCAAACATTATACTCCAAGACATAATGCCGTGGACAACCAGCTCTAGCAAGATAGTAAAGAGCCGCATTTCCAGTGGTAGGGCCACGCAACATACTTGCAATAATGGGCAGATCCATCCCGGTACACAATCTCATAGAAGACCGCAGTTAAATGGAAGTGTCATATTTCTGCGTTTCGTCTGGTGACGTAGCCGGGGCCCACTTTATTGTAAGGTGGCAACGCAGCTGCAACCCTACTGGTGTTGCAAATGTCAATGGGCATCGGTTGTCACTTAACATCAGATGAACCGCTTGCAAAATTCTCACATACAAAAAAAATCTTATGCACAAAGCTGAATGTATCATTCTAAAGTATTACAAAGACAAAACATATACGGTCCAATCATTCGTTAGTGCCTTTAAAGTAATAAATAAAGTTCATAAACGACACAACCCAGCAGGCCGCGCTTCCACCACTGACCGTAAGCGGTCGCCACCCGAGAGCATTTAGCGTGTGCGATATTTCTCGGTTAATATAATAAGCCCGGTTACTACGTTGCATATCGCCTCCGATAAACGGCCCATCAGTCCCGCGATAAGACTCAGCAACCCTTTATTCGCCGTCGTAAACTCCATATTACTTCCGACGACGCGTGTAACGGTCCATTGCGCGAACGCACTGCTCGCCGAAGCGGCTCTCGCGAGGAAGCATAACGTTTCCTATGCGTATTGTTTCTCGCCCACTGTACCATAAAACTAAAAGGTGGGGGGGAGTGTATGGGTGAATAAGTCGGACCATTCCCGCTATATTATTCATTAGTCGCGGCTCCCGCTGGATAAAAAACAGTTATTCGAACTGTCCCTAGCATAATATAGAGCAAAGCTATCGCACGCCTGTTACAAGCATATACTAAACAACTGGGACACCAAACCAACGCAACGTCCTTTTTCGATGAGGTATGCACACGTTCCGAATGATAAAAATAAACAGAACATTTCTAATGTATTTTTCAAGTAAAACTCCTTACTTGGCGATGCAAAACGTTCACATCCTATATCTCCGACTATCTATTTTCATTGCGACTGAAATTAATATCGATAGTGACAACGCTATTCTTTTTTATGCAAACAAAAATTGAAAAAAGAAAAAGGGGCGATAAAAAGTTGTGCGCAAACTTTTTAATCAATTAACCCGATGGATTGTACAGAGGCGCGTACATTTTGGGGGTTTCAATTATCCGACATTCCCGATGGCGGGCAAACAAAAGCACAACGGCATTGTCGACAACAAACAAACATGGCGGCGTCGCACGCTCGCGCCAGGTGAAATTGGCGGCAAAATGAATCCGCGATTGCGCGCGTAATTGCCGGCGTCGCGTCTGGCCCGGACGGCGCGGCGGTACGGGACTCGGGAATTAAATACCTAATTTGCTTGTTCGGGGGCGCAGAGCGTTGCCCCTAATGCTCTTAGCGCGAGCGACGCGACAGCCGAGACATCACTAGCTGTAATTAATATAGTTCACCAAATTGGGAGGTGGAGGGCTTCGGTTTTTCACATGTTTAACCGTACAGAATCGTAATGCACAGACGCCGAAATCGTCCGTCTACGGTACGTTTGAATAACGTGAACTTTAGCGATCTTAACAAAGGACATTTTATTTATTATGTGTTAACGTTAATAAAGTTCAAATGTAAAATACGAAATAATATCGGTGATACATTTTCACATTTATATATTTTCACAACGAATTCAATAACAAAATCCGAACACTTCGCAGGCTTGCGCAGAGCAACTCAAAGCCCATATTCGATTAGAGCTGTGGGAACGCATACAGAGACGAAGCAAACAAAATTCCATTTTGATCTTTCAAATGTAAACTAGCTGACTTTTCATTAACTGATTTTTCGTATATTCTCTTTCGAGTTACGTTTCAAATTATTTAAAGATTTGCAGGTTCAATAATTTTTTTCCACAATAACACATTTTGACATAATCGCGACAATACAAATGAATACAATAGAGCTATCGTGTGATCTGTTCAAACAGTTTTATCCGACTTCATGAAACAAAAGCATTCAGGGCGATTGTTAAAAAAAAAAACAATTCGGGATTTTTAAAAGGGTAGGTGAACGCCGCATTCCGTCGTCGCCAAATTCCCGGGCGAAAAAGAGAAAAAAATATTGAAAACGTCGACAAAGTAATCCAATATTTCTCTATACATTCCCGCTCGCGCTGAAAAGTTCCTTCTCGGAAATAGTACGTTTTTCACAGAGCACCGGAGCGCGGCGGGCGCAAAGTTTTATACAACTTTGCATAGATACTCGTCGGGATGTAAACACCAGTTATTCTATTAGCGATGGTTACTCGTTCACTTTGAAACGCCGCCGGGCTTTTTTAATAAAATGCTTTATGAAGTTCTCTCTTCCTCTGTATATTTTTTCATTTTAAATATTCATCCGACGTTGTTCGTGTTTTTCTAGTGTCTGGGTGCTTTTAAACCTTTATTATGTAATAATTGACAAATGAATAGCATTTTTATGAGTTACGTTGTAACCCATAGAAGAGCCCTTGCTTAGTTTGGGACTTAAGTAACGTTGTGCGATGTCCGGAAAGATTTAATGTTATTATTTATTATAACTAAAGGAGCCATTGAGATCTCTCGGTAGCGACACGATTTAAACACGACGCCAGATTTGTTTACTAATTTACGTTATTAATTTAATTAACGTCAAATCGAATCCGTAAAAGTCGAAATTAAAATACTGGGCAAGGTTGCTTGCTCCTGGTTGCTCCTGGTTGCTTGGAATCCTCTACTTCCTATCTGTGACGTCAACGCAACGGAACGGCCCACGCGGGAACGTTGGAAACACAAGTCAAGTGCTCCAATATCGATTTCTCGGGTGCACACAGCGCGTACAAGGTTAACCCTCTATTTGGGCCATTGGTAATGATCGCCGAGCGGTCGCTTTCCCGGTAACGCATTGCAGTAAAGTTAAACTATTGAGGCAGCCGGCGCACTTTGTGCGTTGGGTCACCATGCTATGCGAAGGCCGGAATACACCACAGTCTAGACGTCTTCTATCTTATTATCTAAATCCGCGCTTCGTGCATTACATGTAGCTTAGTGTACGTAGCTTTTATTTGTATTTACGTTGTATATTGCATTGCATCGCGTCACAAACAAAAATATATGCTGTTCGGGAAACGCCTCCGTGCATTTCCCATTCGAGGTGTAACTGAAGGACGACTGGGGGGATGGAGTCTACAGCATCGCAGTGTCCATGTCCCCAGTTGCGCCTTCAACTCGCTATGTGCTCGCGACTCACCATGCTCGATTTGGACATGTCCTGCTGGGGCGCTGGCGGCGCGGACGGCTGCGGTGCCGGCTGGGCGCGCAGGCTCTGCTGCGCGGCGGCCCCGCCGGCCATGAACCCGCCGCCACCGGCCCCCGACGGATGGTAGCATTCCGCCCCTGAAACCGAACAGCGGGGTCAGCTCGCGTCGACCTGGTCGCGCCCACGGGCCGTGCCCCCGGAGCCCCGGTACTCACTGTGTGGCGTCGACGCCCGCGGATAACTGGCCAGCGCTAAGGAAATGGACAGAAGCAAAACAATACATAAATAAAGTAACGCGTTACGCGTGCACCGTCGTACGCAAAGGATCTATCTATGCGGTAGGGCCACCGGCACCGATGCCGGCACTTACGGGACTGCGTCAGTAGCCTGTAGTTGTTGTTGGTGGGCACGCAGTTGCCGTAGCGCGACGGCTCGTGCTTGCTACTCTGCTGCATGTAGTGCATTGGGACGCGTTGGCCGCCGCCCATGCCGCCGCCGCCGTTACCGTTCCCGATACCATTATTGGTCGACGCGTAGTGCTCCGACTGCACACCGTGCGAAACGTACCCGTTGCCCCTTAGTGCGACCATTTTGATTTCATGATACAGATCCTTCAGAAATTGCGCCAGCCAAATGTTGAACCATTCCCAGAAGAGCGGCGATGCGATCATCGGGCATAGAGCGGGCCCTCGACTCGATCAATGCATAACACACCGGGTGGGCGCGCTTCCCTCCTATCGGACCAAGTTATCGCGCGCGTAACATAACTGAAACCCCACAAACTACCAAACAATCCCCGCGTAGTAGAAATACCGCTTAGGCAAAATCGTTTCCAACTAGCCAAACTAATCTATGTACGTTTGTAAAACGAGTGAGCGTAACGCATACTGGCCGCGGTGTTTGCGGTCCGCATCCGCGATACAAATTGTAATTTAATGCAGCGTTGGGAAAATCGATAAGCAGACGGCACGGGGCACGGACCGCGCGCCACCACACCGCCACCGGCGCGACACTTTCACTCGGCAAATGTCTTAGACTAAGCGACAATACCAAATGCGTCCTACACTGAACGTTTAATTAACAATAGTAGTAGAAATTCGCGACAGCCCAGAGCGAAGCCGTTCGTCGAACGCCGCTCAGCGTGCTCCGCACTAGCTTCTGTTATAACCAAATCACGGTCACAACGGGGATGCGCGGGGGGAAAGAGATGAATGTACTGCGTAAGTGTAGCTTCACGATTTTGGGGCGTTACCGCCTCAAAGCAACCCCTCGGCGACGGTCGGCGCGCCTCGAACGCTAGGGCTTAGTTGGATTCCATTGCGGCGCGCGTTTGTCGCTTGGCGCGAATGGTGCCACTTCAAGGGGGCGATGTATGCACGCGGACCGAACGTGGCGCGCGCCGGCAGATACAGCGCCGAGGGCAACGTGGCGAGTATTTCGCGTAAACGACATAGGGGAGCGCATTTTCTTTTTTTTTCGGTCGGGGTTGGTCTAGTGTTGCTAGACGAAAATGACGAGCAACACCGCCGCGCTAAGTATAGTATCGATATGTCGGCGCCGGCTGAGCGGAACTCTCGGACGAACCTAGAGAAAGTTCATTCGAACATTCGAAACGACTAAACGGACATTAATTGTGCGCACGGACAAGGAATCCCATTTCGCGGATAGCGATGCCACGCGACTCTAGGCAACGGTGTTACGGCGGATCGCGTTACATCCGGTCGAATTGACATGAGCGGATATTACCGTAACGTCTAAACAAAAAAAAAAAATGCTTGTAAAATGGAGAACAGATAAAAAAGGCAACATAATAGTTTCTAATATAAAGGAAGCGTTCGCATAATTAACAAGCAAGGAGTGGGGGAAGCGGGCAAGCCTCGTCTCTGGCGTTGGTTTAGAAGTATTGTAGAAGGAAATTGTAACGCACATCAACCGGGCAACTGCATCCACTCCGCTCCGAGTTACGCTGCGACTGGACTTGCATCCGCCGTGCCAAGTGAACAACAAATTGCTGCTTACAAATAGGGGCGATGTCGCATTACTGCCGGTTGTCGCGAAGCGTGCCATATATGAATGAATGAACGGCGCACGTGTTTAGTGCGCGCCGTTATTTTTGCGATTACAGATACGAGGTATCGGACAATGGCAAACGATAATAAGCAAGGAAATTTGAATCGATTTGTTCAAACTTCGCACAGTTTCAAGGAGTTCCCATGACAGTTGTTTAATTAATTATCTATTTCACTTCGACCAATAGATTTCACCGTGATCATTAATTTATCATCGGATTAGCGTGCAAATAAATCTAAAACCATGCCCCCATTCACATGTTAATAGACTGAGCGTTATTTGTTAGCAGCAATTTTCTCACAACGATACTTACCCAAATATTAATTCTCCGCCATTGAGTTCGGACCGTATAGATAAAATTCTTACCTGCCTTTTGGCCAGGGGTGACAGACAAGAATCGCTCGTTGCCCGTCAAGTACACCATATCGCCCCAGTATTGCGTCGGAATGATTATCATGTTAGTATTTCTCTTATACGGATCATAGTTTAATCAGACAGTAGACATGTACAGCAGAATATGGGCCGTATGCAGTATTGGCTCCTTCACTCGGTGTTGACAACACTGTGCAGTTATTTGTTTATGTTTCTCGACTCGCGCGCATTACGCGCGCGGTTTATGTAACTTGTGTGTCGGGTAGGGGACGAATTTTGTTCACTCTCGCCCCGAGCGATCGTCTCCACGACAGCCTATTTCACAAATCCAGTGGATTGCTTCTAAATTCTACACATTTAGTGAGATATGATTAATGCGATGAAATACTTACAAGTACATGTGCACTGCGGCATCACCGTGCAAAGGTAACAGTCCCCGTAGGTCACCCCGACTGCTTACATTGACCATATAGAACAAAACGTGAAAAGTTTCATGTCAGTTTTGTTATTGAGCTTAATGTTAGCATATAACGAGCTCGGATTGATTCGCTTTTTAATTATTACTGTGCAATGGTAGCGAAGCGATAATACTAAGTTAGACTTCGGTCCTCTGATTAGTAAACTCGAGCTCCGGGGTAAGGCAAATCCCACACCATGATCTAACGGTTACACACAGTATTAGTTGTTTAGAAACAATACCAGCAACTTGGAGACAAGAAACACAATATACAATACCACTGGCTCGGAAAAGTCTCAGTCAGGCAGTCGTATCAGCATTCCAGTTATTTTAGTCTGTGATGTTAATATAAGAACGGTCCCTAATTATGGTCCCACTTCCGTGCAATTCGATTATGTGTTGACATAAAACGATACAAATGCATGTTGTCGTGGAACTTTGTTAATATAAAACCACCGATGTTTCAATGGCACGGTAATGTCGAGTGTATTGCTAGTTTTCTCTTTTGCTCTCATAACTTATTCAAATCGCGCTCGTTTCTTTGTTGATATTTTTGATATATTTTAATGACGTATATTTTCATATCTTGCAACGTTGAAATCGAAACAACTTTCTCACTCACAGCCGTTCAGACTGTGCCAGTAAAAAAGCATACATTATATTTTCGCGAAATGATATAAAATATTCAATGTTACATTGATTACTCCCCTCATACTTATAACAGGGTACAAAGTCAAATCCAATTAGAATAAGTCCCCGTTTAAGTTTCAATACTTTATAAAAATCAGATACAAAAATGCTCGTATCGCATATCTGTTTACTTTTTTCGAATTTCCCTTTCGCGTTATAAAAAATATAAATACACCGCGTGTTCTCTGCCCATTGTTCTGCCGCACGCTCAGTCAATTAAAGGGCCAACGCTCAGCGATCCGATGCCGTTTACACAGTACGGTTTTATTAAAAACTATTCGGAAAATGGACATTCCAAAAGTTTGCCCGATAACGCCTCTAACTAGTTTCCCCTTGCGGCCACGGGAGAGAGCAAATTGAGAGTGCAATTTTTATATTCGATCGAGGGCCAGGTTACAAATGCGATTTCCCTTCAGGGGGATTGATCTATTGCAACTTCAAATGATCCCGATAGATGTTAGAAAAGTCAAGTGGGGCTGTATCTCAGTTTAGTTACAACATAGCTACAATAAACACGATTAAATAAGATATTGAGCAAAATTAATGTGAAAACATGTGTAACGTCTTGGTCGTTTAGCAGAGATTGAACCTGTTGGATTTGATTGTATCATTTTAGTAAAAGATGTCCTTTAGCGGTCTGGATTAATCATACGGAGTGGTTAATCAAGAACGAGATTCATTCGCGCTACAACGTTTTCGCGATTAAGTTTTTCCTTAATAATCCTGCACATGTTTATATGTTACCCTTAAGTCTACTAGTAACTAGTCTCCCTAGACTAGACTCCAACAAAAGTAATTAGTAATTCGCATACAACGTTCAAAATAAAATAGATTGAATAGAATGGCATGTGCAACATGCCACTCTGTTTTTTTAGCAAAGAACTTTTAGATCGCAGAATAGGCTGTGTGTAACCGGACGACAAGTCCGTTGATAGGAATATTTTAGCAATATATTCGTTGGAAAGTGTAAGTAATATATATTTATTATACAAAACAGCACCCAATTTTCATGCAAACTTAATCCTTGACATAGAATCCCAGAGTTGTAAGACCAGCATGCAAATGCCTAATTATTTGTTATTGATATCCGCAAGTTCCTACGTAGTTCGGTGAAAAGATCTATTGTTCTCCTTGTTCACACCGGGTTTTTCACTTTACATTTTAAAGAACACAGTTGCCATATAATATCCCATATTGTTCTCACATCATTCCACGAATACATTTAACATTATCTCACCTCTTTACCAATACTCCGGATGTTCACGGAATTATAGACCTCGGTGATGATGAAAATCAAGCCAAAGTCAAAAATTTCTTTTCAATCCTTTATTTATTCATTGTTACATTACATTGCATGCACGGGTTAAAATAACATTTGCAAAAATATTAAACAGTATATATGATCACGCTGAATCGATCGCTGAATTTTGTATGTTCACTCTGTCAATGTGCCCGCCCCACTGCACAATCAAAGACACGTATTAATGATATATATAACACGTAACTATCGGTGTAAATAGAAAGTGCTGGGTTCAGCAAAGGGCTCGACCTTCGCTGGATTTCCGCTAGCATGATGTAATTTCGCAGAGTGACCACTTGGGTGCAGACAAGCTGTGCGTTTGTGCGGTGTACGCCATTTAACAGACAAAACGAAGTGGAGATTGGGCCCAATGTTCCTCTGCTGCTCTTCTTCAGGCTATCCTCGGTGTTTATGAACTGAGTAATGCCTACAACGTCTTTCGTCTATTCATGTGATGATAATAAAATTGCCACTTTCGATGAGCGCGAACGTCGAAGTCCTAATATCGTGCACCTGAGATTTTAATTTAGAAAACTTCGGCTATTAAAAGCTGTCTCTTCTTGCCCGGTATTATCAGACGTGTTGGCTATGCAAGCTTATTCAAACATGGCTAGCTCTAGCACAGATACGCGAGTGCTTCTATTAACTTTAGAGACACGGATTGATAAAGAATGATGTTGTTAGTGACAATTTCTACATAGGTATATGTGAGTTTCAGATGTGACGTCGCCCATGTAGACTAACAAAGTACAGGGATTGCCTGCCCACGAGGTAGGATCTCTTATCGCAGTCTATATGAACGGTAAATAGCAAAAGGAACAAACACGCAAATCGTCATGCGCGTGTTAGTAAAATTATTATCAGCAGAGTACACAATCCCCACCTATATGATGGGCCTGCGTTGTTGACTTCGCTGGGGATTCGAGCCGAAGGCAAAAATCTGTTGATTACTGTGGTAATGCCACGCAATGGTCTTAGCCGTTGCACGAATGGGCAAGTCCGTCCGGGGAAGTATCACGACCTCGCAGAAGACCTTCGTGAAGTGGTAGTGTTATATTCCTACGTTTCATGTGTTAAGTGAGGAAATCGGGGTCCACTCCGTTAAAATTTGACAACGCATCTGCAGCCTTGCGGGTGTTGCAAAAGTGCACGGTCGGCGCGGTAAACATCAGATGAGCCCCGCATTGCTCGCTACTCATGTAAAAAAACCGTTTATGGTCTTAACCGTGTGGAGATTAGGCCCTATTATGTGCACGTATTATTGCTATGTTCTTATAATAGAGCCTAATCTCGATATATTATAACGATAAATATAAATATATACCTATATAATAAATATATAACTCGAACTATGCTGAATCCATCGACGAGATGGGATGTCACTACATAGTATAAAACAAAGTCATCCCGCTGTCTGTCTGTCCCTATGTATGTTTAGATCTTTAAAACTACGCAACGGATCTCGGTACGTATGTTTTTAATAGATAGAGTAAGTAATTCACGAAGAAGGTTTATATGTATAATACATCGGCCGGGACGGGTAGCTAGTTACCAATAAAAGACTAAGGTTAATTACGGCTTACGTTGTATAGGCGACAATTTCACCACCGATGTACTTCGAGCATTGTTAATAAGTGACAGTTCACATGTTCGAATGACATATTGCCCACCACCACTTTTGTTTTGTTAGGCTAAGTATGCATTAAGCGGTGCTAAAATATGCTTTTAGAAAAGGGGTAAATATTGGCAGCTGTTTTGCTTATTTACATTAATTGCTTTTAGTCTTAACGTCGGAGATAATTAGCAGTTTGATTGTAGAAACATTTGTTGTCGTAAAGTAAAAACATTCGAAACGTATTCTGTTTTTAAATTAATAAATACCCTAAAAATAAAAACAACAAAAAAGCTAAATCTAAAGTATTTAACTATACAATAATATTACAGTAAATGAAGTATTTCTTTATTTGTTAGTAATAACAAATAATTTAGTTATATATTAACTACTCTGATACTTTTTCACGGTTAATATGTTACAGATGGAAAGTTACACTTGCGATGAAAAAGATTATAGAGTAAAATAAAAGATTATCTTTTTTTTTTTTTGGAAACCAGCAACGATATTCATGTGTCGAATCGGGCGGACGTTGGAAAGTAGAGTAAACTAATGGTTTCGCGTTTATTTTTAATTTTAATTCCCGACATTTCAAACCCTTTACAGCGTTCATGGTCACGGGTCATCTATGCATAGATCGGACACAAACTTAATAATTCAAATACTGACGGTAGCCCGGGTTAACTATGACAATCAGACGTCTAACGCCTCAGTCTGTCCCGTGACCATGAACGCTGTAAAGGGTTCGAAACGTCGGGAATTAAAATTAAACGCGATAAATCGGTAAAATTAGTTTCATTTATAATGTGTAATCGCGTAAATACAAGAAATTATCAATACGTGTAATGGTTCATAAAACGAAAGAAAAATACAAGCAATGCAAACATCTGTTTACATTTTTAGCTAACGTAAACTTTAACTTAGAAACTTTAACCAATATCAAATCGTGTCGATGGCAAAGGCTAATTTACGAAGCTGAATAATTGACCCAGAAGACGCAGGCCCGAAGCCCGCAGCGCATGTTTTAGCTCATTTATCTACAAAAAAGTATGTGTGTACTTATGTACACGCGTTAGAGGTTATACTTCTTTGGCGTAGCAAGATAAAAATCTTTTCAAAAATTTTATCTTTCGCCTTATTCTACGTTTGTAAAAAAACGACATTAACGATAGAAAAAGATATTTACCTAATACCTTAAAAGTTACATTATAACGCATTATCTAGTTAAATAAGCTGATAATTGTTAGATTATAATTGTTAGCTTAAATTTTACAATAGTAGTTAGTTTTAACAATTTAGCTTCTACTACTAAGCTATTTATTATTTTTATCTTTGATCTAACTTTTGAAGCCTAGTTTTTGTATAAACGGTCAATGAACTTCTTGAGTTAGTTTCGCAGACTATAAACGTTAGAAAGAAAGTCTTTTAATTTGACCCACAAACGCGTTCTATTAACAAGTATTAAAGTATGTAATAAATTTTAGCATGTTTTTCTAATTTTGTATGGTACAAAATGTGTAACGGTGATTGGTCGTAGTGGGCAGGGAAAACACTTTTGAAGGATCATAAAGGACAATGTTCTATGTTAAACTCTTAGGCATAAGTGGTGTAGTAGTAGTGGTGTGGTGACTATAAAGATTAGCGATATTAAGACTTCTTAATCACTGTTTTTAGACCATTACAGAGCAGTACCAGGTAAAATTTAGGTTTTATTGCCCTTTTAATTATTTGTTATAACTTTGATGTTCGTATACATACAAAAGTTTATTAGGATTTTGGTTGGATTCATTAGGGTTAGATCTCCTATCTAGGCCGTATAAAGGGAGTTCTCCTTATGGACTTGGGTTTGCTGACGGTGGCTTGCCAGGCGCGAATTTTGCAGCGAAAGAACAGTTCAGCGGCTCTGCAGTATGCTGATAATAGTAAGCCCGCAGCGGCATGAGCAATTGCTGCAGCATTGCGTCATGAAGCGACGCTGAAGTGAACTCAATGTTTTCAAGTTTTTAAGGTCAAGTCCTCGACGGCAGCGTGTTGCAGCAGGACACTTGATGAGCGCGATGGTCATCACTCGAGGATCCAGGGAATTAAGAAGCGATTTGGCAGGCAGTGTGCGTGTACGAGAACGGCAGAAGGCGTCGAAAGCTTCACGATGTCGATGGTGACGAATTGGCTTTGTACGATCGAACCTTTCATATTCTTTCAGTTCTTTTAATTACAGCAAAAACCTCCTCCGGCTGTTGATACACAGAAGGTTTGAGATCACAAGGCCTTTCTTTCATGCATAGTGAAAGATAAGCCTTGCGCAATTCCTGTCATACGAATACTGATTCAAAATCCACCCTCGTGACTTGATGATGGTCACTCACTGTTAACGGGAATAGGAATTGTATTCCTGCTTGTTCACCTCACTTTTAATGGACAAAATCCTTGCAATTAGTGTCCCAACCATTCATAGCCATCCAGCACCTCGGTTCACAGCTAACCTCGCACTCACTTCACATAAACCCAATCAAACCCTACTCCACAAAAAGACCCACACTGTCGGATCCAAAATTGAAATTTCTGCTGTTCAAGCTTTCGGGGTCGAGATAGGGAGCAGCGTTGGCGGTCCTGGGTTCGATTATAACCGTCGCACATTTAATCGACAAGCCGTATATCAGGTTACAGCAGCGTACATTCCAACATCGATCGCACGCTGACAACGCATTCGGAGCTTCCATTGACGCTATCGCTAGACTCGGACCCACGTCGTAACGTTAGAAGCGTCGAATTTCAATACATCAGCAGACACCGGCGAAACTACAACATCAAGGATCGCCGTCAACAGCCTTCGGTCGTGACCGAAGTTCGACGAAGAGAGCAATGACATACTCTGCACAGCCAGCCGTTTGCAAAACAAAAGCATCGAAGCTTAAAGAGCGTTGTTCCAAAGGAAAATAAAGAAAAAAAATAGCGTAGAATACGTATAAAATGTATCCAATTACTTGTCAGCCAAATTTATATATATTACATATATTATATTTATATATATTAATTTATGGGGATATACGTCTCAATCTATTCAAATTACCGTCAAACAAGTAATAAGCTCGTGCATGCACATATTGATATATACATATGTACAATGTATACATACATATGAATATATACGCATATACGCGACCGTCACAACAAAACATAATATTTTACAAACATCGACTCTGTCAAATTTGTGCCACGTTTTCTGCGTGGGCCGATCACAGTACTACGAATCTATGGTACTCGCTACGCACGTTCGGCGCAATGAGCACTCATTAAAGCCTCTCGACACAAGTCGGATTTAAAGGATATTAATAGAAATACTACGTTTACAATCATAAACATTGCTCGGTAAGGGTGAGTGAACTAAGTTAGGTGCTTTTTGTGTTCTCCGTCGACGTAAACAATTACGATTTGTTTCGAGCTGGAACCAACTAAGGGTTATGGCTGCGGCAAGTTACACTTGAAAAGCTTCGAAATAACATTTACATAGGGCAAGCGGGCGAGGTGGCGGTGCAATTTTGCGCTTTACGATGTAACTGTACTGAATCGATTCAGACTAAGCAACGTTAGCCTGAAACGAAAGCGAAAGCGGTGAAACGCATTCCGAGAAGGGCGGATGGGGGGAGGGGTGGTGGTCCACAAACATTATATATATATAACGAAACGTAAATCGGCAACAGTCATTGACAGGAGCGGTTCTCTCGAAGTCTGTGATGCACCCCCACCCCCTCCTCTCCATTGAGCGCGGAGCGCTCAAAGGCAGGGCCCACGAGGATTCCGGGAAGCCCCGTTTCCAGCGGCAGTGTAAAATTACGACGAATTAGATCGCGGCGGGCGTACGTAAGCGCTTTGGCGAGCCTTCACGGGAGCCCCCGTTCATGGGAGGCGAGAGTGCGCTCCGCGAACGACTCGACGGGCGAAAGAAAGACAAGGGTCTCGCGAGGTCTGTGAGCACGGCGCACCGGAACCTTTGAAACTCAAAAAGCGGCCAATCGCGCGCTACGCAGACCACGTTGCAAGCGTTGCGGCGAAGAAAACGTTGCGAAAGATAAAGGAAACGCCTAATGTAATTACTATATAATACGGAGTCACACTTTGTCAGCTTCAAGCCATAACATTATCTTGTAAATACATTTAGGTGGGATCATTCCATACAATCGATACGACTCAAATCTACAATGGCCGATATTAAACATCGCGCGCGCACATACACACACACACACACGCATGCGACATAATCACGTACCGTTAACTGTGTGTGTCAAAGGAGAATTATAAGTTTCCATTACAGTGCCAGGTGTGCATTATGTGATAAAAATTATCAAATGCTACACATAACATATTGTACATATACAAAACATTTTGAGAACCTATTGCCTTATGACATTTTTTTTAATTGATATAACATTAAAAGGAAAGCAATCAGTATAGTTTATTTTTTTAATATTTTTCTCGTATTATCAATAGTAAAGTAATCAATATTGGTAAGGTGGTTAGTAAAGCAAATTTGTTTATCAAAATGTTTTCATTATTAACTTATTGATCAATCTCCTACATGTACAGACAATAAGAATAAAAAAATATTCCCAAAAAAAATTAAAGGGAATCAGATATTGTCACTTACAAACACAATACTGCCTTTTGAAAAGCAAGTCCAGTCATGCATTAAGCCGCTAATAAAAGGATTTAAAAAAACTATTCGGATGTTCAGGATATCAACGGCTAGCAGGGGATACTTTTCAATGTGAATATGGGGTACAGTGGAGTTTACGCATGGGAACTTTGAACGGGTAAAATAATAGGTACGAATGAACATAACAACTAGTTACTTAATAAAAACTTTTGCAATCAGTATATATGTGTACTTGTACGTCTTGATTATGCATTTTTCATAAACATAAGCTCAAATACTTTTACCATATGCATACTATTAATACTCAAGCTAGTTTAATCAAGAAATTCTTACATTGTGTTGGCGTCTTGTGGCGTCATTATAATAAAGATTAAAAGACCTTATTCTGGTAGTCTTTTATTCTTTATTACAGCAACTTTGATGGGTAATCTAATCATCTAGTATAATGTATGAGTAAAAAAATATTCATTTTACACCTGAAAATGCAATATAAATGAATAAAACAATTCAAAAGTTGTCACTGAATCTTACTTTTTCTGTTAATTTTACAACTTAAAGAAAATTTATCAAACAACAGCACAAAATTAGACCTTTCTCTATTTTTAAGCTTTCTCAAACTTCTAAAAGGAGATGGTGGTCTTTTTTATAACAATCTCAAAAATTGTGTAATTTTCTTGAAGAAAAAGTAACCTTCAGTTTAGACTTATGCCAAGACATAAAAATATGGCCCATCTGAAACTAAATTGCTATGATATCTATGATATTTGGTGAAATGATAGATAATTCAATTGTAATTTCTGCCTAGCTACATTTGGACATATTAACAGAACTGAGTTCGCTAGCACATATAGGAATCGCATCAGGAATGTCATGTTTTTAGATAAACTATTACAGTAGTAGCCTAAATTCTAAATGATATGGAATTGCAAAACAAACTATTGGCATATGCAAAATTACATGATATAAAATTTGACTTCACAATAAGTGAACTAATCAAATGTGTATGTAATATTAAAATTTAATTTCAAAATTAGTTTCCAAAAAGTAAAGCCAAATTTGAAACAAAGGATTCTTAAAGAAACGAAAATAAACCCATTTTCAAATGAGTGTAAACATTAAAATTTTCTGTAGTCTCAAGATGTTTTCACTTTGTAAAAACGTTATCACAACAAATTAAAGTCAAACACAAAAAATATGAAAATTGATTCAAAGTAAGAATTAGGGAGTGTAAAATCATTTTAAAGTAACCATACTTATGATACACGTTTTGTACAAACAATGAAAAAGTTTAATAACCAAAACATAAAGTTTGTTCGAAAGTTGTTTTTGAACTATAAAATAGAAGAGAAAACATGTTTCGGGGCAAAAGCAGGCTGGTGTTAAAAGAAAATAAGTAACACAAGACTTAACTTGAAAAAACAATTCACAATAACACACAGCTATTCGCAATTGCGGTCGTAGTAAATGCTAGGGTAGCTTACATTACGTAAATATAAGTTTAAAACTTTTTAAAAACACAATTTGAAAAGGATACGGTCCGGGCCCGCGCTGACTTGGCGCCAGCGGCACCTGATTCCCGTTGCCACTCATATTCTAGGCAGCATAGGTATCGCAACACGTATACCACTCAAGGTGGCACGTTCAATCGCCCTAACCGATTGTAGGACACATCCGGCACATAGGTAGAGTAATACCGATGTCAGTTTGACAAGTCACACACAATTTAATTTAAACCCCGTAAAAACAACGTTTCTAGCAAAAACATTTTACACCACATGCAAAAACACAATATATATTTTCAGGAAAATTGTATAGCATCACTAGGAAATAGACCCAGTCACTAAACAAACGACAGTACAAAATGGCGGATGTTAACCAATAAACAAACGGAACTGTCACTGTTGCGGGCAAAACTTTTTTTAACAGTTAAATTTAAGAACTATGTTTCGGTTTCTCTCGATTTAATAGTTATAAAAATTGTAAAAATATTTTTATTCAATAATAATATTAGTACATAATTTTAAATTCTTAAAACTGTCATTCGATCGTTCACGTCTACTATTCACGTCACGCTTGCAATGCTAAGCAACTAGGCATCGCATGTCAACTTTTTTTATGTTGGTGTGGATGTACGATAGACAATAGAGTGTAGAGTCGTGGACCTTGCGGCGTGGTAAACTGTACTCTATGGAAGATTTTGTTGAACGGGTTGTCAACAGAAGTCATATTTTTTTTAACTGATAGATGTCACAGATTAAAAAGTATGTGAAGTAAAATACAGCTGTAAGTTTTGTTTTGTTGCATTTGCAATTATAAAATGTATTTAGTTATAGTTTAAGAGAAAAATTGATTATTCAGTGTGTCAAAATTGATTATGCAGTTCAGTTTTATTCAAAAAAAGCTTGATTAGGAACTTAAGCTTTTTAATACTATAAGTTAATTCTTATCAAAATTATAAAGGATTTTCTATTGAACTTCTTTTCTTTTTTTAAAAAGAGAATTTTTAATAAAATAGCTATAAACATTCTATTAAAACCACTGAACAGTAATTACCCATATTTAATACATGTTAGTATAAAAGTGAAAACCAAATTCATGGAGCGATCCTAATCGCTCGAGAACTATCTCGACATCAATTTTAAAATCGATTCTGTGATATCTAATACAAAAAGTATAATTGATAATTTTGATTGAAAATAAAATATATTTTTTTTAATAATTAATTAAATGGCGCTGTAGTTTATGAAATATGTCCTTAGCTTTTTTCTGCGTATTCCATTGTTGTTTCCAGAGATACCAACTTAAAAGTAAAATTGTCTCATCTTGCCAAATTTGGAAATAAACTCCGACAATCACAAGTCATCATTCTATTTTTAATCAAATTAGTGAGTGTCGAGGCCAAGCACTGTTTACTCTGGTAAACATCTATGTTTTATGCAAAAACTTAAATTTTTCAAAATTTTATGAGTAAAACACTTGTTTCCGAATCAAAACAGTAGAAAATAATTATTGCAGCATAGCTACATGTGGGCTCACATAATATTCTAAGTCGATTATAAGTTGTAAGGAATATCTTATCAATATGTATCCAATATTTTATCAATATGTATAATTCAATTAAGGAGTAGTTAATTTTTTTGTCGAAAAGAAGAGCATTCATCATTATTTTGTGTAAAATCTATAATACATTTTTCCATTTTACTTCTATTGGTGTTACTTGGAAATATACATACAAAAGGCCACTAACAAAAAAAAAAAGGTTGTCGAACCTTTTTTGGTTCAAAGCTAATAAAATATTGGGAAAGAATTACGTTAATATTATGATAAAATGATTTTTACGCCATATTAAGTTGATTCCACAAAATACACATATAGTTGTGGATGTTTTACGGATGTTGTTTCTTGTGGAATCTTGGTACCTACGTAAAATGTAGACCAAGCAGATGATAATTTAATTTTCCATTTAATTTCTTATTATTAATTCGACTGATGTTCTCCTTATCAAAATGGTTTAGAGTTAAAAAAAAAACATTTCTTTATAAATTTTTTATCGAAATTAAATAAATTACGTCTATTTTAATTCTTGTGTTAGTTTTTTTGACACTGAATAATTTGAAAGCTGACTCGTTGCGTCAACGTGCTCAATCATCTTATTATTTTAAATTTTATTTATGTACTAACATTATTTTAAAATATTATTTTATATTTCATATTATTTTAAAGTTTTGTAACTCACAAACGTGGAAGCAATTGAGTTATAGACGAAAAAAAAAATTAAAATATTATTCTATATACCTTATGGGCAAAAAGGAAAACTCGTACTCTTTTAAATTGCATTAAATTTAATTTCTCACGTAAATAACAATTTGTAGTTGTCAATTTAAAGCAATACATTTTTATTTCGTATCGTTGTATTTGAAAGATGTTACTGCATCTAAGGAATGTACGGAAATACTATATTAAATGTTTATAAGTATGTTAAATTTATTGTATAATTTTATAAACAATTAAAGTCCACTTTCAACGTGGTAGGTAGTGACATCTGTTAGTGGTACGGTAACACATAACAGACTCACCGTACGGCCCTCTTAGAAACGACGCTAAACAGGTGCTAATTGTAGGTAAGTACGTAGAATTAATGTAGTTTTTTTTATGTGAAAAGATGACAAACGATGTGGCGGTTTAGGTGAACCGCCACATCAGGAGATTTAAAGTGATAACCACCGCCCTTTGTCATTTGCAACACCAGGGTCCCAGACGAAACGCAGAAATATAATACTTCAATATTTCCACTTCAAGCCGGTCTTCTGTTAGGTCGTGGTACCTACGTGAAGGGACCTGCCCATTCATGCAGCAGCGAGGCCTGTTGCCCTACCACAGTTACCCCGGTTCAAGTCCTATTAAGAAAACTCCACTGGAAACATGAGTTCATTTAATGCAAGTACTCGCTAATCAACTAACGCTATAGAAAGCAACCAACGCAAAGCAGAGGCCTCCTGTTTACAGAAGGTAATACGGATTCGAGGGCTTAATTTGAAAATATTCATATTTTCGAATTAATAACAAGAAACACTCCAATTTTTTCCTTCACCGCTGAGCACGTGATAGGTCAGCACTTAAAATCAACAATTGCATTGGTGCCGGATCCGGCATTTAAAGTCGGTTTGCTCGAGTATATTGAATTAATAGCGAGCGCCCGGACCCTGAGTAATCACGGCTCGTTTTACTTATTCATTTGCTTTATTTCTATTCCATTTTAAGCTATGCTTGGCGCCATCTTGTGTCTTTCATTTAAATTCAACCGATGCTCATTAACGTGCACAATTTAATTATTGTGAGATATTCCATTATAGCATGCAAATACAAAATAAAAGCAACGAAAAGGCAATCGGTCTATCGGTATATCTCTCTACAAGCGTAATGACCCTATATTATATATAATATATTTTCCATGCAACTTTCTACAAGCATAGTTTATATATGTTTTAATCGAAATTTTACATTCATATCTTATCATAATGGCTTGCAATCAGTGTCAGATATTAAGGCAAATGGTGAAAACACTTACATAGTTTAGGATAAATCGAATATGTCATAAACGAAAGCGTTCACGATAAGTGGCGTTTCATTCTATCGGAACACGCAACAAAGTAAAATATTCATAATATTACCGTGGGAGCGTGTTTAAATAATTATTTGGAAAATCCATTTGACAGCTGATTAGTTGACTTCTACGATGATCAGTGTTTCAGAAACCTAACGCACGGCTCGTCTTCCGCTGATTACTTCGTTAACGTGACATTAAGTGAACCAGTTTCCACCTTCATGTCTATAAATGGTAATGGCATGTCTGCGGTTCAGCACTATCGATATAACGATTTTGTACGCACATACTTTTAGAATCCGCACGGCTAGTAATTTCACATTAACCAACGAACCCATATACGTTGCGCATTTCGATTCTTTTACATCCAAAATATTGGGTAATTTCATCCCATTTTTGACAGACAGACAGTTCGAGTAGTTAAATGAAATTTCAAGAAGTGAATAAGTTCGAGTATATAATAAAAAAGGTGTATTCTAAACCGAGAGTAAAAATATTGCAAAAAGAATCTTTAAATAAAGAAAAGTCGTAAACGAAAAATTGAATTCTTGACAAGACTTTATCATAGAATAATAAAGGTATCTCGTCCATATCCAGTTCTCGTTTACAAAGGTATTATTGAGAGTATCATTTTGCTCTACGAAATTGTACTTACATTTTTATTTACAAATGGCATTGCGAAGAATTAAGAAAGAACTGACAATAAAGTAACAGAGAGGCTTTTATGTAGTCTTTGCAGAAATTCCAAACTAATTTGTTCCCATTTCTGAATTCGTTTTATTTAATCTATCAACTGTTTTCTTAAATAGAGATTTATTAACTCGAAACCATGCAGAGAATCTACTGTATTTTTTAATTAATATTAATAATCAAACGATATAAAATTTATTTGTTTGGTTCCGAATTTCAAACATCGGTGATAAAAATATTAATTATTATGAAACTGTGTATTGTTTTCAAATACATTCTTTTCACCGTCATAAAATTTTTAATAATATTATAAGTGCAAAAATTTCAGGTTTGCATAGCGTTATTTGTTTTATTTCAGACAAAGTTGCGATGTCAAATGAAAAGTAAAACTTTTAAGAAGGCGCTTTATCAATAAAATTATTGTTAATAACTTTCTAACGCTAAATGCAGCTACCTAATTTCTTACATTAACGAGAATGTTATTTATTATCGAATAAGATACATAGAGTATTTTTACTGGTCTACCAATAATTTCAAAACATGGCGTTAAATTAGCTAAGAATTTGAGGCCTGAGTGATCTTTCAGGCAGCTAAGAAACGAGGCGATAGCTAAATTAGTTCATTATTCTTATTTTCACAGCATTATATCATATGGTGTTTTGCTTTGGGGTTCCGCGTTCGGTTTTGACATTTGTATTGCAAAAGCAAGCGGTACGAGTTGTCTACGGCTTGGGGTAAAACGTGACATCACTACGGCATCTTTGTATTATGTATTAACTAATAAAATAAAATAGGCGATACCCACAAACAACAGTTATTATATACGAAAAAAAGACAAATTCTGGGCAAAAAGAAAAAGTCGTACTCTTTTACATTGTATTAATTTTAGTTAATTTCTCACGTAAATAACAATTTGGGGTTGTCAATTTAAAGCAATACATTTTTATTTTGTATGTCATTGTATTAGAAAGATGTTACTGCATCTAAGGAATGTACGGAAATACTATATTAAATGTTTATAAGTATGTTAAATTTATTGTATAATTTTATTAACAATTAAAGTCCATTTTCAACATGGTAGGTAGCGACATCTGTTAGTGGTAACGTAAAACATAACAGATTCACGTACTAAGCTACCTTAATGGAAAGGGCCTATTATAACGTCGAAGAATACTGAGGAAACGATGCACCGCAATTGCATGTCCCCTAGCTGCTGTTTTATACATAAATAAATTTTACTAACTGCAGGGATTCTCGTCGGTTCATCTGTGGACAGGTCTAGATTATTGAACCGGTGTTTGACGTTCAATAAGTGCTTAAAATAAGCTTAAGTTGAATAAAGAAAATTTGACTTTGACTACTAAGTAGCATAGTGTGGTAACCACGTCTTACTGTTAGTCAAAAGAGTCGATGATTAACCACAAACGCTACCTCTATGATTGCAAACGAATGGGCAGCGTTTTAAACACTAGCACCGACCGTATCTCATGAATATTCCGACGCGACCAAATTTGATTTACCCGTGCAACAGGTGCCATGTTTCAATGCAAACTTATTAAACGGACACCGTTATGCAAAACGGATGAACGGTGTTGGTGTTGGGAAAAGTGGATATTTTTGTATCATTTATACAGTGGAAACGTGGACTTTTGCATTCGACAAAAATCTCTTTGGGAGCTTTTACTTTTTTGGGGTGTTTGGTTTGAGGAGAATAGTTAATTATACGAAGCTACCTTCATATAATTAATTATATGAAGGTAGCTTCGTATACTTTGGAGTTTAGGATGGATAGTGCGAGCGATGATGCCTATAAGACGATTTTATAATCAGTTCTGAGCTTCTATCCAGGAAAAATACTGCTCTTAATACTTATAAAAAAAACTTAAATTCATAATTATACAAATAATATTTTCTCATGCAGTGTTATGATAACGTCATATCAATCGGTAATTTTTTTTATGTGACAAAGTGTCAAACCATCTGGCGGTTCCCGTGATGTTAAGTCTTAGTGGTAACCGCCGCCTATGGAAATTTGTAAGAATAATATAAAAAGACGTATAATAAAAAAATCATACATATAATAAAAATACCCGTAAGGTTGCAGATGCGTTGCCACCCTTAAATAAAATGGGCCCCAGCTACCTCACTCACCAGATGAAAAGCACAAGTGTAACAACTTCTACTTCATGCCGGTCTTCTGTGAGGTCTGATATTAACACGGGCAGCCCTGCCCATTCGTGCAACAGCGAACACTGCCGGCACTACCACAGTTGGTTCTTATTGATGCAATAATTAAATAATACAAAGAACATTATTTAAAGAAGTAAAAAAATGTTTCATAACTGCTTCCAAATATAAAAACTGGATGGTGGCGTAACGAATTTTCCGGTAAACGAAAGCGTCGGATGGTAAAATTATCTCAGATCCAGTTCGTATTAGAGCTTAGCGTAGCCCAAATTATGTATAGGGAGCGTCAAGTTATGAAAGAAGGATTAAAAAAAAACAAAATCATTTATTTATCGACCTATGAAACATACAGTTCATCTATCGATTGTAATATTTTTTTAATCTACCACCGTTTCGTAATGAACCTCATTACCTCTAATCCAATGGATGTTTTCCTGTTTTGAAACTTGCCTAACCTTTAACTAACATATCTTTACGGCCTTTAAACATTTTATCAACTACGCTGAATGGTATCCGAAACTTTGTAGTAATACAAGCGATAAAATCCATATTTACGTCATTTAACACCAATGCGTTTTTTAAAATATTTTTAATAAATAGTAGTTTAAATGCCTCTATACCCCAATCAAGATCGTCCTTTGAAGGCACAACATTTCTCCTCCTCTAAAGAACGCCACGCTAGGAACTAAGTAATGATAAGTAGGAAAAAAGTTGATCAAAATTTAGCACGAGTTTTTATTGAAAAAAGCAAAGCTCTACGTTTTAAAATATCTTATCGTTTGGAGAGACGTTGATATTAGCTACAGACGCGTTTAAAAAATACTTCACTGAATATTATTTCATCCTTTTGTCATTACGGTGTTTATATCTATCACATATAATAAAAATGTACCTGATCGTTGTCTGTACATGGAAGATATTTGAGAAAAATTATTATTGAGATCAACGCATTAAAACCCAAAACAATGTTTGTTAAAATGTTCGGTAGGAACTTGTATCTTGTATTAACTGATGTTTTTGCTTTCAGTCCCGAGACTATTAAAGCTTCATCTGATGTAGAACCGGTGGGCTAGCCAGAACCCACGGGTTTGGGCCCTCCGCTGTGGGTAGTTCACCTGATGTTAAGCGAATACCGCCGTGCCCGAAGGTTGCAGATGCGTTGACAACTTTTACATAATTGGGCTCCAGCTACCTCACTCACCAGACGAAACGCGAAAGTATATTAATATTTCCACATCACGCCGGTCTTCTGTGAGGTAGTGGTCTGCTAGCCTGTCCATTCGTGCAACAGCCGTGGCTGCTGCATGGCCCTACCACAGTTATAACGCAACGAATGAACCTAATATGTTTACCAAAATATAACTTGGCAGACTCCGTTATAGTACTACTTAAATAATGTAGATTAGTTTTTAAAAATACATGTACCACTGCTGGGCAAAGACCTCATCTATGCAGAGGGTTTCAGGGCCACCCCCCGACCGCACTCTGGATTGCTCTTCTCATATCTTCGAAGTATTTTTATTGTTAGTATTTCAACAAGTCCATTTTTTTATCAACGAAAAGCAAAACCGATTTCAAATATCTCGCTCTGTATTCATTTCGTAATTGATATTCAGGAGTTCCCTAAGTATCTCCGGAGCCCAAGATCCAATACCAAGGAAATAAAGTATGACCACACGGGCAGCGCCAGCTTTCAAATAAAAAAATAATCATCAAAAGCTGGGTGAACCCAGTCGAAAGTTCTGCGGTAACAATAATTAAAAAAATACAGTCGAATCGAGAACCAGCTCATTTTTTATGTCGGTTGAAAAATACTGGTTTCCATGGGCGTATATAGCAGGGGGGTTGGGTGGGCCATGCCCACCCCAGTATCGTCTGGTGCCCACCCCAGGATTTTGGGTTACTGATTCGAAATTTTAGGCTGGATGTCTAAGAAACTTCATAAAAAATCATCGGAAACAAATAACTATCTACAGTCAAAAAAACTATGTACGGTCTTAGCTTTTAGTACATACTATTTTACAATACATTCCGTTCATTTACTTATGAATAGACAACGTACTAACTACGAATTAGTTAATACTACTATTATAAATTAATAAAAATTATCATCGATAACGAACTGTTACTTTTGCGACGCACAGTGTCCGATTTTTTTTGTAGTAAAAGCCTAGGCGCAGGCTGAAAAATAATTCTAGATACGCCAATGCTGGTTTCCTCCAATATGTTTCCTTTCACCGCTGAGCAAGTGATAAGTCAGCATTTAATATCACTACATAGTATAAATCAAAGTCGTCCCGCTGCCTGTCTGTCCCTATATATGCTTAGATCTTTAAAAGTACGAAACGATTTTCATGCGGTTTGATTTAATAGATAGAGGAATTTAAGAGGAATGTTCATATGTATAATTCATGCATAATATAGTAGAGAAAGACTGATAATTTTAGAGGAGCGCCCCGACACTAAGCTCACGCAATAACTCATTCCCTTTAACTTATCGATGTTCCATATAACAGAATATTTAAATGAAATAGAGCTGTTGGGTTGTCATAGAAAAGTCACAGCCTTTATTTATATTTTACCAGATACGTTACACTTTTGTGTACACGACTCCGCAGTACGAGTATACTTTTCTACATTCAATAAATAATAGTATCCTTTAAAAATAAATAGGAAACGAAAAAGTCATTTTTTTTTATAATAATAAAAAAGTAAAATAACAGCCTATATATTACGTCCCACTGCTGGGCGAAGGCCTCTCGTTTTTTTCGAAAACGAGCAGGTTTCCTCACGATGTTCGCACTATCACGCTCTCTTTGTCTCCCGTGCATTTATTATTCCCACACGGTGGTGGGGTCTGGTGTCAGGGCTGTAACCGGTGTATCTCAATTCGTTTTTAGGTATGTTTCACAAAATGAAATAAGTGAAAATGGCCAGATGTGGAACAAATATTTATCTGTGTCTATCGTGAAAACTTTTTCGCACGGGAATCGAACGCGCCCGTCGAATGACGCCGCTAACTATAAATTGTTAGCTAAACCATCATTTATAAATGCAACGCTATTAGCGACTGCATAAAAGCCTTTACCACGCTTTTATAGAAATTCTGTTTGTGTCTACAATTTCTGCTAGACGCTGGTGGTTTTATCGCAGACCAGTTCTCTTTTCAAATTATTCCATCACGAATAAATAGAAAATAGAACGGCGTTTAGGATTAGCAGATAGGATAGGCTATCTTGTTAGTCTGGGAAGTGTATTAGAATTGTGATCTGAGGATACAAACCCGCTAGGTTTGTATTGCAGTGACGAATGGGGCTTTTATGTTGGGTTAGGTATTTATTCGTACCTATCCTCGTGTGATCATATCGATTTATGGGCAGTGCTCGATGTATGTGTTTTCACACAAAAATATAGCGCATCACTTTCAGATATTAAGCTTCTTTTTTCTCCAACTATTCCTAGGGGGATTCTTCTATAGAAGGTATAGTTGCCTCACCATTTTCCTTGAGATTTCCTCTATAATCAGACATTTACTTACTCCCTTTCACGGACATATCATTCTTCATACAGAATCTTTCTCGGCCTCTCTCTAGGTAACACGATTTTAAACCCGCCTCATGATATATCATATCAAACTACCACTCCTTATTTTCTCAGTCGCTGGTGCCAATTTCGAGATTTCCTTAATAAATTCATATCGAACCTTATCGTCTCTGACCACACCACGCATCCATTTCAACATTCGCATCCCTGTCATATGCCTATACTTTCATCCGTCATTTTTGCTGCCCAATACCCTATACATCAATTACTCACCACCGTGTTACAGATCTACCTTTTAAGTTTCAGATACAATCGTGGATCCGGACACCTGTCGTTATATCATACAGCCTGCGTTTATTTTTAATGTCCCGGCAATTCGTATCGTTTACAGGCAATGATAATTATTAGTAACAAAGATTAATCACGCCCTTACATCCGAGAGTCACTGTTATCCACTTATTATCGACTTTGTTAAGCCTTAAACGTGATAGGTCCATATCGTCTGAACGCCAAATACTAGGCTAAGTACGAGTAGGTAAACAGTCAGCTTTCCCATCTAAACGATCAAAATTTTAAAACACGTCTGCACAATTAACAGGTTTCGAAGCAGCAATCAAAAACCATACAGCACCCTGATAAATCAACAACAGGTTTCATATTTCATTTTGAATTATGTCGATACTGTAGCTTCTGCCCGCGACTACGTCTGCGTAGAATAGGCTGAAGGTGTAACATTAAGACAGAAAGCCAAATATACATAAAACATGTATATAAATTATAGCCTATGTCTTATTCTGATGTATAAGCTATATAATTGTAAAGTTTCATTACAATCCATTCAGTAGTATTTGTGTGAAAGAGTAACAAACATCCATCCATATATACAAACTTTCGCCTTTATAATATTAGTAAGGATATATAAGGCTTAACGTAATATCCCATGTCCCTACGTGGAGTGGTTCCGCAAAAATGATATATTCAATATATTTTCAATGGACTCGTGACTCGTGAACGTGATATCTGATAATTATTATATTTACCTCGTTCACGTGCAGACAGGGATATTACAAGAGCACCACAGATAATCATTTTGCACCGAGCAATTCAATACGTTGCAATGGGGTTTTATTATTTTTTTTCCTACGAACATGTTGCAAAAGCGATTTAAATAATAAATAAAATATTACACTAGTTAATGCTTTAACAACGCGAATTCGCCGATTTCATTTGCTGTAAAAGTAATATTTAAAAATGTGATTTATTTCCGAAAATAAAGACTGTTTGCACGAGACAGTTTGAAATCAAAAATTATTTTTGATGCTGGTTATGGAGAGTAAATACCTAACCATTACCAAATGTAGCTTATCAGCTGAATAGTTTTGGAGCTAAAAATCGAGAATGGTAAAAAGAGGGGATGAGCGCGTTGGGGGGGATGGGGGAAGGACAAAAGTAGACATCGGAATTGAGGCATTATCAAAATGCAAAAATATGCGTAATGAAAATACTATTTATTATTTGTAAAAATAAAAAATAATAATTTTAATATGCAAAAATGCAAATGCATATAGTCCGATGTCTAGTCACAAGTGTTCCATGCACCATATAGAAATGATTCTGGATAAAATTGCAGAGAAGTGTGTTAGTAATAACTTCGCACACTCCCCTGCGATTGTTAAAAGTTGTCTCAACGGGAACTTTTAACGAGACAAAAATAATTCTTCGCACCTATTTTACATCCTTGAGGAAAAGGAGACCCACGGCAACCTAGTTTGTGTTCTATCGAGTGACAATAAAGGATACTGTGAGCAGTTTTTACGTTGCGTAGTTATGTATACGTTGGTTTTTTTTATTTTTGTGTAGTTTATGTGCCTTGGTAGTTGTTGTACGGCCACAGCGCTTCGTGCGCTGCGCAAATGGACACAGACGACCGGGGCATATGAAGCGATTCACCTCATGCCACAGCTTTGTAGGTTCGGTGTGCACGAACAAATTAATAATAGCATTCAACAAATGCGTTGGTAAATCTTACTTTCGAGACGCATACTTTTTTTTAACGTGACGAAGTGAGAGTAACACGCTGGCGGTTCCCTGATGTTAAGTGATAACTGCCGCACACGGATATTTGCAACAGCAGATGCGTTGCCACCTTTAAATAAAGTGGGCCCCGCTGCTCACTCACTTGACGAAACGCAGAAGTGTAACACTTCCACCTCACGCCGGTCTTCTGTGATGTCCCGGTACTAACCCGGGCCGACCTTCCCGTCCGTACTACAGGAAACTGTTGCGTGGCCCTACCTTCTTTGCCGTTTTCTCTTAGAACATAAATATTGACTAGTTTAAAAGCATAGCGTACACACACCAGCGTACATATACACGGACACCGAACGCCTTTCCCAAAGACCCTTAGATCGTTTAGGCCCATATATAGGGTACATATGGGCCTCCTGTCTATAAATCGTGTAGCTATGCGACCTAGACCATTGTAAAGTCTGAAAAACGGAAGATTCCCCTTGTCTGGGCTCTTTTAAATCCTGCAGCGGGTACCTGGTTCCAAAGGCTTCCCTATTAGAAATGCAAGTTAAATTTATAATGCAGTATACGTTTTTACAATAATAATCCTTACGATCGTAAACGGTCAATGATCTGTGTTTATTAGAAACTAACAATCAAACCATTGAGATATCTCTAATGAGAAAATTATAAAAATGTATAATTTAAGCTTACAACTTCTTGACGATCTCACAACATATTAAAAAAGGAGGGGCGGGAGCGGGGCTATAAAAGGCACAAGACATCCGTCGAGTTTAAGAAACCTGAATCAGCCAAGTTTGGGCAAAACCTCAACCAATCCAGCATAAAAATGGAACATATTTTGCTTTCTTACCTGTCGCATCAGTCCAACGATAGTCAACTTTATGAGACAAAGCAAGAATGTTCTTATGTATCCGGTCTGTCTACAAATGGCTTGTAGATTGAAGTAAACTAGCGGCTCGGTGAGTATTAGTTTATTTGTTGCCTAAAACCTACATCGTTACGGCAACTACACACAAAGTCTGATAAATCTGGCATGGCAATCAAACATTGTATTGAAACAAATAAAAACTTATTAAACAGACTGTTTCACTGATGTTTACACGAAATAAATAGGGCCCGCGCTAATAACTTGTGCGTTGCGAAAGCCTTTGACGCTGCAGTGCAAATATTGCTGGATATTTGCATCAATTATATTCGACATCAGTAAATCAGTAGGTACATATTGAGAGCAAACACAGCCCGCCCGCTTTTCCGGCCCGGATATCCGCGTAGTGTTTTTGACTAGGAGAGCGAATACAGCCCGCCCGCCCGCTTTTCCCGAAATATATCCGCGTAATGGTTTTGAATAGGCATTCCGGTGGGGCCACGCAACAGTGTTCGCTGTTGCACGAATGGGCAGGTCCGTCCGGGTAAATGCCACGGTCTCACAGAAGACCGGCCTGAAGTAGAAGTGTTACACATCTGCGTTTCGTTCGGCGAGTGATGTGGCCGGGGCCCATTTTGTTAATATGGGTGGCAACGCATTTGTTATAATACGGATGTTGCAATTAATGTACATGGGCGGCGGTTATCACTTAACATCAGGTGAACCACCAGCTCATTTGCTACTTTTTCACATAAAAAAAGTTTTTTCAAGTCGCTGTATTTTCCAACTTCCTCAATTTACATATTTTCATATAATCGTTCCGAAAACAAACATTAAAGTTACTGCGTTTCAGTATTTATATTTATGTATCTGGTTAGATAAAGGGCACTTTTTAAAATTCTCGTGTTAACTTAATGTTGACGGGTCAGTTAGTAAATCAAAAGCGATGAAATCCTTAAAATAATTTTATAACTTAAAAACGTAGCGTATATCTCTTAACATCCTACGATGTCGCTACTAAGCCTAAAGGAACTTCATCAAAAAGGCGATTCTAAAGTCAAGTGTCATCTAAACCTTCCGTGGACTCGCAGACAAATTGGCAAGACTAAATTCAGGTTTCTTGTAGCTGTCTCAGAGAAAATCACACCCGTTAGCAGAGTACTACAAAACATCTGGTACTAACAAATTAAGAACCAGGACCATGCTAGAGTACAAAATAAAAATAATTACGAAATAAAACTAAAAACTCCATTTTACATATTAAACTTTTAAAGAAAACATGATGCAATAAATCAACCGAACCGGTGCAGTGTTAGTGTTTCGAAAATCAATAAGTGTAAGGGAAATGCTTCCAGATTAAATAAGGATATTTGAATTTAAATTTGAAATATTTTATATTATTGCCACCGCACTATAATACTATTGCTATGAAATCGAGCTCGCTTTCAAATTCGAACAATAGGAAACAAAAGGGCGCGAAATGTGAAACGCACCACGACGTGCATCAATCATCGGTTAGTGTTTCGATTTTTTAAAAGCCATTTTATTCGGATTTTCGAACGAATACTTCAAAGGCTAATCCGTATATGGCCAGTGGCGCAATAGTTTTTTTAAGCCAATTAAAAATAAATGAAAATTGATTTTCCGAATATTTCTGCCGCCGGGTACCTTATATGTATTTGTATATACCGTATATGTATACCTGTACCGCTATTGTTACTTTTTCACTACAAGGGTACCTAGTACTTTAGTAATATATCATTTTAAAAGCAACTTACTTAACATACTTTAGAAATCTTATCCTTTAAACGAACAATTCTTGTATATATATATATATATATATATATATAATCGGAATCTCGGAAACGGCTCCAGCGATTTTCATGAAATTTAGTATGTGCGTAGATTCCGGGGCGAAAAATCGATCAAGCTAGGTTTCATTTTTAGAAAATGTCCTTTTACCCCTGTTTTCAGGGAATGAAAAATATAATTCGAATATGACGGTAAATTTCGCCGCAAGAGAAAATGTCATAATAGCTCTGTCGGTAATCGGGCGGCCCCAAAACAGACGGCCGTGGTTCGCGTCACGATCATCTACACATTTATTTTTTTACTTTTTTTTTCGATTCCAGATCATTGCTTTCTTTATTTTTAATTTTTTGGTCGATTTGTTATTTTGTTATTTTTTTCCTCTTTTTTTTAAAGTTCTTTCTTTTGTGAAAAACATCAGTTCATATTTTCTTATTATTACGTCGGTAAGATCGAAAAATATTATGCATATTTCATTACTCAGTAATTTGTATCTAAATGTAATTTCCAAAATACACGATTTACCAAAAAAAAAAAACAAACCGGGCAAAGCTCGGTCCTCCGGGTACTATATTTATTACTAGCGACCCTCAGATCGTTTAGGCCCATATATACCCTCTCCTGTCTATAAATCGTGAAGCTATGCGACCTAGACAATTTTAAAGGCTCTTTTAAATTCCGCAGCGGGTACCTGGTTCCAAAGGCTTCCCTGATTGAATTTAGAAATGCGAATTAAATGTATAATGCAGTATACGTTTTTACAATAATATTCCTTACGATCGCAAAAGGTCAATGATCTGTGTGTGTTAGAAACTAACATACTTTAGAAATATATTTATTACTAGCGACCCACCCCGGCTTGGCAGGGGTGCAATGCTGGATCTTGAATCACACTATCTATTAAAAAAACTGCATCAAGATCCGTTGCGTAGTTTTAAAGATCTAAGCATACACAGGGACAGACGGACAGCGGGACGACTTGTTTAATACTATGTAGTGATAAAAACAAAATTAGAAAAAGCCAAAAGAAATACTATTAATAAGTACCAATAAGTATATTCTATTTAGAGGTTAACATGTTCAGTTGAAGTTAAGGAAGAAAATGATGACAATACAATATAGAAAGGTTACTACTGTAAGTGTTCCAGTATTTCTGTATACATAGTATCCCTCGTAGCCGTTATAATATTGTACAGTTTCCCGTATTTTAATAAACTAATCCCTCAAACAGAACAAACAGCCCGCAAAAGCTTTGTACGTTACTAACGCGGTAATGCCAATTAATGTTACGAGGATATGTCCAAATTATCAACATTATTGACGTCCATTTCACTGCGAGCGCTTTGATTTATTTATCAAGCAATACAAAAGCACTAATTAATAAGGTGGTTTATACGCTCCAGTGAGTATCGTTAGTACGAATCGTCAATGAAATTAAAACAACACTCGAGATATTTGTAATGCAAACGTGAAATAATTGACGGCTGTGTACCGTTGACAGAAATCAAAAATTTTCCAAAGGGATTAATTTAAATATTAGTGTGCTTGTGGTATTTAATTTACTATATGCATCAATGGTTAACGTTGTATTGCTAATTAGGAAAATTGCAAATGTGAACAAAGTAAAAAGTTAAAACTATACTATTATTTGAGATTTTCTTTAACGAATAAGTAAAAATTTTGGCAAGTACATAGGCCAACGGAAACCCCACGGTATCAGTGAGGTAACAGTTGCCTTAACAGTCTTTGACGTGCCCAGTTCACCTTATACACGATTTTGACTACCTATACGAAGAAACGCGAAAGAAATGTTTCTATTCTACAGTGGACTTCAGCGAGGCGGTAAATTTACCTTGACATGGCGGCCCATCCAAGCAAAGACAGAACTTGCGACGCTATACGACATCTAAACCGTTCTTAACAGTTAACTAAATCTGACGTTGCCTTTGAACATAATGTATCTAACGTTACTAGGAGTAATAGACATTCCATAGATATTAAATTCGCCACGAGATCAGGATTTGAAAAGTTTAATTAGATGCTTCTTTCACTATCCGCTCCGCTCGGAATATTGATCAGTAACTTTTAGTAAACTAAAGTTAATACCTACGAACGGATAAGAAGTATTATTTTATTACCTACCTTAGATAATATTAAACTGTGTTAGTAGTAACAATCGGATCTTTTTTTATATAAGAAGGTACCAACGAGATGGTGGTTCACCGGATGTTAAGCGGTAACTGCCACCCGTTGATATTCGCAACACCCGTGGGTTTGCCAGGCCACCTCGCTGACCAGACTAAATACAGAAGGATAACACTTCCACCTCACGCCGGTCTTCGGTGAGTTCGTGGTACTTTCCCGGACGGACCTGCCCATCCGTGCACCAGTCGAAGCTTTTAAATGCCGCCGAATTCGTTAGAATATATATAAATATAGAAGATAACTATAACTGTTTGTAAAACTGTCACCACTATATATCTTACATAATAATTCTACATGCGTTGGCTGTAACTATTGATTTCGTAACTTTGTATAATGTAGAAGACGGGTGCACCAAACTAAGCTTACGGCTTATAGGGTCATCAGGTCAACCACTCCTGATATATTTAATAGTGCATTAGCAGTTGTAAGTATTCCCGTATTTCATATAGGGATTAAAGCTGCTAATGTTCAAAGCTTTTGGGAGCCCCAAAATGTAAAGCTCACTTGCTACAAGTCAAGTTGATAAATCCCGTCCAGTTAAGCTTTTTGTGCAGCAGAGTAGTTAAGCAGTTAGTGGCGCTTTTGAATCACCGCACGTGGATGGGCTAAATAGATGTACTTAGTGGTAGTCTGTCGATAGGTAAAGGTATCGATAGTTGAGCAACGTACAAAATGATATAAGCGGTATAACTTCAATAAAGTTGTTGAATGAAAATGAAACATAGTTTGTACACTTAAAAGAGGCACACAGAAGAGGCCAAACAAAGCAGACAAGCCGCGCGTTGTAATGTAAAATGTTGTTTAATTGAACAATCTGTGTAATGCCCTCGTGTTTTACGAATTTGAAGCGGAACTTTTATCTGTGGTAGGGCCACGGCTGTTGCACGAGTGGGCGGGCTCGTCCGGGTATGTACCACGTCCTCACAGAACACCGGCGTCAAGGGGAAGTATAATTACTTTCGCGTTTCGTCTGGTTAGCGAGGTGGCCGGAGCTCAATTTTCAAAAGGTTGTCAACGCATCTGCAACACTCGGGTGTAGCTGATGTCCATGGGCGGCGGTATTCACTTAACATCAGGTGAACCGCCAGCTCGTTTCACAACTTTTCACATAAAAAAAACGGTGTAAGCCATACGGTGAATTGTTTTCAAAAAACAAACAAAATTTTATACTAGTTTTGCCAATAAATACGCCCGAATCGTGTTCTACGGGTAGGATATGATGTTACGTTGCTTTAACAGTAGTAACAGTAGTGTAGAGTAAGGCTATCTATGTGACAAGAAGAAACCGAATGTTACATAGAATAGTTTATGCAGAGGCAAAATTGTTTTGTTTCTCCTTACTACTTCACAAATATTTATGTAGGCACTTAAATCACGTAAGACATGTCACGAAATATGATGACTCCGTGGCTCAGTGGCTAAGGTATTGGCTTCAGCGTCGGGGTCGTGGGTTTGATTCGGGGCAACTATTTGTGTGACCCACAGATAGTGGTTTCGCATCTGGGTGTTTGTCCGCGTGAAATTAATGATTGTAAAAAGTCCTTACAACACAGCATAATGTTATCCTAAAGTAAGGGCAAAGTTTTTTAAAAAAAAAAAAAAAGAAAAACAGTGATATTTATAAAATAAATAAAAAAAAAACCGAATAATTATTAATTTTTCGCGAAGTAGGAGTCACACGGGGATTTCCGACAACAACACAACCCTAGTAACAGTAACACGTATGATAAAACTGGCATTCATATTTGTTTTTAATTTAAACCACGATATAATTCTTAACAATTGAATTGAATAGTAGTGTATATACGTAAAGATAATGATTCAATTCGGCAGCGCTATGAATGCCACATCCAGTACATATATACGAGCGAGGAGGTTTATGCGGCAAGGAACCCTTTGCGAAGGCAGCAGGCGTTTTAATCGTATTACCTTCGGCACATTCATGTACAGCGCCGTTATCATATCCGTACCCCTAATGGCTACTGGTTAACTATAGGCGAGCAAAAGCTAACGGTTCTTCTCTAGAGCGAGTTAAAACGGCGGATGATTATGTGTGACATTAAAAAGTTTGGAAGTAAGCTTTATTGTAGTCTTTAGATGTCCCACTGCTGGACAGAGCATAATCCAGCACGCGGTCCCTTCTTCAAACATTTTAAAAATATATTTTTTGTTATATAGATCTCTTCAGCGATAGTCTGGGTTCCTTAAAAAAATATTTCAATACTATATTCAAACTCGAGATAAAAACCTATATATATATATATAATATAAAATGCTAAACTCCCAACTAATATTAATTGTATTGCAAAGAATAGTGCTTCTTTTTGTTTATATTATTTCATCATTTGTTAATTTTAAGTTTCATACGGAAATATAATGTTAAATCTTTATTGATCTACTATTTACAAGATCAAATCTAATTTAAGTTTAATGTATAGTACCTGGAGTTTTCTTTTTTTGGTATATCGTGCATTTTGGAAATTACATTTAGATACAATTATACTGTTAATGAATTATACTGTTAATAAGTATTAATAATTACTGAGTAATGAAATATGCATAATATTTTTCGATCTTACCGACGTAACAATAAGAAAATATGAACTGTTATTTTTCACAAAAGAAAGAACTTTAAAAAAAAGGGAAAAGAGAACAAAATCATCTAGATGTACAAAAAATAAAAAATAAAGAAAGCAATGATGTGGAATCGAAAAAAAAAGTAAAAAAAATAAGTATGTAAATTGATCGTGACACGAACCACGGCCTTCTGTTTCGGAGGCGCCCGATTACCGACCGAGCTATTATTACCGTCATATTCGAATGATATTTTTCATTCCCTGAAAACAGGGATAGTTATTAATAATGTTCTGTACGTATTTTGCTGTAAGCCCAAATAAATAAATAAAAATATTTCTTTTATTTGCTTCCTCAAGAAGTTTTATTTCACCGCGGAGCACGCGATAAGTCTAAACTTAAAATTAATAATTTCATTGGTGTCGGCACCGGGGATCGAACTCAGGTTGCTCGGGTTTATTGAATTAAAGTTGAGCGCCCGGCCACGGAGCTGTCACAACTTTAATGATTGGACTTCAAGTGTGGTAGGACCTCGCGATAGGCTGATGCGCGGATGGGCAGGTCCGCCCGGGAAGGTACAACGAACTCACAAAAGACCGGCGTGGAGTGAGGCAGCCGGGGCCCGTTCCCCGTTTGACTCCTGACTTCGCGAACAAATACTAAGAATTCTGTTTTTTTTTTTTTTTAATTTTATAAATATCATTTTTTTTTAAAAAACATTGCCCTTACTGTAGGATATCATTGTCCTGTGTTGTAAGGACTTTTCACAAACATTAATTTCACGCGGGCAAACACCCGTATGCGAAACAACTATCTGTGGGTCACACAAATAGTTGTCTCGAGTGGAAATACCCCCGACGCGTAACAACTGCGCCACGGAGTCATCATCCCTTATTTATATTAAAAAGACAAAGTGTTTTATCAGTATACATATTTTAAAACTATTACGTGGTTTCAGTGCCTACGTACATATTTGCGAAACAGTAAAGAGAAAAATAAAACAATTTTGCCTCCGCATAAACTATGCTATGTAACATTGACTTACTCTAACACTAATATTAAAGCTGAACAACAGCACATCCTATCCGTAGAACATGATTCGGGATATATGATTTTATACTCCTACGACGATGTTCTCATGAAGGGAATAGAAGTAAACTTATGCTTAGATAGTATATGTAAAAAAACAAAAGAGTTCAAGGTGAATTAAGTTCGCGGGTATTTTCGATCGCTGGTCTTATCCACGGAAACGTGTGTGTGTTTTAGTATCGCTCAGCTTTGGTGCGGCGCGGGATAGTTCACACTCGCGGACGAAGGCACAATGGCCAAATACGTCATATTCGGTGAGGTCGACTAATGCCCACGGCAGATTAGAGCACGCCGTACGCCACCAATTTGCGACGCCGTTGTCGCACAATAGCATCAATCAGGAGCGGTGGCTACCGATCGATTTCCATCTCAGCAGCATTATGCTGGCAAAATGGGATCGCGTCCGTCTTCGGATATGGTTAGGAGCGGGTGGGCCGTCTAATCCGCGGCCGGTGCCATGACAGCGCATCTCGGAATACACCTTCGAAACCTCTCGAACTACGTTGCAGATATCTGAATGTATCATTCAGAAGGATGCTACAATCGTAATGTGAGAAAGAAGTCATTAGCGTACGCGAAGATTTTACGATGTTCAAAAAATTATTTTTAACACCCCTCAAATACTCATTTCGTATTATGTCCATCCAAAGGTTGCCTGGAAGAAATTCCTTTAAGTAATAAGGCAGCCCATTGTACAAGCAGTTACATAATTGAAAGAATATTCATTCATTCATTCATTATTTCAACATTAGGTAACTCAGATATATTGATTTACATCTTTCGTTTTTACGCGAATATTATATCAAATTCAAATATCTTTATTCGACATAGAAACATTACACTCACTTAGTATACTCAAAATACTACTATCGGTTTGTAAAAGAAAGCCAATAAACTGAGAAGAACCGGCGAAAGAAACTCAGCGTACCACTTTTTTCCATTTTTTGACATACATTGTGTGACATATTAAATACAATATTAAAAAATCAATTATAAGAGTCATATTAAATAATGTATACAGATTAAATGAAACTTTTTTTGCGGATTTTAACGAGATAAAATCCGTAAAATAGTTTCATTTTATATTTTCAGATATGAATTTCCCCTCACCGCCAAGCTAGTGGTGAAACGGGACCTAGACTTCATCAAACTAACTTCACCGTTTCCATGATACATAGGTTAAAACTTGCGCTAAATGGGAACAGCTATTTAGTAGGCGAGCGTCAGGTTACAAAGTTATCTCAGTTTCCATTAAACTGTCTAAAATTTGAACACTGAATTCATACATTCGTATAAAAAAAACATCTGCAGGATGCCATACTGTTTCTTAAGACGTTTGCGATGAAGGGAAATAATGGAAATAAATATTACATTGTGACGGAAACAGCTGAAAAGGCTCCGCGGCGATTTTCCCTGTAAGGAGATACGACGGCTATTCACAACGGCTTATGCAATCGTCACTGGCGTCGTATTTTGAGAAGCACCTTTCAAAGGGCGGCGACAGCGCTGCTTTTATGACAAGTTTTATTCCTCCTTTTTACAAAGCTGGAAAATTTGCGAGGTCGACTTTATTGACCGTGGCAACCGTCTATCTGTGTTGACCGTGTTGCCACACTAAAAGAAACGTATAATGGGATAAGTTTTGACTTAGGTCTTCTGCGAGGTCGGGGTCGTGGCCACGGTAGCAACGAAACAAGAATAACCTTTCTCAATTAACATATCAGTTTATTTATTCATTTTATTTATTTGTTAAGTCTTATAACTAAATGCACGCAGAACAGGTTTAAATTAAGGATACAGTTGTGACGTGTACCTGTTTAAACTACAGGAAAACAGAACACTGAGAAGCAGGGCAGAACTTTCTTAACTAAAAAAATATTTTCTTACCTTTCAAATAAGAAAACTTTCTTAAGAAAATTTTCTTAATAACGTGGGCTTCTTTTAAAGGTTTGTAAATTATGGTTACAAAAGTAATATTTTTAAATAGAAATGGTTCTCTGTTATAAATTTCATATTCAGAGTATAATCCTACCATATTTAAGTACTAGCGACCCGCCCCGGCTTCGCACGGGTGCAATGTATTATACATATAAACCTTCTTCATAAATCACTATAGCTATGAATTGGAACTTAGATCATTGTTAACATTATGTAAAATTAAAAATGTTTCAGTTGTGTATACACATATTTTAATTTCTTAATTACATGTAGATTTTCAAAACATAATTATATCCAAATTAAATTTAAAGAAGCATGGTCAACGTTCACTGTAGCTGCTAGGGTTGTTTTGCATCCGTCTATATTTTGGCTAGTTTCTACGCAAACAGTTTAATGTTTCTTTTGCTACGCGTTTGCCGTTTGACGAATGATACGTATTGAATACTTTCGCGCTGCGTCCGGTGAGTGAGGTGGCCGGAGCCAAAGTTTTTAAAGGTTGACAACGCATCTGGAATCCTCGGGTGTGGCAGATGTCCATGGGCGGCGGTATTCGCTTAACATCAGGTGAACCGTCTGCTCGCTTGGCAATTTTTCACAAAAAAAAATACTGGTTGACCCGTGCGAAATTTTCTCAGGGTACCGTGATCAGATACCGAATGGTTATACAATTTTAAAAAAAAAAATTGCCGTAGCATAACATTATCTTGTGTTTCAATTTTCAAGTCAATTTCACGCGGACAAACACCCAGTAACTACAAACAATTATTTGTGGGTCACACAAATAGTTGTCCCGTGTGGTAATCGAAGCCGCGACCCGCGGCGTCGAACCAACACCTTGGCAACTGTCCCGCGCAGTCATCATATAATGTAACTAGCGACGCGCCCCGGCTCCGCGCGGGTGCAATGTATTATTCATGTAAACGTTCCTCTTGAATCACAATCTATCTAGTAAAAAACACTGCATCAAGATCCGTTGTGTGGTTTAAAGTAAGCATACATAGGGTCAGAGAGACAGCGTGTGTAGTGATATAATATTTTCTAATATTACATTTCGAAATGATTAAACAAGCAGCCTTGAACGCGATAGTCATTTTACGAGTAACTTCATTCCGTTAGAGTTTGACTTCCAGTGTTATTTGCCATTTACGTAGTTATAAGAAATAACGACGAAAAGAAGGAAACGAAACAAAAATAATCTACATAAAATCGCCTTAGTGCGAGTCGGATTCGCGAACGAAGTTTTATGTAACATTATCTATAAACACGGCAAAAAAATCATGTGTGTTGTATGGGAACCCCATCTAAATATTTTTAATTTATTTTTTAGTATTTGTTAATATAGCGGCAACAGAAGTACATCATCTGTGAAAATTTCAACTGTCTAACTATGATGGTTCATGAGATACAGCCTGACAGACAGACAGACAGCGGAGTCTTAGTAATAGGGTCCCGTTTTACATTTTGAGTAACAGCCTATAAAAATGTATGTGCCATTGCTTGCTCTTTACAGATGGCATTAGGGCATAGATCACTACGCGACTCCACGGCGGATTCAACGACCTAATTAATTTTTTTTCGAAGATATAATAACGTCTTCGGAATATTTCGAAAATTAACACGTTTGCCCATGGTGTTTCTTTCACCGCTGAGCACGTAATAGATAAGTCAGGAATTAATATAGTAGTCAACAATTTTTTTAGTGCCATTGAACACAACATAACATATGAGGTACATTGAATTAAAAGCGAGCGTCCAAACTTAGAGCTATGACGGACTTTATAAATTATAATCTATCACGAAAATAAATTTGCAATGACTGAGCGCATGTCAAATCAATTATTTTATTTTCGGTTCCAATAAATCCCTTTAAGGAGAAAATGGAATAGACACAATTTGCAGCTACCGAGAATCGAACCCGAGACGCGTAGGCGAAGGTGCTATGACGCAGACGTGTTCTATCAATAGCTTTGCGTTTCGCATGCTTCGATTATTTTCCGATATATGCATCCCAGACGCGTCAGAGTTTAAGATAATTAAAACGGTTTGCGTGCCGTAATACCAACAGGGGCATTCACGTCGCTTGGGGCGAGTTGATTTAGGCTCGATTCACAGCCGGTGGTGCACTGGACTTAATGGAAATTCGAATCGAAAATTTCGTAGCATACAAACACATCAATGTGCAAGGACGTTCGTAATCCGGCGTGCCACGTCTTACAAAAGGACGCCCACAATCAGGTACGACACTAACGCCCGGTTTCTGAAACACTGATGATAGTAGATGTCAACTAATCAGCTGTCAAATGGCTTTTCAAATTTCATATTAGTTGCCAAAAAGATGGTTAAACTCGCCGAATTGATCAGAATTATCTTCTCAATGTTCGGAATGATCAGTTCATAGAGCCCACTATTTTTGCAAAAAATATGCCAGCGCCATTGTGTACAATTTCAAAAAGTAGACAGTACTTACGTTGTATTTATATAGAGATAGTTGATGTCGGTCTGAAGAGATTTACTAAAAATTGGTTACGTGTAGGTTGAGAATAATGTGAATACATGTATCAATATGGGAGTCTTCACTTGATCGAAGTCATGAATACATGCCTACAATTGAAATCTACTATACTATACTATATAAGGGTATCCATTTATTAAATTCTAGAAATAAATAGTGTTATATGAAAAACGATAAATATTTAAAATCACTCGTAAGTAATTTATTACATTCATTTGAACTTAGCTCAAAAAGTGCGTGATTTATACGCAACTCATTTATTTTACGCGCGATCATTCATAACCAACACGCACACAGGTTCGTGCACAGTAAAATTTAGGTATTTATGAATGACTACCGCATTGTCAACACGTTCTGTTTTTTAGGGAATACAATGGCATTTTTTTGGAAAAAAGAAACTTTGTTTTTTATTTCAATAAACGATTATAGAGTTAACCAGTTTGAACCTCCTGGTAAATTTGGGCACTTCTCAAAAAATCTCCCTGTATAATAGTAAAAAAATAAAATAAAATAGTATACTAAGCAACAATCCTCCGTGAGCATAGCAATCCTTACAATTGTGCAGATTAAAATGTCATAATTATTTGCAGATAAAAATGTCTCCAGTATATTTTTAAACCTTTCACGCGCATATACAGCGTGTCGTTACAACTGCGACAAAAAATGGAGACACATATAAAGGATAACTTTTTAAAATTGTATTAAACATGTACATTATATAAACATCAATATTTACCGAGTTATAAAATTTTCCAAAACAATTTTAGAACACCCTTACGTATAAACTGTAATGTAAAGGTCACAAAGTATATGAATGGGTTGAATGAATTTAAAAGAGATAAAACATACTGTTAGAAGGAGATTTTTAATGCGACGCTGTGGCAACGAATGAAAAAGTCTCTAAATTTATGAATCAGTCAGTTGTAGAATTGTATAGGATGTTGCAAATGTTGTTTCTTTTTTATTTAATTAGTTCGTTTCCAAATATTTTTTTTTGTTATGGATTTTGTTATCGTTTATATTTTCTTACGATTTATTGGCCAGTAGCGGTAGACGCGTGTTCATTTATTGTCGCGGTTGTAATACGCTGTATATAGCAGTTGTTACGTCGAATTGCTAGTGTGTGGATTAGTAGTTAGGCATTCGTAGTTCTGCATCCGTGTCCATTTCCGGATGGGGTGGCTGCGGACCGTTTCTGCGAATCTGTTACCATTAATGAGGAAAGCGATATCCTTGAGCGGGCTTTGAGCCGGTAATCGCTAACGCTCGCTCATCAATAACAATAGCACATGAACAGATATGTACAACGGACGTCACTTGTAGTTCGCCTATATATATCGAGAATCGCAAGCGTTCAGCATTCGGTATTATTATTACTATAATCTATTTTATTAGCGATGCCTTAACTATCTATTACTAAGTTATAAAGTAAGGGGCCGTATCCCCCCTCCCTCTACCCCTTGGTGATACGTGGTGAGGTTAAGGATAACCCCTTACCCCACACCCAAAATCACTATTTGTTATTGCCTACCAAGAATCTTTAAGTTTTTAGAATATTATCTTTAAGTACAGGTTTCGATTATAATCTAATTTTATTCGAAATTTAGGACTATGATAAAAATGTTACCGCGCATCAAGGTCACACTACTCACTGCTTTTCGGATTTGCGCGTTTTACGAAAAAATAAATACGCGTGATATCTTAATAACCCCCCCCCCCCCCCCCCCCCTCCCCTTGTGATATTTCGTGATTTTTGCCAAACCTCCGCCCCCCGTTTCGACACTCACGTGATTAATGGACAGCCCCTTAGGAATAGATATATAAGACATAGCTTAATGCTAAGTAATGGTCGAAATTGATAATGGACCTAAACTTGAAGAGGACTCAAGATACCACACTCATCATCATCCTCCTGCGCTTCCACCAGGACCCCACATAACCCTGTGATATCATGACAGGGTATCTGTTAAAGATCCCCCCCCCTCCCCGGTACCAAAAAAAAGGTGGGGTCAGCACGAAGTATGAAAGCGGGTTCGGCTATTTACGACCGATCGCCTGCCGGGTTGAACCTTCCTTGCGAATCAAACACCCAGATCATGAAGCGAATGACATGAGTTTGAGAGAGATTGAAATGCTTTCATTTGGCGATCTTCTGCTGTTCGTTGGACGACCTTGCTTGTTGAACAGCCAATGCCTGGTCCGACCTGGGTCCAGGGTAACAGTTACTCTCCCAATAATCCCTTCATTCGCCCTCTGGACGTAGGAGTTCAACAACATTGTACTTGATACTTAAAGCACGGTCACGTTTGTAAGAAACCTTTGTCCAATAAAGATAATTAATTAAAGCGTCTACAATTCTGAGTATTACTTGAATCATGTTATTAAATTTCTGATACTCAGACTCGTTCCAAACATTCGCAACGCCTGTATTAATGAAAAAATATTTACGCATTTGCCTGTGGAGGTAATTACTCGTATGTTTACCGATGGGTTTTTAAATTCATATCATTGCATCGTCATTATCCGAACCTATTTGTGAATGTTTTTCACGAATGAATATGTTTTATCGGTAACTAAAATAGGCTTTTAAAGTTAAGCATTTTTTTAATAATATCCTAAACGAATAGGACGAAAACTGACATAATAAAAAATCGATATGATGCCGCCTTGTTGTTAGTTACCTTATGATACAATAAGTGCAAAAATATGGGCCTTTCACATATGAATATTTAACATTCGCAACATTGAGACATGGAAGTTTTACAATAGTTCGCGTAGGTTCATCTCAGCACTCGAACGTACACTGGAGAAAGGTTTTCAAATATCGCATCGCAATTGCCTAAAGTATTCTATTGTTCATTAAAATAAATGTACATCGTAACATTTCCACAAATGCTAAATGTAATTGTACAAGAGTAGCCTATAGCTCACACACACACCACCCTAGACGAATTTCTATCACACAACCGCGGTGCCGGTCTTATCGCTCAGCAATTACACCAGAGTAAATCGCGTTACGTTCTGATGTTTACTAGACTATCTCTGATTTAATAATCTAATGATTAAATGCCTAAAATCAATCGTTAAAATAATCATAAATTTAACTCGGAAAATATAACGGCCGACGCTTCTTCGTGGATCTAATCAAATCATATCAAATAATTTATTCATCTACATAAAAAAAATACATTTCATCTACTTATAGTCATTTGTTTTTGAATCTACCACCGTTTCGCAATGAGTTTTATTCCGCAAAGAGAAGAAACTGGCGAAAGAAACTCCGCAGATTCTTTTTTGTCATTTTTTATCCTCAATACATTCGAATATTACATTAATAGTAGGCATATTTCTTTTTAGAAATAGCTTATGTTATAGCAAACCTTGTTAAAATGTTTTATTTTAATAAATTTCTTAAACCTGTTAATAATAAATAGTAACCTAACAATTAAAGGCAAGCCGACATACCGAACGATAGTTGGTAAACAAAGATATACGTTAATCCACCCGCCCGTACCATCCGAGTTTGATTAAGCAAATGAAATTATTTAAATTCCCCGTTAAGTTCATTTCGGTTAAATCATATTGAATAACGGGCGTTAAATAGTTTAAATAAACGGAAATTAAATAATGTAAAAAGATGATATCACATAGCAATACCTAAAAGAGTTTAGATTTAAAAAAATGTTATGGAATATTTGTATGCGCTGCACTAACGTCGAATAAACTACAAACAACTGTCGATGGATTATTTGTGAAACGGCGGACTTCATTAAATCTAGACAAACTATACATATCTGTTGACTTTATATATGTTACTAACGCCCGGTTTCTGAAACACTGATCATCGTAGATGTCAACTAATCAGCTGTCATATGAATTTCAAATTTCATTTTAGTTGCCAAAAGGATGTTTAAACTCTGAATTGATTATTCTGATCATAAAGAAGATCATTCTGGTCAATTCAGAGAATTTAACCATCCTTTTGATACCTAAATTGTAATTTGAAATCCATTTGACAGCTGATTAGTTGACATCTACGATGATTAGTGTTTCAGAAACCGGCCGTAAGTGTTGTTTTCAGTATTTCATTTGATATTTAAATTTAGATTTATATTTTAATAAAACTAACTAGAAGGTTTTACGTTTAATCAAGAGACAATTGAGAAGGAAATCCGTAATCAATGATGAGCCGTCGAGGGCGCGGTGCGGGACTAGGTCCTGAATCGCAACGGTGGCCTAGGTTATAAGAGAGAGTATACTCTACGGAGTTTCTTTCGCCTGTTCCTTCTCCGTTAGAGGAACCTCATTGCGAAACGGTGGTACATTTAATAAATGCCTATCGATAGATGAAATTTATATTTCTTATTTCGATGAATTGATAAAATGATTTGATTTGATTCGAAAAGTACAAACGGCCCACGAGCACGCTGTATCTAGCGTACAATGTATGAACTTTGTGAACCTGATGCTCGCAGGAGAGTAATATCTTCAATCGTATGTGATGTATCACTAGGAGAGTGTGTAGTGTTGTAAGAAATAAGGGGGCCGTATGAATCAATATAAATGCACAAGATTCTCGTAATGAGTATGGTAATAGATGGCATACTCTTTTTTATGAGGAAAAAAATATTTAATTTTATCACACTGATCACATTACAGTAAGTGATAACCACCGCAAGCGGATATGCAAAAAAAAATGGTGGCAGCCATGTTCTGACTTTCAATGATATCTAATACCTAATATATATATATATATATATATATATATATATATATATATATATATATATATATAATATAATAAATATCACTACTAAGAAGCCTAACGGTGGTAGGGCCACGCAGCAGCCTCGGCTGTTGTACGAATGGGCAGGCTCGTCCGGGTAAGTACCACGACCTCACAGTAAACCGGCGTCAAGTGGAAGTATAATACTTTCGCGTTTCGTCTGGTGAGTAAGGTAGCCGGAGCCCAATTTTCAAAAGGTTGTCAACGCGTCTGCAGACCCTCGGGTGTAATGAGCAGATGCCCTGGGCCGGCGGTATTCATTTAACATCAGGTGAACCGTGTGCTCATTTGGCAACTTTTCACATAAAAAAATGCCCAATATTCCAAATAATTTTAGGTACCGTCTAAGGCAACAATTTCATATTGGTCATCGATTAGTATACGTGGTCCTACCATACTATGCGTATCTACACTGAAGCCACCGTTTTGTTGGGCATAGGAGAAAAGGTGCATATGACTTGGGATGGTTAGGAAAATATAGAAAAACAACTCTTTTGTCCCTAAAACGTAGTTTACAGATGTAACCAGTAACGTTACCAGCTCAGCGGGGTACAGTGGACCGCAGCAATGTATAAAAAGAACTACGCATTAGTTCACGAGGATTCAAACCTCAGACATCCCGCCGCCAACTTATTAAGAGAAGAATAACCTTTAAATCGAATAAAGAAAAAATTTAACTCGCGTTCGCAGTGTCAATTTATCAATGAGACACAAAGCGGTCGAACAACAGTTTTGGCAGCCGAAGCGACTGAATATGTTTTGCTAAATAAAATGTTTAAAAAAAATCTGCCAATGAGTCGTCAGAGAGATAAATCTTAACTATTGAAAGAGAATAAAATGAATATGAAGCTTATTAAAGATTAGGTACTTCGCTCGTATTACTTCTTTATACTTTGTACGCGTATCCCCATTAATTATAATTGAAAACTTTGCACGTTTCAAAGTCTCTTTGTGTGTGATGAGAAACTACTGAACTGATTCCCTTTACCCTGATGTAAAATATTTCAAAAGTAGTTTTAAATGAAATCTAAAGCTCATGTTAATTACGCTTTTTCGTATTATTACATTATAAAATTTTAGAGTAGCTAAAAGGAAGTAAATTTTACGAATTACTAATATTATTCTTCTCCTTGTAGAATATGGGTTGTTAAATCTTAAAGAGACATTGATTCTTGTAAATGAACGAGGATGGCGCGTCGTAAATAGATACGCAAAATTTTTATCTATATTGAACATTTGCAAATGGATGGATAATTTTTTATTATTGCTCTTTAAAATGCGCAAGAAGTGGCTTCCACGTCTTAGCGTCTACGTCTCCGTAGCGTTGTCTACGCATCGCAGGCGGTATTAGCCCCAACAGGTGGTGAGCCCTCCGCCGAACACAAGATACTACGTGAGACCGCGATTTTGCCAACACCATTTACGAATAATGGATATCTCGTCGGTGCACGATATTGGTGGTCTAATCAAGACTATCAACGCTTTGAAAATATAAGTCGATGTAATATAATTCATCATTTGTCACAATCTGATTTTAATGAGCTTCTAAATTCTTCTAAGTGGTAATACTAAAACGAATTTCCCGAGCCTTAAGAATTCACCGAAAATGTTTTATTGATCAAGAGCGACGCCAAATATATATAATAAGTATATATTCATAATTTAACCCACGCTACGAAAAATATGTGAAAATGCAACTTTAGGTCTAGCCGTGTCACAACATAAAAACAACCGAACCAAATGCATATGGATGTATACACGGTACGGTACATATAGCAAAATAACATTTCTACAATTTTTGTCTGTCTGCCTGTCTGTTTGTTTCGGCTAATCTCTGAAACGGCTGGACCTATTTGGACGGGACTTTCACTGACAGATACCTGATGTAATAAGGAATAACTTTTATTTTTAAATAGATTTTTTTTTATTTTAAATTTCACGCGAACGAAGTCGCGGGCACAGCTAGTAGTAGCTAGTTCCCGTTCTATATTTGGAAATAACGTTTGATGAGTTTATCCATAATATGTGGATTTTGTAATAAAAAATAAAGTAGTCAATGTATTCGTCGGTGTCACTAGTCGGTTCATTTCCAAAGTAACCTTGCAAAACCCTCTAAAATGTCAAATGTCTCTAGTCAGTTCGATAGCAATTAGCCACCGAATGGAAATGTAACAGTATGCCAGTTTAAAATGGTATTATTTCTTTCTTGTAACTTAACTCGACAAAACAATTTTTTATACTAAAATTAATAATGTTAAATTAACCCGGAATCATATAAGGAGCATTTGAAACAAAAAATGTACATTTTACAATTTTAACACACGTATTATAGAGAATTGTCTTAAAAAATATTAATGTAAATAGAATGTATATTAAAATTACCATTGACGAACAACTAATTTAAAAAAAAAAAACGCTTAAACAAGTAAAAAGTCGCATTATATAATAAAATAATAAAGTTAAAATATTAATGTTAATTATGTGTTTCTTAAAAACTGCTTGCTAGCAACAGTTATTTAAAAATTATTCGCTTGTGTTTTAGATAAATATTTATTTCATTCCAATTGTTAATGTATGTATTAAAATTATTCACTTAGTAACGCATTAGCATCTAGTATTTTATTTAAAAAAAAAACAGTAATCTCGATTTAACAATTTGTTATTAACGAAATATAATTATTCCGCTCTTAAATAGAAAATGCGTACTATTTTAACTATGACGATTATGAAAACCGAAAACGCGACGTTACTTTAACTATTAAACTAATGCGACGACCGATGAACGAAAAAAAAAATTAAAACTAAAATTAAAACTGGCGCAGCGAAGAATTGCCGAAATCTTTTCGGAGGCGCTAACGGGAGAGCCGACCGGGATCCCACTCACCTCTGATCATGTCTTGGCACTCCGGGCAGTGGTTCATCGCGACGCTGAGCTCGCAGCCGTAGCAGCGGCGCTGCGGTTGGGCCACGGCTACGGGAACACAGTGACACCTCCTCAGATCCCCGCACCAGGGCACCACGTAGGCGGCATCGTTCTGGGGGCCCACCGGATCCATTGCAGACACGTGAACACTGACGGGCGGGCGATCAGAGAGCGCGGCTCGGGAGCGCGTCACGGCTCGGCATCGCGGCCGCGTCTGATGCGCTGGGCCAGTTATCCGAGTCTAGATGCAGGTGCGGCGCCCCAGAGGCGGTGCGCCGTGCCGCCCTAATTGAATCACCGCTGCCCACAATGCCCCGCGCCCGCCACACGTCGACGTCGAACTAAAACCGACTCCGATATGCAACTCCGCGCGCCGATTGATTATTACGCCTTACTGGAAACTGACTGGTGTTGTTGCCGTTCCGAATTCGCGTCGAGGGCCGCCACGGGGGTCGTTTGCGCGGGAAATTATCTCGTACGCCTGTATTAAAAGCAACGGGCGCGATAACTCATGTGCGCTGCGCTCACGGTGACCTGCCGCCCGCGTGGTCCTCTCGAGTATGACTGCTTCGGCTGTAGTTTCGCGTCACTTCGACACCAACTGTTATGTACCCTCCCTCAGTCATATATAACGTAATGTACGGGCACTCTCGTGAGCACGAAAGAGATACCCTTTTGTTTTTTTTCTCATCAAGAAAAAATGCAATTACCCTATTAAGTTATTAATGAAATCAAAGTATTGAAACTAAAATAGCCCGCGACATTTTATGTAAACAACGTTTTCAGTTTTCTTCTCAAGTTATCGTACAAGTATATTTAAGCGATAATTAAGTCAGCGAAACGAAATAAACATAATGTGTACAATCCTAATACGGTAAATACAATTAAATGACATAATTCGACAATAATAATGAACGTTTAGTGTATTTAATTATTTTATACGGAGTGAATTCTTACATTTTCAAATATCTCTTATTCATTATTATTATTCCCTTTCATTTCTTATTCACGCGCGTTTTTTGTACAAATATTTTTTTTATAGAGAATCGTCATTGAAACAACTACGGCCTAAAAATGTCTCCAGCGTTTAGATTTAACAAAAAGGAAAAGAATCAAATCTTGGAATTACTAACGTCGTGTTTGTCACCGGTTTTCTTTAATATATAACACACCTTACAAACCTAACCTTAAAATATTTGAACATATACAATCTTAATTTATAAATAATAACGTTTTAGTAGCAATCACCTTTTATATTAACACTTACTTGTGTCAGCAATCGGGCTAGGTGGATTCCCATAACAATGGAAATAAGTGTTATATGGACAATTAATACTTCACTGTACAGAATTCCAAGCGTCTACTTTGATCCTTGAAATGAGAGAAAAAAAACGAGGGCAGCTTTGAAAGACTTCTTGACTTTATGAAAAAATTCTGTGCATTTTACTATTGCTTGCGCGGGTAGTTTTGAATTGGGAACGATACGACACTCAAATTGATCGATATAATAAAGTGTGCATATTGAAAATATTAGTTGTTTGCTTACTCTTGTTACTGTTAAGGGACATAGCCCATTCATAAAAACTCCTGTTATGTTTGTAGAAATTAACCCATTTTTAGTCGTGTTTTTTTCTCTCTTTTTATTTGTGTATAGTTGACGTTTCATTACTAATGACCGTGTGTTACTAATGTGGTGTTTTGTTCCTCTCTTTACAGGTACGCAAATGAAAGAGGTTAATTACAGTAGTTCATTATTGTCATGTCCTCAGCCTAGTCGATCTTCAAGTACTAAGTTATTGGCAAAGTCCAGAAGCCATAGTAGGAAAAAAAGTGTATTGAAATGTTAAATGCTTCGCAAATTATTTGCATATCCTTATTAAAATGATATTGGATGGACTGTAATGTATTACACCAAAATATGTGCCACAGATGTTAAAAAAAACAAAAGTCGAGTTACCATTATTCCGTAATAATTAAAAAAAACCACTCGACCACATATATACTTCTTCCTGATTCTTTTATATTGTTACTAGCTGGTGCTTGCGACTACGTGTTCGTAGAATAGGCTAAAGGCGTAACATTCAGACAGAAAAACAGATATACATTAAAAATATGTATATTAATTATAGCCTATGTGTTATTCTGATATAGCCTATAGATATATAATAATAATAATAATAAATGTGATTTATTGAACACTTAGTTACACATTTAATGGCGCCTTGGCTCCCAAACTAGGATATCCTGTATTTCAGGAGCCAATCCTTTCCCCTAATTAACATACACTTTTCTGCCAATAAGCATAAAATAAAAAGCTAATTATGACAAAAGGAAAAAAAAAGCGAAAAAAAAATGGCGCACGCGCATGTGTTCATTCCTCAATTAGTAATAATATAATATATATTATTACTAATTGAGGAATTACATTAAAATCCATTCAGTAGTACTTGCGTGAAAGAGTAAATATCCCCATACATACAAACTTTTGCCTTTATAATATTAGTAAGGATTTACAAAAGAAAAGTGTGTTTCAGTTACCCTGTATCCATAGTACAAGCTTTGCTTAGTTTGGGGCTCTAAATCATATTATTCATATCATATTTAACAGGATATATTGAATATTTCTTCAACATTGTTAATTATAGTTTTAATAGTAAACAGTAAACTTAAAAGTACCTGATGCCAATCGTTGCTTGTTTGTGTGTTGCATTTACGTTAGTCACAAGTGATAAACGTAAAGGCAGGTATCGCGGCAAAGGCCAGATTTGACAAGTGAACAGTGGAAAGATTAATCTGAGTCTAGACATTCCGTTGGAAATAAAAAAACTGAGAATAACAATAGTATAATGGTATAATTTATATAATTTTTATGCTTTTGTATATTGATTAGATAAATCTGATAAATAAATGCGGCTTGATTGATTAACATTCAGTGAGCAATTGACAATAAGGGCCGGATTTAGGGGAGGGCAATCGGAGCTACAGCCCGGGGGAGCCCACAATACAGACTTCGGAAAAAAAATTACAAATTCCGACAAGTAAACACTATAAATACAACTTTTCCTTTCATATTTTTCTTCGCGTTTAACTTTGTACAAACATGATTACATTAAATATTAACAGAAATCAACGGAAAATAATTTGGGGCCAAGGGGCCTCCACTCCTCTGTTGCCCCGACGCCTTCAGACTCTCTAAATCCTGCCCTGGCAATTGCGTTCAAATCGTACGGTGAACCCTCAAGAAACTTCAGCAGACCGACTTTAATAAACAAAAATACTTAATTTCGTCAAGTTCTCGGTAAAAAAAAAGTTGCGTAGCCATGTGTTTAGCGGGATTCAGCCCTGTTTGGGTTGAATAGAGAAATTTTTACGTGGCTTCATTAATGAAATCTCTGAAAGATTAGAAGTTATTACCGGGAAAAGCGAAATTCACGTTTTTATATACTTACTCTTGCGAAACGGCAACGATAATTTGGGACTTGTATGGCTTTTTATTAGTATTTCGGTGCCGCCCTAAGCCAACGATTGGATACTCGCTCACACTAGCTGTTTAGGTTCGGATGATGAACAATTGACGTTGAGGAACGAAGACAAAGCTGGCCGCTGGATGGCACTGCTAGCAAGAAGGTATAAAAGATGAGATTCAGGAGTTAATTTAGAATACTTTTTTTTCTGCGATAGGGCCACGCAAACAGACTTCTTTGAGCGCAGGGGTCCGCCCCGTCCAGATAAGTAGCATGACCTCACGGGAGACCGGCGTGAAGACGAAGACACATCTGCGTTTCGTTCAGTGAGTAAGGTGGCAACGCATCTGCAATCCTGCGGATGATGCAAAGGTAGGCGGGCAGCGACAGTCACAATGTAGTACACAGTGTAGTGATGATCAGGGGAACCACCTGGTGGCTTGCCACTTCCTAATATAAAAAAAAATACTTTCATTGGCAATGCCACCATGATTGACGCAGGCGAGGGCGCATAATCGAAATGCAGCAATTATACGTTCTGCGGTACGGGAGACTCAAATGTATGTAATTGTATGTACGTTACATCTAAAACAGCATGTCGTAATCGGATTCACTATACTGATTTCCCGGGAGGCAGTTGACATTGCACTGTACCTTTGTGAACAGGTGAAATTCGTTCATTTTTACGTTATGGCCTTATATCGGGAATCCTTAACTATAATTCTACTACTATATAGCTCATTTTACTAAACCAGAACTACATTATTATTGATGTTTAATACCTTTTTATTGAATTGCAGTAATATTTCGTGATCAAATTACATTGGCTAAATTATGTTTAATATTTATTTCATGTCTCATAGTTCAGATTTAATTGTGAATAAAGTAATTTTCTGTGTACTCGCTAGGATCGTCAGCGGACGATGTTTACACAGATACGATACATTCTCTAATTAGTCGAAGGTGTACTAAGTTCATGTATATCATATTCTGAAAGTTCCTGAACTGCTTTTTTAGTGATCTCATCCAAAATATTTTATCTTCTTCCTTCGTTTTCGCAAGCTTTTATTAAGTCCAGTCTCGAGCGAGATGTAGATTGTGGCGTGCTGAACCCTGATTCCGGACACCTTTGTCCCGCTTTCCGAGAGTCTTCCGCTTGGGCACAGATTGCACATGGCCAATCTGGAAGTCTTTAAATAGACTTCGGACTCAGGTTGGTCGGAGCAAAGAAAATATGTTTAGGTGGGGACTCTCGGGGAGCCAAGACCTAGATTGTGTGTGTGGAGCGGTGCAGTCCATGGCTCATCTGGTGTCCGGTCCTGCCTGCCCTTCCACCTGTTCGCAGCAGGATTTGATGGACGCCACGAACTGTGCAGTCGAAGTGGCCAAGTTCTGGGGCGGAATATCTAATTTGTCATTTGTTTCACTCGTCCCGATGTTTCTCATCAAACCTTACAAATTGTTTTTACAAATTTGATCCACATGCGATGGAACATTAAAGAACATTTAGCATTAATACACCTTCATTAATTTTCTTTTGCAATCAGACTTTGACGAATATGGTTAATTATCGTTAAAGGCTGCAACGTAGGTGCAACGTATGTAATGATATTTTTCTTATCAGTTTAAAATTATTTATTATTATATTTAATTAATTATTATATTTAATTCAGTTTAAAATTATTTAAATTTTATTTTTAATTTTTAGTGGTTTTTATTAACAAGATTATAATGAGATAATTACGGTGGTCAGCGTCGTCTGTTGCACGCATGTGCAGGCCCGTCCGGGTAAGTACCACGACCTCACAGAAGACCAGCGTAAAGTGGAAGTATGACAAATACTTTCGCGTTTCGTCTAGTGAGTGAGGTAGCCGGAGCCCAATTTTCAAAAGTTTGTCAACGCATCTGCAACCCTCGGGTGTGGCAGATGTCCATGGGCGGCGGTATTCACTTAACATCAGGTGAACCGTCTGCTCGTTTGACAACCTTTCGCATAAAAAAAATAAAAAAACAAGAACATAGTATTAAAACTTGTAGAAAAATAACGAAAAGATTGTCGCCGCTGTGTAATATTAATATAACCGTTTTTTACTAAATGCATACACGGTACATATACCAAAATAACATTTTTTACAATTTTTGTCTGTCTGTCTGTCTGTTTGTTCCGGCTAATCTCTGAAATGACTTGACCGATGGGCAGGACTTTCACTCTCAGATATCTGATAAATTAAGCAGTGTAAGTCACTCCTTTTATTTTAGAATATTTTTTTTTATTTTAAATTTCACGCGGACGAAGTCGCAGACACAGCTAGTTTAAAATAAAATCAAACACGTCATATAACTGACCATTGAATTTTACGAATTCAACAAACCAACCCAAGAAACAATAACTATAAGGTACAGGTATAAACTACCAGGTATAAACTACCGAAATTATACTGTAATTGGACCGCGAATAGATTTACATAAAGTGTTTCGAAATCTGATCTTCGTTTCACTCTTTTTACTGAAATATACAAAGCTCAGTGGTGACTCTTTGACTTCAAAGCAACAGTAATTGATCATCTTTACATTATAATCTATGTCTATGGTAGGTGTTTTCTACCTCGGCCTTAGAGTAGACGTTTCCGTGTGACCAGTTACAAACAGGACTCTTTATATTTCTTTAATCGTTTTCAGGGAAAAATGCAGATATCCCTAACCTTAGTCGAAATTGAAATAAAAAAATAAAAAAAATATCTTTTATGTGTAAGCCAACCGAAATCGAAATGTAAAATAATATTACATCATTTTTATGGTTCCGTACCCAAACCCAGATACTCTCCAGGAGTAGGAGAAAAAAACTTCTCTCGCTAGGAAATAATTCCGGAAGGTTGCACACATTATATAGCTCACACAAACTACACTCGGGCACAGAAAATCTATTTATGGATACGATGCTGTCTTGTGTTCAAGTTGGTCATAAATATTATAAATAATACTAAACTAGTATTATTTATAATATTTATGGATACGCACGCACTCGTGCCCCTTACGGAATCGTACTGACACCGGCGTGCTATTAAGATGTCAAGCTACATCTTCTCACACGTCTTCTCTTAGGCCATCGCACTTTCCCTGATTATGAGAAATCTGTTTAAAGTGATTCGAGCACGCCCGTTTAAACTAAGGTTTGTTTGGTTCAAATGCGTTGAATTTTGCCTGATAACGGTCTGGTTACCGAGACAGAGGCAAGAATAACTCTCGGAACTTAAGCGCACAATCCAAGTTTGAAATCTTAGTCTTTGCTTTGAGTAATGAGTCTCGGAGTCCTTTGTTTTGCATTTCTATTATCGATTTGTTCCCTATAGCGCAATATGTTTTCTGGGGAATGCTGGGAACGTTGCGTCAGCGGGAGATTACTCCGAGAATTTTATAATAAAGACGTTTTACGGGAAATTAGAAGGTCTCGCAATTTTAAATGGAGAAATAAAAGCCATCGAGTGGAATCGGAATAGTTCGATTTCGATGAACACTAATCGTAAATTTTATATTAAAAATTAAAACGTGAATGATTTTTGTTTAGTCATAAAATGCTTCTGGAAAATTTTAAACTTTCATTTTAATGTCGCGTGTCCGACACTAAAACTCGAAAGGACTACAATATCCGACGCTTTTCTTTAAAATGAAATTCCTCGAAAGTGAGACGATTTATCATCCTCGATGGCCCTTAGATGACACACCATAGTTAAACGCACGCATGAGCACACGCGGGGCTCTACCCACAGCGGAGGGCCCAAAAACCCGTGGGTTCTGACTAGCCCACTGGTTCTGCGTCAGGTGAAGCTTTAATAGTCTCGGGACTGAAAGCAAAAACATCAGTTAATACAAGATACAAGATAGCTGAAAACGTTACCAGTCTTTAAGCAGGGATAAGATTGGAATCTAAATCCTAGCTGTGTTGACAAACAGTGGTAACTACGTTAGTTAGTTAACGACAGTATTAAAGCAGTGTTTTCTTTACATAATATAAAACAATGTCGCTCCCGATGTTTGTACGATCTTTTATATCCGCAACGGATTTAAATGCGGTTTTAATTTTGATTTTCAGCAATAAATAGGGTGATTCAAGCGGAAGGTTTACATGTAGTATACATGCATATTATAGTAGAGAAAAGACGAGAAATTGAATATCTACATTGGATCGAAACAGGGACGGGTCGCTAGTGAGTAATGTACTGAATGATGCAAGCTACCGGGATTTGAACCCGCTACATGTCACATCTCTTTCGTGACCAAGACATCGTCAATTAAATTATGATATGCTAACTGCTGCCTGCGACTACTTCTGCGTAAAATTGGCTGAAGGTGTAACATTAAGACAGAAAGACAGATATACATAAAACATGTATATAAATTTTTGGCCTATGTGTTATTCTGATGTATAATCTATATTATTGTAAAGTTTCATTAGAATCCATTCAGTAGTATTTGCGTGAAAGAGTAACAAACATCCATCCATACATTCAAACTTTCGACTTTATAATATTAGCAAGGATCATAATTATCATACTCACATGACCAAAAACCATTTGCAACTTGTATCAGTTTTCATTTATGTGATTTGTGTAAGATGCCCGTTAGGTAAGTTTAAGTATGTGCTGCTGGTACATAGCTCTGTCAATAGTGCAATGTGCTGTGAGACTGTGCCAAGATCTACCAGCTGTAAATGTTTCCCGGTAATGAACTAGGAACGAACGCAATAAATCAATATATTAACTGACCCATTTTATGATTTGTCTTCATAACGGATCATTGAAGCGATATATTAATTGAGCTATGCTAACTAATAACTAAACTATCGGTACATATCCCACTTTATTTAGGAACGCATCGGAAGCCAATGTCCATAGACAATTCGTTTGTTGTTCACACAACAGACAGATGCTGTGCCATTTTCAATTTATAATAATTAACTACTGGTTTGACATCACTTTACTTAGATCTTGGTAAAAGGTCAAAAGTTGAACTGGAATTTTCAATACTTCCAGTTCAACTTTTGTTTTTCTACTAGTGCTGGGCAAAACAGGCATTAAGGAAAATTAATATAGAACCTTTTTATTCCCGGAATTCTATTGCACGGGCAGGGGCGCTCGAGCAAGTTAATTGGCCTTAAATGCTCAAAGGGCATAATAAGCAGTAAAAATGTTAGGATGGATTTTAATAAACGCTCAAAGGCATGCCTATTTATACTGCAACTTTTAATAAAAGTTTAAATATCACAAACAACATGCCCTCGCTTAGTAGTTAGAGCACTGTAAAAGTGGAAACACTGTCATCATTTAAATTATCAAACGTTAATATATTGAGATAGATAACGCTTGTTCTCAATGAATTACGACACTGTAACTCGCCTGGAATACATAAGTTTCGTATTACTCCGATAAATATAGCGAGTTGAGGTTCCAATCTCATTTCGAAGGCAAGTTGCCGTCGCAGAAATTCGGAACACGCATGTGGAAATGCACATAATTCATGATATACGCTTTAATCTTCAGCTTTAGCGTGGTGTTGCCTTCGTGACGAAGTTATTAGTATAAAACGTGTTTGTTACGTACGCACGTTAGAAGTTATACTTCTTTAGCGTTACAAGTGTTGTCGTTGGCAACACTGTATACCGGATATCATGTTAACTATTCGAGCGAAGAGACACATGGTTGTCAGCACCGATCGCTTTTCGGCTGCGTTTCCGCACGTTGATATAACCACTAGTGCCGTCGTTATAATAGTTGTTAAGAAGTTATAATAAGTTATAATAGTTGTCAAGTTCAGAAACAGTTAAAATATTAGAATTGAAATAATAACGTTTGAACTCTTATGAAAGGAAAATAACTACAAGTTTCATCCCCCGCACCACTACTGTCTTTGTGAAAAAGATGTTGAATACAAGTTGCAATTGATACCGTTTTAATTACATAACTTGGAATTGTCTATGGTCAAAAAGTCGTTATTGGTCGCCATGGTAATACCGTGAAGTCGGTCGCAGTTGGTCGCGTTGCAAACAACTTCATCCTGTACCTTTGCGGCTGTCGGTGTGCGCGCGCTTTGTAATACTTTCACCCTCAGATTTTTTCCAAACGCGCCAAAAGAAAGATCGAAATAAGAAAGCTCGCTTGCCCCCTACTCACATAAAAAAATACTTTATCCTAAGGATCGTACAAAACTACAAGTCCATTTTTTTATTAATTAAATACAAAACGTACCTGATATAACTCGCTCTGTATTCATTTTATAATTGATTTTCAGGATATACCTAAGCATCTCCGGAGCCCAAGATCCAATACCAACGAAAATAATACGAAACCACATGGGAAGCACTAGCTTTCAAATAAAAAAAGAATCATCAAAAGTCGGTTCACTCAGCCGAAAGTTCTGAGGTAACAGACATAAAAAATACAGTTGAATTGAGAACCTCCTATTTTTTTTTAAAAATCGGTCGAAAAAACTACTAATTATTCTATATAATTAAACTGAGTCCTGGCGATTTGTACCGAAAATAGAATAAACATGAAACACCAAGACAGATCTAACATTACACATTAGAGAATGACGTCGATGCTGGTATTTGATTAAATGAACAACAGAGGGCATGCAACGCTGCATTTCTATACCGATTCCGCTATATGCTGGGGATGTAACACGTATACGTTGGCTGCTGCATTGTGCTACCCAGGGGTTTGTGCAAAGGACGCCTAATAATTAGCAAAGTTTTGACACATCCGGATGACGGGGGAGCGACAGGAACTGAGTAATGCTTTATTAATGAACTAGGGCACATAACGATGCTACAGTAATCGTATTCTAGAGCTACTCCCCTCCCTCAGTTGAGAACTCGATCATTCTACGTACGGAAACCCACCGCTACATTCTACTTTATTTTCATTTAATAAACTGTGCAGTACTATGCCGTGTCTACTGGAGAGGGGTGAAAAAAAATGTCTACTTTTAATTTTCAGATTTAAAAGGTCAGTAACGGTAAATTAAAATAAAGTATGTCCAAGTCCTAATATCTTCAAAATATTTTTAAAGTGAATACTATAGGGACAATAAATAAAATTGATTCAGGAAAATTCATGGGTTCGCGACACTGTGAGCCGGGGCTGCTGAGTGGCCCTATCACCGTAAGTTTATTATATTGGCCTTTCAACGAAAAGTGCTATTGTGCCGACGGGTTTTTGAACTTCTTTTGTCAACATGTTTTGAAATAGAATTGCAAATGCATTTATCATGAATTTATCTCGTTACCCACATTTTAGCTCGTTAGGTGTTGTTCCGTTATTATTGATACTGGCGTTGAAACTAAGGTAGGGCCACGCAACAGTGTTCGCTGTTGCACGAATGGGCACAGCCGTCCGGGGAAGTACCGCGACCTCGCAGAAGACCGGCGTAAAGTAGAACTTACACTTCTGCGTTTTGTCTAGTGAGTGGAATAGCCGGGGCCCACTTTATCTAAAGGTGGCAACGCTTCTGCTACCCTACGGGTGTTGCAAATGTCTGTGGGCGGCGGTTATCACTTAACATCAGGTGAACCGCCAGCTCGTTTGCCACGTTATCACATAAAAAAAGCCTATAATCATTTATTCATATCGCATTAGAGAAACTATTTAAAGTATTAAGTCTAAATAAATTGCATTATATCTAATTAACCTATTCCACGCGGAACGTGCCAAGAACGCTAACTGCCATTCCTCTCTGTTTATTATTCATTCATCTCATTCATAACAGATTTATGTTCTTTTCGCTCGCTGACCATTCAATATGTTATCTGTATAAAACTTTAAAATAAAAGTGGTTAAAAAGTAAAGTAAAGTAAAGTAACAGCCTATACATGTCCCACTGCTGGGCAAAGGCCTCCTCTATACAGAGGGTATCAGGGCATAGTCCACCACGCGGCCCCACTGCGGATTGGCGGACTTCACATATTTTCGAAATATTTTTTTTTTGTTATTATTTCGAAAATGTGCAGGTTTCCTCACGATGTTTTCCTTCACCGCGGAGCACGTGATAAGTCAGCACTTAAAGTTAAAAACTTCATTGGTGCCGGCACCGGGGATCGAACTCAGGTTGCTCGAGTATATTGAATTAAAGGCGAGCGCCCGGACACTGAGCTATCAGTGGTTAAAGTGCAATAAACGTGCTAAATTGTGAATCAGTGACTTTGAATAATCCATCCCGAACCCCTCATAAATCAATTATTTCAATCACTAACACCCTCTAAAAAATAGCCTTTGAGCTAGATAAGAACTAGCCTTGTAACCCACTCAATAATTTCTATTTGCAACACCACGGACGCTAATCCACCGTCCAGTACCGTTCAATTTCCTTGTCCATTCGCGGTATCAAGTGAAACGGTCGGTCCGAGAACTGTTATTCGGCTGTTATTGCGCCCGCGTCGTCTCACCGATCGACACCTTGATAGTGCTGGCCCGGTGGCGAGTGGTGAACGTCGAGTGAGGTCGCCAGTTGCCAGTGCCACTGCCAGTTGCGCCGCGGCTTGCCACAGTGTCGGACGCCAGTTGTGAGTAGTGCGCGCGCGACGGCGACCCTGTTACGGACTTTGCGGACTAGCGGACGCGGTAAGTAAACAACAACAGATCGGCCGCAAGATAACTCGTTACCGAACAATCGAGAAGGGGAAACGTTTAATGTCTTACAGGGCACGCGTAACGCCATAAACGATTTAAACTCACACACGAGCTGTCCGACATTGAGTTTGCCTTTTTTTAAAGTTCAAATACTTCTAATGAAGAGATACTTTTTTTAAGTCATTATATCGATGTCCGATATCACTCTCAGAAATGTCATAATCAAGTTCCTCGGCATCGTAGGAACTTTGTTGATACGCAGAGATTTTTACGAACACATAACCATGAAATAATGTTATCAAATATCCACAAAATATATGTTACATTGTATTGAAATTAAAATCTAGGTACAGAATTCGACGTAATAATCAATGAACCTCACCGAATCGTAAATAGAGACACGTGAACGGGTCACAAATTGGTAGCGGTCACTTTACTGCGGTGGGGCCACGCAACAGCTTTCGCGACAACAACGGGGTTATATTCCTAATTATATCTATTCCTTATTTATTATTCCTTAATAAGGCAGGCTGGTGCGGATATAGGTTGCTCCCTCACGACCCTGCGTGTGGGCGCCGGCCCCGTCCCCGCCACACCTGCGAAATAATCCCCTGTCTTCTCCAGTCGGCGGCAACGATCGGTTATTTTCTTTTATTTTATGTAAGAAGTATAAGAGCTGGCGTTTCACCTAATGTTAAGTGCTAACCGCCGCCCATGTTAAAGAGTTCTCTGAGTTTGAGCACCTCTATAGAATAGAACCGACTTCAAATAACGCGCTCTGTATTACTTTTATAATTGATTTTCCAGAGTTTCATATTCATTTCCTATCTCCGGAGCCCAAGATCCAATACCGATGAAATTAATATGGGATCGCATGGAAAGCACCAGCTTTCAAATAAAGAAAAGAATCATCAAAATCGGTTCATCCAATCGAAAGTTCTGCGACAGCAAATACAGTTAAGTTGAGAACTTCCTCCGTTTTTGAAGTCGGTTAATAAGAGAGAACTTGCAGGAATGTGTACAGGTTTTATTTATTTAATTGGGCACGCTTACATTTCTTATAACAAATAGGTACTTCGCATACACGTCAAGTTGGTACAAAAATGAACAGACAGACACGTTTCTGACTTGTGCTCTTAGAAAATGATTTGAGAACGCCAGCTTGCACTCCACAGCCATTGGAAAAGCGATTCGTAATTCGAAATTCGAATTTAGAATGGAGCTCCCGAACGTCCGAAATTCGAATTTAGAATGGAGTTCCCGAACGTTCGAAATTATATTCCCGCGCAATAATTAAAGGGCGCCCGCGTGGACGTCACGCTTTTGACATTCGATATGGTTGTCGCCGTTCGGTCGTATATAGAAGTGATAATGCCTTCGTCAGTTTGGAACAGTGTACGCAAACGACATGGAAGCAATAGGCCATGTTCACATTTGTCTGACAGACGTGATGCATCAAAAAGGTATCGGTTTCATACAATTAATAGCGTTGCGTTCAGATTTCTCTGATGTATTGTGTTTGTTTATTATTCATAGTTGTTTACTTTACTGTCGGTAAGTCATTGATTTCTAAGCACTTCATCCAAATTAATGACCGAGACAACATTATAAGGGTTAAGTTCCCCGACAATGAGGAAAATCTAATTCATAAACTCCTCCTTTTTGAATTCGGTTAAAAATCTATTGACAATTCTCGTTGATTTCAATATATTTGTTTTTATGCTTAACACACATTCGGGCATAAAGCAAACGATGATGTCATTATAATTTCTGTTAGCGAGATTTTAATGACTTCATTTTTCATTGATTTGCTTTTTCACCGCGGTTGCCATGCTAATCAACAAGGTGGGGGTTTGAACAAGACAGTTGTTGTGAGAACCACAGATAATAAATTGTTCCATTCATCTAGGTGTTTGACTGAATGAAATGTATTTACCCGACTGCGCCAGAAGGAGGGTTATGTTATCGAGAGAATGTATTTCAATCAATCAAAAATCTTTATTCAAATAGACGCTTGCGCGTTCTTATGAATCGTCAAATTTTACATAAAAAAATATACATAGAGGTTCGTAAGGTACCACCGGTTCGGAAAGCAGTTTCTGTTGAGAAGAGACCGGCAAGAAACTCAACAGTTGCTCTTTTTCAAAGATATCAGTTTACAATATAAAATACCGGTACAATAGTCTTATTCTACCCTACGTATCAACAGTATTAACCCCACACATTGGCGTCGTCGAGATATTCCGCAATAGTGTATTATGCTTTAACCATAAGTTGACTTTTGATTTTTCGTTTAAATTGATCAAGCGGCAGACTTAATATCGACTGTGGGATTTTATTATACATGCGCCCACCTTGCCCCATGAACGACCTATTTACTTTTTGTAGGCGAAACAATGGCGTAGTAAGTTTGTCCTTATTTCTAGTGTTTATTTTATATCTGTCACTATTCTTTAGGTAAAAATTAAGGTTATGACGAATATACAAAACATTACAATAAATGTATTGAAAAGCAACAAACTTTGCGTAAATTAATCTCTTTAAAAATATCTCTATTTATGTATGTACCTATGTATGATTACATGCCATTCTATTCCCTAAAAAACAGAACGTGTTGAAGAACAGAGCGTGTACAATGCAGTAGTCATTCATAAATACCTAAATTTTACTGTGCACATACTTGTGTGCGTATTAGTTATAAATGATAGCGCGTAAAATAAATGAGTTGCGTATAAATCACGCACTTTTTGAGATAAGTTGAAATTAATGTAATTACTTATAAGAGTGATTTTAAATATTTATCATTTTTAATATAACTTTATTTATGTGTAGAGTTTAATAAAAAAAATGGATACACTTAAAAAAGCCACCCTGTATATTTGTTTGCAGAACGTCCTCGCACAGTTTATAATAACAAGGTTTTCGTAACAAAAGGGATAAAGAACTATTGATAACTGACCACCACTCTTCATAAATATTTGCACTAATTAGAATACATTAGAAATAAAATAATTTCTTCTTCCTTGAGTCTTGAACGAATTCCGTACATAATCTACCATGAAGGTGCGATAGACCCGTATTATGTAAACATACTGTGGTCTGTGCCGCAATATAACATATTATTACTAAACAGTTGTTCAATAGCATTCATCGGGAAATTAACGGCTAGTGACATTAGATCTACGCCTGCAAGTTGAACCTAGCGTTTATATACTCAAATGCTTTGTTCAGTTCCATGCAGTGGACGTTGAAGGGATATACATTCACACTTGTATCTGTTTCTGCGTGACCTCGTGGCCCAAATTTCTAGAATGGGAAGATCTTTTGGTTGGTTTATTTTAAAAGAAGCTACTTTCGCGTTTCGTCTGGTGAGTGAGGTAGCCGGAGCCCAATTTTCAAAAGGTTGTCAACGCATCTGTAACGCTCGGGTGTAGCAGATGTCCATGGGCGGCGTTATTCTCTTACCATCAGGTGAACCACCTGCTCGCTTGGCAACTTTTCACATAAAAAAAATATCCATCAATCTATGTCTTTATGGTTAACATAACATCATGTAAACTTTAAAAAAAGTTTTTCTAGTTCGTTTGAAAACAGCACAAACAAGTAATGTAAGCAAACCATTCGCATATTCGCGTATGAACCATTTAAATATTTATATTTGACTAGCTGAAGCCGAACACGGTCGGCTGTGGCTTTTTTTTTAAATTGTGAATAAAAAAAACACTGATGTTCAACAGCTATGTCGTGAACAAATACCAAGTGTATATCGGCTAGTTTTTGATTTTTGTGGATACAAACATACGAAAGCTAAATCTGTATATCTTTACCCTCCTAAACGGCTGGACCGACATGGCATGAAATTTTTTATGTGTCTTCAGGTGAATTCGGGAATGGTTTATATTCACTATTCGGTCCAGTACAATTATTTTTTAATTTTTATTTATAAGTTGTTGTCTGATAGGCCTGAAAGTCAGAGTAAGTTATAAGGGTGGGCAACCCCACCTTATTACGTAGTGGTTAATTATAAAACTAAAACGAAGAGAAAAAAAGGGAGGTAAACTAAAAAATGTTTATTTCTGTAGAAAAATGTTTGCCGGGTGAGCTAGTTTTTTAATTATCACAGTATAGACTACGCCTCTTTCACGCTTAAAGCGATTATATCGAAACATCATAAGTTGAAATCTGTTATGCCGTCGGAGCAAACGAAGAAGTAGAAACAGATGCATACGAGTACTGACTACTCCTGTAGTTCAGCCTTTTGGAATAATTAAATATAAAATGCAATAAGTTTCTGCGACTCGATTTTTACTGAGTCCAGTCCATTTCAATTTTTATTTTTTCATTTATTTTAATTTCTGCACGATTATTTTATGTTCTGTGTAATTCCATTATTTTTTTAGGTTCGTCATGTATCTATTGTGATTATACCGTGAAATAAACCTGTTTCTTTCGCACTTAATGTAATGAGTATATAGGCGTAGGAGAAATGAAATCTTTGTTTTGATTATATTCTATATTATTATATAGTCTGTGTTTAAATTAATCAATTTTTACATACAGAAACACGTTATTCGTGCGTCGTTGCGTGAGAGCCCAATATTCATTACGTCGTTCATCCCTCTCACTCACACAATGCTTCGTTCAAAAATCATGTTTTACTCAACTATTAAATGATTGTTTTATTTTTTTCGCTTGTTAAAGTGCAAGTTTCCCTTACTTCAGGATAACATTATCCTGTGTTAGGACGTTTTAAAAACTCTCACCCGGATGCGAAGCATCTGTCTGTGGGTCACACAAATAGTTGCCGTGTGGGAATCGAACCCACGACCCCCGACGCCGAAGTAACTGCGCCACGGAGTCCTAAATCATATAGTAATCCTATTAATCCTACATGTATATTGTATTTATTTGAAATCAATGCGCTTCAAAGTTTCCTGATAACGAACCATATATATCAGTTTTCATTTTGTCCAAAGCACCCTTTCGAAGTATTAAAGTAATAAAAAAGAACAATAATAAGTTTTAAAATGTTTAAGTTTGTTTTCGGCTGCCTTCGGATGCACGAAGGGGATATGTTGGTTTCACGAAAGGAAACGAAAGGTCAAGGAAAACGTTCCGGTGAAAACACAATTTCTGTAAAAGTCCGCTCCTGATAAGAGCTGATTCGAATATCGTTCGACTGTTAAATACGACCATTGAGCAATGGAATGTAATTGAATTTATGTTTCTTTTGGAGCACTTGGGAAATTTATGAGAGTTTTACAATGCGCGCGCGCGCTAAAAAGAGACACGATGAACTTGGTTGCAAAGCCTTCGACCGTGTTCACTGTATTACCAATAACTTTTTAACATTTATCTGTATGCTATATATTCTTTTTTGTTATATAACATTCTATATTTTTATTACAATTCCGAGTGGTTCAAATAGACCGTTATCAATTGCCTTAAATGTATTTTTCACAAAAATGGACTACTATTCGCACTGGGGATGAAATTTTTAGTTATCTATCTTTTGTAACGCTAAAGAAGTCTAACTTCTTACGCGCGTGCATAACCACACGCCAATAATTTTTTTTCACCACCATGTACCACGGTGAAACAAGTCGCAAGTTAATTCTCTATAATAAACAAATAAATATTTAGGACACATTTTTACGTAACATCCTCTAGTCCCAAAGTAAGCAACGCTTCTACTATGGCTTCTAGATAACTGATAAGCCTGCTTAAACATACTTTTCCTTTGTAAATAAATAGATATTATAAATATATAATCACCCGGACACTGGAAAAACTCTATGTTCACAAAATATGGGGATCGAACCCTGCCTCTGGTGAAAGATGGTGCCCTACCCATTACCCCAATCAAGTCAGTTTATGCCTCTGCGCTCGTAAACTTTGACCTTTGCTATATTTAGACATTGCAGCATCCTTAACGCCAACGAAGTTATCTAAGGCCGCGTGCACGTGCCAGGCGCAGCTCTCCGTTGAAGCTAACGCAATTATCTTGTAATCTGTGATCAATCGCTTTCCACCGCGTCCATTAAAGCTGAATTATTTGGCCCAAGCGACGGACGCGCGTTATACGCGGGTAGCGACATCGTGTCGCGTGAAAGAACGAATGGATGAGTGACCATTCGTTCGTTCAAACAAGTAGTTCGAAAAATCTTTATTTAAACTCAGAGCACCCCAGTGATCTCATATACTTCTCCGAAGCAATATTAATGTTCGTAATCTGGTTATCGTAGGCCGACGTGTTAAAAAATTCTAAAAATAAATAAACATTTTAGCATAAGAGATAACAAAATTAATATAATCCTTTTTTCGTTTGATTTCACCATTGAACGGTCATGTATGATACAAATTATTTTTGTATGTTGCCCGAAAACAAAAACATTAGAGTCATGAGTCTAGTGTAACAATCACTTATTTTGTTCTATGCATGTTTATAGAACAAAATATAAAAAATTTACTCAAATTTACTGCTTTTCACTACAACTATACGTTATTATTTACAGAATTACTTACAATGTACTATCTTCATATTTAAGTATTAATATAATTAGCCATATATATTTGTACATATCAGATATAGATTACTGTAAATGCCGATACTAAACGTCCAGCTCTAAAAGCCTCACCATATCCTTTTTGGAGACGCTTTTACAGCTAGTGCTGAAAAAGTCAATATGTGGTTTATGTGAATTCATTAGCATAACATCGGATCTAGATGACAATCACGATTACAGCTTCAGTTTATGGCTTGGGTTCAATTATTGGGGATCAACTCAATTTCCCGCTTAAATTTAACCTATATCCTGCATTTTAAACAAAAGCGTTATACTAATGACATCCGTTTTACTAAACGATGAATTATTGTTTTAGTTATTATTGTATATTAAACACATCTAATCTTGTAAAAATATTTATATAGTAACTTTTACACAAACGTCGTGTACCGACAACAACTACATAATTATGACGGGCCGTGGCGTTATTTTCGTTCTGCTACATTTTTTGTGGTTTACTACTTGAAATGTTATTTTGCAGACTCTGTTGGCCCAATATAGATAGCAACGCGGGTACTCGAATTCAATCCCGCTTAGGATAAGTAAATTTATGACGTACAGACTATTGGATTTGGTGCTTGCAAAATTTATGTTTACGGTTTATCAGAGTCCGGACACACTTTTGTGCGTGTCTATTACACAATTTTATGGATTAACTATTTGTCTTCTTCGCGGTACAAGTAATTTGTACAATCTGCGGAGAAATGTATTCGTATCTGTGTACTTCTTTTTAGTCCCGTCAAAGAACAAGACGCATTGTTACACGTTGTACGGTTTGGTTATTAGTTTCTCATATATTCTACGACGTAAAATGGATTTAAATGTAGCTTTCCCTTCGGTGATCTCTCAACGCCGCGCCGCACCGGACCGGTTGGGGCTAAAACGAGAGACTGCGCCTAGAATCGATTACATTAAACTGGTTTTAAATGCTAAATTATAGGATAGGTTAGTTGAGAAAACGTCTAAAACCAAACTCCATTACGATGAAACGGTGACATACTCGTGTTTACGGTTTTTATGTTATATTTTCAACCGTAGTTGCATTAAATGCCTTACCAGTTAAAACTTAAAGTACGAAACTGTTTTTTTATTTGATTCACCGACTGTATGATACATTTAATAAAAACTTAATTACTAAAACTAATATAGGAATACAAATATATGCACATTCTAAAAACGTGTTCTACACTAAAAACTACAAATATGACACCAAAAAAAAATTACAAAAATTAAAAGAGAAAAAAGATGTTATAAGAAAGGATGTAAATTAAAATTAAGATATCTAACTTATTTAACTTTAGAAACTGCTCTAAATTGGCTTGAAAACTATTTTAATTTTCCAATGAACACGTCAATTGCATTGGTAATTTTCTGACGTAACTTGGGTAAATTGCCCGAAAATTGTTTTGGCGAGGAGAATATTTCCTTTGCTTTGTGACGAACCTATCGGATAGTGAATCTGCCCCATGCATGGGTGTGGGTTCAATCCCCACTCTTGGAAAAGTATTTTGTGATACATAGTGTGTTCCAATTTCGTTAGTTTTGATATATCTACAATTTAATTAAGAAAAGTAGGTTAAAGTATGTTTATCATTATCACTTACCCAGTACCCTCAGTTTGGGAGTAGATAACGTTGTGTAAAAATATATTTAAATTTTCTGCGCATTTTAATGGTAGTACAGAAAAAATATATATTGTTCCAACTTATTTAACAGTGTAACGAAATCAGATTGTTACTTCATTTAATATTTTTTTTAATGTAAGAAGATGTCAGGCTAGCTTGCGCTCGTGATACTTCCGGACGGATTTTACAATTAGGATATTGATAAGCAGACTGTAATTGACGAGTACTAACCCGTTACAGAAACCACTATAATAAGTACTTGTATATTTATGTAGTAAAAAAAAATTATTATAATACTCAATCCTTTATTATACTTTTTTTAATGAAAAAGTTCGAATTCTACCCGACGCTGTAGCAAAAGTCCACACGATTATTTACCGCAAAAATCGAGATGGAACAACAAGAGAAATAAATAACAAAAAAAAAAGAGAAACAAGAGAAAACAGTCCTAGCCAGTTTTTGAATTGAAAAAAAAAAGAAAAAAAAAGAAATAATGGTCATGAGAAAGAAGCTTTTACGTTGGTAAAAAAAAGTTTTGTTGTTACGAGTCGTTGGTGTTACAAACGCTTTTAGAGTGACGCAGACGCGATAGAGTGTCGCAATAAAAATCTCCGTATAAACAGCCAGTGAATGTGAGATTCTTCAAGGCAAGAGGATTAATCTTTACCGGGACTTCGACTACCATACGTAATCTTGCTGTAATAAAAAAAGGTTGCTGTTTTAAATGAAGGTTGTAAACTGCCTCATCGCAGGATTAAGGCCCATTTACACGATGCCATTTTCTTGAACATACAAGATCAATAATTGAATGCAATAAATTGCGCGCAATAATTTTTTAGACCATTTGTTGTTTACACCATGCAACTCATTTATTGCTGCAATTTAATTGTATACAACACTCAAGAAACTGGCACCGTGTAAATGGGCCTTAAGTCTAATCACACTTAGACCTCATTAATGGCAAAATCAGAATCGGAGATAATAAGATTATCGCAAGATCAAAGCCATCAAAACAGTCGGTTCTCGCCTGTTACATGGAATCTATTTGATTGCTATGTGATTTGTTTTTCTGGATTTTGTTGTTTGCATTTGTAACTTGAACATACACTCGCGGTTCCTCAGCCGTTTCCACGCTGTAATATTTCTTTATTTGTTCCGATTATTATAATCTGAGCTCCGAGTTAAGTGTAGTCATGTTCGATAATTTATTATTGCTGTACAGCCACATATTCTGGCACTCGCTAAGTTATGTTAGCAGAGATCTGATGATAGAGATGTGGCAACGTTCCCCCGGTGTACCGTTTCGTGCATCACACTGGAATACGTGAGAGTTTCGGTTTCGCAAAGCCGAGAAATTCTAGGTCACGCGGATCAAACATGTCACGCGTAGGCTCGAATACAAAAATTGTTTACTTTTTGGAGTTTATACTTCTTAAAAGGAGCGATTGAAACGATTTGTTTCTGTGATTAGTTACGATGCACGGGCACACAACGGTATTACATAATGACAGCCAAACGGTAGGGGTATTGAGGTACCATGGCAACTTTTAAACTTAACTTTTGACCTTTTAACATAGTACAAAACAAAGTCGCTTCCGATGTTTGTAGGCTTAGATCTTTTAAACTATGCATCGGATAGAGTGGTTCAGGCGGATTTATATGTAAATGCATATGGTAGAGAAAAGCCGAGAAATTTGATATGCAATTTGCACCCGTGCGAAGCTGGCTAGTGTACCTATATTTCTAAGTTATTTAACTAAACCGTTATCAATTGATTTTTTCTGTACTACTTGTCCTTTTTTCCCTGCTACCGACAGTCCCATGGACCTATCGCGTTGCCGATGACTTTGCCGTTTGACCCAACGTCAAACGCAGGCGCGAGCCTTTGACGCGAACGTCATCGCGGCAAAAGCTTTGACTCACTGATTGTCACTTGTTCGCAAATTGTTTACCGGAAAAACTCCGAACACGGAGGCAGTACCACGCGTACCACGCGTAGGTATACAGCATATCCGAAACGAAATGAACAAACGCGACGTACCACCAAATAGTGTCGACTTCATCTTTACCACCATGCATTATTCTAGGAAGTTTGTGCTCCGAGACGTCTTAACCTGTATCTCTGGACAGATACGACTCAATAAGAGAGTAAACATTTCCTGTGGTGTAGTCTTTTACTACGGGCAAGGCGGGCCTATCCATCAGATGAGCCTTCTGCCAGTTTACCCCTTTTTTCCTTAAAAAAAAACATTCAACACAAACACAATTCTTCCAGAAGAGCACCTCATTTCAAATGACCCGATTTTACTGTCTTCCGATTATGCCTACTTTCCACTCTTCTTTCAATTCGTAGAATTGAAAAAATAAATTACTAATGTAGTGTAAATAGCTTTATTACACTGGCCAGTTTGTTCCCCTCGTTGAATTAAAATAACATTTCATACCGGAGCCTTCACAGGAAGTAATTTATTCTCGTTACGCATACTTCCGGCTCTTGAGAAGGTTCCCGTTCAATACGGCCTTTCGAATCTGCCTTTTGAGGCCACGGGGCGTGAGAGTGATCAGTCGCTAATATGACTGTCACTGTGTGTGTGTGTGTGTTTATGTATTGTTTTGTTCGTTTCGTTTTCACACTGGAAAAACACTGTTTTTGATAAATATGATGAACATTTAACGGTGGTAGGGCCACGCAGCAGCCTCGGCTGTCGTACGAATGGGCAGGCTCGTCCGGGTAAGTACCACGACCTCATATAAGACTGGCGTAAAGTGGAAGTATACTACTTTCGCGTTTCGTCTGGTGAGTGAGGTGGCCGGAGCCCAATTTCCATAAAGGTAGTCAACGCCTCTGCAAACCCTCGGATGTAGCAAATATCCATGGGCGGCGGTATTCACTTAACATCAGGTGAACCGTCTGCTCGTTTGGCAAAAAAAAAAAAAAAAAAACATAGATTCATCATACGATATTTTTCCAGTAGTGGGGATGGAAACCAAACCCCCTGGCTCAAGAGGCAAGGTCAATCTCCTCTAGCGCCTACTACGCCAATCGGGTCGTCTAAAGCTGTAAAGTATGTATTCAGTTTTACTTGGAAGCGAAGCCGTAACAAAGAATATTGCATAATTTAAAGATTATAATAGCATATATATATAATGCAGAACACTATTATCAAGAAAGCTTAGTGGTAATATTTTGCACAGGTAACGGTTGTTTCAATACAAAAACCAAATATATTCATTATTTTTACAACAACTTAAATAATGATATATATAATGATATGTGTATATATTACATTACAGACCGCTATTAATGTTAAAAGTTAAAAGAATTTACTAAGACTAGATGACTTTTTCACCTAACAAAATAAGGATGCCATTGCAGCTTTTTTACTCTAGCTTCGAAAGTATGGTATATATTATTTAATCTATAAATATATAATATGTATCTATACAATTAATTAACAGACACACGTAGAAGAAATGCGTAACAATAAAATGCGTACATGAGAATATCAAAACACCGAAATTGAAAGCTCATATATATAGTTCATATGACGCCGTGACGCAGTTGCAAATGTGTTGACTTTGACGCCGGTGGTCGAAGTTTTGATTTCCACACGGGGCATCACGGTGTGCGTCCGTGCGAAGCTGATTTTTGTAAAGTGTCCTAACAACACACGATAACGTGAAGGCCTAAACACTACACTAAAGGCAATGTTTTTAAATAAGAAAAAAGTCCGAAACGAGTCTAATTTTACTAAAATATTATGACATTGACTTTGAGCACAGGTTCAACTGCGATAGAGCCACGTGTTTGCTGTTGCACGAATGGGCAGGTTCATGCGGGTAAGTACCACGACCTCATATAAGACCGGCGTAAAGTGAAAGTATAATACTTTCGCGTTTCGTCTAGTGAGTGAGGTGGCCGGAGCACAATTTTCAATAGGTTGTCAACGCAACTGCAACCCTTGGGTAGTAGATTTCCATGGGCAGCGGTGTTCACTTAACATCAGGTGAACCGTCTGCTCGTTTGGCAACTTTTCACATAAAAAAAAATAGACTACGTTCAGCAGCGGACTCAAACAGGCTCAAATGACGATGATAAATAAGCGAGTTTTGTACGCTCTGAAAATATTTCTCATAAAAAGATTTTTGGAAAAGGCTACAAAAAATTCCGAACACGATGATTTGTAGCCAGGCACGGAAAGTACGAACTTTATTCAAATTTCACCATTAACTTTCGTAGCATGATGATTTTTTACGCGATAACAATTAACAGAACCGATTATGGCAAGTAATCGCTAAGTATTGAAGTAATCGCGCAGTTTACGGGTCCAGCAGATATAAATAATACGTCAACTATGATCGTTAAAAGTTATATTTTAGCGAACCACAAGTAACACGATCTCCCTGAAGTCCGATACGAACTAGAGAAAAAAATCTTATTCTGTTGTTGTTGTCGTCTGTACAGCATTTTTTATTTGCAGCATTTGAATTTGTGGGTACGTAATCGGGCCCACAAATTCAAATACGTTTATTTTATATAGGAGCGTTACACTCACTTATATTGATTGTCAAAATACTACTTCCGGTTGAGAAAGGCACCACCGACCTGAGAAGAACGAGCGAAAGAAACGCAAGAATGTTTTCTTTTTTTGACACAATCTATACAGTTCTGCTACACACCTGCAATCGACCATACGCGGCATTCACTTAACCTCCTCCCGTATACCAAAAGTCACGTGAAAAAAGTAATTCCGTTACACCGTAATACCAGTTTGCAAAAGCAGTTTGTTCGTCCCGCCATTTGCCAAATCCCACCAAACTAGTGTTACGGCGACCCCACCTACTAGCACGGGGAAACGCGACTCGACTTTTTTTTTGTGTGAATGTGGCCAACGAGCTGACGATTCACATGATGTTAAGTGATAAGCGCCCATGGACATTTGCAACAACCGTATTTCATTCACCCGTATTTCGTATATTTCGCCACCTTTAAATAAAGTGGGCCCCGTCTACCCCACTCACCAGACGAAACGCAGAAGTGTAACACCTCCACTTTACGCCGATCTTCTGTGTGGTCGTGGTACCCAAACGGTGGTAGGGCCACGCAGCAGCCTCGGCTGTTGCACGAATGGGCAGGCTCGTCCGGGTAAGTACCACGACCTCACAGAAGACCGGCGTAAAGTGGAAGTATAATACTTTCGCGTTTCGTCTGGCGTGTGAGGTAGCCGGAGCCCAATTTTCAAAAGGTTGTCAACGCATCTGCAACCCTCGGGTGTAGCGGAAGTCCATGGGCGGCGGTATTCACTTAATATCAGGTGAACCGTCTGCTCGCTTGGCAACTTTTCACATAAAAAAAAACTTACCCGGACGGACCTGCCCATCCGCGCAACAGTGAACACTGTTGCGTGGCCCTACCACATTTCACTAACGACCGCCTTTCCGTTCCGAAAAACGAAAACGAGAAATCTCCCATAGTTCCGGCCAAACTATGAAACGTCCCTAATCCGATTAACGTTTGCATTGAAATGATGAAAGCTTTCATTTCGCAACGGCGTCCGAGAAAAAGTTGAAAGCTTTGACGTTTTTTTGCAGTTATACTCCTTTAATATTATTAAAAAAAAATTACGGTGCGCGCGAACACCGAGTGCCGAAAAGAGACATGGAGTAGTTGGTTGCAAAGTGTGGCATGGCAACCAATGAAAGCTTTAAGACATATAATTCCAAGTTATTTAATTAAGCCGTCATCAATTGCATTCGATGTCTTTTTCGCAAACACGGACTGCCACGAAGCACGATCCTCAGCAAGTTATAAAAAAAAAATCTTTTAAATACTTTATTACTTTTTTCATATTTATATTTATACGTGTCAAAGCATTAAAGTTTTTGAAATACTGCCTAAAAACTCAAAAATAATGTTTACAAGTTTACTCACGTAGGCCAAAGTAAGATTTATATCTATCCTATTATATTGTAAACTAATCGTTTTAAAAAAAGAGCAACTGTTGAGTTTCTTGCCGGTTTCTTCTCAACAGAAACTGCTTTCCGAACCAGTGGTAGCTTACTTACGAACGTATTAATTTTTATGTAAAATGTTGACGTTTCATAAGAACGCGCAAGCGTTTATGTGATTGAATATATTTTTGATTTTTGATTTTGACAACCCAAAAAATTTTCACTTGCTTCGTGCAGTCCTACGACTGATGGTACGGAGCAGATGAACAGTGCTCTCCCTGACGGGGAAAATACACACCTCAACAATGATATAATATACAAATATGAGGTGGATATGAAACTATCTCACCGAAACTGAGACACTCAAATTACGTCAGTTGGTTTAATTAAGGTTGCAATTCTATAGGCTGTCACTTTCACTTATATAATATTATCATGTTACATAATGTAAAGCGGAAATTTTTGAACGCCGCGCAGTATGGACATGCGTCTTCTTTATTAAAACATCATTGCCCCTGAATCCCCCAATGTGGTCATATAACACGAACAACATACAGACGGGTGCTAGTCAAACAAATGTACGTTTTTGCAATTGATTAAACATTAAACACAAAGTTTTAAATATACTAATGAACATAATCTAACGCCCAGTATAGTAGAAATTAAATAATCAGCTGTGAAATGGTTTCTCAAATGTCATTTGAATTGCCAAAAGTATGAAACAGATAAGAAGACAAGATATATGGATCTGGCTCACGAGGTGACCAACATGTGGGGTGGTGTGTCGACCTAAATTATCCCGATAGATGTTTCTGCGAATGGGTTAATCCCAGTCAGCCTCTGCGAAGATCTGAGGCGACTGGGACTCCGGGACGGACCGTTCCAAGTTCAAATGCAGAAGGCGGTACTCCTCGATACCGCCCGTATCGACCACTTTTTTCCGTCACAACGGTTTCTTCCTTTCGCCCTAACTCTCGGCCGTTTCCCCTTCCGAGGGCTTGTTCCTGGTTAGGGCCCTTATTTTTATTTATAGTATTTATTCAATATATACAACATAAATATATTTTGTAATTTTATTAATAATGTTTTGACACTTAAATTAATCTTATTTTTGTGTGTGTGTCCGATGATACGTTTACGAAATTAAAACGATGTCTGTAAATAAAATTGACAATAAACTGGCAATACTTCTTTTTGATATAATTATATATTATATCGCCTGGTGACAGACGGACATACAGACAGACTGAAAGTGGAGTCGTAGTAATGAGTGCAATTTTTCCTTTGGGTACGGAACCCTAAAAAAAGGAAATTGTTCAATGAACCGAAAAGTGTGGTTTACAGAAGGCGAATGATGAATTTAAACGCTTTGGAAATTGAATTAAAGCAGGCAAACAAACGATTTTATCACGCAAAAGAATTTTATTATCAGCAATAGCCAATACCAGGGATGTATGCACGGACGGTAGTTGTCTTAGACGAAACAATCGGTTCATCGGACCACGAAGAGATTGCATCCTTCCGTGCAAACCACATTTCTGCGGCGTCCGCGGTTCCGCGCTCTAAGCTTATTGCGGCCATCTTGGATGCGTAGTTTCGTGGCCGTGTTATTCTAGATGCATCGATCGCTTCCGAGTTGAGGGGCTCGACCCTAACAAATGCGTGAATAGGCAGTTATCGTTTTAAAAATATCAAAGAAGTTACTTGATTAAATTACTCTAAAAAAAACCTCTTTGGCTTAACAGATTAGTCTACAATTTCACCGCGTCATATTTCTAAAACAATTCTAAATTTCCGAGAAAAAAAATCATCAACATTGGTATAAAACCTAGATATCGCTCTTTTCTATTTTAAGTATTTACGCTATTGTTAATATATTTGAAAATATTTTTGCTTAAATCGTGACACGAATGTATGGGTAATACTTTCACCGTGAAGTTTTTTTACAATTTTTTTTAATAAGTCACGTGTATAAGTTGCCGCGACTTCGGAAATTGGTGACGTGCATCGGTCTTTCACGAATTTGTACCCAGTGGCACGGATGCCGACTTAGGAATTTTCTTCCTGAATTTAGGAAGAAAAAACTTACAATTAAAGTTTTTCAGGCGGTAAATACAAACCGATGTTTCTCATTTTGGAAGTTTTGATTTGAATTTCGTGAACTTTAGTGCGTGTTTGTATTGCTTTAGGAGTTTTTTTTAACAGTTGGTAACACTGCCCAGTATTGTCTTTTAAGAAGAACTTTAACCTTGCTCTTTTCCCTTAACTCTATATCATTATTTCCAATATTTATTATGCCGTTATTTATTGATGACCCGAATGGCATAGTGGGTAGTCTACCTGTCTCCTGCGCCAGGGGATGTGAGTTTGATGGTCACTGGAAAAATATTGTGCGATGTGCTTCTCCAGTGTCTATATACACCTAGACATTAGAAATACTAGCAGACCCGACAGACGTTGTCCTGATATTACGCGCCTTAAATTTTATTAATAAAAAAAATTTGAGCCTAATTGTGAATCTAAATTATTTTCGAATCCACCTGAAGACACACAAATAAATTTGGTCCAGCTGCTTAGGAAGAGTTCAGTACACGTAAAGAAGATATATATATATATATATATATATATATATATATATTTACACAAGAAAAGTATGTTTATCAGTTATCTTGTACCCATAGTACAACCGTTGCTTAGTTTGGGACTAGAGAACGTTGTGTATAAATGTGTCAAACAAAGAACATTTTCCTCTTTGTGGACAACTACTGTCAGTGTTCTATTTCCATTACGGTTTTCTTACATGCTAAAATACCCCTCTGCAAAATCCTACTCGGCGTATGATGTCAGACATATGGAGCCCATTAATCGCAGCGATCAAGTTCGTAATTCCACTGGAAACTTGAATAATTCTAGCGATCGTTGTCTCTGCCTACAGAGTTGAAACACAGAAGATGCTATTTTTATTTTTATTTGATTTATTTGGTTTACCAGCAATTGTTAGATTTATAAATTCATTAGAATTAGTTTCTATAGCTAAATGCACAATTAATTAAGGGAAAACACCACATGCGAAGTATATTAAGTAACATCAATAAACTTAACAACGTGTACAGAATGCAATATAAAAAAGGTAGTAATTTTTTACTACCTTTAAAAAGGTAGTAAAAAAATATTTAAAAATTTTTGCGACTTAATTAAAAACATATATACGACTAATCTACTCATCGACAATTGTTTCTTGCAAGTGCTTACGAAAGGTATTGAGACTAACAGCATGCATATCAGTGATTTTCCATAATTATTCAGAAGTCGGCTCGCTCTGGGGACAAACGAGTTTGAGCCCAATACCGTTGTGCGTAAAGGTGTGCCTAATAGTTGTATTTGGGTTCTAAGTAGCCTATTCGGTACATTAAATCTAAATTTACTTAACAGATTAGGACAATCTATTTTACTGTTAAATAATTTGTTTAAAAAGATAAGATCAAGTTCTGTTCGGCGATTTTCTAGAGAAGTATATTTAAAATGTTTCAGTCTATCTTTGTACGAAAACCCTTTCCTACATTGTTTAGAAGAATGGGCTAGATGCCAGAGATATCTTTTCTGTATTCGTTCTAACCTCAAAGAGTGACATGCATAGTGCGGTCTCCACACAATACTACAGTATTCCAGAATGCTCAGGACAAAAGAGTTGTACAGTAGTCTTTTTTTTGAAACTTCCGGAATCCCCTTCCAATTCTAATAAGAATATTAGATATTCTTTTTATAATGCTTTCTAAATGGGCTCCAAAGGTTAACTTTTTATCAAGTATCACACCTAGATCTTTAATGTATTCAGCTTCTTGTATCCTTACTCCATTAATATAGTAACTAGAGTTAATATGAACAGAATATGTGATATAATCAACAATGTCATTGATGAAAGATTAAATAAAATAGGACCCAAGTTAGAACCTTGGGGTACTCCCGACTCTATGTTATACTCCCTTGATTTAAAACCGTTAACTACTACAAAAAATTTACGATTTTTAAGGTATGAGTCAAACCAATTCAGAAAAGTTCCAATAAAACCAAAATTTGACAACTTCTTAATTAGTATTTTACGAGGCGCCCTAAAGGCTTTACTAAAATCTGTATAAATAACATCTACTTCTTGGCGAGCATCAATTGCCTCCGTAAGATTTTCAACAAAAGAAACCAAGTTTGTAGCCGTTGACATTTCATTAAACCATGTTGATGATTTGTTATAAGCGGCTTGACATGCTCCGAAATGTACGGGCAAATTAGCTTTTATCTCAATTCAAATTACAGATATACTTTTAAACGACAATGTTCGGCCAGGGACCGCCGGTAATATCGGAGCGAGGTCACGTGAATCGTCATATTATAATAATTGGGATTCCGTTTGGATTCAAATTTGTATGTTACTTTTTTGTAGTAAAACTTCTTTAGGAGCGGGAACGACAATGCAACAGAATAACGTTACGGCTATGACGCATTCATATAGTATTCGATTTTTGAGTATTTACGCTGTTTATGTATGAATTTTCATAAGGTTGTCAACGCATCTGGAACCCTCGGGTATAGCAGATGTCCATGGGCGGCGCCATTCACTTACCATCAGGTGAAACGTCTGCTCGCTTGCCAACCTTTCGCATAAAAAATAATGTATGTGAACTATACATGTTAAATAAAAAACATTAAAAATTTATTATCAATAATACAGTAATTAAAAAAAAATAAAATTAAAATTAACATTATAATTGAATTTAAAATGAATTAAATTAAATAATTATTAATAATTTTAAAGATTTTTTTTAAGTATTACTTCAACTTAATTTTTTGAATGCCATGCCGCCTGATCTAAAGTAGCGATCCATAGGTAGATGTTAAACACAGTAACTTATAAAAGCCTATTTACTCTCGCCTTGATGACACCCACGCTATATTCGGATAAAAAGACAGACATCGACAAATTGGCGCTTTCCTTTGCCGAACGCCTTATGAATGAGACAGCAGAACGCATTCCATAAACAACTTTGATAAAACGGTGTATCAAATATGGGCATATTTTAGTTATGTCATACTGAATACAAACACACGAGACATAGATTGAAGAAAAAAGTAAATTTGTAAGAACGTTGAACTTATTGAATGTATCAATCAAATTAATTAATTTTCGCTAATTAATTAATATTAAAGGCTGAATCATTTTCGAAACCAATTAGTCAATTAACGAATTCATTATATTGAATTTAACGAATTAATAAATTTATAATTGTTAGCTGATAAGGATTACAATATTTCGATATTAGTAAATTTCTCAGACGATAAAAAAATGTGTGAATGTTCATACGTAAAATTAAACACTTACAACGATGTTCGATAAATAAAATTGCCTGTTCTTTGTATTTATTTCTATTTATATTTCAATGGGTTATACAGTTTATTGATATAATATTGTTGGAAGATAGGAGGGTAGAAGCACACTGCAACGGTCTGTATATATAAAAGTGCTCGCCTTGTTCGGGGGACTTTCTCGTCAGCCGTTGTGGAGTGAGGAAGCTGTACCCGAATTGATAACGATCGTGTCGGTTACTTAGAACTGTAATTAAACTCTACGCGGTTTGGCTTGCTGGCCACTAAGTTCTTTTTAAAAATCAATTATCGTTTCTATTTCTAAGAATATTTACAAGATTACAATCTAACTAAAATTACATATCTTCTAATAAACCTAATCCGAGCGGCATGGTGCCAAGAACGCTAGCTGCATTTCCTCGCTGAATAGTTATGCTTAACCTTTGAGCGAGAAAAGAAGCAGCTCTCTTGTCACCAGCCGCGGCGTTAAGTCTAGGACATGTAAATTGCACAAATACATAATCAAAACCTAAAGACTCGTATTTGCGCCATTTCGTTTTCTCCTGTATTCCTTGTCACGTCTTCTTTGACCGATCGAGGTCGTAATCAAACAGTGTATAAGGGAGAAGCATTTCTTCACGTTCTTAGTCTGGTTCTGCCTACTGCAAAACTTTAACTGCGTGGTTACCGCAACGCGATGCTACAGGCTCCGAAATGGCAAGATGAACTTGATGCTTGAACCATATTTTCGTTGGAGCTGCCAAATACCATCTAGCTGCTCTAGACTGAGTCTCAAGAAGGCTTATTTATCCTGAATTATTTAGTATTAATCGTAATCTTTCCAGTCTCGAGTATAGGCGTAGTGTAGTCCGGTTAGTGTAAGTCAGTTTTCTGTAAATTACATTCTGGAGATCTTGCAGAGGAATTGCATAGTTAAATTCCTCTCTCCCCATTCAATCAGAGTTCAAACGAAGACTCCCGTAATGCTTACATCAAAGGACCGGAACAATTTGCCACCGTCGTTTTTCCCGTCCGATTATAACACGAGTGCAACGCATGAATAGGCTGTTACTGAGCTAGTTCTCTACTTACTGAGTTAGTTCTCTACTTACTGAGCTAGTTCTCTACTTACTGAGTTAGTTCTCTACTTACCGGCTCTCTACTGCGATAATTAGGTGGGTGATGCACTAGCTAGATTTTGCGTATTTTTTAATTCGCAGTAGGGCCCTACTTTACTAAAAGGCGACAACGCGTCTTCAACTCTACGAGTGTTGCGGTGTCTATGGGCGGCGGTGACATAACATCAGGTGAACCACCAGCTCGCTTGTCATCTTCTCTACATAGTATAAAACAAAGTCGTCCCGCTGTCTGTCTGTCCCTATATGCTTAAATCTTTAAAACTACACAACTGATCTTATGCGGCTTTTTAACTAGATAGAGTGATTCAAGAAGAAGGTTTACATGTATAATACATTGCACCCGTGCAGGGCCGGAGCGGGTCGCTACTCACATAAAAAGAAGAATCGAACCGCGATCCACCGTACAGTTTTGCTCTACTGTGGCCAAATCGATTCGTCCCGAAGCTTCCACGCGATTGAATAACGACCTGCGGCCTACATATCGTAGTACGTGCTCCGTTTATGGAGACCTTGTACTAGTGACGTGACGCCAGCGGTGACACAAGCATTCGGACCTCAACTGAGCCGAGAACACTTTGTATTCGCAATTTCATGTATGTCTGCTGTTAACTTTTCATCGCTAGAGAATTTTTTTTAAGTTCAATCGAATCTTCTTTATTTACAGAATAGGGTAACTGAGTTTATTAATTCAATATAATATGTAAAGTAATAATATATATCGCTCCATGAGAATGTAAATATTTCACAAGAAGTTTTAACCGACTACAAGGAACAAAAGAAGGTGGTTGACAAATCTGATGTTTGTATGATTTTTAACAATCAGCAGTCGAGAACTACAGTTCTTGATTAAGGAAAATTCTAAAAAGGTTTAAAATTAATCAGAGGAATTCATATGTCAGACTTATTAGAAATGACTTTAGGCGCATTTACCGTCTTTTTTAAAGTCGTCTAGAAACACTTTCGCTTGTAATTCTATTAAACTTGACTCACGGTACGCGCGATTACCACTAACCTAAAATGCATTCTACTTACGATCAATTGCGACGGTAATAATATGAAGCCGATTTTATTGTAAATGTAATATTAATATAATTTTTTTTTTTAAAAACATTGCCCTCACTTTAGGATAACATTATCCTGTGTTGTAAGGACGTTTTTACAAACATAAATTCCACGTGAACAAACACCCAGATACGAAACAACTACAACAAATAGTTGTCCCGTGTGGGAATCGAACCCACGACCCCCGAAGCCGAAGCCAATACCTTGGCGACTGCGCCACGGACTCATCAGATATATATTATTATATATCAGATTAGATATTCTACGCATTTATCTAATTCTTATATGGGTCAACGTCTTAAATTAAAAAAAAAAACGTTTTTGTGTGTTAAAGGTAATATTAATGATTATTTAAACGATAGCACACTCTGGAAATGAATTGATCGGTCACTCAAGTGGAATTTAATATATTGTAAAAATGATTTTTTTTTGGTCAAATATTTTATTGGTAAACAAAAAAATGTCCCGCTGAGTTTCTTTCGCTGGTTCTTCTCCGGTCAGTGTATTTAACAAAAAATAGAATCAGATTTTATTTGTTTTCGATCTAAGATTAATTCGATGAATTCTATGATTAACGATGAAAAACTAAATGATCCTTACTTAATATTATAAAGGCGAAAGTTTGTATGTATGGATCGATGTTTGCTACTCTTTCACACAAATACTACTGAATGGATTTTAATGAAACTACAATAATATAGCTTATACATCAGAATAAGACATAGGCTATAATTTATATACATATTTTTATGGATATCTGTCTTTCTGTCTAAATGTTACGCCTTCAGCCTATTCTAAGCAGACATAGTCGCGGGCGGCAGCTAGTAGTTTTATGTGTTATCAATGCACAATCTAGGTGCAATATCGGCAAACAGTGGCTGCGGTCAAACTATTTGGAAGCCACATATAAGGAATAGTAATATACGCTTTGAATATACTCGAGCAACCTGAGTTCGATATCCGGTGGCGGCACCAATGAAATTGTTAATTTTGAGTGCTGACTTATCACATCCTCAAGGTGAAGGAAAACATAGTGAGGTAACCTGCACATTTGCGAAATAATAACAAAAATTGAATATATGTGAAGTCCACCAATCCCCTTTGGGGCCGCGTGGTCGACTATACCCTGATACCCTCGTACACAGGTGGCGTTTGCCCAGCATTGGGAAATGTATAGGCTGTTATTTTTAATGCTTTAGTAAATATATCACGTCGTCACATAAAAAATAGGCTTTACTAGCAATTCAAACCAAAAAATATTAGAATGGCATGTTATGTTATAAAGATTCCACTAGTTGATGCTAGGGGAGGAATTGTGATGACTATAAAGTAAGAATTAAGTTTGTTAAAAAAAATTCTATTGTAAAAAAAACCGGTCAAGTGAGAGTCGAACTCGCACGCCGAGGGTTCCGTACCTACCCATTATACCGCCATCATAAAAATGGTAAATAATCACCACCGATTTTCTTAGTAACGGGTGCATCAAGCAAGTTGAAATTATTACCAAATACTGAGATATAGGATATCCGTATTAGGTGTATAATGAATCAAAGTCCTGAGTCGACACGATAAGTGTTCAACTTAACTAAAATTGACAATTCTAGGCCGAATGGAGGTGCCCTATAGGTTTTGGGTCGAAAACCGAAATTTTACTCAAAGTAAATCTTACAGTACGTAAACACAAGTAAAGTGAAAATTCCGAAAAATACAAAAATTAAGGTAAATTTTGGTAGCTACTTACAAGTTTTCGCGAAAACCTAAATTTGCCCACATCTTTTTATCGTGTTGACTCAGGATTTTTATACACCTAAAAGGGACTATAAACCCGTTCCAGAGAAAATCGGTGGTGACACACGGACAGGCACACATGATTAGGGTTCCTTTTTTATACCTTTTGGTACGGAACACAACAAATCGATTGACATCTCAATATTGAGATATATTTAAACTGTATCCAGCTCAGTCTGAATAGCTTCAATATACAATTGTTCTGGCAGTACTGTAACATCAATAACGGTTCACGCTGTAATAGACACCGTTTGAGCCTAGGTTGCCTATCAAATGCCAAGATGTGAATGGACACAGGGTGTGAATAACACAAAGGATATCTAGAGCCCAGTATATATGTGTTATCTATGCTAAAGCCCAAGGCGGTTGTTAATGGAATTAATTGGTTAAGGGTGCTGCCATACGTACAAACTGTTGTATTATTTAGACAATTAGTAATGAAACCGTTTTTGAAACGGAGTTCTTTATCGCACGCTATCGTTCTGATTTGTTTGGTGCTTTTGCGTCATCTGTTCCCCCTCATCTTACATGTATATTCATTCATGTAAAGTTATTAAAGTTTTAAGGAACAAAGATTTTTATAAGCATATATTTTTTTCTTCATTGATGTCTATTTCTTGCCGTGGAGAAGCAACGCACACGAAGCAGAAAATGTAATAACTTTTTAAACTCCTAATAATCTAAGAAAAATGTAACCCTAATAGAAATAAGGGTAAAAAGTTGAACAATTACTAATACATTTTTAATAATATGTTATTATTCATATTAATAGCAAATAACACACGACAAAGTTAAAAAGTAACTTAAAAACGTTTTAAAAGTATTGTTCGTTCACAGGCAGAAGGAATATTTCGGTTCACCGTCTTTTATAATTACTCACATCGTCTTAATTAATTCTAGATGACAGTGGTTTGACCTCAACATGTAATTTCAATCAAAATTCATTAATTATGTTGGTTATTTTTAGGGTTCCTTACCCGAAGGGTAAAACGGGACCTTATGACTAAGACTCCGCCGTCCGTCTGTCTGTCAGTCTGTTGCCACGTAAAAACAATAAAACAGGATAAAAAAAATTAAGTGTGCCTCCTATATCGATTCTGTCGATCGGAAAGTCGTGTAACATCGTTCTATAGGGGCTCTCCATTAATCACAGGCTTTAGCAAAAATCAAGAAATATCACAAGGTATCAGGGCAAAAAATCAAGAAATATCAGGGGGAGGGGGGTAGTAACATATCACGTGTATAGTGTGTATTGTGACCTTGACGTACCGTAACATTTTTATCATGGTCCTTAATTTCAGAATAAAATTAGATTATAATCTAAAACTGTATTTAACTATAACATTCTAAAGGTTCTTCGTAGTTACTAAAACTACACCTGATCCTTAACCTCACCACGTATCACCAAGGGGGAGGAAGGAGTTAAAAAACATCACGATGATTAATGGACGGCCCCATACCGAATAACAATAAAGGTAATGCAGCCATACCATAAACCGCACCAAACCCTCTTTGTGAATGCACGGCTGATTTGTCATACACTTGCGAATTTTATTCGCACAAATAACGGCAATTTTCCTCGTTGACACAGTCCCTGAGCGTGGACACCGTCCGAGAATTTGACTAGTTGGCCAAAATCCAAATATCCGGCCAACATTTCCAGGGCCCAATTAGCGGAATAACCCCGATGTCTGTGTCGATGATGTGACCCCGGCCGAAATAAATTCTTTTCTCAGCACAATCTATATAGGCCTAAATCTAAACACAAAATAAGCCGAGTGGATTTTCTGGACATGCCCAAGTCAGCTAATCGACGCTGAATCGAGTTCTGGGATACTGGTACCAAAAGGGTATACATATATAAGACATTTCCACCGATAATTGACCTATTACGATATTTCTGGAACCATAAGACGTAGGGACTTGAAACTTTGTCGGAATATTCCTTTCGCCGAGTAGAGGTGAGCTAAGAACGGATTTTACGAAATTCCACAAAACAACGTTTGTCGGATCGGCTAGTATTTAATATTTCGATAATTTCTATAAATATGTTTAATAACCTCCACACATTCGCTAAGCGTGAAACGATGCATGATGAAACGGTGAACCTGACTGTTGTTATTTTGACAGGTCATTGGTAACTCTGACAGCTGCTGAAATTTTACAATTGGTAAAACTATCGCCGCTATCTGCTCACCCTGTACTCGAAACGTGACGGCTGGAAGAAAAATATTCGTAAATGCACCACGTAGTAAGTGCAGCAGTACTTTACTTCACAGTTTTTATGCCAACAACCAGTTTAGTGGTCAAATTAAATACCGCGCTTTAATTTTAATGAGCACGAACGTTAAAATACAATTTGACTCGTTTAATAAAGCGGTTATCGATGTTTCTTGTTTCTCAAATTAATTTTTACTCACCAATGAATTTTTAATGCTTTATTCTCTGAATAATATCTATTTATATATAAATACGTGAAACAAAAACTTTGTACCCCTTTTTACGAAAATTGCGCGGGTTAACGATTATGAAATTTTCCACTAGTATAGTTTATCGCAGAATGAAAATAATTTTCTTTAACTTTACATAATAAAAAATTACACACAATACCATGCATAATTAATTATGGTCGAACTTGGACCGCTGCACGACCGCTAGCATAAATAAAATAACACAGATCTATCGTTAATTCGATTTCTGAGAATTCAATTAATTGTTGAAGTTTTGTTTTTTAGACACATCAGTCCTTGTCTAAAAATATATATATTCCGATATTTTTATTTAACGTTAAATTGTAATATTATTTGGAAACAACGATTCTTATAATCACTATGTAGTCGGTTAACGGAACTATCCAATACACGTAGCCAATCGACTGGCTGGTACAATAATACAACGCAACGGAGAAAAAGCAATATTACTCAACCGTCTACGATAATTCGGCACTCTCCAGTGGTTCTAGTGAAGAAGACGGATATTGCATTTTGCATTGATGATACACGTTTCAATGACCTTACCAAAATGGATAGTTATCCACTACCCAGTACAGACGACACTGGATACCTTGACTGATACGATTTGATTCCCTACGTTGGATAGAAAAGCGGCTATCGGCACGTGGAAGTTAATGAAAAGGATGGGGATACACCTGCCAAGTGCGAGTCGGACTCGCGCACCAATGGTTTCGTACCATTAACTATAAAAACGGCAAAATAATTCATGTCTGTCGTATGGCAGCCCCACTTAAATATTTTTTTAGTATTCGTTGTTATAGCGCCAACAGAAATACATCATCTGTGAAAATTTCAATTGTCTTGCTATCACGGTTCTTGAGATACAGACTGGTGACAGACGGACAGACAAACAGACAAACAGGCAGACAGAGAGAGGTGTTAGTAATAGGGTCCCGTTTTACCCTTTGGGTACGGAACTCAAAACACTACTTTTTCGACTAGAAAAGGACTAAGTCATTTTAAGGTCATGTAACCCGCCAGAAAATTTTAGACGATTGATGGAACATGTATTAATAGTAATATAATAGATGTACTGAAAGATATTTAGGACAAACCTGTATCATATATCTTCTGTGGTAATAATGCCTGACAACATATTCTGCTTTTGTACGAATAGGCAGACGTGTCCGGGGACGTGACTGGCCTCACTGAGGAACGTGACGTTACAGATGCGTTGACAACCTTTTGAAGATTCAGCTCCGGCTACCTCACTCACCAGACGAAACGTGAAAGTATTTATTATACTTCCGCTTTACGCCGGTCTTCTGTGAGGACGTGGTACTTGATGACTATGTACATTAATTTCGCTGTCAGTACGGACAAGTCGCGCGCCGGATAGAACAATGCAGGAGTATGATTTAGGAGTTTCTTCTGGGAGCCATAGAATGAATAATTACTCAGTCTATGGTTGAGACCCTGACACGAAGACCATGCAGCGTTGAATATAAGTAAGTTCACAAAAGGAGAAGAAAATGCATATCTTCAAAATGGAACCACAGATTTCGTGCCCACTTAACATCTGTAACACATTGCATATATCAGATGGAGACTCTCTCGATATCTCCGATGCAACTGCAACCAAGGGTTATTGGCCCGTTTGCCGAAAAACTGAGACGCCACAAGGTCGAGAATGTCACCTCGAAGCAAGTTACGAAAAAAGTACACAAAATTCCGAGCGGTTCTAAACATGAGACCATACTCCGATGTATTTAATTCGAGAGTTATTTCTGTCAAGATACCGTATCCAGTTAATTATTTATCTGTTCCTCTTCATATGAGAAATATAGTAATTTAGTGGGTGTACGTTTTAAAATAATCAGACGTTTAGTTGTTTGCCGGTAGTCGTCTCGATCTTACGCTTCGTACATTTTGGACTTTATGCACGTGAGTACTACGATATACTAAGTTATGTTGAAGATTGTAATTTTATTTTGTGCGAGTTTTTGTTTAGGATTTTTTATTGAAACCACCTAACATTTGTATATTTTTCTGTCGAAATTAAGGAGAAAATCAGTTTTTACAAATTATTGTATTTCTTGGTGGTAAATAATGTAGTTGGTTTCTAAATGCCGATGTTTACCACGTTATTGCAATTTAATAGACTATCTTTTGGTTTTAATTCTGAAGGCAGTTTTACTATTAGGAATTAATTGTTTTGATTTTGATTATTGAAATAACTAAGAAATATAAAAAATATTACGAGGTACGGTTGGCGTGCCATTTCCTAATTTTAGCTGATAAAAGACTCTATTTGGATAATTAATTATAATATGGAAAAACTAATTATAGAAAATTATGTTATTAACGTATTTCGATATAACCGAAATCGAAATATATATCGCAATTAAGCATTAGTTTGCTTACATGATTTTGTAAAATGTTTTACTTTAATTAATCCGAATTAAAAAAGGTACATAAAACGGTAAAACCCTACTCCGATCTATGTAAGTCGGGATAAGCCTTTACGAGAATGTTATACCGCGGTATTGTCACAATTAGAGTACAATGTTCATTCTTTATAGCAGCTTGTAAATCACTGTTGTCAAAAGCATTTAGTAACGGATAGTGGGGAAACTTAAATTTTTGTGCAAACGCTTAATATTTTTACTTTCAAAAACCAATATACTTGGATATTTAGTGACAGACGATTACGAATAAAACAGTAATGAAAATCCTCAATATTTTACATTATCAGTAGTTTGATGGCTTTCTTATATCGACAAAGAAAATAAATTCGTAAGCTCTGGCTCACTCCGATGTCATATCATTAAATATGTATCGTTGGCTATAGAAAAGCCAAAAAAAATATTCGAAATTGGATCACGAAAAAGATATAACAGCGATCAAAGAAAGCAATAGTGTTTATACTGTTTTTGAAAAGTTCTTCGACATCACAATATTCCAGAAACGACATTTCGAAACAAACGTTTTAAAAATTGTGGTGTTATACCCGGCACGAAATCGAACTACACCAAAATTAGTAGAAACAAAAATATTTGAGTGGTTCCATTATCTGGGAAAACGCGATATTCCAATTTCTCAGAAGTAATTAAGGTTGGAGTGGAAAAACTGGTTGAAAATTTAAAACGACCAAACACTTTTAAAGATCCATCCTTGATAAACACTGGCTTCCCGATTTCTTATCAAGACACCCAAATGTTGCAAAGAGGCAAAATAGTACCGTCTAAGGTATTGTATCCGTACAAAAGCCGATCGACATTCAACTCGCTTCTAGAACATTTCAAACGAAAAGTGGATCGAAATTCTACTTACAAAAGGACCCTGAAGGTTAGAAGTAGAAGGCTAGCCAGGCAGGTCAGTCGAGGAACTCAGAGGAAGAAAGCGGAAGAAGAAAGGTGTATAAGTGAAGAAATTAAAGTGAACAGTAGTAGTGAAAAGTGTATTGAAACTGAGAAGGCAACTGAAAGACCACGAGGCAATCGCATCTGTAGCAGTTTAGTGAAGGATTTTTGTGTAGTAGTGTAGTGTAATCGCATCAATAGTAGTGTAGTGAAGGATTTTGAAGGATGTTTCAAGAAGGCGGCGGCGCGCGTTTATGTTTATAAAAAGTAGACTTCGAAAAACCGGCGTCTTACGACATCCGGAACCCGTAACAATAGTTTTATTGGCGTTACTTCATTCGTCGTAATTAAGTGCACTCAAAATACTAAGTGCGAACTGACTGCTAAGTCCTCTTACGTTATAAAACCGGTTACTATATTCAATCTACAGATAGATTCGGTTAGAGGAGATAGAATTTTGATGTAGGTATTACGGGGCTAATGTCAAATAGCTATCGCTAGTAAGCAAATATACTCGTATCTGTAGATACAATATTGAAACCGGCCATTAAAGGATATAAACTCGCACTGGCCGTGAACTCTAGTAATCTTTTCATTTTACCTTGCGTTTTTTCTTTGTTAATAGTAGTCATTGTCTTTTTACTATCAGACACGTTTTATTATTTTTGTTACATGATGTGTGTATGCGTTATAAATTTATTTTTACAGTTTTATTATTTACCATCGGGCCTTTAAATTTATCACTTATTTGACGGATATATGTACCTAAATCCTAATTTATATGCAGACATCTGACATTAAAAACTATGTAACTAAACATAGATACATTATCCATAACGAGTTCGTACGAAAATATACTTTTTTTTTAATATTTTGGGACATATTTTTACACAACGGTATCTAGTCCCAAACCAAGCAAAGCTTGTACTATGGATACTAGGTAACTGAAACACACTTGAACCTACTTTTCTTTTGTAAATCCTTACTAATATTATAAAGGCGAAAGTTTATCCGTATGGATGGATGTTTGTTACTCCTTCACGCAAATACTACTGAATGGATTTTAATGAAACGTTACAATAATATAGCTTATGCATCAGAATAAGACATAGGCTATAATTTATAGAAAAATTTTATGTATATCTGTCTTTCTGTCTGAATGTTACGCCTTCAGTCTAGGCAGAATCTAGTAAATACATATTTATCATCATCATTTCAACCGGTTAGAGTCCACCGCACCGGTAGTACTAGTAAGGACTGGAGCGGTATTGAGTGGGCCAGTGTGCACGTCTTTGTTGGCGGCAATAAAGTAAACATTTAAACGACCGGCATTGCACTTCGATCCCGAACCCGCAGCTAGTGACAATATTACAGATATATAAACATCCAGACACTAGGAAAACAATACGTTCATCACGCAATATTTTTTGAGTACTGGAGTTGAAACCATTTCCTCTTGCTCGCCGGCCACTGTCCATAACGCCAATTACTTCTTTATTGAAAGTAATCGCCTCTATTGGTAGTATATTGAAGTTCGGTTGTAGAATCGCGGCCGGGTTATGGCGGGAAGCTTCGAACCAAATTTCAACGATTTTCTTTTGTTTCCTAACAGATGCGCCCCACGGAGAAGGACCAGAACGAGACGCAGGATGAGCACAGACACCATTACGGATACAAAAGAGACCTCCGTACAGCCATGCCTCAAATAATCGCGGTCAACGTGAAGAACCTCCTGCTATTGGGTGAGCAATGCTTGCGCGAGACTGTACATACTACGTATAAATTAAAACCTATTTGATATTGTCTTTTGTTTCGTTATAAGAACAGCACACGCACTATTCAATGTATCGTTGAATTTCGTATTACATACACAACATTAAAGTGCATTTGTTCCGTTTTCGTTTATCATCATCCTTCAGATGGCAATTGGTCAAGGCGTATACGTCAGCCTGATTTTCGCTTCCATTTATGCCACACATCCATACTAAGAACTTATTTTGAAGCTGTCTGCGAATAAAGAGCTAAGCTAAATCTGCAACGCCCTAAAATGGTTGTTTATGAACAATGAGCACAGTTATATGTATATATGAACAAACGAAATCGAGACAGTGTAAAAGTATCCAATGAGTTTTTGAAACATGTTTTTAAATCTCATCATCATCATCATCATTTCAGCCTGTTTGAGTCCACTGCTGAACATAGGCCTCCCCCACAGACTGCCACGAAGTACGATCCTGAGCCACCTGCATCCATCGACTTCCCGCACATTTGCACAGGTCGTCACTCCATCTAGTGGGGGGTCGTCCTACACTGCGATGTTTTTAAATCTATTGTAAAAGAAATAATTTTTGGTCGGTAACAATTATAAAGGTAATCGCAGTATAAAGATATTTTGCACAGGGTTTTCAACATCAATGAAACCTCACTGTAGACTTTTATGACTACGTGTTATAGTTAAAGGTGAGAACTACACAGTGACACATTGTCAATCGATTCTCTTTATGGCCGTTCGAAGATGTGTACGGCGCGCCGGTTAACTGGCGTATATGTGCGAATTTCGGTAATAATCAGTTAATTTTAACTTTAGTTTAAGCCTCAATTAAGATGCGATTTAATGTGTCATTGCATTGCTAAAATTGTCGATGTTTTTTCCCAAGCTGCCAGGATTCGAACCTGCACCTACCGGACGCTCCCAGATGCTCTCACTAAGCGACACTGCATTCTTACCAATCTTGGCGTCATCTAATATTATTTATTGCAAACACACATCCCCAAATGGCGTTCTTACATGAAACATTTAGAAACTAGATAATTATGTGCTTTTGCTATTGTAATTTTAATTTATAACTTTAGTACTATTCTCTACCTGAAAATGTGTAGTTAAATTTTCGCAAAAATCTTTTGCATTTTTTTGTATGGTCCATCGCTTACATGCGGATTGAAACGTCCATATCGATTTCAAGTCCTTGTATTTTATAATAGTATAAGAGCTGGCTGCCACTTCACAAATAAAATAAGCCAAAGCCACGATTATATGCAAGGTCAATGTAAATGTCATTATTATTACGTCGGCTGGTTGATAGGTTAGCGCCATATGAGAGAATAAAAAGTTATTTTTCATCATAACTATGTTTTGTATGTTAAGAAACCGATGCAAGTCGAAAGGTCCACGTTTGAGTTCGGAGACCTACTTTTCACAATGGTAGAAGTGCAAGAAGAACGAAGGCGAAAACTTTATTAGTAAGAAGTCATTATAAATAATTTTTATTAACGAAATAGAATCTTCAAAATCGGCTCACTCAGGTAACTAAGAGCTTTTGATACACAACATAAAAAAATACAGTCGAATTGAGTCCCCTCCTTTTGGATGTCGGTTACAAAAGTAAATGATGTTGTTTGTTCATTTTATAAAATCGGTTTCACTTAGCTCGTTTTTATATATTGAAATTGGGCTAATTCTAATGAAGGAGGGTAGTTTAAGTATATATGTGAGGATGCAAACTTTTAAATCCGCTCTCGTATTAGTAAAAGAATCACCGTTCACTGCAGCTAGTTAAAAGATATTCACGTCTACTGAATAGTAAAGTCCATTCCAAAATACAAACAAAGCACTGAAAACTAGTGTAAAGAAATTGTTACTAAAACTGTTAGGATAACAAATAGTATCATTGATTCAACAAGCAATTTAACTAGTGACAAGCTCTTTGACTTAAATTCATTAAACTAGGTCGCCAGGTACTCGTGTAAATAAGCGTGCGTGTAAATAATATTCTCATTTGCTATTTGCTGCCAGTGTTTCTACCACATGCCGGAGATAAAAAAAAGAATCATATTTATATTTCATTTTATACATCAACTTACAAGTATCATTACAGGGAATACTTAATGCGATTGTGAAGTAGATATCAGAGGTCACTGTTTTAACCCGACTGCTCCAGAAGGAGGGTTATGTTTTTCGAGAGTATATGTGTATGTATAATTGTTTGGCACGCTCTGCAGCCCGAACGGATTGATGGATTTAAGCTTGAGTGGTGTCGTTAGATTCGTATTTACTGTGAGAGTAACGCTGGGTACATAAAAATAAAAAATTACACAGAAATGCAGTCGGGTTTTTTTTTTAAATTATATTCTACTTATTACCGAGGGTAGTACAGCCAAAGTAGTAGATTCTGGCACAAGTGTGTTCATAAATTGACATCGGCGTTTTTTTTAAAGTTTCGACTAAATGTCGCTCTTCGGGCGGAACAAATGTTGTTATAGAATTTTTTTAATTGCATTATGCATAGAAAATTGTTTGAGGTTGGAACCGATTCGAGCTCAAGTTCTCGAGTAATGCCTGTGATACAAGCGCGCCTTTTAATAGTAACGGGGCGGGCTGATTAAACTAGAGGTATTATTACGTCGTTATTAAATTTTACTCGCACTATCTTATCTTTTTGCCTTGTGCCTTCTTAGATTTTCACTTCAAGTAACGACTTTGTGCCCATTTGTTTGTTTTTTAAGGGTTCCGTACCAAAATATTTTAGTACGGACGACACATTTTTACACAACGTTCTCTAGACCCAAACTAAGCAATGCTTGTTGTGTAGGTACTAGAAAACAAACATACTTATCTTTTGTAAATAATAACATATATATATATATATATATATATATATATATATATATATATATATAATGTATGTATGTTAATACCCAGACACACACTACCCACTATGACGACCGACGATATGTACTTGTAATTTTTTTCACAACATAGCTATTGAATGGGACAGTGTTATAGACACCTACTTCTTATTCCAAATTTAAAAAAAAAAAAAAAAACTGCAGCGAAGCGTAGCCGTCAGCTAGTTTTGTGATAATTGTTCAATTGTCTGATGCACCAATAGCTCTGCGATTGTATGTATTATACGTATGGTATATATGTATGTATTAGAGCAGTGCGTTGCGAAACATTCCACATATGTAGCCTGGAAATTTGCGATGGTTTCTTAATTCCGAATAAACTTTGCTCAATTATTCTTTACAAACATGAAATAATAATATGGGTCTTCCAAAGATCTATATGATCATGAACAAGCTATTCCTCTTTGAAATTGTCCAAGGTATGAACGAAAAGTTTCGCTGCTGCGGGAATCAAACCCACGAACTAGAAATGTCGCCATTGCTATTTGAAACTAAAATTATTGTAGTGCTATTACTAATTTATAATTATCTCTGCACATAAGATGAAAATTTGTAGAAAAAATTAACGAAAAGTTTTTCGCGGCTGAGGGAATCGGACCCACGTCTTCTGGACACGCGTCCAGATGCTTTAACCACTGAGCTAAACGGTTTTATGCTGCAACGACGAAAACTTCAACTTGTTGTACCTACGTTGTTTATTTCTCTCGCTTTCTTTTAATTCAATATACACGAGCAACCTGAGTTCGGTCCCCGGTACCGGCAAGAATGAAATTGATAATTTTAAGTGCTGACTTATTACGTGTTTAGAAAAAATCGTGAGGAAACCTGCGAATAATAACAAAGAGAAACATTTCAAAAATATGCGAAGGCCGCCAATCCACAGTGGGGACGCGTGGTGGAAAATGTCCATATCACCTCTGTACAGAGGAGACCTTTGCCCAGCAGTGAGACATTTATAGAATCTTACCTTACTTTTATTTTTTACCATTCTAATAATATTTTATCGCATTAATATTTGAATAGCTCTTTCTTAGTTCTTGTTTAAGTAGGTATCAAACTTAATTTGAGTGTCATGGCCGCTTGGTTTCAACCAAATTCATTAATAAGTGCAGAATGTTAAACTTAATAAACATAATAAACACTAGTGGTACCGGTTCCAACCTTTGATGGCCGAAGATATTTTCTAGAAAGTACAATTAAATAAACATATAAATATATAACGTATCGAATAAGTTTGGAACAATACCTACTGCATCAAATAAGATCAACATGAATTATTTATATCGACGAATAATATAAACAACGACCGTAATACCGGCTCTTCAAAACGAGTTTATTGCGATTAACGCCACACTAAACCCATTTAAGTATTTGCAAATTTTATGTGGAAAATATTTAGGATTTCAATTTTATTCCACACAATACATATTTATTTGCATATCTTCGACATTTTGCATAAGTTTATTTAATTAAGTATTGATAAACAGGTTGCATATTAATGGAAGGCATGTTTATGTGTAATCTCTTGTTTAATAAGTAATTCTCAATAACATCATTAAATTATGCCATTAACCTACTTTACCGTTAAACTTTATTATAATGGTTCGGGTTAATTTTTATTTCTTATCTAATTCCGAACTACTCTATTTATTTCGAGATGCTAGCAAGTCGATTTCTACCAACCGTGTTATTTTGCGACAAATTGTTCGACAAACTTGTTGCAGGTGGTCATTTATTATTAGACATTTTTTTTATTATTAGACATACTCTAACCCGCAATATAACAAATTTTATAATATTTATTTCTTACGGAATTAAATATACACTGCTGATTCAGTTTATGAACTGATTTTATTTACGATCCGCTAAACACTTATTTTTATTTAACAAACTTTCACAGAAAAATTTACTTAATTACAAGCAGACCGGACAGATGTTGTACACATGACTTAAACTCCTATAATAAAAAAAATGTAGTGGACTGTGGTAGGGCCACGCAGCAGCCTCGGCTGTTGCACGAATGGGCAGGCCCGTCCGGGTAAGTACCACGACCTCACAGAAGACCGGCGTAAAGTGGAAGTATGACAGGTACTTTCGCGTTTCGTCTGGTGAGTGAGGTGGCCGGAGCCCAGTTTTCAAAAGGTTGTCAACGCATCTGTAACCCTCGAGTGTAGCAGATGTCCATGGGCGGCGGTATTCACTTAACATCAGGTGAACCGTCTGCTCGTTTGACAACTTTTCGCATAAAAAAAAAAAAATGTAGTGGACCGAATTGTGAAACCCTTGACGAATCGATCTGTAGACACACAGAATTTCATTAAAAACCGCCCAGCCCTTTAGAAGGAGCTCAGTGACATACACACGCACAGAAAAAATAAATATAATATAGTAAAGCGGTCCAACGACAGAGAACCAATAATATTTAACGGTAACTCACTGTAAATAAAAGTGATTTACACAGTTTTCGCACAGAATTATTCGCAACCCAAAGCTGCTTACGAAATAAAAACCGCCGAAGTAAAGGTAAAAAGCATAGCAAAGTAATTTTATTCTATATTCTATTCTCCGAAGATGATATTTACTTCTGAAACGTTGTGACTTTTTGAATTTATTTTACAAATCTCTTTTCGCTTGGTGGGCGTGTGAGGAATTCTGTTGGCCTACAAATTTCATTTCATTTAGTCGACGAAAATAGAACATCAATACGAGTACGATAAAAGGAAAAGGTGTATTTACGAGTCAAGAATTATTCACATAGAAAATGATCTCACTCGGCAATTATATTTGTATGTTTCGAGATGCTTTTTGTACGTACATACATACACATATAGATATATTGCCTATGTTTGTTAGTTGGTTGGTTGACTTAACATATTAAGTTTAACTTAAACTACCTATAGTAAAACTAAGTGAAAATCTTAAGTATCTTTTGTAAAAGCACAAAGCTCTGTATCTAATGTTATTTGCGCCCGTGAAATTGTTCATAATATTTTCAATTAAATTTGTGAAACATTCTTCTTATCATTATATCTGGAATATGTTTCCGGTGTATATTCATACCAAAATAAATAGACGTTTTAACATATTAGGACGAAACAGGTAACAAGTTGGCTGCGAGCGATGTCACAGATGCAACCACTGGCTTCCATAAAATGGAACACTAGAAGTGGTTATGGCAAAACAGCGACACTATGTGACATCTAAAGGCGAGTAACCCGATCAGACAAGTATTTGTGTGAGATATGTACAGGTAACATTTCCAGATATGGGTTCCTCGATGTACGATCTGTGTATATACAGAACAGGATATCTCTCATCCTTGTAGTAAGAGTGTATTAATATCGAACTAGTAGTAAATTGTATATACATATTATAATACTTCTGTGCGTGTGTAAGCCACTGAGTAATTTAGATTCATAATTCGGTCAACTACATTTTTTTATTAGGCAATTATGAATAAAGTATAATAATATATAATACAAGTATTAATCGAATTGAAGCGAAAATTCTATGGACAAACTCAGTAGTTTTTTAGGGTTCCGTATCAAAAGGGTAAAACGGGACCCTATTACCAAGACTCCGCGGCCGGTCTGTCTATCCGTCTGTCACCATATTGTATCTCATGAACCGTGACTGAAACGTGAACAGTCACTGTTGAAATTTTCACAGATGATGTACTTCTGTTGCCGCTATAACAACAAATACTAAAAAACAGAATAAAATATATTTAAGTGGGGCTCCCATACAACAGACATGCTTTTTTTAGAGATAATGGAACGGAACCCTTCGCGCCCGAGTCCGACTCGCACTTGGCCCGTTTTTTTATCTACCTATGTCTATGCAATATTAAGCTGCATTATCTTTTTATATAATTATATAAATGAATTGCTGTTTAATAGTCTCGCTAAAACTGGAGAACGGCTGGACCGATTTGGCATTGGTTTCGAATTATTTGTCGCAGTCCAGGGAAGGTTTAAACGATCAAAAATTATGGGAAAATTGCATGGATAATCGAAATAGCAACAATTTTATTTTTTCATACAAACTGTTCCGACCTGTCAAACATTTTATGGTTGCGTTCCGAAAATTCTTTTTCTATGTGTTCCGCAGATTCACAAATTCCCCTGAAATAATTTATATGGCAAAACAACGTTTTCATGATACACTTAATAAATGATACACTTAATAAATGTGGCCATAAGCTTGCATTTTAATTGCTTTAGTAACTATTAAAGCAATTATTACAATCAACAATTTCATTAGTTCTCCGCTATTGGATACAAACTTTTCTGCATTCCACATCTAGCTGTCTCCTGGCTGCTGCTGATTTTATAATAAAATAATTTTGTATACTTGCATACGATTAAAGAAAAGAGATAACAAGACCTCATAGTTTCTTGTCGGTTCTTCTCGGGTCAGTTGTAGTTTAGCGAACCGATGGTAGTTTTTTAAAAAGGTTTCAAATAATCCTATATTGGACAAAGAAATTTTGACTTTTTGAGCTTAGCGAGAGGTCACAGGACGTGGGGTTTTTAAAATAAAAAAAATAATGTTCACACACATTATTACATAAGTACCTGGAGGACCGAGCTTCGCTCGGTATTTTTTGGTGAATCGTGTATTTTGGAAATAAAAAAAATAAAAAATAAAGAAAATGTTGTGGTATAGGAAAAAAAGTAAAAAAAATAAGTGTGTAAATGATCGTGATAAGAACCGCGACCGTCTGTTTTGGGGCCGCCCGATTACCGACGAGCTATTGCAACATTTTTTTTGCGGCGAAATTTACCGTCATATTCGAATGATATTTTTCATTCCCTGAAAACAGGGATAAAAGGACATTTTCTAAAAATGAAACCTAGCTAGATGGTTCTTCGCCCGCGAATCTACGCACATACTAAATTTCATGTGCATTTCATAAATGCCGCTGGAGCCGTTTCCCAGAGTCCGATTATATACAGCGTGTCGTTACCATCGCGACAATAAATGAACACACGTCTAACGCTACTTGCCAATAATCATAAAAAATATTAACGTTAAATAAAATCCATAATTAAAAAAAAATATTTTTCAAACAAACTAATTAAGTAAAAAAGATAAAAAATTTGTAACATCCCATACAATTCACGCCACAGCGTCGCATTACAAGCCTCTCCTTCTAACAGCATGTTTTGTCTCTTTTAAATTCATTCAACCCATTCATATGCTTTGTGACCTTTAGTAATGAATTTTACGTTATAGTTTTATACGTAAGGGTGTTCTAAAATTCTTTGTTTTGGAAAATTTAATAACTCTGTAAATATCGATTTTTAAAGAACTTAAATGTTTAATACAACTTTAAAAAGTTATCCCCTATATGTGTGTTCATTTATTGTCGCGATGGTAACGACACGCTGTGTATATATATATATATATATATATATATATATATATATATATATATACAAGAATTACTCGTTTAAAGGATAAGATAAATATAAAAATAAAATTCTCTGCGATGAAGGCTAAGTAGCTACCCTCCGCGGTATTAAAGACACGATTTAATTCTTAATATATAACACTATTTCGCCGCTGCATACACAGTTATAAATAGCCGCTGTTGCCGATGCCATAAACGAGCGTAGATGCTTATGATTCTTGTGGGCTATTGCGTAACCACAAAACAAAAACAGGGAATAAACTTGTTTACTCGTTTATTCTTTTTTCACTCATTATTCACGGTGGCAGGGCCACGCAGCTGCCTCGGCTGTTGCACAAATGGGCAGGCTCGTCCGGGTAAGTACCACGACCGAGAAGACCGGCGTAAATTGGGAGTATAATACTTTTGCGTTTCATCTGGTGAGCGAGGTGGCCGGAGCCCAACTTTCAAAAGGTTGTCTACGCATCTATCACCATCGGGTGTAGCTGATGTCCATGGGCGGCGGTATTCACTTAACATCAGGTGAACCGTCTGGTCGCTTGGCAACGTTTTACATAAAAATTTATTGTGTCAAGATACAATATCTTCAATGCACGGAATGATATTCTACCAGACAAAGAGATGCCATTAACGTTTGTTTGTGCGGCCTGTGCGCTTAAATAGCAATAAAATTTATACAAGCTTCACCTTCAACCCCAACGAGGTGGGGTCTAAGCTTACCCCCAAAGTGACAAGTGGTCACATCGTCGCCACACATAGGTACAATTATAAGACCGTTATTTTTGCACGAAATATCTTAACCTCTGTTATTCATTATTTAAATTCGCTCCACTCAGATATACATGGCCAATAAGCATCCGATACTGCATATACCAACAGTTATACCCTTATAATATAACCTGTTACCGGAAAGAATTCTCTAACGCACAATCAGTTGGGATTCAGGTCTTTTCTGCTTAATAAGCAAGGCCGTAAGGGTATTATAAAACAAATATACAGCACATTATGACTATAATAAACGACTTTTTTATAACGATACCTACTGAATATTTATATTAGCTACTGTTAGTTGAACACCATTTATTTCATGAAAAATGTTTTTACGTTATAACATTCATGAGTGCAAAAAATTCACATGCGGTCAGTTGACCCACAAGATAACCAGAGTAACATTTTGAATTGCATTTAACAATTCCATTGGTAAATCCGTATTATATCTGGATTGCTCCAGTATAACCGGATTAAAAGAGTGCTCTGTTCATTGCTATAACGACTCTTCACAAGGGTCAACTAATATTTATAAATAAACTAGTAATACGCGCGTTTAATATTTTGCTAAAGAATTCTAGATTGCAATCGTTATCTTTCGTCTGTTTGAGTAGCTGTTTGCGGAGTTTTATTAATTAAAATGCTTTAGTAAAGGCCGAAAATGGGCAATTTACATTGGGCCTTTTTCGATATCGACAGCGTATAGCGTACTTTGATATGCCGTTTTTTATAGCTGTTTTGCGAGCGACGTCGTCGGAGAACAATGTAATAATATTTTATATATGTAATAGCTATGTGTATATATGTAATAAATGCAATATGAGATAAGAAATCTTCAATGTAAGAATACTAACGTCTGTTGGCTCACTGAAGATTACGAGCGATGTGCTGATAAAACGCCTCTACATGTCCCACTGCTGGGCAAAGGCCCCCTCTGATAGTATCAGGGCATCGTCCACCACGCGGCCCCACTGCGGATTGGCGGACTTCACATGTCTTCGAAATATTTTTTTTTTATTATTATTTCGAAATTATGCAGGTTTCCTCACGATGTTTTCCTTTACATCACCATTGACCACGTGATAATAACTAAGCACTTAAAATTAACAATTTCATTGGTACCTTCATCGGGATTAAACTCAGGTTGCTCGAGTATATTGAGTTAAAGGCGAGCGCCCGGACAACTGAGCTATCACGGCTCAACGCTTATACGGTAAAGCGGCAAGCCTCTCTGTTGCCTAAGAACTTTAAGTTTAGACATAATTGAATATAACGTGATCATTTCTCGGAAAATTTGGTTATTTACCGACATGTAGAATTGTAGAATGGAAACCGATCTGTTTTGATTTTTACATTTTATCAAATATTTTCGCTGTACAATAACAACATAGCTAACATGTTAAAAGCATTATATGAATTGTTTGCACGTAATAAATTTCCAAAGCGAGGCTTGGTTATTGTTGAAAGTGAATGAGCACACCGAATGTTCGCAATAAGCGGCTTATAAAATTTTGATTCTACTTTGACGAGAACGTACCTAGCTAAATGAAATGAAAGGATATTCTATAAGTAGATGAGTATTATTCACAGTCACATCAATTAAAATTTAGTTAAACGTACGCCAGTTTAGAAAACTAAAGTTAATTGAACTTTTTGAAATCACTGAAGTTATACGTCTTCAGGCGCGTTATGAAGAATTATGAAAAGTGAGGTGGCCGGAGCCCAATTTACGAAAAGGTTCTCGACTCATCTGCAACCTTCGGGCATAGCAAACGTCCATGTGCGGCGATATTCACTTAACGTCAGGTGAATCGTCTGCTCGCTTGGCAACTTTTCTCATTAAAAAAAAATTAAGATGCGCGCGCAACACTGTAACAGAAAAGTAACACCTTTGAAGCTGCCCGCTAATCTGATTATTATAGATATTGTTAAAATTTATATTATTTTAAAGTCTTTTTCTTGTTTTATTGTAATTAATTATTTGCATGCAATTAAAAACTATTTTTAATGATGCCAAACCAACATACCAATTTTGTTTTATGTGAAACGTGTAAACTTCATATTAATAAGTTAAAAATGTAATTTGAAGTAATGAATGATTTCATACAGTATCGTCATGGACATATATGCGCCGAAACAAGCTACGCATTGATATTACAATTGGTGTAATTTCTCTTCTGTTCGGTCCTATTCTATCCGTAGCTAGCGTACGTCAAATTCAACTCAATAGACTCCATGACCATCGACCATAGACCATCCCTTTCCGTATCATGCGTTCTATGTCATCCGTCACATTCACTTATACATGTCATGTAACAATGTAATGCAGTGCAAACGTAGTGATTACATTCTCTTTGATGTAATGTAAACGCAGTGATTACATTCTCTTTGATGTAATGTAAACGCAGTGATTACATTCTCTTTGAATGTAACGCGGAACAATTTTTAAACGCCACACACAGTACGGACATGCGTCGCGTTTATTAAGACATCATTGCATCAGCAGTGCCAAATAAAAACGCAGATCGTGTTCTGTTATTAAATATTGGGTAAATGTAAATAACTTTAACTCCGGCGTAATTCAAATCAAATAAATTTTAAACGATAGAGAAAACTCACTTATGAATTTATCAACAAGCAGAATTTGGCGGTCGCTTATAGTTTTCGAAAAAATAAATAATGAAATAGTGTGATTTTTACTATACAAATCCGCCATTTTTTGTTGTCAATTCAGCTCGTATTTCTTGGTGGTCATAAAAAAAAACCTAACATCGAAGGTTAAGGCGGGAGCTCCGCTCCCGCCTGAACCTTCTAACCTAATCTATCCGAGTCGGATTCGCTCTGTGTCGGTTCTGTGACTCACTAAATTTAAAATCGGAATATCGATACGTGTATGATGGCGCCCGCTTCCTATATTTATCATGTTGGCAGAACTGTGTAAAGAACTTTTGAAGTCAAACGAATAAAATGGTGGATTTCTTAGTACAAAAAAACAAGTTTTAAATATTTTTTTTCTCGAAAACTATAAGCGACCGCCGAATTCTGCTTGTTGATTAATTCATTAGAGATTTATCTCTATCGTTTAAAATTTATTTGATTTGAATAACGCCGGAGTTAAAGTTATTTACCTTTACCAAATATTGTTTGCGATCCAAACGTGCGAAGATTCTCGAACCGTCTCGTGGACGGTGACAATTTTTTTGCCTCAGTGGATACCGACGCCGATGACGTAACCTGGACGTTTGTTCGCAGGCTACGGCATGACCCTGGGCTTCCCCACCATCCTGATACCAGCGGTCAGCCAGCCGAGACCAGACGAGGTGTTGCGCTTGGACACCAGTCAGATTTCTTGGATAGGTGAGGGATGAACAACTTTCATAATAATATCTTCATTATCATCGTCCCCTGCCCTTATCCCACCTAAGTGTGAATCATGTAGTAAGCGGTCTTGGCTATGTTTTAGCGACCCGCCGCCTGCCTGACGTAAACGCTCCTTGGGAAACGAACCCCACTAATGCGGGACAGTTATTTTTGGGTCACACAAATACTTGTCCCGTGTGGGAATCGAAACCAATACCCTGGACGCCGAAACCAATAGCTTAGCAACGTCACTATCGAGTAATCTAATGAGTAAGGTATTATTAAGGTATTATTATTCTCCGTATAAACACAGAAATATAATTTTTTTTCTGTAATGACATGTCACACAATCTCAGAGTAACAAAAAAGTACATGTAACATTTCATAAGTTTTCTAAACAAATCAGTAAATTAATAACCATTGACTATATTATGTTAGAGTGGGTTCGAAATCAACAACAATAACCATATCAGCACTTTCGGGGAGACTTACGTTCAGCAGTGGACAACGATATCACTGCTGAACATAAGCCTCCGCCAAAGTGCACCGACTATCCCAGGGACAGCCCCCATCCATCCGCTGCCCTCTTAAGTGGTCAGTCGTGCTGCAGCTTTGAAATCAGGCCTCACTTCCAAGAACAGCGTCTCGCACCCGTGCATCACTTGGCGTGTTCATCTGTTAAACTCTATCTTCTTCATTAGTTCGTTTCCCACCTAATATCTACGCCCCGTTGTTTCTGTCATGAATTGGTTTCAACTTCAACCGAAGGAGTGCATTGACGGTGTAAGCGAAACCTCTATAGATAAATGTCTTTATCGGCGCCGTTTTGTTCTCATCGAGGGATCATATTTTTTTTATCGAATATAATTATACTCCACCGACTCGAGGTCCGTACCCTTATCTGTTACATTCATCATGTTTTCACGTTACGGCGAGATACTTAAATATGCTGAGGGTTTATTTTGCATATTTCTCCTTATTACTATGGTATGGGGCATGTTTATAGCGGGGATAACGTTGTAATAATATATAGGCTCGATAAACCTGATCGTGGTGCCGCTGGGGTGCGCGCTGTCGGGCGCGGTGACGACACCGATGGGTCGGCGACGCGCCATGCAGGCCGTCAACTTGCCATTCCTGCTGGCCTGGCTGCTGTTCCACTTCTCGGGGACCGCTGGCCACCTCTACGGCGCGCTGTTCTTGACCGGCCTCGCGGGCGGACTTCTAGAGGCACCCGTAAGTAAGTCGCTGGAGTTACTCGCGCTATCGATAGCCGGGCGTTCGCTTTCAATTCAATGTGAGAAGCGGGCAATGGTAACGGTTACCACATCGGTTGAAGTATTTTGCTAACCCATTCTAAAATAAGAAACGTAAGAATAGCTTACGAAACTCAGTAGTTATAATTACTAAGACGGACAGACATCTTTATCTATTATATCTGCGTTGAGAGGACGCACGCTAGATGGCGCCAAACATTGCTAAAACGCAATAGAAAGTAACGTAAATAGATGTCGAGGTTTTCGCTTTGCGAGTTCATCGGCCGCTTAGCTTAGCTGGCAAACCGTCTGATCACGAAATCAGGACACACTTTTTGTTCATTTGTCTCCAAAAATTAACAATATAAATTTAATATATACTAATATCATCGCAGTGTAGAACAACCATCCACTAGATGGACGCCCGGTTTCTGAAACACTGATCATCGTAGATGTCAACTAATCAGCTGTCAAATGAATTACAAATTTCATTTTAGTTGCCAAAAGGATGTTTAAACTCTTTGAATTGATCATTCTGATCATAAAGAAGATCATTCTGGTCAATTCAGAGAATTTAACCATCCTTTTGGTACCTAAATTGTAATTTGAAATCCATTTGACAGCTGATTAGTTGACATGTACGATGATCAGTGTTTCAGAAACCGGGCGGGAGTGACGACCTGTGCAAATGTGCGAGAAGTCGATGGTGGCAGTCTATTCGGGAGAGAGTCTATGCCCGTGTTCAGCAGTGGACTCAAACGGGCCGAAATGACGACGACGATGATACTTATGTGCAGTTTTCCAGGTCATTCCGACCGTTACGCCCAACCGTGCCGGCAGGTGCTGACCTACGTGGCGGAGATAACGCAGCCGCACCTGCGCGGCGCGCTGGCCGCCACCAGCTCTATGTGCATCATCATCGGAGTGTTCACCCAGTTCCTGTTCGGCACGCTGCTCTACTGGCGGTCGGTCGCTCTAGTCAACATAACAGTCACGGTGCGCTCCCACAGCCCACTTCCCGATATCGAAACAAGCGCGCTATGCGAAACAGCATGGTAGAAGTACGTACGATCCAATGCATCGTTAGAGTACCACTGCTGGCTGCGCCTGCTCGCGTACGAAACCTAGTTGTGTAGACGCCGAGCTGTAAATCTAATTTATCGACGCTATGAGCAGCAGTCACTACTGAACGGCCACGAACCTATGTGGTATTTTTTGGTAGAGGAACACAGAACGTTAGCTTTGTCAGCGGAGGACGGCGCCGCGGTAATTGTGTCGAGCTATAACGACGCCCGACGTCCGATACCTTTTGTAGGTTAAAAGCGTTGAGTGTATGAAAATACTGTGGTGATGGAGATGGATGGCCGGTAGAAAATTCAATATCCCTCTAGCGCTCCCGGCTCTTTTGGGGTTTATGAAATGTCACTGCCTAAGGGATAGTCCTTGCCTAATAGACTTCGACGGGTAGAAATTTTTTTATGTTATACACTACGTTCCTTTGTCGTCGTGTGTATATTTAACTAGCGACCCTCCCCGGCTTCACCTTCCTCTTGAATCACTTTATCTAGTAAAAGAAACCGCATCAAGATACGTTGTGTTGTTTTAAAGATCTAAGCATACATAGGGACAGACAGACAGCGGGACAACTTTGTTTTATACTATGTAGTGATGCAAAGCAAATAAGCATTTACATTTCAAGTGACATTTTAATTCCCGGAACTAACACTTAAACTTTATGGTATGGTATTAAAGTTCAAATTGACATTTAAGTATTATTAAGAATTTTTTGTACGGGAATGTAGAAAAGTGTTGTTTTTAGACTTTTTCAGGCATTTTTTAATTTTTTTTCTTTCATAAGAACCTTCTCCTGATAATAACACAAAAAAAGTGAAATCGGTCCAACCGTTCACGCGTGATGGTGTGACCAAGGGAAATAGGTATTCATTTATATATATATATATATAATATATATATATATATATATATATAGGTTACCAGTTCGAAGTGTCGGTTTATTAGAGGTAATTTTTGCGTTACTTCCTCCACCGTATTTATTTTAATGGATGTGAAGATGAATAAAAGTTTCTTTTCCTTTTTTTTTGAAATCGTTGCCCTTACTTTAGGATAACATCAGGTACAAATATCTACACACAAATAGTTGTCCCGTGTGGGAATCGAATGTCGCCTCCGAAAAGCTTGTACACAAGTGTAAGTAAATGCAATTAAGATGAAAATGTAAGAAGTTCCGGATTTCATGTTTAGTTAAACATTTTACTAATAGTAAGCCAGTCAGCTTCCTTACTACGGGCCCACGACCTTATGGCCTTATGACGCAAGCGAGACCGAAAGATGAACGCGTCCACAGGTGCTGGCCGTTTTGGCGCTGTTCTTCGTTCCGGAGTCTCCCCACTGGCTGGTCTCCAGGCAGCGCCACGCCGAAGCTCGAAAGGTGAGGATAAAAATAGCCAAGACGGAAGTAAAGAGGAAACAGGAAGTAACCAATCGGTGGGTAACGATCGCAACATCATCCTTACAAAACTGAAGCAAAAATAATACGCAAAAGTCGACTTGCGCATTATTTAAAAAATTATTTATGAAATAAATACTATACCTCAACGGGCTAAATAAATGCCTTTTGGCATTCTCTCACAGTCAACCCAGTGTTTTGTCAAAGTTGATGAAGAGAGGTTTAAAAAGAAATTGATAACTAATTGGTCTTACTCATTGGTTGGTTTCGTTTTGAGTACGTTCACATTACGTTTAAATATTCTAAATGAAATGAACCTAGCGTTGTTCCGTCTAACACTTCCAATTTTGTACACCAATTCGACCGTAATACTTAATTAGTTTATCGATTTCCGGTCGAACTCGAATCTCGAGGTATGACCGACATGTAATTGTATTGGTACATGTCCATATATCTTAATGTACTCGTATACAAAGCGGTATATTGGCCGTTACTCGTGCCTCGAGTTTGGAACTAATAAAAGTATGACCTGCATAATTGCCTGAACCCATATATAAACTGGGTGCGAATAATATACAGTACCTGGAGGACCGAGCTTTGCTCGGTTTGTTTTTTTTTTGTAAATCGTGTATTTTGGAAATTACATTTAGATACAAATTACTGAGTAATGAAATATGCATAATATTTTTCGATCTTACCGCAATAATAAGAAAATATGAACTGGTGTTTTTCACCAAAGAAAGAACTTTAAAAGAGAGAAACTTTAAAAACAATGGAAAAAAGAACAAAATCATCTGGATGGATAAAAAATAAAAAATAAAGAAAGCAGTTATCTGGAATCGAAACAAGTAAAAAAATAAGTATTTATATGATCGACACGAACCACGGCCTTCTGTTTCGGGCCCGTCCGATTACCGACCGAGGTATTATAACATTTTTTTTCCGCTAAATTTACCGTCATATTCGAATGATATTTTTCATTCCCTGAAAACAGGGATAAAAGGACATTTTCTAAAAATGAAACCAAGCTAGATCGATTTTTCGCCCCCGAATCTACGCACATACTACATTTCATGAAAATCGCTGTAGCCGTTTTCGAGATTCCGATTATGTATATATATATATATATATATATATATATATATATATATATATATATATATATATACAAGAAGTCCTCCAGATACTTTATATTACACTTGCTATTACTATTACCATTTGAGGACCAAGATAATCTTATCTTAATAAGAAAATAAGACAGGTTCCGTGTTAATCCAGTACAGTCGATGGTTTTTAATCATGGTGGAATTTTTACATTATGATTATTTGCAGAGTTTACAATGGTTGCGGGGCTGGACTACACCGCAAGCGGTCGAAGAGGAACTTAAGGACATTCAGGTCCTATTCAAGAGAAAAAAAGGTACGCTTATAGGCTGACTGTGAATATTCATATATATTATTATTCTGTGGGCGTGTATGTCACACCTTATAAACGGCTGGACCATTTTAATGAATATTTTTCGTGTATCTTCAGGTCGATTCGAGAAGGGCTTTGATTCACAATTTGGCCTTGTGTTTTTTAATTTTTTTTTTTTGTCGGATTTAAGTCGTGTATACAGGACAACGTCTGTCGGGTCCGCTAGTGTTTATTTAAATTTCGTGTGAGTATTTAAATTTCCCAATCCAACGAGGAAAGTCGAAAAGAAAACAGTCTTAACTCTTTTAGCCGTAGTACCTAAAAAGCAGTTTATAACCCGGGCCCCAAAGAATCACTAAGAAATCTGTTCAAAGAAGTCAAAATATTGACTGTTGCTTTGAGAACCAACAGTCAATATTTTTATATTATTGTTATGTACTGAGCTACTGAGGCATACTTGTAATAAATATAAATAATATACCATCAAAATAAGAACGAACCTTCTAGACATAGTAATGTGCATTATATAAATACTAGGAATAAACGTAAATTAATTCTATCCACGACTAGACTGCGTAGAGTAATTCTTTTATGGGACAACATGGTCCCATATACGTACAACGTTTTTACAACTAAATCGCAGAAAACACACCTGGAAATGAATAGACTTTAATACATTTTAAACTTGTTTCTTGTAAAATAATGTTGAAATGAAATGTCCGTCTGAATTTCTTTCGCCGGTTCAGCTCAGGCTTTTCTTTTCCGAACCCGTGGTAGTGTTTTGACAATCAATAAGTCAGTGTTACACTTACTACACTGCTTTTATATTGAATAAAGCTATTTGTATTTGAATTAACATGGTAGTGGCGAGATGTAATTTAAATTACACCAGTGGCACAGCTGCCCTGAACAAAATAAGATATTAATTTGCGTTAAGGGGGCAAACGTTAAGTCATCTAAATCGAATATAAACCAAAACCTGAGAAGTTATGTATTTACAAACACACAGTCAAGCCCGATATGAACGTTTTCAGTGGGTAACAACGAAGTTGAAGATACTTGGTCCGAGAAGGTGTCGCAATATCTGCACCGCAGTTTCCTGGTGCCGTTCTCCCTCGTCAGTTACAGCTTCTTCGTCGGCCACTTCAGCGGCATGACCACGCTTCAGGTGCGCAACTGCATCGCTTTCTAGTCAAGTTGTTTAGTTTGGACAAACAAGGACAAACTGTGCAGTTTGCTAGTTAAGCTTATTATGTAATACATGTGTACATGTATATACATGTGCATACATGTGTAATACATGTATATACATGTGCATACATGTATATACATATCAAAAATCAAAAGGGTTACAGATGCGTTGACAACCCTTTGAAAATTGGGCTCCGGCTAACTCACTCACCAGACGAAACGCGAAAGTATACACTTTACGCTGGTCTTCTGTGAGGTAGTGGTACTTACCCGGACGGGCCTGCCCATTCGTGCAACAGCCGAGGCTGCCGCGTGGCCCTACCACCGTTAAAGGTCTAGGGGTTTAGGGCTAAGGTATGCACTGTCTGTCGTAAAGGGCGATTTAAAGCGGTCACCGTGTTCATTTTGGTGGACTCACGTTCGCGGTCAAAACAAACGAGGAGAGAGTGAGGAGATGCAAAGAAATGTATCGAGAATATTCTATAGTAAATCTGGGTCGACGGCGCTGCAGACGTACGCAGTGTCGATCTTTCAGTCGTTGGAGGCGCCCATGGACAAGTACAACGCAACCCTGGTGCTGGGGCTGGTGCAGATCGCTGGCACCGCGAGCTGCGTTGTCCTGGTTCGAGTGGTGGGGAAGCGGGTGCTGACGCTAATTTCCAGCGCCGGGGCGGCTACCTGCTGCCTCCTGCTAGCCGGCTACGACGTTTACATCCAGATGGCAGGTTCTTTTTTATGTGAGAAAGTGGCAAACGAGCTGGCGGTTGACAATTGGACAAAAAAACGATGGACAATTGCAACACCCGTAGGGTTGCAGATGGGTACCCACATTTTAGAGAATAAGAAGTGCAACACTTCTTCTTCACGCCGGTCTCCTGTGCGGCCGAGTACTAACCCGAGGGGAGCCGCACATCCGTGCAACAGTGAATGCTTCGTGGCCCTACCACAGTTAAAATATGTCGTTTTTAGCATTCCGTATCCAGGGTAAAACGGGACCCTATTACTAAGAGTCCGCTGTCTGTCTGTCCATCCGTCTGTCACCGTCAGTCGTTGTGATAGTAAGACAATTGAAATTCTCATAGATGATGTATTTCTGTTGCAGCTATAACCACAAATAAGAGACTAAAAACAGATTTAAAAAATATTTAATTGGGCCTCCCATACAGCAAACATGATTTTTTGTCATTTTTATAAATAATGGTACGGAACCCGTCTTGCGCGAATCCACTTATCACTCGGTTTTTTTATTTCTTACAGCCTACGTACCTCTCCAACCTATTTCCTTCAAGCTTACTGAAATGCTGTAAGCGCCTAGGCCGATTCAAGTTTAATCTCTAATACCAAATATAAGTCAGAGCTAGTAATGAATCGCGAACCATTTACCAATGGGACATAAAAGAGTCTCGTCACTAAACTCGCTTAATTTCCGGCGCTCCTCCGTATTTTATCTAAGGAAGTATTCGCTTACCGTCTGCTTGACTTTGTGAAGCGTCCTCAGATTAAGTTCGCCACGCTATTTTAACCGACTTCAAAAAAGGAGGAGGTTTCTCAATTCGACCGTATATATATTTATTTATTTTTATGTGTGTTCGGGGATAACTTCGTCATTTATGAACCGATTTTGATAATTCTTTTTTGTTGGAAAGGGGATATCCCAAGGTTGGTACCATAAACCCTAATCTGATGATGGCATCCCAGAGAAATCGAGGGCAATCCTCAAATGTTATAGCCGTTGACCATGTTTTATTAGTTTCCTGTTTGAAGTCGGTTTCTTTTTGTTCAAAATTATGTTTATGTGAAAAGTTGCTAAGCGTGTAGGTGGTTCACCTGACGTTAAGTGAATGCTCGCCCATGGACATGCTACACCCGAGGGCTACTGGCGCGTTGACAACCTTTTGAAGATTGGGCTTTGAAATTTAAGATCGGGTTATGAGAACTTTGACGAGATGTTACTCCGCAGCAGGATAAGCCGTACGGCGGCGTCATGGTCAACGGGTTGGCGGACAACAGCTCTACGTTGGGATTGAATGCTCACGATGACGCGGAGTCTGTGGTGAGTCTCCATATATGCTACCTTTTTATTTCTTTATTCTTTACTGTACACAATATAAAATCGAAATCAAAGTTAAAATTGAAAAAACGTACATAGGCGAGTTTAACCCTGAAAAGAATTAGCGGCAAACACCTGATGTAAGATTACAGAATAATTATGATAGGTAAGTGGATAGGTGTGTGTAAGATATACTTGTTTATGTGAGAAGGTGGGAAGCGAGCCGGTGGTTCACCCGACTTTAAGTGATAACCGCCGCCCATTGACATTTGCAACACCCACAGGGTTGTAGATGCGTTGCCACCTTTCAATAAAGTGGGCAACGGCTACCTCACTCACCAGACGGAACGCAGAAGTATAACACTTTTGACTAACGATCTTCTGTGAGGTCGTGGTACTTCCCCGGGCGGCGCTCCGCAAATCGATGTCTCGGATTGGAATCGAAAACTCTGTGCTTTTCATAAGCTGTTGTGCGCTATTTCAAAGTTATTTAACGCTATTTAAATAGAGTACCCGAAAGACCGAGCTTTGCTCGGTTTGTTTTTTTTTTTGGTAAATCGTGTATTTTGATAATTACATTTAGATACAAATTACTGAGTAATGAAATATGCATAATATTTTTCGATCTTACCGACGTAATAATAAGAAAATATGAACTGATGTTTTTCACAAAAGAAAGAACTTTAAAAAAAAGGGGTAAAAATAACAAAATACCAATTCGACAAAAAATAAAAAATAAAGAAAGCAATGATCTGGAATCGAAAAAAAAGTAAAAAAATAAATGTGTAAGTGATCGTGACGCGAACCACGGCCGTCTGTTTTGGGGCCGCCCGATTACCGAGCTATTATGACATTAAAAATTAAACCTAGCTAGATCGATTTTTCGCCCCCGAATCAACGAACATACTAAATTTCATCGCTGGAGCCGTTTCCGAGATTCCGATTATATATATATATACATGAATTGCTCGTTTAAAGGATAAGATAGAAGATAAGATTTAAAGGATAAGGAGGAGGTTTCTCAATTCGACCGTATATATATATATATATATGTTTTATGTGTGTTCGGGCATAACTTCGTCATCTCAGATCTGATGATAGCATCCCAGAGAAATCGGGGGCAATCCTCAAATGTTATAGGTGTTGACATGCTTTTAGTTTCCATTTGCTGTTTGAAGTCGGTTTTTTTTTTGTTCAAAATTATTAAATATTATGTCTAGTCCGTTCACGTTCGCTCTTTAGTCTCAAACTAAGCAACGCTAGTACTGTGGGAATACCCAGTTCAGTGTCAGTTTACTAATAAGAAAACTGATAAACATACTTAAACACAGTTTTCTTTTGTAAATAAATACATATTATATATAGATATGTATGTATTTATGGTATAGTTATGCCCACTGACACTGAAAAACACTATGTTCATCACACAATATTTTAGTGATGGGGATTGAACCAACACCCTCTGGTGCAAGAGGCAGACTCCCCACGCCGGTCGGGTCGTCAACAATATTTGTAACTGTGTAATTATTTAGCAAACTAACATAAATCGGGACCCTGGTGTGTTTTCGGGGCCTGCCCGGCATCCAAGCTCACCAAACGAAACTCGCAAGTTGCAATCAATATAGACGCCAGTCTATTCACATGATTTTATATTCCAGAAGAACCCGTGCTCACAAACCCATGATTTATTCTTTACCAGCGACCCGCTCCGGCTACGCACGGGTGTAATGTATTATACATATAAACCTACCTCTTGAATCACTAGTAAAAGAAACCGCATCAACATCCGTTGCGTACTTTTAAAGATCTAAGCGTACACAGGGACAGACCGACAGCGGGACGACTTTGTTCTATACTATGTATAGTAACTGTACACAGAGTATAATTGAAAACAAAGATACAAAAAAGAATGTACACAGACGAGCTTAACCCTAAAAAGAGTTTTCTTCTAGCAAACCCTGACATAAGATTAAGACAAATTATGATATATGGGTGTGTAAAACTAGATATCTAGTTTTACATAAAGTTAATATTTACTTGATTAAGTATATACTTACTTGATTTTGTATTGCAGAAGAACCCCTACTCATGGATACCCATGACCCTCCTGTTTTTTCTGGCGTTCATCACGCACACCGGCATCCGGATGCTGCCCTGGATCCTCATCGGGGAGGTAAGGGATTCAGTAGACGGTGAGGGTACGTGAGCTCGTCGACGAATGCTCCATTCTGACGAAATGCGATCTTATTGGTATCCATACGAACACGGTGTTTCTGTCGACCTGTGGATAATTCTAAACATGCAGTCAGGTCAAACGTTATACCCAAAGGAACGTGAATCAAGATCATTAAGTAATTATGACTTTCTCATAATTACTTAATTTAATGCGATCATGATTGTCGTGTGGGCGAAAGGCACTAAATGTCATCTGAGAATTTTAGACTTTATTGCTTATTAACGAGACAAACGATTAGTAGGGCCTCACAACTAACATTTTGGTATCAATTAAAGTTTTTTAATACTACAACTTTAATCTTGTTTTACTAAATTTTCACAGTTGTAACGAAAAACGATATAAAGCAGTTATAAAATGAATTTAGCTCCAAAAATTGTTCTAGAACTTTAATGACGATATTAGATAGCTTTTAGAGTTAGAACAGTGCTAATCACAGCAAGTATAGTTAAGATGATACAACTTTAACCTGTTTATGACACTAAATATATACCACAATGCAGGTAATATCTGCACAACTGTGGTAGGGCCGCAACAGCTCTGGCTGTTGCACGAATGGGCGGCTCCGTCCGGATAAGTACCACGACCTCGCCGGCGTAAAGTATCATACTTACTTTTGTCTGTGGGTTCGGCATTGTTACCAACTGTTCAAAGAAATACTCCCAAAGCATTTCAAAAAACCAACTATAATTCAATAAAATCCACTAAATTCTAACCAAAACATCCTAAATGAGAAACACTTAGAGGAGGTTTTGCTTTGAATTTACCGCCTAAAAACTTTTGTTGTAAACTTTTTGCCCGAATTTAGGAAGAAAGCTTGTCATCGCGTTTCGGTCTTTTGTCTTCCCAAATTTAGGGCAAACATTGCCATTGCCATTTCGGGCCGCAGGTGTTCAGCGCGAAGACGCGCGCCGGCGCCGCCGGGCTGGCCAGCGCGGTGGGCTACGTCTTCGGCTTCGTCACGAACAAGGTCTACATCGGAATGGTGGACCTGCTCTCCATTTGGGGCACTTACGGCTTCTACGGGCTCATATGGTGAGCGCATTTTGTGTGGGCCAAATTTCATACTCAAAATTCAAAACGTCTCCACGTAAACAGACGCTTGCGCGTTCTTATGTGACGTCGGACTTTACACAATAAATAGCTGATCCGGCGAACGTTGTTTTGCCGTAATTTTCCGAAAAATGAAAATTAATTACAGTTAGCCACCCATAGTACTTAAGGGTATAAAAAATTAGTTATAAATCTACTCTCGTACCTACTGTATACAGGGAGATTTTTTGAGAAGTGCTCAAATTTACACAGGAGGTTCAGACTCGGGAGTATAATCGTTTATTGAAATAAAAAACAAAGTTTTTTTTCCAAAAAAAATGCCATTCTATTCCTTAAAAAACAGAACGTCTTGACAATGCGGTAGTCATTCATAAATACCTAAATTCTACTGTGCACGAACTTGTGTGCGTGTTGGTTATGAATGCGGCGTAAAATAAATGAGTTGCGTATAAATGACGCACTTTTTGAGATAAGTTCAAATGAATGTAATTAATTACTTACGATTTGATTTTAAATATTTATCATTTTTATATAACATTATTTATGTCTGAATCTAATTAAAAAAATGGATACAATTAGAAATGCCGCCCTGTATATACATATAAGATTTCAACAAAATCAGTCAAACCGTTCCGGACGAGTATAAACAATAAAACTGTGACACAAGAATGTTATATATTAGATTGTGAAAAGTTGCCAAACGAGCAGACGGTTCACCTGATGTTAAGTGAATACCGCCGCCCATAGACATCTGCTACACCCGAGGGTTTGCAGATGCGTTTACAACCTTTTGGAAATGAGGCTCCAGCCACCTCCATATTATACTTCCACTTTACGCCGGTCTTCTGTGAGGTCGTGGATTGATACATAAGTTCGTGAGTAAGTTGCCACCGGTTTGTTCAGAGGAGACCTGAGAAACTCAACAGCCGCTCATTTTTTTTAAACCAATAGGCCATCGATGAACGATCGGTTTGACAATCAATCAAGTCAAATCTCTAATACAATTGGGAAATAATTGGGAACGAGGCGCTATTGGGACAAATCGCATATAGGTACATGTGGAACCAAATCATAACACAAATGAGGTCAAGTGATATCACTAGGATCTTTCATTATAGGTAACCAATTGGCCTTTGTAACTAGATGATATTGATGTGAGAATTTGTAAAGATGCCTCTGAGAAGCGGCTGCGTAAATTATACCGACCGTACTCGGGGTACTTAAATGAATTAAGTACGCTGACCTGCAATGTTCAATATCAAAGAATCATTAATAAGAATCCACTTGACAAGGAAACTGAATTAATGCCAGACAAGCGCTAATTGGCACTCGAAGCAGGGCCGTAAGTGGGATAAATCGGGTAATTGCCTCCAGTAGAACTAGACTGCTTCCACGCAAGACCTCCGTCTTCACTACACATTTCCATAGAATTTGAAAAATAACTAGATACGATGCGATAAAATGTTTTACGATATATACAAAGACTAGCGTCCCGTCCGGCTTCGCACGGGTGCAAAGTATTACACATATAAACCTTCCCCTTGAATTACTCTATCTAGTAAAAAATACCGCATCAAGATCCGTTGCGTACTTTTTAAGATCTGAGAAAACATAGAGTCAGACAGTTAGCGGGACGACTTTGGTTCATACTATGGCACTCAAATGACACCAATTGGTGTAATTAGATTGCAATTCTGTAGACTGCTATCCCTTTCCGTATAGTACGTTCTATATAATCTGTCACATTCACTTAAACATGTCGAATAATGTAAAGCGGAACAATATTTTAAACGCCGCGCGGCATGATGTCCGTATCGTCATCTATATTATTAAAAATCATTGGCGTAAAATAAACACTAGAAATAAGGACAAACTTACTACGCCATTGTTTCGCCTACAAAAAGTAAATAGGTCGTTCACGGGGCAAGGTGTGCGCATGTATAATAAAATCCCACAGTCGGTGTTAAGTCTGCCGCTTGACCAATTTAAATGTAAAATTAAAAGTCAACTTATGGTTAAAGCATATTATACCATTGCGGAATATCTCGACGACGCGAATGTGCAGAGTTAATACTGTTGATACTCACGTAGGCTATATTGTAAACTGATAGTTTTGAAAAAGAGCAACTGTTGAGTTTCTTGCCGGTCTCTTCTCAACAGAAACTGCTTTCCGAGCCGGTGGTACCTTACGAACCTATATACATAGTTTTTGATTTAAAATTTGACGATTCATAAGAGCGCGCAAGCGTCTATTTGAATTACCTAATATATTTTTGATTTTGTGGTAGGACGAAAGTGCCAGCTTGAACAAGGAGGAATTAGTGGGGCCCATTTTATTAGATGTTACGTAACTATCTATGGGTACTGCTTCGTACAAATGAAATAAGGAATAATTAGATGATTCTTTCCAAAGTACAGTGCAATATCTGTCACCTAGTGACTTACGCCTACGGATGCCTATGTAGAAGCCAGTTTTACATGTTAAAGACCTTTAGGCATGTCGGGATTTCTTATTAGTTCACGGTCGAAAATTCCCCCTGTTCGGTCGTGAATAAAAATTAGAATGACATATATTAATTTCCTTTTTTTACGTGAATGATATTAAATACTAATAATATTTTACGGATTTTATCACGTTTTAATTTTGATTTTTAACTCCCGACGTTTCGAACCGTCCCATTCATCCATTCATGATCTATCCCAGCTCAACTTATCAACTGACCGTAAAATAGTTTCATTTAATTTCAAATAATTAATATTTAAAACTGGAACTTTAGGTCCGTGGGGTCCCCGCACTTCAAAATTTCTTAAAAGTTTATGTCCTAGGCTTAACGCTCGCGGCTGGTGACAAGAGAGCTGCTTCTTTTCTCGCTCAAAGGTTAAGCATAACTATTCAGCGAGGAAATGCAGCTAGCGTTCTTGGCACCATGCCGCGTGGATTAGGTTCATTAGATGATATGTAATTTTAGATAGATTTAATCTTGTAAATATTAGATCAATGAAGATTATAAATATGTTTAATATTAAAATGTCATATTTAATTTTCATAACCTTGCAAGTTTCAAAGGATCGAAACATTATGACAGTCATCGAATGGTTCGAAACAAGCTTTTATTAACCGACTCAAAATGAGGAGGTTCTCAATTCGACTGTATTTTTTTTATGTTTGTCACCTCAGAACTTTTGACGAGATGATTATTTTTTTATTTGAAAGCTGTTGCTGCCCAAGTGGTCCCATAATAATTTCATTGGTATTGGATTTTGGGCTCCGGAGATACTTAAGGAACTCCTGCGCCAGAGGGTGTGGGTTCGATCCCCACTACTGGAAAAATATTGTGTGATGAACATAGTGTCTGAGTGTTTATATATGTATAATATGTATTTATTTACAAAAGAAAGTGTGTTTATCAGTTTTCTAGTACCCATAGTGCAAGCGTTGCTTAGTTCGGGACTAGAAAATGTATAAAAATGTGTCAAAAATATTATAAAATGAATACAGTGCGAGATATTTGAAAAAAATGGTTGTTTAGAAAAAAAAATCAATTCAACGGGTGGCGCGTTTCCACTTTTCACTTTGTCAACTGCTTTGAGCGCTCTTTCGTGGCCACATCCCCAGATACCCACCGTGAGTCTCGGTGCGTGGGTTAAACCACCCTCGCAATGCCTTGCAAACAATTGTCGGCTGTTGCAGCTTGACCGGCTGCGTGGTATTCTACTTCATACTGCCGGAGACCGAGGGCAAGAAGCTCAACGACATCGAGAACCACTTCGCCGGCGTGAAGAAGCTCTCCAACGAAGTCTACCGCTCTAAGGTAAGCTCAGACAGAGAAAGCATCGGCGCCGCCTTTACTTGGGCTAAAGCCATTTTACGAGCTATATAGTGTATATAGCTCGTAAAACGGCTTTACAATCGCGACAATAAATGAACACACATACAGAGGATAACTTTTTAAAATTGTATTAAACATTTACATTCTTTAAACATCAATATTTAACGAGTTAGAAATATAATATCATTGCCCATAATATGTGGATCTAATAACCACTATGTGAAAGACTCAATTTGAATGGATGACGATATAGATACAAACTTTTATATTTATTTATATTTTCAGAAAAGAAAAAATTTGGAGATTTCAAAAATGCGGGAAATTAAAGGCGCCGTCAACCAATCCTTTGAAGGAGACAACACGAATCTTTAATTTAGAGTTAGCAATCATTAATTTCATTCTTGCCCAAAGTTAAAGTGAGTAATAAAAACAAGAAATTCAAAACATTCGATTTGTGCTAAGTACTTTTAAATAGTGTCATTGAATTTTGACTTATTGGACGACGATTAATTTGATACGTTTTATTTTATTATTAAGCCATATTACGTAGAATTACTAATGATATTTAAGTTAATTATTTTTGCTCGTAACACTTTATCACGAGCTATTCTATTCCATGAGAGAATTAGATTTTTTCTTGCGTCTAGCGACATCTAGGCTTGGAAATTGTAGTTTCTAAACGAAATGAATTTTGTTACCGCGCCATCTTGTGGTCTTTACAGTTATTAATAGCGTAAGGTGAAACTAAGTTCCAAATTTTACCACGCAGTTCTCCATTTCTTTTAGTTTTAATACAATCAATAACTGTAATTGTATTTTATAGTAGAGTATAAAACATGATTTAATAGTGGTCATATTAAATGTGGCAGCTGCAAAACTTTTAAACTACATTGTGATATTTTAACTAAATAACTGACATTTTATTAAAGTTAAAGAAGACAGGCGTAATTATTTATGTCTATATGTGGTCACACTGTTTTAAAAAAATATGAACTCAAATTAATAAATTTAAATAAGGTAATGATAAAAATGTAATGTAAGACGTTAATTCAAAATCTTGTTGACTAAGAATACTTAGATAATACTTATGTTCGAATATATAATATGTAAATAGTCATATTAATAAAGTTGATTATTAAAGAAACGAATTATTACAGTTTTTAGACCAATGTCGTTTTGAAAACTGTTTTTATAAAATTTTCCCCCTCAAATACATTACAATAACCCGAGTATGAGAAGTGGGCGTAGCGAGAAGTTCAAAAAAATGTGTGCGTGTACTAGCGTACCCTCGTAAGAAGTGAAACTTTTTTATGACGTTATGTTTCAAAAAATAATTTACTATATGCAACTTTACAGAAATTGGTTAAATTAAGTTAAATTAGATAAAGTTGCATAAAAGGCTTTTATTATCATAGACATAAATACAAATTCTACAATTATTTTATTTCATTTTAGCTTTGTATAATATTTAGTTTCTTATTTGTAATACATAGGTGGCGTTAGTAGTAAATTAAAACACACTATGGTTTGACCGTTGTAATTGGTATGAGGGTCCGCAAAAATTGTTGATTAAAACTACCTCCCCGTTCATGCGGTCCACCGCATGAAAAGCAAAAGAAAGCGCATGGACATGGACATGGACATGGACATGGTCCATTTAGACCTCTCTCCAGAGGGGAAAGCAATATTCTCAATATTGAGTCAGTCATGGGACCAGGGACGTTAATCTTAGAACAAACTGGCACGTCGCTGGAGAATAAAAGGATATGAATTTTAAACGATATGTTATTCTCTATCATCATTGTTCAAATCAACCCTTTTTAATTTAGTAGTATAGTACTGATGATTTTAGAACTCGGAAATAGAGATGGAGCTAAAATCGCTATTAAATTACTAAAATCAAAAGTCCCGAAGTACTAAACTTCAAGTGTCATATTGTAACTCTTTAATTTATACTCATTATAGCCATCTAAATTGAGCCAGTTTATTTGATGATTTCCAAAATGGTAGTTTTAAAATAAAGGCTATTGGCAATGGATTTATTTTATTTTGTAGCATTATCATTTCGTATACAGTGCTATTGTAGTATTACTTATTTTAAGAGGTATAATACATATAACTTTCCTGTAATAATTACTTTAAAATAATTTAAAAGAAATTCTACCAAAAAACTTGGTAGTTATCTTACTGTTGAGCCTGCTTGATTGAAATTTCAAATTAAAAATATAACTGTCGTGGTCGCCGAATTCGCCGTACCTCGCCTCGTAGTCCTTTCCTTATTTTATTTTCTTTCTTTTTGCATTGTTCTAGTGCTCCTCGCCCTATTACTCAGTGTCTGTGGATTTATTTTCCTTCATCCCACAGGTACGTGCTGTTGAGTTGAGATCCCTCCTCCGGTACGTGCTTTAGTGTAATCCTTTTGTTTTGTTCCCGAACGTTTTTTTGTGTTGGAGAAATTGACTCGTTGTTTGTGAGAAATTGACTTGTTTGTGAGATAGGACTCTTTTTGTGAGATAGGACTCTTACTTGTGAGACACGACTTTGATTACAATATGGCTTCAGATAAAAAATGTTGTGTACCTGGATGCCTGGAAACCGGTGGTAAGTAAATACAGCATTATATCTGCTACTTGGCACTTACGATGGACTTGAGTCTGGAAAAACAATCGTTAAAAGTAAATATAACCATTGTCTCTTTCTATTTTATTGCTTTAGAATGTAATTATGTAAATCTTCAGCCGAAAGGTGAAACAATATTGTTCTATACAACTCATAGTGTTTAACCTATAAAACTGAAAAAAGTTGTTTTTCAATTTTTCCTTTGTTTATAAAATTCATTGTCTTTATAATCTTTCTTGCATTTCTCCAAATTTTTCGGTGTATCGATTTGGGGGTTACCGGTCCAAGTGCAGGCTTCGCATGTAAATGTTATTTCTCGAAACTCCCATTTAATGAATCAAAAATATTATCAAAGAATAATAACAAATCAGCAGTTTCCTTGCACTCTGACGGGATTACACCTTTATCTGAAAGAATATAACATAATTGGATATAAATATGGCATAAAAGGTTACAACAATACATAATATTTATACATTTTAAGTACTCGTAATTTTACCTGATAAATAGCCCATATTTGCAGCTATAGTTTGACTAAAAATTTGAGTCGCATATTTTACTTTCATTTTATTTATTTGTGAAGGCTTTATATGGTTCTCTGTAAGTTTGGGCATAAGCCTGATCCCTTGATAGGCTGGATTTTCTTTATATAAGAGCTCCAGGTGTTGCCACTTTGCTATTTTTGTTGTATTATTAGCTGTGTATTTTAAACCTTTGGTAATTAAATTATTTCGCACACATTTAATTAGATGGGGTGGATAAAAAATGGGCACAATTTTTAAATTGTCTATGAAAATTAAACCTTGCTTGGGCTCCTCTCCTCTTCTGAGAAAGTCAACTCGCGATTCTTCCGTCAAGCACTTAATGGCGTTTCTATTTCCTGAGCCTTGATCACAAACTGTTGCAACAACAGTTAATCCAACCTTTGTTAACTCCCGGATAAATATCTTGATTAGTTTAGCTAATTCCGGCCCCTTTGTGGCTGACGCTGAAAATGTATACCCGACTGGCTGCTTGTAATTTTTTAACAAGCCTCTTACCATAAAAACTTGTGCATGATCTGGAAACTGTTCATGTGTATCGAAACCATTATTTACGAACCCAATAATTTTATCCGTTCTTTCATTGTATGTTAAATTTGCTTTCAAAGCCATTTCGTCAAATAACAGAATACATAATTTTTTCCTCGCCTTCATTTTCTGTACTTGCTGTTTTAATTGAGAAAATATGATAGGGTTTACTCCAGGTTGAATATTTGCGTTGTTAAATAGTTTAATCAAGGTTTGAGGGGTCGGTAGTATATACATATTTCTAAATAGGCATAGGTACCCTTTAGGACTTCGTTTTAATAAGGACAAGTTTCACTGTATGTAAATCGTCTTCCTTTGTTCTTCTTTTTGATTTCACGAAACTGCAACACTGTATTTTACCCGAATTTGGCAGGTTGTCCAGGGCTTTAAGAACTTTTTGGTTGGTTATCAACGTTTTAGGAGCTGGAAGTACAATAAATAACTATTTTTTTATTATTAAAATATTTTTACTCATAAATAAAACATATTATATTTTTATATTTGCTCAGCTTAATTACAAATAAAATAAAACCTTTGTACATATTTGTATTGCATATGTAACATAATTGCCGACATGATCTGATGAGGGAGCTAGAAATTATGACGGTAGCTGTGTTATACCTAGCTTAATTTGTTAGTTCTTGTTTATATAGATTTATTGAATTGTTCTTAATGAAATGTTTGATCAAACATATTTGCCGACGTGATCTGATGATGGAGCTAGAAATGATGAGGGTGTGAACTTGTTGGATTGGTTATCATACGGGTTATCATAAAAAGAATATTTTTAAAAACAAGCTGTGTCCTCAGGCGCTGGGTTTGGTGGAAAAAATTTCATCCAAGCTAATCTAAGCATTAGGGTTAGGACCGAGGGGCTGGTAGCTTTTAGCTGAAAGCTTTGAATAGGTTTTAATTTAGGTTAAGTTTTTGTTTTATTTTAAATAATTTTATGTTAATGTTTGTAAATAAATTATTTAACTTTATAAGTACCAAAATGTCATGTAGAGCTTGACGGGAGATTTAAGAAAAGGTAAAACCAATGCGGACAAAAGTGTTCATAATAACTTTGTAAAGTAGCAATCGAATTATAAAGTTTCGAAGTATGATTATAGTACCAATAAAGAAGTTTATATGTATTCAGAGTTTCATTTAAATTATTTCTTAGTATCTTCATCTTCTTTATTTAAATTATTAATTTCCTCTGAAAAATATAAATAAATAAAAAAAAATACTAATCAAGGTCAAGGTCAGCTGATATAATATTTTTTACAACTTGTAAATATAGATGGCGCTAGCTTTAATAGTTACGCAAAAAAAACCACTGAGTTAAGCCTCTATTTCCCTATATACAAAAGTACTCTGTGCATGGGACTGACCAATATTGTCATCGAACCTCCACACAAGGCCACCCTCCCGGGACAGTGCCACAAATGCCAAAATTACGGGCACGCCGCCCGTAACTGCTTTGCCAAGCCCAGGTGCGTAAAGTGCCTAGGCGACCACGGCACCCCGGAATGTCCCAGACCAAGGGACAAGGCCCTTCTGGCCAACTACGGTCCACCCGCATGCGTCCTCTGCCAGTCGGAAGGACACACAGCCAATTATCTGGGCTGCCCGAACGCACCTAAGCGCAGACCCATTAGGCCCGCCCCTCAGGCAAACAAGACGGCAGCCGATTCCAACGGCCGCCTCATTCCCTCCTCTTCGCCCCGCGTGGCAGAACCCCATGGCTCCCGCTTGGGCCAAGCCGAATCCGCCACTCGCGGAACCCAAAGCTGCCCCTCAACCGGCGCTCATCCCAACACCACCAAAAGCGGCCGGGGGCAACCCCCTGGACTCGCTAAGTCAACTTCTCCGCACCGTCGACATGGCGGAAGTAATGTACTTTGCCGAGCAGTATGCCAAAGGCAATTTCAGCTCGCGATTACTACTACTAGACCAGTACCAGCACATAGTTGCTGCGCTTTCAGTATAAACCAATATGGATAGCACAACTAGGAATAATAATAACGAAAATATTAGTCCCTCTGCCACGCGTAATAACGGCAGAGCCAAACCGCGATCGATAAATGTAGCATTCTACAACGCGAACGGGCTTAAAGAGCAACGCGACGAAATACGTATTTTCTTACGCGACCACCAAATAGATATACTACTAATTCAGGAGACGTTCCTGAAACCGGCGACAAGGGATCCGCACATCCCCAACTATCGGATAGTTAGAAACGACCGTGCCGGCGCCCCGGGCGGCGGCACACTAATTTACTATAAAAAATCCCTCCACTGCGTACCGGTAGACACGCCCGCGCTCACGCATCTTGAGGCATCCGTCTGTCAGCTGGCACTAACTGGCCACTCTCCCATCACTCTAGTATCAGTCTATCTCCCTTGCAGACCAACCGCAACTATATTGCAATCCGATTTTGAGGCCCTCTTCTCCATAGGAGGAGCCACCATATTAGCTGGCGACTTCAACAGCAAGCATATCCGATGGAACTCGACACGCACCAACAGTCGAGGCACCGCACTCGACTCGCTATCCGACAGGCTCGACTTTGAAGTTGTAGCCCCAGTCGAACATACGCACTTCCCTTATATAGAGGGACAATCATCGGATGTGCTTGATATTGCAGTCGTCAAAGACATCAATCTGACCATGCGCGACCCGGAAGTGATTCACGAGCTTCACTCTGATCACCGACCAGTCCTCCTTCGGCTAGGGCCCTCAGCAATAGCCGCCCACCAAACCAAAACAGTCATTAGCTGGCATAGAGTCTAAACCAAACTTAATGAGCCCAATTCAATATTAGAGTCGATCCCCGACCAACTGAACAACAAACAGGACACGGAGACCGCAATTCGGGCCCTCACTAGTCACGTCAACACCGTCGTCGAGCAATGCTCGAGACAGGTTCCAGCGATGGACGACCATCGCTGGGCCCTGCCAAACGATGTAAAAGACTTACTGAGGCGCAAGATTGCGGCCACACGCGCCTACAATAGATATCCCACCGACTCGAATCGTAGACTACTACGTAAATTACAACGTGAAGTCAAAACACGTATAGCAGACTCACGAAACGAACGGTGGGACTCCACCCTAGTCTCAATAAAACCGTCCCACCAAGCCTTCTGGAAACTTCCCAAATCCCTCAAGGGTATTGCCACTCCAAACATGCCACCACTAGTCCGCCCGATAGGAACGCCAGCAATGCTGGACGAAGAGAAAGCCTAGCTGACAGTCTAGAGGCCCAATGCTCCCCCAGCTTGCTTCCGACCCACCCCGATCACCTCCGTAAGGTGAACGAAGAGGTCGAAAGGAAAGCATCGGAACCACTCCGCGATCCCGTTCCCCCGGTCACGTGCTCGGAACTCACAGAAACATCAAACTGCGCCCACGCAAAGCGCCTGGATCAGATGGTATCACCAATAAGGTGACCAAACTTCTCCCTACTAGCATCCTTCAGATACTAGTCTTAATTTACAACGCGGCTATAACCGAAGGCTTCTTCCCGTCCGAGTGGAAAGAAGCTGACGTAATAGGGTTCCTCAAACCCCACAAACCCGCGACCCTCCCAACCTCTTATCGTCCAATAAGTCTTCTCAAAACATTTGGGAAGATCTTTGAAAGACTTATATTAGCCCGACTAAGATCCCTTATGGACGCCAAAGGGCTCCCCATCCCAGAACAGTTTGGCTTTAGAGCCAAACATTCTTGTACCCATCAAGTGCACCGCATCACCGAGCACATACTAGTCAAACGCCAACGCGGACTCAACACCGGAGCACTCTTCTTGGACGTGGCAAAGGCCTTCGATAAAGTCTGGCACAACGGGCTCGTATACAAGTTATACGGACTCGGAGTGCCCGATCGTCTCGTATGCATAATACGAGACTTCCTGAGTAATCGGACCTTTCGCTATCGCGTCGAAGGCATGTGTTCGACAACGCATCCCGTTCGAGCCGGGGTGCCTCAAGGGTCGGTGTTGGGCCCAGTACTTTTTACGCTCTACACCAATGACATGCCGCGAGTCAAAGATGTAGAACTTGCCCTATTTGCCGACGACACCTGTCTCTATACAGCAGGCAGAACATCCGAAATTATCCATCGACGCCTCCAAGCTGCAGCCATCACCATCGGTGACTGGTTTCGGCAATGGAGGATCGAAATTAATCCCGCCAAGAGCGCGGCTGTCCTTTTTTCGCATAAAAAAGTAGATAAACCATCCCCCGTTAAACTCATGGATAGTCCGGTACCATGGGTGAACAAAGTTAAATATTTAGGTGTCGTCCTTGACTCCCAACCTAGATTCAACCAGCACGTGACTCGGGTCAAGAACCGGGCGGCCTTCGTACTCGGTCGCCTCCATCCGCTCCTCAAGAAAACGTCTAAAATGTCCCTTCGGAACAAGGTGACTCTATATAAGGCAGTAGTTCGCCCTATCATGACGTACGCGAGTCCAGTCTTCGCACACATTGCTCCGAAGCAAATACACCGGCTTCAGGTCATCCAAAATCGAATTTTGCGCAGAGCCACGGGAGCACCCTGGTACATGCGCAATATCGACCTACATGTCGCTTTAGAGTTGCCCACCATCGCTCAATTCCTGAAGTCGGCGTCGCGCCGATACTTCGATTCCGCCGCCGCGCATCCCAACCCGCTAATCGTAGGTGCCGCCACCTACAGACCCCTGCCGCTAGGTACGTTCCGCCGCAATCACCGTAGACCGCGACACGTTCTCGATTTCCCTGACGATGAGACGACTATCGCCATCGAAAGGATTAAAAAACTTCGCAAACACACCAACACACACTACTAACAGGCAAACATATACTAGGTTCCGCCACGTACCTGGCAGGTTCTCCCCAGTTCAAGATAGAAACGTTGCTGGAGTTTCTTCCGCCACTTCTTCTCCCAGCGCCAACGCTTTACGAAGTGGTAGCAACGATAGCTCTAGAGATCCCCCCAGTCAGATAACAGCTACCGATCGAGCCGAGGTCCGGCCCTCTCGGGCACCCTCGAATCGGGATGCTAAACGCGTGTTGAGTGACAGCCCAAGCCGAGGTCCCCTCTCGGGGACCCTTAAGCCTGATCACTCCATGTAGCCCCCGCCAAAGCGCCCTAAGAGCTAGGCGGCCTCCCAAACCGGTGAATTAAATAGCGTGACGGCCCGAGCCGAGGTTCCTTCGGGAGCCCTCGAGCTTAGTCACCATAACGCGTAATAATAAATACGCGAGGTTCAGGTTAGGCGGCTCGAGCGCCCAGCCACCTCAAGTCCGTCGGAACTGTAAAGGCCCCTAAGGCCAACAGTGGCTCATAAAGCCCAAAAAAAAAAAAGAAGTTGATTAAAAAACTTGCAACGTGAACCCTGTTTATTTCAATTAAGCTCACGGACTCAAAATACAACCGCTTTGAATTTGTACATGGTCCTTCGTTGCCGAATAGTCAGCCAGTGAGTAGAAGGCAGACATTCGACTCGCGCGCGAGTGTTGTGAGTGAAGTTTTTTTGGAAAACCGAACTTGCGGACGTTGGATCGACGTCGCAACCGCAAGTTCCAGGAGCCGATCGAGGCTTCGAAGAGCATTCGTGCTCTGAAGTATTAGAGCTAGCACTGTCATTACTACAAATATTATTATTGAATTTCATTCATTGTAATAGAATTATTACTATCATTGATGTCGTTATTATATATTTGTGTTATTAATAGCTTACGGTAACTGAAATACGAAATGTATTGTTTACATTTTAGAATTAGAATTAAAATAAACCCTTTGATTTTGCTGATCACTTTAATATAACATATATATTTATATTGTTATGAACACACAAACGAACTAACGCCATCTAGCGTCAACTATTAAAACCACTAAGAAAAAGATGGCGCGTAACGCAAAAATGTTTTCACTTCAATAACATAGAATTCCAAAAAATTTAATATCAGACTCCGGATATTGTTTTTACAAAATAATGTGAGTTTTATACAAGCATATTAATATATGAATATTAATGCTCTTTATACATTATTCTCGACATCGTAACAGCGAACAGACTAGGCCTTTTACAATAGAAAATAGTACATGACAAGTCTAAAGATATATAGGATGAGCTTTGGCAAATCAAAATATATTAAATCCTATCTATTATTTAATATTATCATATGATAATCTTGTTAAATAATAGATTATTAAGTATTTCACAAGTCCGCCACCCCGCATGAGGTCGCGTTGACTATGCCTTAATAGAGGATATTGTGCAGAGGCCTTTGCCCAGCAGTGGGACATTAATAGGCTATTACTTTAAATTAAAGACCTAAATTCATGTGTACTTAAAGTAAACAAAAGAAGGCCGAAGTTTCTTTCCTCCTGGACAGGTCTAGTTTAGAAATTTTAAATTTTTATCGCGCTAATACTGCACTTAAGATTACATATTTCAAGGTCCGGTTTATTGAACCGTCGGTAGTTCTTTGACGTTCAATAAGCGTATATCGAATGAAGAAATTCTAACTTCGACTTTGACGATTACGAACGGGGTGAGTTATTGAAAAGAGGAGAATCGAGTGTGTCGATATTGTTTATTTGTTTAATAACGATGCGACGACAGTGGTCGGGCGTTGTGTCGCTCCACTTTGCTGTTGGCGCCGCACGCGGGGCGGAGGGGGGGCGGCGGCGGCGGCGGCGGGGCGGGGGCGGGGGCGGGGGCGGCTGCAGCTGCGGCGGGGGGCGGGTAGTGGCCGTGAGTGCGCCGGTGGTTGTGCAGAGCGGTGCCCTGGAACGTCGAGCACAGTTACACGGGTTCAGTTCCTTGCGCCGGCGTGGTGGTGTCCAAGGGAAATCGACTATCGACAAATGAAATGTATACTTCTTATTGCGATGAATAAATGATTTGATTAGAAATGCGTTATCCCATTCCGTTCGGCTCGTTTCGCTCTGTCTAACGCACTATGGCCAGCTGGATAGAATGGGGAATTTTTTTTTTCGAATTCGTAACAGAATAATTTTTAAATTACGTAAAACTATAAGTTTCATTTGGTTACTCTGAAACGCTGTTAATTCTTTTAATTGCGCCTGTTATTTGAAATATAATATACTGGACCATACTTTAGCCTCAATTTATCCGAAGGAGGGTCTCCAACAGCTTTGAATTTTCCCAGTACTGAAATTCGAAATTGACATTTGCAACGTCCATAGTATTGCAGATGCAATGCCGTCCTTTGCGTTAGTGACGAGCATGTCGCGGCCTTCCATCTCGCGACGAGCCCATCACCCGTGCGCAGGAGCGTCCCAATCACGCGACAAGCTGGTCACCTGTATGAAGCGGTCGCCGCACACCTCGCAGATGTACGGCTTGTCGCCCGTGTGGCGGCGCACGTGAAGGTTGAGGTCGTTGCTCTGGGAGAAGGCCTTCTCGCAGTACGGGCACTTGTAGGGCCTGAGGCCGGTGTGGACCCGCGTGTGACGCGACAGCTTGTTGCTGCGCGAGAAGCCTGCCAGTGATCGGAACCGAAGTCATTTTCGATCTGTGAATGTGTGAATTATGTCGGTCATTCATATTGATCGACATAGTTCACACATTCATTGAGAAAAGTTGGCTAATTCAACCGAAATAGCTTTGCATACTCTGTTATTAATTTATTTACTTCACCAACAAGATACACATCGAAACAGGCTTAAAACATAAATTAGTACATAGTATCTTAACTAGATGGTATCTAAATTACAGGTGGAACGACATTCAAAAGTTTTTTTATATTGACAACTGCTAAAAAGAATAATAATTGAAGTATGTGAAATGCTAACAAAGAATTAATACAGTAATTGACTTTACACTAAAATAAACATGTAATATTCGACATAAAAATACCACAAAACAAAGATGTTTAATATTATTAATGATTCATCTTTTTTAAATCTTGCCTTACCGTATTTATTGATTTCAGCGCCATCTATTAGTGCTTTTGGTTGGCATTTACGGAGGTAATATCCGAGCCTTGTTTTTGATTACAAACAGTCATAGTAATGTTTACGTCTCTATGGTGCAACCCGTCCGTTTTGAGAATTCATCAAAGTTAAATGAAAACGAAAGAAAAAAAAACACAATTCAACAAATATCCATTGCCATTGGGTTTCAAATGCATCGTCTCGTTAATACATTAAGCTATGCGAATTCAATCTGATATACGTCGTGTTTTAAGTATGTGGTATCCGTTACAACGATAGAGGGCGCGGCAGTGCTGAGGGGGATATTTGTTAAAATGATAGACGGCGTTGCAATGCTAAGGGGATATTTGTTAACCGACTTCAAAAAAGGAGGAGGTTTCTCAATTCGACCGTACATTATTATATTAATGTGTGTTCGGGGATAACTTAGTTTAACTTTTATGAACCGATTTGATGATTCTTTTTTGTTGCAATTGAGATATCTCAACGGTGGTACCATGAAAAGTAACCCAGATTTGATGATGGCATCTCAGGGAAATCGAAGGCAATCCTCACATGTTATAGATGTTGACAATGCTTTATTTTCCTGTTTGCAGTGGGTTTTTTTTTTGTTCAAAACTATTAGAATAATAGACGGCGTTCAGCATTGTTGCTGAGGGGGATATTTGTTAGAATGATAGAGGGCGCGGCAGTGCTGAGGGGGTACGTACCCTTCCCGCAGATGCCGCAGACGTATGGCTTCTCCCCGGTGTGGGAACGCCTGTGGCACTGCAGGTCCGAGGACCTTGGGAAACCTGCAAGTAGGCAAACACAACGTCGACGGCTTTACGGAAAGAACGCAATATTCACAATAAATATTTTCTAGTCAACTGTTAAACATATTTAAACATAATTTTATTTTGTAAATAAATACATATTATACATTTATAAACACAGACACTGGAACAACACTATGTTCCAGTATATATGTATCTTTCCAGTAGTGGGATCAAACCCACACCCTCTAGCACAAGTGGCAGATTCAATACCCACTACGTCGATCGGGTCGTCAAGTTCCCAATACACGGCAACTCCAAGTGAATACCTCAAAACGCATTTCTATGCGCCATTGTCGTAACGGATAAACGTGCAAATAGATTGGACCTATAGCCATTGTTTTATATTAATCATCATATAATCATTTTATCATCTAACATATCATAATAATTTTCCATCATGAAAATCATTTTAGCATGTGATCACATAATGAGTGTTGCTTAAAACTTAACATCACTTAGCCAATATTTCCAAGCGTTTATGTAGCTTTTAATTGGTAAAAAACTAAGACCCGTCTCCTTTAAATGCAATCTTTGTTAAGAGCTTTCTTTTATTGCTCAAGGCTCTTCTTATGTGACACGGTAGTAACGGAAATCGACCCAATCATACCTCTCGAGTAATAACTCCTTATAACCGTTACGTGAATCCGTGGCGCAGTTGTCAAGGTAGTAGGTTCGATTCTCACACGAAACGACCATTTTAAACTTATGTACGTAAAACGTCCTCACAACGCAGGATGTTGTTATCTAACAGTGAGGGGGCAATGTTTTCGAAGGGGAGCCTACAAGAGACCTTTCCGATTAAAAAAAAACATGTTTTAAGCCAGCCGCGGCCAAAGACAGGCGACAAGGCCGTTGCGAGGGGGGTGTAGCCCATTGGCGCAGCGGGCGGGTGCCCTCGTGCGGGTGTGGGGTTCGAACCTTTGTCGCAAAAGTCGCACTTGTAGGGCTTCTCGCCCGTGTGGCGGCGCATGTGCACTATCAGGTTCGAGGAGTTGGTGAAGCTGCGGCCGCAGTACAGGCACAGGCAGGCGCCCGCCCGCCCCGCTGCGCCCACCCCGCCGCCGCCCTCGCCCCCGCCCCCGCCCCCTCCCGCGCCCGCACCGGACCCCTCGTGCACCCGCATGTGGGACCTGCGAGCGCAACACACCAATTGGCTTACGGACCTCTCTGGCAGAAACACAAATTGGACACCGCCCTCGTGTGGATTGCGTGGAACAAGTGAATCGTTTAAGGGGCAACGTATACGGGTTTCACTAAACGGAATCCGGGGAAAAACGTTCAAAATGAATCGGTCGCTAAACTCGATAAATTATTATTATTATACATACTTTATTGTACACCACAAAAAGTTTTATACAGTTCATATAAAATAAATCTTAAAAGCTAGGTATAATAAGGCGGTCTTATCGCTAAAGAGCGATCTCTTCCAGACAAGCTTAGGACAAGGAAAATAAACTTATGACTAGTGGGAGGTGGTGTGCTTAATAAACTTAATAATAATAAAATAAATTATTATCCCAATAGTCGTGTCTGCGAATGGGTTAATCCCAGTCAGCCTCTCCGAACATCTGAGGCGACTAGGACTCCGGGACGGAACGCTCCAAGCTCAAATGCAGAAGGCGGTGCTCCTCGATACCGCCCGCATCGTCCGCCGGTTTCTCTCCCTTTCACCCTAACCCTCGGCCGTTTGGTCTCCCCTGCCGAGGGCTTCCGTCTGGTTGGGTCCTATTTATTTATGTATTACATATTATATTTATATCTGTATATTTAATTTTATTCATAATATTTATTTTATAGATGCAATATATATTTATGTGTTTATTATTTATCCCCAAACCCAACCAGACGAGAAAACAAATAAATACCCCCAAACAAAATAAATTATAATAAACATACATAAACATAAATAAATATATAATATATATAATTAACATAAATAAATATATGAAAGTATAATAGATTAATATTGTCAATGTTACCTATGGATAAACCTAACGTTTGTTTGATTATTTAAAGGTTAACACAGTCTGGAAATGAGCTGATCGCTCGGGGCTCATTCAAGTGGAATTGAATTTATTGTATACATGTTTGTTATATTTGTCGAATTATATTTAAAAAAAAAAAACGTTGACCCGCTGAGTTTCATCGCCGGTTCTGCTCAGGTCAGTGGCTTTTTTTCCGAACCGTTAGTAGTGGTTTTTGACAATCAATAAGTAAGTGCAATACTCCTATATTGAATAAAGATATTTGAATTTGACCTCTTCTTGAGCTGGGCGGTCCACCTGATTGCTAAGTGATGACAATTGCATACCTTACAATAAATCCGGCTACCTATACTACGCGTACCTATATATATAGATAGATTTGGTTACTGTAGATAGAATTATGAAGTAAGTATTATGGAGCTAATGTCATATACCTGTCGCTAGTAACTTAATCTATCGGTAGATTAAATTTTTTAACATCTGAAAAGTTGCCAAACGAGCAGACGGTCCACCTGATGTTAAGTGAATACCGCCGCCCATAGACATCTGCTACACCCGAGGGTTTGCAGATGCGTTGACAACCTTTTTGGAAATTGGGCTCCGGCTACCTCACTCACCAGACGAAACGCGAAAGTATTTGTCATACTTCCACTTTACGCCGGTCTTCTGTGAGGTCGTGGTACTTACCCGGACGGGCCTGCCCATTCGTGCAACAGCCGAGGCTGCTGCGTGGCTCTACCACCCTTACCCCCTTATTTAATATTGAAACTTATAGACTGCTTCGTACCCACCGATCCGTTCCACCATTCCGAGGTGGCTGGTGAGCTGTCAGAGCTTGGCAACGCACTCACGGTAAAATTTCGGTGAAATATCGCTCACCGCAAGTTGTCGCTCCTGTGGAATCGTTTCTTGCACACCTCGCACTCGAAATACTTGTCTCCCGACTTGTGGTTCTTCGTGTGTTTCGCCAGCAAGTCCTTCCTGCGTGACGGAGACGGGATTTTTATTGGATTTTTATTGGATGGTAACGACACGCTGTATATTAATTGCCGTCGTGGGTTCGATTCCCACACGGCACAACTGTTATGATATCGAATGTGAAATTTTTGCTCGCGCTTTCCCAAAGCCCTCCATCGCCCTTATAAACTTCAGAATACCGCATATGGCGAACTTTCGAAATATCTTTTGTCCCGTCCAAAATATTACAATTTTTTACTCGAGATGTTCACCGCTGAGCGCGCGATAATTGAGCACTGAAAACCAACGATGTCATTGACGTCGGCACCGGGCATCGAACTGGGGTTCGGGCTCGAGTATATTGAATTAAAACCGAGCACCGGGTCGAGGTGCCATAAAGGCTCGAGCCCGCCACGATTCCGCTTCGGACCGCTCCCTCACCCCCTGCAAACACCCCACTCCACCACCACCCCTTACCAGTACGAGCGCGGGGGCGGTTAGAACACTCGCACGCCCCCTACAGCACGCCCCCTACAGCCCCTCGAAACACCTCAGCCCCAGTCCAAGCACTCGCACGCCCCCTACAGCCCCTCGAAACACCTCAGCCCCAGTCCAAGCACTCGCACGCCCCCCCCACACGCCCCTCCAGCCCCTCGAAACAACCTCAGCCCCAGTCCAAGCACTCCAGCCCCCTACAGCCCCTCGAAACACAGCACTCGCACGCCCCCTACAGCCCCTCACCAGCCCCAGTCCAAGCACTCGCACGCCCCCTACAGCCCCTCGAAACACCTCAGCCCCAGTCCAAGCACTCCCGCGCCCCCTCCCACCAGCCAAAAGCCAACCTGAAGAAGAGCCTGCTGCACGTGTCGCACTGGTACCGCTGGCCGTCCGCCCTGGCGCCGGCGACGAACTTCACGGAGACGCTCTGGCCCACGTGGCTGCGCAGTATGTGCTTGTTGAGCGTCACCTCGTGGGCGAAGCGGTGCCCACACGTGGGGCAGAGGTGGTCGCGCTCGATGCTGGCGCACCGGCCGCGGTGCCGCTCCGCCGACTTCACGCTGGCGAACACCTGCCGACGGTAATACGTATGGAATAATATAGATGTGCTTAAGACGAATCTGTCCGCGTTTATAGTTTTTTTTTTTTTTTAATTTAAGTACCGCAAATGTCTTACTCTTTATCCGTACGATATTTATTTTTTGGTTATTTTTTTAAAAATACTGTTATTATTTATTTTTCTTCCATCAACTACTGTAATAAGCCTTTGTTAGCGATTTAATATAGTTTAATAATTTTTTTTTTGCTGTTGTCATCATAAAACCTTTGGAATGTCGTTTCAACTGTAATTGAGATACCATTTACTTTAAGATACTATTTACTTATTTATGTTCTAAGCATGTTTGATGTGTATCTTGTTGGTGAAGTAAATAAATAAATAAATAAATAAATCCACTGTTGAACTTGTGGCCGAGAAATGTGTCCATAGATATTTCACTTGGCGAACACCTGCCGAGAAACATATCGACATACAGGGTGGCATTTCTAAGTGTATCCATTTTTTTTTTATTAGATTCTAGACATAAATAATGTTATATAAAAAAATGATAAATATTTAAAATCACTCTTTAAGTTATTAATTACATTCATTTGAACTTATCTCAAAAAGTGCGTGATTTGTACGCTCATTTATTTTACGCGCGATCATTCATAACTAACACGCACACAAGTTCGTGCACAGTAAAATTTAGGTATTTATGAATGACTACCGCATTGTCAACACGTTTTTGTTTTAGGGAATAGAATGGCGACAATAAATGAACACACGTCTAACGCTACTTGCCCATAATCATAAAAAAATATTAACGTTTAACAAAATCCATAATTAAAAAAAATATTTTTCAAACAAACGAATTAAGTAAAAAAGAAACAAAATTTGTAACATCCTATACAACTCGCGCCACAGCGTCATATTACGAGCCTCTCCTTCTAACAGTATGTTTTGTCTCTTTTAAATTCATTCAACCCATTCATATGCTTTGTGACCTTTACAAATGAACTTTACGTTACACTTTTATAGGTAAGGGTGTTCTAAAATTGTTTGTTTTCGAAAATTTAATAACTCTGTAAATATTGGTGTTCAAAGAATTCAAATGTTTAATAAAACTTTAAAAAGTTATCCCCCTATATGTGTGTCCATTTATTGTCGCGATGGTAATGACTCTGTATACTCTTTATACAACACCCCCCCCCAACTACCACGCACCTTGTTGCAGAGGGCGCAGCGGTGCGACAGCTCCGGGTGGCAGGTGTCCACGTGGGCGGCGAACGATGAGGGTGTGGCGAAGAGTTCGCTGCAAGAGCCGCAGGCCTGCCACGCAGCCGCCGCCTCCTGCAACAGTGGATATTTTTTCAAACGAATTGCACAAATTCAAATATTACATGCATCAGATTGTAGTTTAACAATTGTAACCTAAGTACCTACTATAAAGGATATTTCGTTTGTAATTACTGTCTGATAGAGGTAATTTTTTTTTATTTGTTATATTTTTATTCTTACTGTAATGATTCATTTATTTCGTTTTAATTTTTTTATTATTAATTCGTATTATTAATTAGTAATTTCAATTTAATTCTTAATTTGTAACGCTGTTGATGATTTGTATATTGTTTGTGCCTATAATTGGAGTAGCACCAATCTTGTGTTTTGGTTTCCTTTTTTTTTTTTAACTTGTGACGGTGTCTACTCTGTTGGTGCAACTAATAAACAAATAAATGAATAAAAAAACAGCGAAAACGTCACGACCTCACCGAAAGGGGGCGAGCGGGGGCCGAAAATGCCCCCCCCAGCGGTACAAAAACGCGTTGCGAGTTAAGCGGCCGAATGGCTAAGCGTTGTGATTTGGTGACAATGACATTATATACAAATACGAGGTAGATACGACACTGGCCGAAACCGATACGTTCAAATTACACCAATTGATTGTTTGGACAAAGTTAGTGCGCCATTGTTTCGTCTAAAGTAAAAAAAGTAAAGTAACAGCCTATTCATGTCCCACTGCTGGGCAAAGGCCTCCTCTATACAGAGGGTATCAGGGCATAGTCCACCACGCGGCCTCACTGCGGATTGGCGGACTTCACATATTTTCGACATATATCTATTTTTTTTGTTATTATTTCGAAAATAAGCAGGTTTCCTCGCGATGTTTTCCTTCAACACAGAGCACGTGACAAGTCAGCACTTAAAGTTAAAAACTTCATTGGTGCCGGCACCGGGGATCGAACTCAGGTCGCTCGAGTGTATTGAATTAAAGGCGAGCGCCCGAACACTGAGCTATCACGGCGCTCGTCTACAAAAAGTAAATAGGTCGGTCGTTAATGGGGCAAAGTGTGCGCATATATAATAAAGTCCCAGAGTCGATATTAACTCTGCCGCTTGACCAATTTAAACGTAAAATTATAAGTCAACTTACGGTTAAAGCAAAATTATCATACCGTTGCGGAATATCTCGACGACGCCAATGTGTGGAGTTAATACTGTTGACGTGAGTAACTTAGGCTAGAATAAGACTATAAACCCGTATGTTATATTGTAAACTGATATTTTTTTAAAAAGCAACTGTTGAATTCCTTGCCGGTCTCTTCTCAGCAAAAACTACTTTCCGAACGGGTGGTATCTTACGAACCTACATACAGGGTGGCTTTTCTAAAAGTGCCCAGTTTCAAACAGGTTTTTTTCCCAAAAAAAAAAAAAAAAAAATGAGTTTGCACATAAATCACGCACTTTTCGAGATAACTTCAAATCTATGTACTTAATTAATTACGAGTGATTTTAAATATTTATCATTTTTTATATAACATTACATATTTATATCAATTATTTATAGTGCTAATCTCTGCACTTAAGATTGAACATTTAAATTTGTAGAAAAAGATTGTAAAATGTAGATAAAACACGTTAAGATTTTCGGCGGTGTGGCAATCAGCCGTTTAGCTCAGTGGCCGAAGCGTAGGCCCGCGAATGCCGAAGTCGTGGGTTCGATTCCTACACCGGCCGCAATCTTTTCGTACTTTTTCTACAAATTTCAACATTATCTATGTCTAGAAATTAATTTAAAAAAAAAATGGATACACTTAGAAAAAAGCCTCCCTGTGTAGATTGGGCGGTGCAATGTAACTTAAGATGAAATAAATAAAAAAAATAAATAAATAAATAAATATCCCACCGGGTTACTGGTAAGGTCCAGCAGTCGATGCAGTTCCCTCTCGATCGTGAAGCCGTCGCGAGCCTTGCCTGATAATACGACGACGTCATCCTGAAATCAAAATTGGGGAACATTAAGGGACAAAGGTGAATTGACAGTAAATGCACGTCCCGTCCCGCCGTTGGGAGAGTGCCTTCTCCGTTACAGAGATCCTGTATAAAGGGTGTTGGGGCCACAGTGCCCATATCTTCGAAATAACGTTTTTTATGGTTCCGTACCCAAAGGGACCCTACTACTATGACTCCGCTGCATGTCCCTCGGTCCGTCACCAGGCTGAGATGTTTGTGAGTATGACATAAGATATCATAAACACTTAAACAGTGATAATTGTCACATTTGAAATCTTTCACAGGTTTTGTATCCTGTTGCCGCTTTAACAACAATTAAAATACAAACAACAGAATAAAAAAAATATTTATGTGGGACTCCAATACAACAGACAATTTTTTTTGTCGTATTTATTGATAATAGCACGGAACCCTTAGTGCGCGAGACCGACACGCATTTTGAGCGTTTTTTTTTATATTTTTAAATTAATATTTCGAAAATGCGCAGGTTTCAGGATATAAACATTGACTATAACAAATTACTTGCTTCGCGCACCAAACACGTCGCGTACCAAACACGTCGCGTACCAAACACGTCGCGCACCAAACACGTCGCGTACCAAACACGTCGCGTACCAAACACGTCGCGCACCAAACACGTCGCGTACCAAACACGTCACGTACGAAACATTTGCGGTACGTACTTCCTGCAAGCGACCGCACTGCGATTTGTCCTCCATGCAGTGGTGGACGTCGAAGTATTTCTTCTTCAGATACATCTTCTTGCAAATGACGCAGCAAAGCACCTTTGTGTCTGCAATGGGAGCCGGTTCAGCGAAATTGTTTTGTGACAAACGAGGGTTTTTTTTATGCAGGAAGGTCGCAAACGAGCCGGACATTTGCAACTGCCATAGGAATGCAGAACCGCTGCCTCTCCTTGACAGTCTGCCCTGGCTACCTCACTCGTCAGACGAAACGCAGAAGTGTAACACTTCCACCTTACGCAGGTCTTCCGCGAGATCGTGGCACTCCCCCGGACTGCCCATTCGTGCAACAGTCTTCACTGTTCCATGAACGGTTAGTTAGGATAACGCTTAAAAAATTGCCCTGCAACTAAACGCAATTTTTTTATAAGCATAGTCACGGTGTATTAACACGGATATTTCTAGAACCTTGGAACTAATGAACAAGCAGAATTCTCATCAGATTTTTTGCGTTTTTATAATTTTTTATATCATTAGAAAAATGCTCTTATGAAAGCCGGTAATTTTGTTGGTAATCCAAAAGGAATAAATAAAAAATAATTTATAATTTTGAAATGTCATTACTTTGTAGGTAAATTTTCGCTTCATTTGAAACTTTACCGGTACAATATTTAACTTTAATAGAACATATTCATGAGAACAATTTAGTGCAGATACTGAAAAAAAAAATCACCTCTCCAACCTCAAGGCTTTTAGCCCGGGAAAATGCGCAAGACCACTGCGTGATTTAATATATTAAATCGCAACGGCATTGGAATATTATAAATATTACTATTATATAAGATTAAATATTAATATTATATTATTAATATAAATATTACATAAATCATTGTCTTAGCACAAATTTTTATCGTTAAGTTTGAACAATTTCAGTTCAAATTTCCAGTGTGTTTCCATTTCAGCCCGGAAACTCTTTCGACTATTAATATATCATAACTTTTCTTTTTGAAAATAAACACATATTATATTAAACATATATAAACACCCAGACACTGGAGAAACACTATATTCATCACAAAACATTCCTCCAATAGTAGGGATCGAACCCACACCCTTTAGCGCAAGAGGCGGATAAACTAATCCCCACAAATTCGCCATTAGACTAGCGTTACAAACTAAAATATAAACTAACTGAGGTGCAATGCAATCTTTGTCCTAATGAATTCTTGGATAGCTGCCAGAAAAAAGTCAACTTGGCAATTTTCTCAAGGTTGTGTGCGCTAATTGTGATGTAACAAAGTGGTACTTTTAACACGGCCGGCCTGTCCAAAAAATGTTTGAATAGCGTTCATCGTCACCTCTGTGCTCGCACATAAAATGTGTGCTCAAATCCTCTTTTGTCTTGAACTTGCCCGTGCAGAAAGAACAGTTGAGATGCTTCACCGGCACTGTTTTCAGGTAGAAGCCGTTCTCTGACAGCTTGTTCAGTATCGTCTGGCGAATAAGGAGCGAAGTCAAAGCCGAGGTCATACAACACAATGAGTATACAGCGTGTCGTTACCACCGCGACAATAGATGAACACACGTCTCACGCTACTTGCCGATAATCATAAATAAATATTAACGTTCAAAAAATCCATAATTAAAAAAAATATATTTTTCAAACAAACTAATCGGGTAAGTAAAAAAGAAACAAATTTTGTAACATCCTGTACAACTACAACTGACTGATTCATACATTCAGAGACTTTTTCATTCGTTGCCACAGCGTCGCATTACAAGTCTCTCCTTCTAACAGTATGTTTTGTTTCTTTTAAATTCATTCAACCCATTCATATGCTTTGTGACCTTTACAAATGAACTTTACGTTACGCTTTTATAGGTAAGGGTGTTCTAAAATTGTTTGTTTTGGAAAATTTAATAACTCGGTAAATATTGATGTTTAAAGAATTTAAATGCTTAATACAATTTTAAAAAGTTATCCTCTATAAGTGTGTTCATTTATTGTCGCGATTGTAAAGACACGCTGTATAATGTCAATACACTTTAAATTATACACTTACTGAACATAAGAATAAATGAAATAACAATCTTATAATACAAAACTATAATCTTATATATAAAATGGATTGCTGTTCGTTAGTCTCGCTAAAACTCGAGAACGGCTGGATCGATTTGGCTAATTTTGGTTTTGAAATATTTGTGGCAGTCCAAGGAAGGTTTAAACGATGAGAAATTATGGAAAAATTGCATAGTAAATCGAAATGACAACAATTTTATCTTCCCATACAAACTGTACCTGTCAACCTGTCAACTATGTCTGTCAAACACTTCCAAATTCCCTAGAAATAATTTATATGGCAAAACAACGTTTGCCGAGTCAGCTAGTAAAGTAATATATCTTAATATACAGATGTTAAATTGGAAGTCTCTTTCTACTTTTCAAAGTTACTAAGAACTACTTTGTCAAGTAATTCTCATGAGGCAGCCGCAGAAAACCTTTTTGGTGCATAATTTTTTACAATCTTAATGTTATTCTTCTTCTTTATCTTACTCCTATAATTTAATTCGCCGAATAACTATTTCTTTCTTTCTTTCTCTCGTTCAATTCCCCCACAAGATAACTATTTGTATGACCCAGAGACAATTGTTCAGATCTAGGTGGGATCTTTAGGTGCTTGCCCATGTGAAATTTATGTCTGTAAAACATCTTTACAGCGATTTTCGATGGGATAGAAAGAAATCTATTTGACAAGAAACAGACTGAAAAAAAAAATATTTATTATTTATTACATTGGTAGTTCCCACTTACCAGCCAACCCCTTCCTTATAAAATACATACATGTTATTATGTACTATTAGCAGAATGTGACTGTACTCACGTTGGTGACCATCTTCTTTGGCCTGCCACGCTTCTTGGGGCCCATTATCTCGGCATGACACTGCCACATGTGCTTCGTGAGACTCTCCGAGTCCATGTGGTTGGTAGCGCAGATGGGGCAAAGGGTGTTGGTGCTGCACTCATACTCAACTGGAACTTTAAAGTTATATTTCATTTTTATTTATTTATTACAAAAAAGGCGGACTTAACGCTAATGGCCTTTTTTTCCAGTCGACCTTAGGGTGGTGTGAAGGAAGTGAGGTAGGTGCACACATAATTTCATACGCTAAATAATCATATGTATATACATTATGAAGCTATGAATGATTATTCTGAAATGGATAGCCTTTATACTCTAAAAGCTTCTGTTCTTGGCATTCTTTGGATTGACCATTCGTTAATCCACATTCAAACTAAGGCTTTCATAGAAATAAACACCGGATTAATACAAATTATATTGGAGAGTTAGATATTTTACGAGATTTATAATAATAATAATAATAAAATAATAAAATATCTTTATTCACATAGACGCTTGCGCGTTCTTATGAAAAGTCAAAATTTTACAAGAAATTAACACGTTCGTAAGTTACCACCGGTTCGGAAAGCAGTTTCTGTTGAGAAGAAACCGGCAAGAAACTCAACAGTTGCTCTTTTTTAAAAAATCAGTTTACAATATAATAGTACAGGTACAATAGTCTTGTTTTAGCCTACGTGAGTATCAACAGTATTAACCCCACACATTGGCGTCGTCAAGATATTCGGCAATAGTATACTAGGCTTTAGCCATAAGTTTACTTTTAATTTTTCGTTTAAATTCATCAAGTGGCAGACTTAATATCGACTGTGGGATTTTATTATACATGCGCACACTTTGCCCCATGAACGACCTGTTTACTTTTTGTAGGCGAAATAATGGCGTAGTTAGTTTGTCCTTATTTCTAGTATGTAGTTTATGTCTGTCACTATTCTTTTGATAATTATTAATATTCTGTTTAACATACAAAATATTACAATTAATATATGGAGACGCAACAGTGAGTATATAATCTCTTAAAAAGATCTCTGAGTGTATTCCGGGCTCCGATGTTATAAATTGCTCGGACAGCCCTTTTTTGAATAATAAACATTGAATTTATATCAGATGCACTACCTCACAACAAAATACCGTACGACAAGATGCTGTGAAAATAACTGTAGTAAACAAGTCTGGCAGTGTCGATGTCTGATAGCTGCCTAACCTTCCTAATTGCAAAAACAGCGGAGCTTAACCTATTCGCAAGAGATGATAGATGGGGACTCCATTGGAGCTTTGAATCTACTGTGATTCCCAAGAATACAGCGGACTCAACCGGATTAAGGGTTACGCTATTCAATTTTAAGCTAAAACTTCGCCTTCTTACGTTGGGAAGGGCAAAAAGAAGGCATTTGGTTTTTTTGGCATTTAACACCATATTATTAATGGTAAACCAGTGGAGGATACGCGAAAGTGCACTATTCACGTCGTCATAATTCGATACATTTCGGTCAACCTTAAAAATAAGCGATGTGTCGTCAGCAAACAGTACAACATCACATAACTCACTGGCATAAAAGGGGAGATCATTTATATATACTAAGAATAATAATGGGCCCAAGATTGATCCTTGTGGGACACCCATTTTCATGGGGGACCCTGCGGAATTTACATCATTTATAAATACTTTTAGAATTCTATTACTAAGGTAAGAGGCAATGAGATTAAGGGCGATGTCACGAATGCCATAATAATCAAGATTTAGAAAGAGGGTTTTGTGATCCACGCAGTCGAAAGCTTTCGAAAGGTCGCAAAAAACACCTATTGCATCTTGCGACCCTTCCCAGGCGTTATAAATATGTTTGACAATCAAGTTGTCGATCTGCCTTTAGTGAATCCATATTGCTCATTGTGAATAATTTTGTTCATATTAAAATGTACTAAGAGCTGATTTAAAATTAGTTTTTCAAAAATTTTACTCAGAGATGGCAATATGGAGATGGGTCTGTAGTTTCCTGGATCATTTTTATCCCCACTTTTGAAGACGGGGATTATCTTACTAAATTTCATAAGATCTGGAAATATTCCAGAATCTATGCAGTTGTTAAAAATATTAGCTAAATGTGGTGCAATATATGGCATTATTGTGCTCATTAATTTTATGGACATGCCCCATAAATCCCCTGTATTCTTAAGATTAATAGAATTCAAAACTTTTATAATATCATAAGTATCTACATGATTAAATTTAAATGTGTGTGGACAAAAGGTAACATTATTTCTTAAAACGTTAATTGCATCTATGGGAGATGATTTTAATGTACATGTGACATTAACTGCAATTTCTGAAAAATAGCTTTCAAAACTACTTGCAATTTCATTATCTGTTGTTATGGGAGTATTACCTATAACCAGTTTTATAGGTTCCCTGAATATCTTGGGTCTTCCAGATATGCGGGTAATGATGTCCCATGTGGCTTTAATTTTATTGTTTGAATTTATTATTCTATTTCTTATATGAATAGATTTTGCCTGAATACAGACTTTTTTAAATATTTTGGAGAACATTTGTACCCTTTTATGAAAGTTGGGGTCATGATTCCACTGCCTCATATTATATAATTCATACAGTGAATCCCTACTTTTATATATACCCACTGTTGCCCAGTCACTTAATTTTAATTTTGAATTTTTAACAATTGTGCGCGATTTAAATGTATCATTATAAGAAGATATGAGAAAGTCAACCATTGATTTATAAGAATCATTAGGGTTATTGACTTCTATATCTTTATTTAACATATGATGTGCCACTTTGTCTTTAAAAGAATTTATTCTATTAGTAGTGACTGGTCCACACTTGATCTTATATTATTTAATTGGTACTACATCCGGTTTCAAATTCCATTTTAGTTGCCAAAAGGATGGTTAAACCCTATGAATTGAACAGAATGATCTCCTTCGAAATGAATCTTCAGAATGATCAATTCCAAGTTTAACCATCCTTTTGGCAACTGAAATGACATTTGAAAAGCCATTTGGCAGCTGATTAGTTGACATCTGATAAATTTTTCAGAAACCGGTCATAAGTAGAGAAATAAAAACAATGTATTGATTTGGAATTGAAATGAAATTGTGGCTTTTTTCGGTGTGAAGGAAGCGAGCAGTTCATCTGTGGCTGATGATTGATTACTTCTATTTATGGACATCTACAACACCCATGTAGAAGCAGATGTATTGCCTCTAGAAGAGAACCGCAGATAGAACTCTAGAAATCATTTATTTGAAAGCGCAATATGAAAAGCTAAGAAAATGATTCCTACATTACTTGGGAGCACTTATTTGTACCCCTGTACAGAGGAGGCCTTTGTCCAGCAGTGGGACATATATAGGCTGTTACTTTACATACTTTAATATATTTGTACTTTGTTTACTGTAAAATGTTTGTTAAGACTACAGCGAGTTCCTCTCGGAATGTAAATTACCATTGATGAATCGCTTCCGTGATTTTTCCCGTGAATTCTCCAATTCAGAGTCTGTACTGCAAGTCTTTACCAGCGTCGTATCATTTGCTGCTTCGTTCTTTACTTCTGCCCAAGAAAGAAACAACATAATTAAGTAACATCTATTAAGGGTTTTTATAAATATTGTTTATTTGCCTTGTTACTATTTTTACTATTACTGTTCTCATTGTTTATTATTACTTTTTTATATATTAAAAGTTTATTTTATAATTGCTTTTTAGGGTTCCGTACTCATAGGGTAAAATGGGACACTATTTCTAAGACTGCTGTCTTTAATTCTATCACCAGGCTATATCTCATGAACCTCGATAGTCAGACAGTTGAAATATTCATATATGATTAATTTATTTCTGTTGTCGCTATAACAACAAATACTAAAAAATATATCATACTATATATCATATATAATACATCTGACACGATTCTTTTGCCGTTTTTATAGATAATGGTACGGAACCCATCGTGTGCGAGTCCGACGCGCACTTGGCCATTTTTTTAATTTAACTTTATATTTCTGTTCATTTATAATTTACATTTATGAGAGGAAACTTAACTGTTTGTACAATTTTAATTAATATTCATAAATAAATAAGTTCATAAGTATAAGTGACAATAGGGTAAGGCCCTAGTTTCCCGGCCAACCTTATCATCATCACAAAGCCAGGTAACTAGTCTTCACTAGGTAGTCACTCCAGCGTCAAGGTCACCGTTCAGCATATCTTCACGTCTATTATCCATCAATGTTGCAAAACCAGAGTGTCAAAAAACGTGTTGCCAGTGATAACATACGGAACATAAGTCTCAAGTACACTAATTTGTTCCATTACTTAAGAAAATAACTTATAATTTTGGATGTTGGCATATGTCAATAGAGGTTACAAAAACAATATTAGGTGAACTGCTTACCGATTTTTCTACCGTTTATCATGAAATTTTGTGAATAACACTCACCAGTTTCAACGAAAGTATTGGCGCCAACGGGTAGCGTTAGGTCAAACTCCAAATCGATATATTCCTCCTGATCATCAGACGGGAAGTTTTCCAATTTTACATTAGGATTTTCCCTCTACAAATTTAAGACAATATATTGTGGAAAAATTCACATCTTGTAATGTCAAAAGTTGCTGCCGCATAATCTTTATAGTAATGTTAACTTGATCAATATATATTATACATATATTTTAAAACACCGTACAAAACGATAGGTTTAGATATCCGCATCTACGACACTTATTTGTTCTATTTATAATACGTGTTCTGATACAATTTGTAAATAAATTGAATAAACAATATTTAAAAAAAATTATATAGGTATGTGTACATGGAAAATCTAAAGCCGATATGAAAAAAAAAAAATTTGACGTCTTTATGTACGTAGGGACCGTCGATATGTTTCGTTTGTCAGGCAGCGCAGGTATGGTTGCATGATGATCTATGCCCTATACCCTGTGTATAGCGGAAGCCTTTGCCCCGTTTTCAGTGGAAAAAAGTAGGCCTAACTTTTAGAAAAAAATAAATTTCTTATGCGAAAATTTGCCAAACGAGCAGACGGTTCACCTGATGTTAAGTGAACACCACCGCCTCTATGTATGACAATATGGCCTCATTTTTTTAAAAGATTATTTTTAATTTTTTTAAACATTATGGACACCTTAACAAATTGTGCCTTACTGTTTCAATACAATAACCGATTCACAAACACTAAAACTTTTCACTGAAGGCATAATTCCTAAACCGCTTATCAATAGGGTGACCACTGTTAACGAGACAAACAAACCATGTTTGAATTGATATTTTTCTGGTTATTTCTTATCAAAATAAAATATTAATATTTTTTTGAGTTATGGGCATGCTCAATTAACATTATGTCAAAGTATATACTTCATCTAAAAATCGACCTTTTTTTTCTAATTAATTTTAAGAACTACTAGTACAAGCAAAATAGTAGTGCTTCAGGTCAGGTGATTAAACAAAAATTGAATATGCCAAGTGGCACAAGTTTACTAGGTATTTAGATTGGACATACCTCACCACTCAATGTAGCAATATCCTCTGAAATCATGCACTCATTTTCCTTTTTTAATATACCATGTAATGCCAAATCAGATTCTTGGGATTTTTTCTTAAAATCATATGCATCAGCAGCCTTGGTTTTACACGCCTGACAGATTTTCTTTGGCAGTCTATCACTTTTATCAATCTGGAGTTAAGACAAATTAATAAATGTTTTACCTACATCTTAGTTTTTGAAGTCCGGAATATACATTATTTTGTTCCTAGCTAGCAAAATTTAATGTTAGCACAAGTATCCTTCTCTTTGTGCAGTTGTATAGCATATGTTACAAACAATTAAGTAAGGCAATTTTCAACATCATGTGGTAGAGCCACTCAATGGTGTTCACTGTTGCACGAATGGGCAGGTTGTTTTCACATAAGACTAATTTATATAACTAACCAATTTATATATCCAATATTAAAAAGATTTACTGGGTTGTAATGATGTTGTAATCTTTAAAAACAATACACAGTGGATTTTTCTACATGTTATTGTCAATTTTTACCATGGAGTATAAATAATAATCAGTATCAATAAACTATTTGAGATTTCCCATTATTTTTTTTTGTTCCGATGAGGTAGGTAATGCAGTTCACAGATGTCTATTAGTACAATTACTTTATTTCTTCCAAACTATGAGAAATAAACATAATACATAGACACCCCTTCATTGTATTGTGATGCTATCAAAGATGGTAACAAAAGTGGGTATTGTAGAGCAAATGAGCTGACGGTTCACCTGATGTTAAGTGATAACCCGCCACCCATGGACATTAGCAACACCCATAGGCTTGCAAATCTTTAAATAAAGTGGGCCCCCTCACAATCACCAGATGAAACGCAGAAGTGTAAAACTTCTACTTTACACCGGTCTTCTGTGAGGTAGTGGTACTAACCCGGATGTACCTGAACACAGCTACCACGGTTAAAAAAAGTTAGATTTTATTCCTACTGAGATTAAATTATAAGGATGAAACTAATATTCAAGAATTGTTAATTTTTTTAATGATTCATCATCAACCTATTTGGATATGTCAACCCCATGAATTGATAAAGTTGCCTCTTCCAACTGCTGGAGTAAATTAAAGAGTGTTAAAATCTAAAGTATATTATAATTTTTTACAAATAGGTACTATCCTTTTAAATTTTTTGTACTATCTTTTTCATCATACCTAAATTCAACCCTGGTGCTACCGTATACTAAAGCAATACCAATTTAATTTGTGAATATTTGCCTTCAACAGGCATTTGTGAAAAACAACGAAAACAGAAAAGGTAAATTCTGGTAGTATTCACAATTTCAAAAAATTTCCATACTAACCTTTATTCCTGTTATCGATGTTATTACGTGGTCCAGCGTAGTAGACTCTGAAAATACTTCGAAGATTGGAAACAACTCTATCTCTTTAGCTAAGCATGTTCGACAGATATCTTCTACTTTAATGTCTATTTTTTTTCTCGTTGAAGACATATTAATGATAAATATCAAATACTTTATTATGACTGCAATATTAAAGACCAGAAAATCATATTCAACTTATTTTAATACATAGTTGATAATTAATATATTACATATAAATATAACTAAATTTCATTTTACCAGTTTACCACCATAACCATAATTAGTATTAGTAACAACAGTAACACTAGGGACGTCAAAAAATACCAAGATACCGATATTAGTTTTCAATATATCGAGGCCAATATTGATATTTTTATAAATATCGATATATTGCTTCACTTTCGAAATCCGTAATACGTACTTTTCAGTGGCGAAATATATGGCATTATTGTGGTCATTAACTTTATGGACATGCCTATTAATCTTAAAAGTACAGGGGATTTATACCCCTGTACTTTTAAGATTAATAGAATTCAAAACTTTTATACCATCATAAGTATTTACGTTATTAAATTAAAATATGTATTGACAATAGGTAACATTATAATACATAATTAAATTTATTAATACATTAATTGCGTCTGATTTTAATGTACATGTGACATTAGCTGCAATTTCTGAAAATTAGCCTTTGAAACTACTTACAATTTCATTATCTGATTTTATGCGAGTATTACCTATAACTAGTTTTATAGGTCCCCTGATCCCTGAATATCTTGGGTCTTCCAGACATACGGGTAGTGATGTCCCATTTGGCTTTAATTTTATTGTTTGAATTTATTGTGCTATTTCTTATATAAATAGATTTTTGCCAGACTTTTTGAATTTATGCTTATTTTGACGCATTTGGAAAAAAATGTGAGATTAAAATTTATACACTACGCGCGCAAACTGAAAACCACAAAGCGATGATGAAGTTGGTTTGCATTGCAAAGCGACCAACTTAATCATGGCGACCGGCAACTTTTTGAGATTTAACTATAATTCCAAGTTATTTATAATTTTGGTAGTGACAAGAAAGTATCGACATATCGGGTATCATCCTAGAAACCTTTGTCCAAAAAAAGTCGTATGTCAAGTATTAAATGTTTAACACAAGGACTCTGAATCGAATTTGAATAAAATATCCTTTTTGTTATTTACAATTTTCCATATTTACCTTGAATACACATTTTGTATCAATATACCGATATCCAATACATCGATATATCGATACATCCTAATATAATGGATGATAATATCGATATATAGAATCAAAAATATAGATATATTTTCAACATCCCTAGAGAGTAAGGGTGATTCAGTGTTCTCTGCACCTGCAGATTAGACCTGCAGTTCTGCTTCTGACCTCAGCGAGCTTAGGCTGAGAGTCTAGGTCGGTGAACGGTCCGTACTTGACAATACTTAAAATTTTAACAAGCAAACACTTGTAATGTGGGAAGACGAAGATAGTTATTTATTTAATAGTTATTTAAGCATTCTGCCAACAGAAATCATACTTTTTATTTTCAAATATTTAACGGCAAAGGACTTAGTCAGGTGCCGAGGGGTGTGCCTAAGATTTAAACAGATAGTCGACGGGCAAACTGGGAGGGATAGGATTTGGCGGAAGCACTGCAAAATCGACTACCCTAATATTTACAAAATAGCGCGATACAAATCCCAGCCTGACTGTTTGTGGTACAATATTTACAGGTCATTGACCCTGTGGCCAAAGCTGGCGAGCGCTCGCGAGATTTACGAAGAGTTCTCCTTGGTGTCGAAAGTGAGCGAGGAAATTACTGATCTCAAGATACTGCGCAACGGTGTTATTGCTGTTCACAAGCAGAGCGGTATTTTTTACTACGACATTAAGACATTGAAACAGACAAATAGAGGCCCAATCGCTGGCCTCTATCTACGGTATACAGAAAACGATGATGTCATATTAATACATAGCCATCACTTACATATAATCGTATTAGATAAAATCACACTGCAGTCCAAATTCACGGCGACTGCAACCCTTGACGAGGTCAAAACCTTTATTCTAGTAGATCAGGATGTGTACTATGTGACACTGAGAGATGCGATATGCGTTTGCAACCTTAAGAACTACCGTAATAGGGTTATAACGCACTCAGAAGATGCAGTTATGTCGATCGGCTTCAGCCACAACAAGCTCCATGTGCTCACTTTCCAACGGAACGTGTACACGTTAAATGGGATGGATCTAACATTTGTCTGTGAAATAGGCCCTGACTGTAACCTACTGCACCAGTTGTATTACTATAATTTCTTCGAGACAATCGACTGGAGGATTTTCCATCAGTGGGTGTATATACTCAACCACAGAATTCCAAGTGGACCGCTGCAAAGTGTCGTCATCATCCGAACATATGGAGAAGTTGTTTTCATTGGATCCAACTGGGGCGTTTTGAGGATTTACAATGCCCCATTTACGGCCGGCGAATTGGACCTTTACAACAAAAAGCATACCAAACAATACAACTTCATGGAGAACAGCGACTTCCCCGTTAATTCAAAGTGTCCAATCCTCCAGATAGATGTCTCAGAGACTAAAGACGGTCACACAGTTGTTGTAGCGATGCCGAAGAAAATAGCAGTTCTTAATTTCACTCACCATTTCGAGAGAACTGTATCGGTAGCAACTTCGCCATATCAATAAGTAAAAAAGAAAAAAACTTAGAAGACTAAAGATTCTATATAGTTAATAGAATCCTCAGGGCATAAGGTAAATTATGGAACATAAAAGAGTCTGGGACACTTTAATGTAAAAGTCATAATCAAACTATGCATGCCTCATTGCAAATCATATTCAAAAACATATTTCATAATTGAGTCTTTATTAATCAATCTTGTTTTCCAATAAACATGATAGAACCTAAATATTTACTATCTACTTATAAAAATATTATCAAGGAAATTGCCAATATTTTCTAAATATATTAGAAGGAAAGTGTAGTCTAGTAATAGGGTTCAATTCATGCTGAACTTTAGAGAGGGCAATGAAATATTTGCATCCGAGTTTGTAAGGAGTACTTTGTGTGAGCCCAATGTAAAAGAATTTATGCAATGAACGGAATGCTTCGGGTTATCTCTTAATTATTATTTAATAAAACGGCACTACATATTTGCCTATATTTCTATTTTAACTTTCTGAACAATTTTGATTGGAGAAAGAGTAAAAACTCTGAGATGGCATTAACTCTTAATAGGAATTGAAATTATTTATTCATGAAGTAGTCTTAAAAACTTGGACTTGACTAATAAATGGACCATGTTGACATCCTAGTCGGGATAGTCAAGCAACATAATATTTTTAATAATTTATATCTCTAAGGCTAAGGCCCACCCGCAGCTGTAATGCATCAGATCATGATGATATCTCTTTCATATAAAACGTTTTCCATAATCAAATTTAAATAATAAGAAAATTTCCACTTTAATGTTGAACTGCTAGTTTCCTTTGTCATAAATACTTCCATAATATATAACGTTTTATCCATTATATTTAGCATTAATACATTTATACTAATTACAGTAGCATATATACAACATGTGGCAATTTTATGCAATATCAAAATTCATTCATTTAATAATGTGAATTTAAATAAGTAGTTTTTTCTTCAGTATATTTTCATAACTATCACAGCCAACATCTAATACATAGAACTAACATGTTTCAATTATCCTAAACATTGGAAATTGGTCTCAAATTTTCATTGTTTAATATTTATATAAATTTTCAAATCAGGAAACAACTTATACAAGCCTAATGTATCTTTCTTCGAGTAGGGCCTTCGGTTCGCGAGTGACCAATCCTTAAATTTTTCGGTTCGAAAACCTTAAAAACGGGTGCGAAAGCAGTGTGAGAAGATTGCGGTTATAATACCAAGTAGGAATAACCAGGTCAGTTCGAACCATTATTGTAAATTTTTAATTCGTATGTCATTGTTAACACCATGGAAAGTTATATATTTAACCGAACTGAGCTTTACACGAAACTTCTATACAATTTTAACAAAGGCAGCGATAGAGAAACGCACCCAGTGTTACCACCGTCGGCGAATCAGTCCAGAAGACTGTCTACCCGATGTTCGCGCACGATTATCAACGAACTCGTGTAATTGCTGTGTGTGTATGGTGCTTGCGTCCTTGGCCGGCACATATATGAGTAGCATATTGTCTTTCCATTGTGGCGTGGTGCTTTCCCAAGCATCACCCAGCCGAGCTATGTGCGTGATGCGGCCGACTCCGTTCCCATGACGACCGACACGATGCACTCCCAGTGATCGGTTCCTACTGAGACGTCGGGGCGGTGGCGCTCGGTAGCTCACCTCCTCGATGCTCCAGGTCCCGCCTTGAGAAGTTCCCCCGGTATAGGTTGCTGGTGCAGGTTCAGATACTCTCGGTTGCATCGTCTTCGCTTTCAAGCTGTAACTGGCTTTGCCCTTGAGACCTTGACGGCTTCTCTGTTCTTTTTGTTGCACTTGTAGGTGCAGTGCTAGATGCTGGCCAGCTTCTCGTTGATGAGGGTGACACTGCCTTGTCGAGAAGTGAGTGTGTCTTGAGCTCTGTTTCTAATTCCTGGGCGCCGATTTCCACTGGGTATATTTAGATTATCCTTAAACTCTATAGTATTACCATATACCACGAAAACGATACTATAATCGCCAGGAGATAACTTCCAAAATGTAGTTGTGATATGTCAAAAGTGGCCCGTCTGCGACGTGCGTTCAGGTGGTCCACCAAAGAACCTGCATACAGGTCCATGATGGTTCTCAAAAGGACCTCACCGTACTGACCTAATCGAAATGTCTGCTCGAATGTTTACGGTCGTAGCGCCACCCAACAGTATACGCTGTTGCACGAACGGGCAGGTCCACCCGCGTTAGTACCACGACCTCACAGAAGACCGGCGTGAAGTGCAAATGTTACACTTCTGCGTTTCGTCTGGTGAGTGAGGTAGTCGGGGCCCACCGTATTAAAGGTGGCAACGCATTCGCAACCCTACGGCTGTTGCGAATGTCCATGGGCGGCGGTTATCACTTACCATCAGGTGAACCGCCAGCTCGTTTGCCACTTTATCACATAAAAAAAAAAGAATAAGCCTATATTATATCAAAAAATATTTTGTCAATATTAGGCAATTGAAATAGTTGTGTAGGTAAATTGCTGAAATGATAAAATGGTTTTAGTTTTTACTGAGCAAATTTATAAAAATAAACCATTGACCGACAGTGTGAGTAAATGTGATTTTCAAAAAACATGGCGTATTTTTACGTACTACAAAAGTGCTGTACTATGACGTGTTAACTTAATGATTTACCGCATTTTTGTAGCAAAGTACTTTTTTAACCATTTTTTTTTTGTTTAGAAAACTGTAAAGTTTCAAATCTTACCTGGCAAAAGTGCCTAGCGCACCTTTAGAACTATAGTGACCCATTTAAAAATATAAATTTCTTGGTAACGTAAAATAAAGATTGTAACTTAATATATTGATGTAACGTAAAATAAGTTTGGTAACGTTAAATAAAGCACTTATGAACAAAATCGGTGATTGTAGGGGAGTGAAAGAGACCATATACGTAGTGTAGTTTTCTACGCCAAAATCGGCCCTCGGTTTGATTAGAGTCGAATAAGGTAATCGTTTTTAAGTTGTTTCCTGACATTAAGTCCATCTTGCTCCGACGAAGCATTTCGCTTATAGATTATTAATTTTACTATGTAATATAATCAATTCAACATTATTATATCTTTACACTAGCGACCCGTCCCGGCTTCGCACGGGTGCAATGTATTATAGATATAAACCTTCCTCTTGAATTGTATTCAGTAAAAAAAACCGCATCAGATCCGTTGCGTAGTTTTAAAGATCTAAGCACACTACATAGGGACAGGTAGACAGCGGGATGACTTCATTTTATTCTATGTAGTTATGACTATCTTAAGAAATTTAACAATCTAAAGCTATTGTCTCGATACTCACACCGATGTGTGAATATATCATGTCACCATATTAATAATCCCAACGTATTTTAAACATTTTTACCTATCTTTAACCATATGGTCAATGTATTATTATGATAAGAAAAATCTTGTAGCCTTTAATGTTTTAAAAAATTACATGAAATATAAAATTAATGGAACAAAAGTATTGTTTTATTATAAACTACTATATACAAAAAAAATAACGCACAGAAAGGAGTGGAAAGCTCTGATATTCTTTATGTCAGCGTGATTCGAACATTTTTCCTGGGTCACTTGTGGAGCCTGGTTTTTTGCCAAAATGGTGTGGTTGGCAGTACGGGCTTCTACGGTTGTCATCTAGCAACATTTAGAATGGTAGGCGATAGTGGTTATGGAGATATTGGTGGATGCAATTATCATACAAATATAATTGTTTATCTATGATTGGTATAAAGTATTTGAAATGAAAGAACGTTCTATATGAACCGTTATATAGCAATAATAAAAGACAAAACTAGGAAAATAATATAGAGAAACGTTTCTGTTTATTTATTTAAAACATTAGTGGATACCTTGTTCATTTATTTACTAATTTGTAATTTGGCAAAAGTAAATTTTTCTGCATTAACAAAAAATTGTTTATGTAGTCTGGTTTAACGTTAATCATTTAAATTTTATATAAGCACTAATTACTAAATTGTGTAAGAAAGTTTAGAGAATGATTTTATGCACATATCAGGGATACTTGGCTTGGCGCCGATTCCAAAAATTGTTATTGAATTTAGTTTTAGTATAAACTGATTAGTGGTAATAGAGTTCTTTGAAGTTGGTTCTTTTTTTTTTTAAACTTTTTTTTTTATATTTCAGTGATTTAAACAAAGATCCTCCCTAGCAAAGACCTCCCGCATAAGAAGACTATGTCAAAGTTAAACCGGGACTGAAAACGATTAAGCGATTAAGGAAGAAAATCTCAAAGGATTTCAAATGATAGGTCTAACCAGCGTTAAAATTGCGATTGTTAAAAAAAGATCCTGTATGTTACGTATGTTTGACGAAAATTACAATGATCGTCCTAGTTTAATTCGTACTGGCTTGGCTATTAGTTTTTTTTTATTTTATTTAGAACTGGCCAGCATTTGACTGCCATCCCACCTGATGGTAAGTGGCGATGCAGCCTTTGATGGTAAGCGCGTTAGCTCAGTAAAAACCTATTCACTCTTGCTTTGAAGACGCCTACGTTGTAATCGGACGGAAAGACGAACGCCGGCAGGTTGTTCCATTCATTAGCTGTACGGATAATGAATGATGAGGCAAATCGCTTTGTTTGTTGTTATCGCTTAGTTTGTTTACAAAGATTACCAATCGCGTTGGCGAATTGACAACGGCTCAACATGAATTGCTCTGCGAATATCAAGGAATACTGTTGATTTTAGAGATGGAGTTCGATTTTATCCCACTGTCAGACAATGTAGACGCTTACAACGCGCACATGATAGCAAAGAGCGGGAAGACATTATGGTGACTCCGTGGCGCAGTTGCCAAGGTATTGGCTTCGGCGTCGGGGTCGTGAGTTCGATTCCCACACGGGACAACTATTTGTGTGGCCCACTGATAGTTGTTTCGCATCTGGGTGTTTGTCCGCGTGAAATTTATGTTTGTAAGGGAAATGTTTAAAAAAAAGAAGTAAAATAAAATTTAAATAAAAACAGCCTTAGAATTTTGTAAATACGCCGTTTTCGAGTTCTCAGCTAGACAGAACACATCTGCTTGAACTACTAGAAAGTTAGAGTGTAAAGACGCGATGTTATGCTGTATGACTGCGCAAAACAATGCATATTTATGCGATAGCAGAGATCGATTTATTTATTTATTTATTTTTTGAAGAGTTCCGTTATCTGTCTCATCACCAGATCTAAATATTTAAATGGGACCATTTCGAAATGAAAACATTTCGCACAATAAATCATTTTGCAAAACCGTTTATATTTCTGTATATGACGGAGTTATGCCTGATCATACATTAAAAAACATAAACGTCCGGATTCAAAACCTCCTCTTTATAAATAAAAAAAAACATACATCCGGATTGATAACCTTCATATTGAAGTCTGTTAAAAATAACTGTGTAATAGGTAGGTTAAATGACGAAAATGAGGTAAATTACAATTATCGTCTCAGTTTAATAACCATGGCTTAGCTATAAGTTTATTAACAAATATTACCAATCGCCCTGGCGAACTGACAACGGCTCAAATTGAATTGCTTTGCGAATGTCAAGGATATTACCGATGGAGGTGCATTTCGAATTACGATTTTTGTGACACCAGAGTGGTTACGAAAAATGAATGAGGTTCAAATAAATAATAAAAATCCAGAATTTTTACAAGAATTATTTTTTATTTTTAAATAATAGACATAATTGAATACTTAGGACCCTCCGTAAGCACATCCCCAGTCACAAAGATTAACCTGTTTAATTATATTACTAGGTGTGCCTTGCGAGCTTGCGACAAATATTTTTTCCGGTATTAAAAATATCCGAGGTGCAATTCCAGGACTTAGATATCCGTGTACAAAATTTAATTCAAATATGTTCAGCTGTTTCATGAACAGATTGTATTAACCATACCCTCATTTATTATTTTAATGAGTATGTTTTATTAGGTATATTATAGGTAGGTAGTTTATTTTATATAATATGATCCTATTATAATAGATAATCTATTTGACCAAAAAACCAATTTTAGGTACGAAATAAAATTCTGCCAGATAAATTAGATTATTGAATGCTTGAATCCATACCTTTACCCGATACAACTATACAACAATACAACTTTGGTTATGTCCTTGATTGCTTTTTGATTAATTTCTTAATATTTACGTAGTTACTAATAATAATTTACATTAAAATAAGTAATCCGTACACTAAGCAATTTTGGAATTGTTTGTTATTGTAACCTATTGTGCCAACGAAATAATAGATCCTTTACCTATGAAATTGCCGTTCTTCAGTAATGGCAATTTCTTCAGTAATGGCAATGGTTGTCACTTAACATCAGGTGAACCGCCAGCTCGTTTGCCAGTTTTTCAATAAAAAAAAATATATGCATAAATATGCCAATGAATCATAAAGGGCACAAACGATCCACCGGGGCTACAGATGGATTTAAGCGATGATTTTTCTTAATCATATCTGCCCATTATTTACTAATAAAAAAAGTAAAGTAACAGCCTACACATATTTTTTTCATTGCATAGCCTGTGCAAAGGCCTCCTCATTAAAGAGGGCCTGATACCCTCTTTATAGTCCAGCACGCGGCCCCAGTGCGGATTGGCGGACTTCATATATATTCGAAATATTTTTTTTTGCTATTATTTCTCACAATGTTTTCCTTCACCGCTGAGCATGCGATAAAATTAGCAATTTCATTGTCCGGGGATCGAACTCGGGTTGCTAGAGTATATTGAATAAAAGACGGGTGGCCGGACACTGAGCTATCACGGCTCCTTTTACTTATAATGTGATTTGATTGCTCACCCTATGTCACTCTTTGCACCCAAAATTTTTGCAAAAGATTTTTCATATTGATAACACAGGGAGCTAAGCTAACACACCTAATGGATCAAATTTGATTTGTGTTTAAAATTTGTAGAAAAAGTACGAAAAGATTGTTGCTGCTGTGGGAATCGAACCCACGTCTTCGGCATTCGCGGCCTGACGCTCTAGCCACTGAGCTAAACGGAGAGCCACAGCGACGAAAATCTTAACGTCTTTTATCTTCATTGTTTTTTTTAACATTTGAAGCAATGAGTTGTTACTTGCAAGTAGAGAATCGAAAAGCAGAGTTCATCAGAATCTGCATGCCAGCAAAGACCAGAGTTCATTAAATCCGATGTTCAATACGATCGATAATTAAGAAGTTTCAGAATTCAGATAGTAACTCAGCGCAGACTTACGCCCGGTTTCTAAAACACTGATCATCGTAGATGTCAACTAATCAGCTGTCAAATGGCTTTTCAATTGTTATTTGAGTTTCCAAAAGGATTGTTGAACTCTTTCAATCGATCATTCTGAGCATTAAGATCATTCTGGCGAGTCTCGGCGAGTCTCGAGAATCAAATCGGAGAGTTTAACAATCCTTTTGGCAACTAAAAATAACTAGATTATTTGACAGCTGATTAGTGGACTTCTACGGTGATCAGTGTTTCAGAAACCGGGCGTTTGACTTCCACTTTCTTAATGACATACACACCTTTGTTAATTCCGAAACCTTTATCTTTGTTCTTAAGCTCGTCGAAGTCAGCACTTCCTGCTAGAAAGACGTCGACATAAAAATCACGTAAAGTTAAGTCGGATATCTTTGCACCTCTTATTGATATTCTGCTATACATCTAGTGGCAAGATATGGAGCGCTTTTACGAAAAATGTTTCAAGTTTACAAAAAATTTTTTTGGGAATTGTCTGTATATATTTTTTGTACCATAGGGGTATAGAATTGCGTTCATCTATTTCTTGCAATATCTTCTATATTCATATTTTACTAACTAATGCCTGCGACTACGTCTGCGTAGATTAGGGTGAAGGACGTAACATTCAAACAAAAAGACAGATATACATTAAAATATCTCTTTATATACCACATTGATTTGCCTTCTGCGGCCATTAATAATTGTACGTATTACAAACTCGTGAGCACACTAACTATGTTGGGGCCTGGGAAAATTCTGGTCGAATTCTTAGATCAACACCAACTGTCTTTAGGGTCTGTCCCTGAAAATAGAATAGGAATTTTTTGGAAATGGGTGGTATGCGTGGGATGATCCCAATTGCGACTGAGCCAGTTTCTGTGGTAGGGCCACGTTAGGCTATTTACTGTTGCCTGAATGGGCAGTTACATCCGGGGAACGCGACCTCACAGAAGACTGAAGTGTAAAAACTAGAAAAAGTGTAAAAACTTTTTAGTATACTAATAGTTTTTTGAAGTCGGTTCTTAAACTTCTTTTCTTAAATATATGTAATTTACAGACTTTTTTTCTATAATATATATAGATAACTTTATTTTAAGTAAGTACAATAATAACAGGTAACTACAGCTGCTGCTTGCAGTGTCGGCCGCCCTAGGCCCAGGGCCGGATTTAGGGGAGAGCAACCGGGGCAACAGCCCTGTAAGACAAATGAGGGGCCCCCACAATAGACTTTGGGAAAAAAATTCAGACTAGTAAACAATAGTAAGCGACTTTACCTTTCATATTTTTTTCGCTTTTAAATTTTACCTACAATACTTTGTACAAACATGATTAAATTAAATATTAACAGAAATCAATAGAAAATAATTGGGGGCAAGGGGCTTCCTTTATTGCCCCGAGGCCACAAGACCTCTAAATCTGGCCTAGGCCCTAGACCACGTATCAGCCGCCTATTTCTCAGCACCCATCAAAGAGACTAAATAATGATTTGTTTTTTAATGTGAAACCGAGCAGACGGTTCACCTGATGTTAAGTTAATACCGCCGCCAATGGACATCTGCTACACTCGAGGGTTCCAGATGTGTTGACAACCTTTTGGAAATTGGGCTCCGGCCACCTCACTCACCAGACAAAACGCGAAATTATTATACTTCCACTTTACGCTGGTCTCCTGTGAGGTCGTGTTACTTATCCGGACGATTTTTCGTTATTGCCAACATTTATCGAAATCGATTGAGAAATTTAGTTAACTATAATTCTTCTTCTTAATCGGACACTGTTGGTAGAGCGGTCGTGGCTGTCGACGAACATGATTGCATATCGTCTTATATATTATTATAATAGCTAATATCTAATATTTTCCGAGGTTTCAGGGATAATTGCACGTTTCGATTTACGTTTACAACGTTTTTAGGTTTCTGGATGTTGGAGATTACAAGATAAGATATGAAAAGTATTAAAAAACTCGCCTGCTGTTAAATGGAGCAAAATCATTCGAAATAACACTTCTTTATAAAATTAGCTTCTATGTTAGACAAAGCAAGATCGTTTAACCTTGGCTCCGTCATTGTTTTGCGTAAATTATTTTTAAGTTGTGTCACACAAGAAAACCATCTCTAAAACAATTAAATATAAGAACCATTTGAAAAAAGTGACAGCACTTTTCCTCGCTACGCGACGATAATCACTTTCATATTTCTAGGATGATTTTTGGCTTTACTATTGAAATCATCGAGTTATGTCGTACATCGGCAACTAAGATGTAATAGTACCTACTGTTGACTCGCTAAGCGCCTTACAAAATTATACCATACGCAGTTGCGGTTCTTATGTATTTGATTGTATGCCTTATTATGTACAACCACCGATTGGGAAATAGACCAGGTAATTTAGGTAAAATATAAAAAATTCTGAAGCTTTGCAAGACTTGTAATGTGCTTAGTCACAGAGCGGTAACACAATGAATATTAAAAAATAAACTACCTACTAAGTTATGTAAGTTGACAATTGTACATAATGTAACAGCATGCAAATTAGATCGTGCGAGTTGCAGCGATGATTTTGATAGGCGCTTCGCGAACAACCACCGTCAATTTTATTTTTTGTTTGCTAGCTTCCGGCGATAATATCTGAGAACAAGAAGTTTTTATTTTCTCCTTAATTCAAAAGTGTTCATGGTCACCTTAGAGACGGATTTTAGCTGATACTTATCATTTGTTTCGGGAAATATCAAAATAAATAATATACGAAAATGATGATTTTTTGGAAAAAATACTGCACTTTGACGACAAAGACAAAGGATATAAGGAGGAAGAAGAATAAAAATCAGTGTAGTGTTTTCTTTGCTCTTTCATTTTATTTAGTTATCATTCTTTAACAATTGTCTTAATTTTCAGATATTTTCTTTAATTTTATCCTGTATTCCAAATGACCGAAGAGTTAATCATTGTTATAATCCATCATTAAAAAACGGGCAAGTTTCTAAGACGGTTAACGACTTTCAATAATTATCTCAATGAATTGCTATTGGGCGTAAGTAAAATTAAATTATTATACGAATAATACGATGAGGTTCAATTAAAGTTAGTGTCTAGTAGACGAATAAATGAATGCAATTGTTTTGAATCGTTATATTATAAAATTCTAGCGAAAGCTCGAGATCTTATTCGACAAAATATTAACTCCGATAATGAGTGCGCTAGTGAAAAGGAGTTTCCACAAATATGTAATAATAATAATAATCTTGTCATATTTATATCTTTATGTTTATTTTTATTCATAATATTTATTTTATATATGCAATATATATTTATATGTTTATTTTTATCTATAAACCCAACCGGACGAGGAAACAAAGAAATAACCCCAAAAAATAATCTTGTAAAGTTGCACACCATACAGCTCCCTGAATTCAGCGGGTCGTATAACAATTGGTTAGAATTTCAAAACTATTTCAACGCTATTGGTGACATCAATAAGTTTCATTATATTATATTATCTTTATTATTAATTATATTATCTTCGCGCGTCGCTCGAACACAATATCTATAGAGTATTCAGCGAGTAATTATTCTGTAGCTTGCAATTTATTATGCGGACGTTTTAATTATAAAAGTATTTTAAGTCAAGATCACGTTAAGGCGTTATTTAACATTGAGGTAATTAGAAAAGAATCGTAATTTTTTTCTAAAGCGCATGATTGACACTCAGTGATTAGATTAATTAAGTAGACATACTTAAAATTATATTAGATTAGATTAGAATCCATCGGCCAAATATCCATTAGTAAAAAAAAAGTAATACGTACTACCACTACTACTTTTTTATTTCTAGCAGCTTTGTGTGTTTCAAAAGAAATTAATATCACTGAAGTTATTGAGGAGTTCAGTAAAGTGAAGGAACGAAAACACACAATATGGTGTTATAATATGCTTTAATAGCTATATATTTACCGGTTATAGTAAGGTAGCTTTTTAAATCAAGTTGATCTTTTTAATTGATTATTTATTGTATTTCTATTATCTATAATGATAAGATATTATCCTTTAGCAAAGGTCTGGGATGGTAAAAAATATAAAGTTGAAAGCATATTTCAAACGAAACTAAAACTATAAACTGTGTGTATTAGAGATATTAGCAGCAGTGGCGTAGCTTGCCTTATACTAGGCCTGTATCAAAATGTGTATGGAGGCCAAGATGAAAAATAAATAGGTTTACTCAAATAAATGTAATATTAATTGTACTACATATCGCCTGAAATTTATTTTACTGTTGATTCCATGGCATAACTGCGTAACCTCGTGTAAGTGGTTATTATATCGTGTATGATATTGTATAAGTTATGATTCTTTTTCCGCAAAGTACGACCTAAGAGGTTTAGTATGATTGTGGAATTTTTGATTTCATTTATTCGATTTCTATATATGTGGCGATAGTTACGCCTCTGATTTCCTCTTCTGAATTTTGTTTATAAATTACTACTACTGCTAATCAGGGTTAGGTTATACGGTGGTAGGGCTACGCAGCAGCCACGGCTGTTGCACGAATGGACAGGCTCGTCCGGGTAAGTATCACGACCTCACAGAAGACCAGCGTAAAGTGGAAGTATAATACTTTCGCGTTTCGTCTGGTGAGTGAGGTGGCAGGAGCCCAATTTCTAAAAAGGTTGTCAACGCATCTGAAAACCCTCGGGTGCAGCAGGTGTCCATGGGCGGCAGTATTCACTTAACATTAGGTGAACCGTCTGCTCGTTTGGCAACTTTCAACATAAAAAAAAATCGATTACCATTTCAGGCTATATATCAGATATAATATTTGCATGGGCTAACTCTAACTCCAAACTCTTAGATAGGCATAAGGCATAATTTGAAAGTTTATGATTCGTTCAAGGGAAAATGAAGGCGTTTTGGAGCTTCCCAGGACCGGGCACCCGGGGCGGGCCGCCCCTTCCGCCCCCCAGTTATTCCGCTACAGGTCACACATAGTTGTGACCTGTAGCGGACTATGCCAAATGTGCTGCGTACCTATAAAATCTTTCGAGAGTGTTGGCGTCGACTATCCTAGTCCTGTAATGTTGGCTAGTCGTCAGTGTCGCGGTCGTAGGGTAACCAAGGTGTATATTCTCATTTTCGTTTGTTTTACGACCAAAGCTTTACACATCGAGTTGACAGGCAAGTGATAATTACTTATCAGCACTTCGACCATTTATGTCGCGTCGGGGGAAACCTAAGCATATACATGTAGAATTAATTATTTAATAGTTGAGTAAAAGATGATTTTTGAACGAAGTATTGTGTGAATGAGAAGGATGGATGACGTAAAAGGGATTGAGGGACTTTTCGCAACGACGCCACGAACGAGTAACGTGTATCTGTGTCTTAAAATGTATTAATTTAAATAAAGATGAAAATAGTAACAATATACTCAAAATAAAGATTTTATTTATCCTACGCCTACATACATATATATATTCAGACAATGGAACCACATTTGTGGGCGCGCATAATGAAATCGGTCGTTTTGTTAAACGCAATTGCGATTTACTATCTGGGAATTTGGCTCATGAAAATATAAACTTCCATTTCATTCCTCCGCATGCCCCTCACTTTGGGCGGCAGGTGTTAAGTCTATTAAATTTCCCTTACGTAGAGTAAATAATAAGTACCTGGTTGATCGAGCTGGGTGTTTAAAAAAAAATAAGTATGTAAATGATCGTGACATGTGCCGCGGTCTTCTGTTTCGGAGCCGCCCGATTACCAACCGAGCTATTATAACATTTTTTTTTCGATGAAATTAACCGTCATATTCGAATGATATATTTTATTACCTCAAAGCAGGGATAAAACGACATTTCCTAAAAATTAAACCTAGCCAGATCGATTTTTCGCCCCCGAACCTACGCACATACGAAATTTCATGAAAATCGCTGGAGCCGTTACCGAAATTCCGGTTATATCTTATACTACGAGCAATTCTTGTAAAATTGTAATCTCTCGTTAGTATCACGATCATGTACACAGATATTTTTTTACTTTTTTTTCGATTCCAGATCATTTCTTTCTTTATCTTTTGTCGATTTGTTATTTTGTTATTTTTTTCCCTTTTTCTTTAAGTTCTTTCTTTTGTGAAAAACATCAGTTCATATTATCATTAAGATCAGTATCAGTGATATCAGTAAGATCGAAAAATATTACGCATATTTCATTACTCAGTAATTTGTATCTAAATGTAATTTCCAAAACACACGATTTACCAAAAAAAAAAAAAAAAAAAAACAAACCGAGCAAAGCTCGGTCCTCCGGGTACTATATATATATATATATAGCACCAGTAAAATTGTTAATTTTAAGTGCTGAATTATCACGCGGTCGGCGGTAAAGGATAACATCGTGAGGAAACCTGCATATTTTCGAAATAAAAAAAATATTTCGAAAATATGTGAAGTCCGCCAATCCGCAGTGCCAGACTATGCCCTGATACCTTCTTTACAGAGGGGGCGTTGGCCCAGCGGTGGGACGTTTATAGGCTGTTACTTTACTTTAGATTATAGGGCAATAGTAATTTATCATACGAAGAATTAGACACTGTGCTGGTCTGGTTCAAATTGAAGCTGCACTGTCTAGTACGCTGACGCTGCCCTCCACGGATCCAAACGACTTGCTTCCGATGACCCCAGAACATTTTCTCATTGCTCGTTCACTCACTTCTCGTCCTGCTCAACATTGGACTGAATCGCTCTCAGTGCATCGAGCAACTCCTCAACAGTTTTGGAGAAGATGGAGCAAGGAATACATCTCGGAGCTCCACAGATCTCACACACAGATCGAAATGGCGGGCAAATATTGAATCTTTACACGGAGGAGCTCTTGTGGTCATAAAAGACGACAACTTGCCACCACTTAAGTGGCGTCTTGGTCGAGAAAGTGGCAAACGAGCTGGTGGTTCACCTGACACACATTTGCAACAACGCGCGCTAAGCGCCTTATAAAATTATACTCGTACGCAGGTGCGGTTCTTATGTATTTGCTTGTATGCTTTATTATGTGTACTAACACACCACCGTCAATTTTATTTTTTTGTCAGTTGGCTTCTGGTGATTACACGGCGATAATATCTGAGTACGAGAAGTTTTTATTTTCTCCTTAATTCTAAAGTGTTCAAGTACCTCATAGAGTTCTATCACAATGGTAGTGTCGATTTCTAAACTGAAGTTTTTGCTTATGACGTTAAAGCAATTAATAAGTGAACTGGTCTACGTGAGATTCATCCGTAATTGAGTCAATGATCAGTGATTTTTTTATGTGTAGAGGTGGCAAACGAACCGTCTACTCGTTCACCTGATGTTGAATGATAACGGCCGCATGCATGAATACTTTAATTGTCCACCGAAATGAAAGGAAACACGAAATGAATAATACGAAAACAATGGTATAACAGATTCGTTGGCACTCCCTCACCAGACGAAAAGCATATGTAACCCTCGAGACAATGTAGAAGCAGCCCAGTAGTCACGGGCTCATGAATAGGAGTAAAGTGTCCCCTGTCTGTAGTAAAATGCGACTTAAAGGGGAAGTTGAGTTGGGTTCGCGGACCAGCAGAGGTACGAAGTGGACTCGTGCTGTCAAGATGCTGAGCGAATTGTAGACGTCTTATCCTTCTCCGAGCCGTACTCAAGCGCAGTCCTGAGGAACAAGGGCGCACGCTAGGAGATCCCGGAGTATCCTGGGAATATCTCTCGTCGTCTGTCTATGTTTGACAGCGAGAGGATGTGGGGCTTGTGGGGTGCTGTACTCGCATATTGCGACGACGTAATCACCGGGAAGGGGGCCGCGGAGAGGGGTCCCCGGCCGATGTGAAAGAGACAGGTGCAACATGGGTCTTTTAGTGGGTACCCGTTGGGACTCCCTCGATCCGATTAGGAAGATTATTGTTAGTAGCATCATAATGTGTGCGATTCTTTAAAAAATTTAGATACTCTGATGTGTTCCTTGTAATTGATCATTGAATTTTTGTCACTATTGGCCGCTCCTAATATCTGGCCGCCCTAGGTCTACTGGTCTACTGGTCTACTGGTTCTAAGGGTAAATCCGCCACTGCATAAGCATGTACCGTACGTGTATTACGAGGAGAATGTATAGAATCGGTTTTAAATCGAAAATTAAAAATTATCAACCCAGTGCTATATAGCGGCGTTATCGGAAAGTGTGCTCAAATCAAATCATTTATTCATCGAAATAAGGTCTACATTTCATCTATCGATATTGATTTCTTTAAAACTACCACCGCTTCGTAATGAGGTTCCTCTGAAGGAATGAAACAGGCGAAAGACACTCCGTAAGTATCCTCTAGACTCTAGTAGGTGCTTAACAGCTTATAGATGTAACGTCTCATTTCGTTAGGTGGCGCTGATTCTTGTTGCTATCCGCTGATTATAATGTTCTATGTATTCTATAGTACACTCTGTGGTTTACACTCTTATATCATTTTTCATTCGGTTACCGGGTGTTGGTTGAGGTGTTTATACAGAAGCTTCGCCTTTCGCGTTATTGATAATTCGCGGGTTAAATAATAAAACCAAATTGTTTCCGCTAAATTGAGCTGTCGTGTATCGGGCGATACACGATATCGTATCTAAACCGTCGTACCGTAAAGCCGGCAAAATAGGTCACATAGACTTGTTCTCGAAACGTAAGTATTCTATTCCTTGTTTACGTTGCTATAATTATATTTATATGTTTGTATTTGAACATGGGTTGACGATATTTATTTTATATTACAATAACAATAATTGCAATAATTTCAAGCAATTACCTTATGATTTTCTACTGCGTAAATGCGGAACTTGCGCGGAACCTCAACTAAATCAATACTCCGGCAACTTTCATTATGAGCATAACCGTAGCTTTCTTATTTAGTAGATTGTATATCACAATTTAATTGTTCATCATAAGACCACAGTAAACTAGCGAAATCTATATTTTCTAATAATTATCAATTTTAATAACGATTTTAATCTTTTATGATGATAACGATTTCACGACTACACGCGCACTAAGCTATTTTTAATAGGCGAAAAAATCTGACGTAGACATTCTAACCATGTCACAAATTTGTGTTAATCGACGAAGTCCCGCCAAATGTTTTTTTTTTTAAATCTTGTTATTCCCCAGAGGATTGCCACGGGCCATGATAGTACTTTACTGCTGCTGCGCTGTTTTGATTGATTTAGCTCTTGGGGCATGCGCTATCGTTTATGTATAGTTTATATGGAAACGTTGCGCTTGCGAATATCTCTGTATACTTGTTGTATATAAGCTGCTTGTTTAATCTGCGTTGCTTACCAACGGCCCAGAGGGTACGGACTTAGAAACGGATCACAAGGAAAATCACAAATCACTGGCTCATACGACACATACCGAAAACATGAAATTCGAAAGAAGATGTACTTGATATAAGTTTGATTTTCTGATTTGTATTTAAGCAAACATACGGTTTTATAATTGACGTTCTATATTTGTAATGTATATATTATGTTATATAAAATATTATCTTTACATAATATATAATTCTTCTGTGCGTGTGTATGTGAACTGAACTCCTATTAAACGGCTGGACCGATTTTAATCAAGTCTTTTTGTGTATGTTCAGGTCCATTCCAGAACGGTTTAGATTCACAAATCGGTCCACTTTTTCTTTTATTTTTTTTTATAAGTCGTCGGATTTAAGTCGTCAGTACAGGAGAACGTCTGTCGGTTTTTTTTGGGCTGGATGTGCCACCGTTGGCCAAAGGGGCCTTTACAGATCCGCCGGACTTGACGTGGTCTGGCGCTCGGGGCGCCTAGCCTGAACCTCGGTAAAGCTTTTATAGATATTTTACGGTGGTAGGACCATGCAGCAGCCTCGGCTGTTGCACGATTGGGCAGCCCCGTCCGGATAAGTACCACGACCTCACAGAAGACCAGCGTAAAGTGAAAGTATGACAAATACTTTCGCGTTTCGTATGGTGAGCGAGGTAGCCGCAGTCCAATTTTCAAAAGGTTTTCAACGCATCTGTAACTCTCGGGTGTATCAGATGTTCGTGGGTGGCGGTATTCACTTATCATCAGGTGAACCGTCTGCTCGTTTGGCAATTATTCACATAAAAATAAAAAAGATCCGCCGAACTTGAGGTGTCGAAAAGGTTAATTATTATTACACGTTGTGGTGACTAGGCTCGAGGACTCCAGAGGGAGCTTCGGCTCGCTGTTACCCTATTATTAATCACACCGGTTTCGGAGGTCGACAAGCTTTTGGGGTGCTTTTGCGAACCCTCCATGGAGTGGCTAGGCTCAAGGGTCCCTGAGAGGGGGCCTCGGCTTTGGCTGTCACTCAATACGCGTTTAGCATTACGATTCGAGGGTGCACTATAGGACCGGACCTCGGCTCGATCGGTAGCTATTATCTGACTGGGAGTCCGTCGGGTCCGTTTGTATCTTTATACAGGGTGGATTTTCTAAGTGTATCCATTTTTTTTATTAAATTCTAGACATTAATAATGTTATTAGTGCAACTTATTTTACGGATTTATCGCGTTTATTTTTAATTTCAATTCCCGACGTTTCGAACCCTTTACGGCGTTTATGGTCACGCAGACCGAGGTGTTAGACGTCTGATTGTCATAGTTAACCCGGGCTACCGTCAATTTTTGAATTATTAATTTTGTGTCCGATCTATGCAGAGGAAGCTAATTGTGTCTTGTCTTGCAGTAGTGGTGCGTTTGGGCCTAGATTTAATTTTATTGATGACAGGATCCCAAGCTGATGGTCGGGAATTAAAATTAAAAATAAACGCGATAAATCCGTAAAATTTGTTTCATTTATAATGTGTAATCGCGTAAATACAAGAAATTATCACATAAATAATATTATATAAAAAATGATAAATATTTCAAATCACTCGTAAGTAATTTCATAACGAACACGTACAAAAGTTCGTGCACAGTAAAATTTAGGTATTTTTGTATGACTACTGGATTGTCAACACGTTCTGTTTTTTAAGGAATGGAATGGCATTTTTTTGGGAAAAAGCTTTGATTTTTATTTCAATAAACGATTATAATACCGATTTTGAACCTCCTGTGTAAATTTGGGCACTTCTCGAAAAATCTCCCTGTATATACATATACAAATCTTCTGTGCGTGTGTATGTCACTGAACTCCGCCTAAAGGGCTGGATCGATTTTGAACCGACTTCACAAAATGTAGACGTTTCTCAATTCGACCATATATGTTTTTTTAACGTGTGATTGCGGATAATTTCGTCGTTTATGAAACGATTTAGATGATTATTTGATTCGATTGTTGGAAAGGAGATATCCCAAGGATGTTACCATGATAAGGTACCCCGAATCTGATAACGGCATCGCAGAGAAATTGAGGGCAATCCTCAAATGTTATAGGTAGTAACAATGTTTTTCATATACTTTCTAAAGATATTAACACTCTCGTCTATGGTCATCTCATGACGCTGAGCTGATGAAGGAAGCTCTTGAACGGTTAGGAGTTAGGCGATTTCCTGTTATAGAACCTGGTATAGACTTATCGATATCGACAACTGATTTTTCTGGAGAAAACGCAGTGAGTGCTAACGCCTCAACGATTTAGAGCAATTTTCTGGACTTAATTAATTTCTATTTTTCCTTTATGTGAATAGTTGTCAAGCGGGCAGACGGTTCACCTGATGTTAAGAGATTACCGCCGCCCATGAACATCTACAACTCCTGATGGGTTGTGGATGCGTTGACAACCATTAAAATAAGTGGGCCCAGGCTACCTCACTCACCAGACAATTCTTTTGATGACAACTTTACACCCATATATGTTATAGGTACCATAACAGGTCTGATGATGGAGACCATAGACAGTTGGAATTCCTCAAAGATTTACAGCAGTTACCATTTGATGGACTTACTTCATACGGTTCAATATGTCAAAATGTTCAGTTCGTACAGAAATAATACCTAATTTTATACTAGATTAAAGTGTTACATAGGAAAATCACTACCTAGTAGGCATGCTGATGCGTCTATTTGGCACTGAATTTAAGTTGCGTAATCGCCTCATCTCTAGCAACGCTCTTTTGTCTTGTGGCCTACTCTATTAATTTTTTTCTTTTATCATTTGATTTTATTTTAATCTAAGCGTTTCCATCTATTATTGCCTGTCTCAAGTAGCCCTCGTTTCCTCGTCCGAGGAACATCCCATCACGAAAAATCGTAAAATAAAATAATATATGACAAAAAAAACGAATTCAAACAGGAAACTAAACAGTAAAAAATTAATTCACTAAGCACAAAGTAATTCGTATTTTGATTTAGTTACTCAGGAATAATTAAATAATTATTTTATAATTTTCACATCGGTGCCAAGTAATTACCACAAAAAACTTATTACAATAACACGTTACTAAGTGCACACAATATTATTAGATACAAGCTGTTAAACGCGGCTTCACCCGCGCGGTCAAAGGGAATCAGTTTTTGTTTTGAACAATCAGTTTTTTATTATACACCAGAACAGCTCGAAAATGGCAGATATTTTTTCCTTTTCACTTATCGTTACAGTTTGAGTAAATCGCGCAATATCTTTGTAAATTCAAGTCTATGTGTTATTCTAATGAATAAGCTATATTATTGTAAAGTTTTATTAAAATTTATTACGTAGTTTTTATCTAAAACAGTAACAAACATCCATCCATACATACAAACTTTCGCTTTTATAATATTAGTAAGGATGTCATAACAATAACAAACTAATAACAGTATTACAAGCATAGGTACCTACTTACTATCAAAGTATTTTTTTAGATACGCTATGAGTTTCCTGTTTGAAGTCGGTTTTTTTGTTAAAAATTGTTTTGACGAATATTTTTGTGTCTTCGGTTTCGGTGCACTACATTCATTTTTTCATTTTTTTTGTTTATAAATTGTTGTCGGATTTAAGTAGTGTGTACAGGCAGTGATAGCTCAGCGTCCGGGCGCTCAGCTTGAATTAATTAATTTACTCTAATTTAACTTATTTAATAGTAACTAATTTACTTTATTTAATTAATTTACCCGAACAACTTGAGTTCGATTCGCACCAAAGAAATTGTTTATTTTAAGTGCTGACTTATCACGTGCTCAGCGGTGAAGGAAAACATCGTCAGGAAACCTGCATGTTCTTGAAATAATAACAAAAAAATATTTCCAAAATATGTGAAGTCCGCCAATACGTACCTCGGATGCCTTTGCCCAGCAGTGGGACATTTATAGGCTGTTATTTTACTTTTTTACAGGAAAACGTCTGTCGTTCGTGTCACGTAATAATGTAAACCCGAACAATTTCTAAACGCCGCGCAGTATGAACATGCGTCATCTTTATTATCAGATCATTGGCTGCCAGTGGGTTTTAGGATGAATTTTTGGAGTCGGTGCCAATGTTCACAATGGGTAATGGTAATGGTTGTACACCATGACATCTTACTAAAAAAATAAAAAGAAGCTAACCAACAATGACTAGTGCGGTTATTTAATAAACAGTTTAAAAGATAGTAATATGTATTCAATTATTATTTGATCCACCTAAATTGTGTAACAAAGTTAAGAGAATCATTTTATGTTCAGACCAGAGATCCAGACCGACCCTAAATTTTGTTCGAGGTTATATAGTTTAAATTTTCATGATTTTATTATATTAAATTTAGTATTATTTTAAACGTTTTAGTGCTAATGAAGTTTTTTGAAGCCGTTTCTTTTTTTTGGTAATTTTTTTTATTTTGTTTATCAATGGTATTCCCCGAGTGAAATATACATTTTGATTTCTTTTCAACGTGGATTCGTGCGACCGTCATTATCTCAATTTCGCCCTAAAATCTTCGGCTCCGTGACTGCTACTTTAGAATTGAAAAAGAATAGAAACATCACAGAGTGGGTGGTCAATTTCCAAATATCCCATTTTTAAAGAGTTTCTTGCGACAAAAGCGGTGTGATCGGGTGCGTTGTTTCAGAGAAACAGGACACCACGTAACGTTTTGCCTCGTAACATCTCTTCTGCTTGTCTTTTTTTATGTGAAAAATTGCCAAGCGTGCAGAGGGTTCACCTGGTATTAAGTAAATACCGCCGCCCATAGACATCTGCTACACCCGAAGGTTACAGATGCGTTGACAACAGCGAAAGTATACTTCCACTTTACGCCGGTCTTCTGTGAGGTCGTGGTACTCACCAGGATGGGCCTCCCCATTCGTGCAACAGCCGAAGCTGCTGCGTGGCCCTACCACCCTAAAAATTCTTTATTCTTTTTGCTTTATCTGCCGCCTTTCGCGTTCGTAAAATACAACCTCAATCAAATTAAATTCAAAGTCAATCAAGATCAAATTAAAAGAGAACTTATTTCAAGGCATATTATACCATTGCGGAATAACTTGACGACGCCATGGTGGGGTTAATACTGTGGATACTCACGTAGGCTAAAGTAAGATTTATACCTATCCTATCATATTGTAAACTAATCATTTTAAAAAAGAGCAACTGTTGAGTTTCTTGCCAACAAGCTTGCAGAAAGTTCACCTGGTATTAAGTAAATACCGCCGCCCATAGACATCTGCTACACCCGAAGGTTACAGATGCGTTGACAACAGCGAAAGTATACTTCCACTTTACGCCGGTCTTCTGTGAGGTCGTGGTACTTACCCGGACGGGCCTGCCCATTAGTGCAACAGCCGAGGCTGCTGCGTGGCTCTACAACCGTTATTAACTGTGGTAGGGCCTGCCCATTCGTGCAACAGCCGAGGCTGCTGCGTGGCTCTACCACCGTTATTAACTGTGGTAGGGCCTGGCAATAGTGTTCGCCGTTACACGAGCGGGCAGGTCTGTCCGGGTAGTACCACGACCTCACAGAAGACCGGCGCGAAGTGAAAGTCTCATAGTTCTGCGTTTCGTCTGGTCAGTGAGGTAGCCGGGGCCCACTTTATTGAAAGGCGGCAGCGCCTTTGCGACCGTACGGGTGTTGCAGATGTCCATGGGCGGTGGTTATCACTTAACATCAGGTGAACCGCCGACTCGTTTCATTTTCATTTTACACGTAAGCTCTGGAACGAACCGGGCATTGCAAATAAAAACACTCAGTAATTTTTATAAAAAAGAAATGAGAGATGGATGGATATTATGTAAAGAAACGTGCGCCTCATTTATCTCTTCGTACAATTAAGAAATTAGTTATGTTTTGTGTCAACAAAATCAAATGGTTTATTGAAAATAAAATGTATGTACCGGGACTTATCAATGTCGAGTTATTTTCATATTTCTGTTTCCTTTTTCATGTTTTTATCTTTACCCGATTTTATAATAAATTGCTAATGCGTTGTGCTTTTAAGAAAATGAATAAAATATATATAAAATTATCTCCGAAAACGTCTAGCAGATAAGAACTTATAAGTCGCGAAAATGATTTTTGCACAAGCAAATTGATAAATACCCATAAGTGTCGAAATAAGACTTGAATATTTGTAGTGATGCGCTTAGATTAAAAATAGAATTAGGCAAAATCCGCGTTATGTTACGCGTACGACAAAATATTAATTCCGCTGTGTGTATAATGGAAAAGTGCACACGCTAAAATGAGTCGCAATATCTGCGTAATTTACGCGGCTTCCTGGCGAGTGAGGTAACCGGCACCGAGACGACGTCGCGGCTGGACAGCTTGTTTCTTGCCAACACCATCAAGCCCCGTTCATGCTACTGGCGGTGCATGGCTACCATAGGTATAAAGCCGACGGCCGCACCACGCTACCACTCGGAAGGCGTGAGTAATATATGCTGGGACCCACACCGCTGCCAGTTTACGTTGCGTCCGACCAATGACCCAAACACGGTGAAAGCAAGCGCCTCTACACTTTCACCGGCAAATGGAGCTCGTGTGCTCGAACTTCACTCTGTAACCGGCCATTTGTGGGCAGAACTCGGCCGCAGGCCCCTGGGTCTTGCGTCACTTCGGCCAAGGAACTTTCTCACTTTGCCCTCACTTTAGGATAACATTATTATGTGTTGTAAGGACGTTTTTACAAACATAAATGACACGCGGACAAACACCCAGATGCGAAACAACTATCTGTGGGTCGCAAAAATAGTTGTCCCGTGCGGGAATCGAACCCACGAACCCCATCGTCGAAGCCAATACCTTGGCCACTGCGCCACGGAGTCATCAAACAAGCTTAGCGCAACAACCCATGGTCTTTAAAAAACCTAAAAAGCCCGACTGCGTTTCTGTGTGATTAGCAAATGATTTTGATGTACCCAGTGTCTCTCTCACAGTAAATACGCATCCAACGACACCTCTCAAGCTAAAATCTATCAAGCCGTTCAGGCTGCAGAGCGTTAAAAAAAGTTATACATACATACTCTCGAAAAACATATCATTCCTTCTGGCGCAGTCGGGTAAAAGCCATTCGTATCTCGATACGATTATTTCGGAGCTCTGCTGTTAAAATGTTGTTAAATGTTTAAGTTATAAAATCAACATACGCCCTGTAACCAACGCGGTATTATCGAGTTGTTGCTAGTTTCTAATAAACACCGAACCGGTTTTGACTTAGTGCGTTGCTTGTCTGCCAAGTGTTTATATTCAACTCGGTAGGCTATTTACTGTGAATGCACAAATTTATTTGGCTTTTCCGATATCTTCGCGGGGCTTGAAGCGTCCCGTGGCGGTCAACCGAAGTACGTACTTATCCTCTCGTTTGACCTTCTCACCGAAATTCCGAAGCAGCGCCTTTTATGGTGGTCAAAGGCTGCGTTAAACCCGTTCGACCCCACTTTCGCTTTTCTCACTTTATGATGGACCAAGCTAACAGACGAGGCCTGTCTATATACTGTACGTCATATACTGTGATGTTCACGCTTGAATGAAGTGTCAATCGACGCAAAACTATTTTGAATGAAGTGTCAATCGACGCAAAACTATTTTGACTTAGACCTTGGCTTTGAATATTTTGGAAGGCTTTAAAAATTTTACGAGAGAGTCGAACTTTGATGTAATCCTAATACGAACATCTTTTTAGCCGACTTAAAAAAAAGGAGGTTTCTAAATTCAACCGTATATTTTGAAGTCGTTAAAATTATTTACATTTACATTGGTCTTATTTACACCTTATGTCTGCGGGAGGGGCACGCAACAGTCTTCGCTGTTGCAGGAATGGGCAGGTCCGTCTGGGGAAGAACCACGACTTCACAGGAGACTGGCGTTAAGTGGAAGTGTTATACTTTTGCGTTTTGATGAGAGAGTTTGTCGGTGAGAGAATTTATAAACCTTCAGCAAAACAAAGCTTGCCGAGTCAGCTAGTCTAATATATAATTTTTTTGTGTTACAGTGTTTATACTCCATCAAAACTGCTTGGCCGTTTTTGATGAAATTTTGTGTGTATATTCAGTAGGTATGAAAATACATTTATAACATTTTTTTTTTATTTTTTCTATCTTACAGATAATTTTTATGGCAAAACAACGTTTTCCGGATCAAACATCTAGTTTCTTACGCTTTCATCACGCCAAAACTACTCAACTGAGTATCGTGAAACTTTGTACACATATTTACAGACGTATTAAAAAGGACATATAATTCTTTTATGAAAATTTAAATTAAAAAAATCATATTTAAAGAAAAGAAAAAACCGTGTTGAACACAGGATAAAGGCCACACCCGCGTATCAAATGAAAAAAAAAATATGAAGAAATGGTTAATATTTATTAATATATATATGTAGTATTATAATACTAACCCCTACACTAGGCGCAGCCTGCCCTATGAGGGAATTTAATGATAAACGCTATTTGAACCACTTAGAATAACAAAAAGAATTAAAACAAAATCTAAAAAGGGTTAAACATAATTATATATTATGTATTTATATAAAAAGTATGTGATAATAATGACAATAACATTAGTGATGAATAGTTATAAACGAATATGTGTATGTGCATGTGTGTGTTTTTGTGTTACGTGTGCGTATGCGTGTGTGCGAGTGTACAGGCGGGCGCACGTTTGTGTGTGTATGTGTGTCTGTGGATAATAAATTCACTTTTCGATATTAAAATTGCCAATGATAAATAAAATCTCATTTTACAACTTTAATAAAACTCTCGGATTTTTCATAACTCCAGTTTTCGAGCGTGGTTTTCACTAGTTTTCTCAATTACCGAATAGAGCTGTATTTATAATCGCAATATAAAAAATAGGATAATCGGGTCGTCATTCGAGTATCGGGTTCTCCCAGAATCAATGCCATTTGTCTTCTCTGATATATGCCCGGTTCCTATATTCAACGAACGGCCGTTAGTTATATAGCTTCGTAACTTTCATAACTACTTATAGATCGCTAGTAACTCACTTTCCGTAGGTAATGCAACGGCTCGTAAGGAAAACGCCCCGTTTTGTTAATAGGAACCGGGCGTCCACGCCTTGTATCTACAATTCGTTATGAAAGTTACGAAGCTATTCAACTAACGGCCGTTCGTTGAATATAGGAACCGGGCAATATACGTACATCTATCGTTAACGCACACAGTTTGTGTGACCCGAAGATCGTTATTTTGTATCTGGCTGTTTGTCCACGTGAAATTTATGTACGTAAAACGTCCTTAAGACACCTGATAATTTTGTCTCACACACGTACTACAGTATTAAGGGGCAATGTTTAAAAAAAACTAACTGAAAGATCAAGCCAGTAGACTCACGCCGTGAGCGCACGTAAAAAATCGGATAAAGATAATAATCTTTATGGTCAGAGATAACAGAGCCGCTCGCTGTAAGGGTAATTATTACGTTTTTTATTGACGTTGTAATCTATGACTCCACGGTACCGATTATACATTTTTTTCTCTAATGAAAATCTATATTAATTCTTTAATTAGGTATACGTATTTATTTATTTAAAAACATTTTGAACGATACAGCGTACAATGATGGACTTAACGCTATTAGGTGTTCTCTACCAGTCACAACCAATGATATACGTATACGTATATAATAATAATAATAATTCTTTATTTGCCATAACCAAAAAAAAAAAAAGAAAAATACACAGAAAAAATATGAACAAAAAAAAAAAGATATAAAATAAACCTATATATAATACACAAAAATATATAAATTTCATTTTGGCAAAAAGGTAATAAGCTCAGCGATTTCTAAGAATTTCTCAGTGCTGATTTTCGGCTTATCCCTTCTTAAAACTTATTACCTACGTCACACTACATACACTTGTGTTATAAAATATGCCAAATTAAATTTTGTAAAGCTTATATTTCTCCATTAGTAACACTGGACCAGTTCAGAACGAACCGATTAAAACCTGTCGTCGTATGTTCAATTTGAAATTAAATACCGTTGTAAATCGATAACTTCTATCTACTCTCTTGTGTGATTATCTAATTCTTGTATGTATGCATGCTTTGTACGTGTTAAATTACAATAATGTAATTTCTACTGACAAACGCAAATCCGCAGTTCACTATGCCCTCTGTACAGAAGAGGCCGTTGTCAAGCGGCGGGGCAAACATATACAGGCTGTTGCTTCACTTAATTTATAGAGAACAAAATGGCCGCCGGGGCGTCGGCTCATACTGCGCAGTTACGTGACCTTTTGTCCTCTGGATGTGCCGGCGGGCGTCTGGCTTGGCCCGAGATCGATAGCAGACATGAGCTGCGCGCACAGGGACGACGCAGCTTCCCACCCCATCCCAACTAGGGCCGCCACCTTGGCGCGAATGTTAATCCTCCAAATAGGGTGCGACGTTGGTAACGAGGGTGGACGTGTTGCTAGGCGACCGGCGAGGGTGCCTCTTCAACCCCAGTCGACATCCCACCCTGAAAATCAATACCGCACCAGGTGAACGAATAGTATTTAATATATTTAAACTATTAATTCGTACTAGCTCCTTCGAGACAGTTTAGCGCGGAATAATGAAAGTACAGTAACAGGTTATGTACAACCGATTTACACAGTATTAGGGCATAGTCCAACACGCGACCACACCGTGGACAAACAGGCTTTTTTTTGTCTGGTTCACAAACTGAATGATAAATTTAGTACAAACCATTATACTAAAAGTAGTAAATATATACAAACACATACGTGCACATTCTACAAAAGTCTTGTATCTTGTATTAACTGATGTTTTTGCTTTCAGTCCCGAGACTATTAAAGCTTCATCTGACGCAGAACCGGTGGGCTAGCCAGAACCCACGGGTTTGGGCATCTACAAAAGTGAACATAGCATTCTAGAAAACATCTTTAACACTTGATTTTACGCTATGGTATACACAGACCACAGACCACACTTATCTTCTAAAAAATCACTTGATAAATGAGCAATTAAAATTGTAATTGACAATTTTATAATTTCTTTGGTGCCAGCTTCGGCCATTTCAATTCTCAATTCAATTCAGGTTGAAATTGAATCAAATGCGAGTGCCCGGACATTGAGCTATCACGGATAGATGAATCTTAGCTAAGATAAGATAATCATCTATTTGCTTTTTTCTTATCACAAGATGTGTTACAAATCATTAATATTGAACTACATTTCAACCTAATTTATAAATAGCAAGAAATAAATATTTTAAATTACTTTACTATTTATACAAAGTTGATGAAATTCAGTTATAATCAATTCTCAATTAAATGTCGCAATTTTTTGAATGATGAAAGAACAATAAAATATTATTTATAATAATATCAAGTATAATCTATATATATATATATAAATTGATTGCTGTTCGTTAGTCTCGCTAAAACTCGAGAACGGCTGGATCGATTTGGCTAATTTTGGTTTTGAAATATTTGTGGCAGTCCAGGGAAGGTCAACTGTGTTTGTGTCACCTGTCAAACACCTTATGCTTGCGTTCCGATTCCTCTATAAATAATTTATATGGCAAAACAACAAAACTTGATAAAATTTTCGAAAAACTTATTCTTGATCAGCTGTTAAGACATTTTAATTTAAACAAATTATTACACAGGTAACTACAATATCACATTAGTTACATTGATCTACATTCAAATAATAATAGATAGCTACAATTATTACACTCCAGCTTCTTCAACATTACCAACCCTCCTTCTAATATATATTAAATCAGTATTTTTGGTTATCTTTAATCTGTCACTAAATAATAAAATTTGTTTCCTAGTAAACTAAAACTATCCCGCTTTTAAAAAGAAAAAAGTCGAGATGTTTTTTTTATGTGAAAATTGTTTTATGCATTTGATTTTTAGCGCCCCTTGATACCCCGGCCATTGCCGGTCGATTTCAATATTTTATATACAAACTTTGTTTTGCCATATAAATTATTTATAGGGAATTTGTGGCCTTGAAAAAAATGTTTGAGGTTGACCACCACTTACGGGTATAAAAAAAGGATTACGACCAATTCTCAGGCCTACATGCAGGGGTGATTTTTTAGACAAAATCTTAATTGAGAATTCTATAATTAAAAAAAAAATATTAACATTTTATTTTGACGAGAACTAATCAGCAAAATATCTATTCAAACATTGTTTATTTGTACCATTAAGAGTGGTCACTCTATTAATAAGCGGATTAGTACTTATGCGTTCAGCGAAAAGTTTTAGTGTTCGTCAATAGGTTATTAATTGTATTAAGACGGTAAGGCAGGAATTTCTTGAGGTGTCCATAATGCTTGAAAAAATTCAAAATAATCTTTGAAAAAAAAAATATAAGGTCACAAGTACCGTACTAGATTCAGATTTAGAATCAAATTCCGCAAATGATCGGTTAATATGCCCGTCGTCTATAAAATCATTGTGGTATAACATTTGATAAAAATCAAGCCGTTTCGGAGGAGTATGGCAACTAACCAACCAATTGTGATACCGGAATTTTTTATAATACTAGCTGACCCGGCAAACGTGGTTTTGCCATATAAATTAAAAAATGTTTTGGGGTGGACCACTCTTAACATTTAGGGGGATGAAAAATAGATGTTGTCCGATTCTCCATCCTGGCCGATATGCACACAAAATTTCACGATAATCTTTCGAGCCGTTTCGGAGGAGTTCAATTACAAACACCGTGACACAAGAATTTTATATATTAGACTAGCTGCTGCCCGCGACTACGTCTGCGTAGAGGGGTGAAAATTTAGTGTTGTATTTAAATTTAATGTAATGTATTTTCGTATGCTGTGTCATAAAAAAATAAAAACAAAAAATTTTGCCTAAAAAATAAAAAAAAAAAATTAGGGGTGGACTACCCTTAACATTCAGGGGGATGAAAAATAGATGTTAGCCGATTCTCCACCCTGGCCGACAATCACGCTAAGGATCACAAAAATCGGTCGAGCCGTTTCGGAGGAGTTCAAGTTCGAACCCCGTGACACGAGAATTTTATATATTAAGATAGATTTGGTTATTGGAGATAGAATTTTGACGTACGTATTATGGAGCTTATTAGCTCGATAATACTTGATATTTCAAATACTTATCTATGGCTAGTAACCAAATCAGTAGATGGAATAGTGAGACCGGCCCTAAAGCTATCGCTCGTCTTCAGATGAAGCTACTATTTTGTGAGAGATAAGTTCGTAAAAACTTCACAATCAAACCTCGACGGACTTAGCAGTTTTGACTCTGAGATTGACTTTATTATCGCATCTCGTTGGAACTCTTTCATAACTTCGTTTTCGTTATTAGCTTATGTTCTACGACACAAAACTTTGCAACGTTTTGTTCATCACCAAGTGAAATCTAAGTGAAAAGGGACTATTAATTTAAAGTTTGCGAAGTAATATAAACGGCAATTTGCTATGTAAAGTGCACTTTATATTGAAGATAATATGGTCATGCTTCATTTATCAATATTCTATGTTAAAGATGTTATGCTACAGCGAAACGACCTTGTCGGGTATAAGCAATGGACTCTGCCTAGAGATCATCAAAAGAAGTTTTTTTGTACTAGAACTACATTTTGTTATGCCAGTGTTATTCCTATTTTCACCCATCATCACGTATTTATTTAATGGTGAAGAAACTGTTCACCGATAGAGATGATAAAACATCAGCAATGTTATCTTCGCTCTAAACAAATACACTTATTACATTACAAACGAAAAACACGTTTAATAACGCCTAGCAACCGAACACGGGCGAGACGTCGATCGATAGTACGCGCAGGCGCGTTCTAGATCGTTCCGCGCCTTTGTTCGTAGCGCCATACCTAGGCGAATGTATTAATATCGGAGGGGTGGGCGCCCCAGCCTGGGGGTAAGGGTGGCGGCGGCTCCGGGGTGGGTATCAGCCCGGCAGCTGCGTTGCCGTACCCTTTGAGCGCATCCCACCCGAATTCGGATTTCGAAACCTCGTAACTACATCTACATGCATGCCCGTTAATTGAAACGGACACTAACAAAAGATCGCATATTCCCCGTAAAGTTTTGGGAGCCGGCAGGGGGGAAATTTAAGGTTTCCTTTGTACTGCACAAAGGACGAGCCGAATTGAAAAAATCATAATCCTTTTTATTGTCGATTGCTATAGTACTATAAACATAAGGGTAATGCTCGACCAGATGAAAGTACCCTACACAAGATAAAAGCGGTGCTACATAATAGCGAAAGAATTGCCATAAAGTATAATACACGGATTTAAATTTGATTTGGTCACTTAGGCTGATAGGAAAAATATCAATAGGTATATTAAATGAAACTAGTTTACGGATTTTATATATATATATACATATATATATATATATATACACACACATATATATATATATATATTGCATTTTAGACATACTTAATTATTTATAAATAAAATCGTGTTACATTGTGATTGCAAAAGAAAAATAATGCTAAATGTTCTTTAACGTTCCATATATAACATAAAGTACTCGCCAAGACGAATCAAACGAGCTGAAACTCGACGGGGTTGCGTCGTTTCATTGCAGAGTTCCTTTGATCATCTTCCGGACCACCTCCATCATCAGACCCTCGTCACCCTTTAAAGACAAACTGCTCGTTAAGACGATTCGAATGAACACAAACTCGATGAGGTTGTGTCGTTTCATCGCGAAGTTGCTTTGGCCACCTATCGGCTCCATCATCAGATCAGCAGCATGCCATCATAATATTGCATCGTCACGCGATTTACACATGTGTGCGAAATTTCAGCGCGATCGGTAAACGAGAAGTGATACTGAAGAGAAGTGATTTGCTAGATTTGATGACAAACGTCGGGACAGGTGAAACTAAATAAAAGCTTGTAAAATCATTTCCAGTTCCTTAATTTGGGTAAAAAATTTTCAGTCATTGCAGTGACTTAGTCATTTCTTGGATTGATTATAACACGTTCAAATAACTGGAAAGTTCCCCCAAATCAGTATTTGGGGAATTTCAAATCAGGTGAACCGCCAGTTCGTTTGCCACCTTCTCACATAAGATAAAAAGGTACCTGGAGGACCGACCTTTGCTCGGGTTTTTTTTCTGGTAAATCATGTATTTTGGAAATAAAAAATAAAGAAAATGATCTGGTATAGAAAAAAAAAGTAAAAAAATAAGTGTGTAAATGATCGTGATACGAACCGCGGCCGTCTGTTTTGGGTCCGCCCGATTACCGACCGAGCTATTATGAATTTTTTTTGCGGCGAAATTTATTGTCACATTCGAATGATATTTGTCATTCTCTGAAAACAGGGATAAAAGGACATTTTTTAAAAATGAAACCTAGCTATAATAAAAATCCATTTTTCGCCCCCGAATCTACGATAAAGGATAAGATAAAGCAACAGTGACGGTCCGACCGTGATGTCTGTATGTCTTGTAATGTTCTGTCGGCGGCCGCCCATTGGGGCAGTTCAGTTGAAATTCAGTCTCAGTTATAGACTCCAATGTGCGAATTAAATCATGCTTGTCCCTCTTTATTAGATTCTAGACATCTAATCCTTCTCATTCTTTGCTGCTCTACGGTTTCAATATTCTATACAGATTGTCTAGAGATCTAATCCTTCTCATTCTCTTTGCTGCTCTACGATCGGTTTCAATATTCCATACAGATTGATTTGGTTAATGCAGATCGAATTTTGGACGTGAGTACTATAGAGCTAATAGCAAATACCTATCGCTAGTAACCAAATCTATCTGTAGATATGAGTAGACTAGTGTATAGAATTGTTTAAAAGTACTAAAAAAGCAGTTTTTAAATTACAAAAAAACACATCAAACATGTGTCGATGAAATGACCAACACAATTTCCGAACCATAATGCAAAATTAGTATATCCCAATTTTCTAGCCTATTCTAGCCTATACTGAAAACTAAACAAAGGACAAAGCAAAATTAAAATTAAGGTACGGAGCAAAACTAAAATCATATAGTAATTCTGAAACGAAAAAACTCGCAGTGTTTTTATTACAATGAGGTCCACGCTTTGTTATCGTGTCCCTTACGTTAACTAGTGATAACATAGCTACAGTGCATTTTAGGATTTTAACAACGCCATCTAGCTTTACCGTAGGACCCAATTTCTCCGTAAGTTATCTCAGGTGGATTTTAGATCAATTGAACAATTCGTTAAGTAACAACTTTTTATTTTGAAACTCACAAAATCAAGTTAGTTAAGACACACTAACACGCTGTCGAAGACCCCTCTTAAAGCGATCCTGTGGTTTGTGAGTACTCGTATACCTTCTGTTTGAGTGAACTAGGTAGTAGTTAGTTTACTGTGATACCTACTGATAACACAGTTTGCGGCGGCATTATGTACGTTGTTAAATTTTTTTCATTGCTCTTACAGTTTAAAGGTAACACGAACAGTATCGCTATTACATTTTCCGTTAAAATTCCGGTTAATAAAGACAAAAAAAGGAATCAAGTTATGAAAGTCTTACATTATTATGTTAAATTTCCAAAACTCGTTTTCTCCATGTATATATACAATTAAAATCATATAATTTCAAAATCTTTATTTCCGTAAGACAAAAATTGTTGGGTTAAATTTGCCGCCCCCTAAAATCTGCTGCCCTCTGCTATCTAGCTTGCTGGTAAATCCGGCACTATGTAGGCTCCCCTATGGTCTGCAGTGGACTCGAGACGGGCTGAAATGTTGATTATTACTAATTTTTTAAGATTTTATTTGTCAAACATGGATCAGTTCATTGGTATATACCCATATAGGGTTCCCTCGTCTTCCATTATACATGGATTTGTTTGTTTGTTTGTGTGTTTGAAAGTTCGTAGAGAATCTAAAACTGCTTGATGTAGAAAGTTGTAAATATTTATTGTTGTTCGAAGTCCGTTCCTCTTTATACATCTGTGCGTTCGATAGAACCACTTAGAAAAGCAGTGAGCCCACTCAGTGGAGTGCACAGATATTTCTTACACTAACGCCCGGTTTCTGAAACACTGATCAACGTAGATGTCAACTAATCAGCTGTCAAATGAATTGCAAATTTCATTTTAGTTGCCAAAAGGATGTTTAGACTCTTTGAATTGATCATTCTGATCATAAAGAAGATCATTCTGGTCAATTCAGGGAGTTTAACCATCCTTTTGGTAACTAAATTGTAATTTGAAATTCATTTGACAGCTGATCAGTTGACATCTACGATGATCAGTGTTTCAGAAACCGGGCGTAAGAAAAACTTACACTTTGATAAGTGGCCATTGATTAGGCCGTGAGATGTTAAGTTTCTTTTATTTGTGAAAATGAACTATCATTTGAAATAAAGATTGGTGTATTATTAATATATATTATAAACCAGGGGTGAGCAACCTTTTTAATCAATGGGCCAATTTCAATTTCAATTTTTTTTGGCGTGCCGTAAAGATTTCATATACAAATTTTAATGCAAGGTAAAAACAAACAAGAAAAGAACAGAAAAACGAACAAAAAATATTTCGGTTCAGTATGTACTACGATTTTATTATAATTAATATTATATATTATAATAAATATATATTGATGGGAGAAATCCGATAAAATTAATTCAATTTTAGAAATGCTTAGCGGGCCGCATAAACATGTTTATAGGCCGCAAGCGGCCCGCGGGCCGCGCGTTGCTCATCCTTGAAACTGTTTACTTGAGCAATAAATTCTAAACTAGTTAATTTTCATAAATTGAAATGACATATAAAAAAAAATTAAACAGGTTGAATCGTTTTAAGCACTATTTCAATAATTAATCCATACTAATATTATAAATGCAAAAGTAACTCTGTCTGTCTGCCTCGCTTTCACGCCAAATCTACTGAACCGATTCAAATGAATTATGGTACCCAGATAGTCTAGAGCCAGAGAAAGGACATAGGCTATTTCTTAATTGAAAAGTTTAAATTATATGTATATTTTAAAGAAAGATATTTATTTAAGGGCTTCAACGCGAGCGATGCCGCGGGCGAAAAGCTAGTAAAAACATAATTTAGTTATTTATCTGTCTCATCACATGAGGTTACATACAGTCTGCTATCATTTGTCTTTTCAACAAAGAATTACATACATTTTTATAAAACTATGAACTTATAAATAATTAAACATTTATCAATATTTCTTTTTATCTATTTTTTTTTCCTTCTTACGACACAATTGACATCTTTACACCAGTTGTGAATAAAAAAAATTGTACTTTTATTGGGTAAATTATTAAGATTACTTTATGATGTGACCAACTTGGAAAATATAAATCTAAATTAGTACTTATTATCAATTATAATAATAATATTATACTCAGAATATACTCCACTATATTAAAATACTCAGAAATGTATTTTTTATTGCAATTTTTCTTTAATACTTCTATTGTTACCGGTTAGCGGTTCATGGGCAAAGCCCCGGGGCTGTTGCCCCGGTTGCCCTCCCCTAAATCCGGCCCTGGGCAAAGACATGAAACAATGATCTTGATGGATAGCACAACCATTTTCTGTGACTACATTCTTTAAGCTTTATAAATTTGTTAAGTCTGTTCCACATGAGTTTCTAAATCATTTTGCATGTAAACATTTTTTAAATAGTTGTATTTTTCTTTGCGAGTTGTGCTATCTATCCACTGCAATATCCTAATGCTACGCTTCTATCTGCATTGGAGATTGACCCTGTAATAATTATTAAGTGTCTGTAAAGTCTATTATTAAATGATTTTCTTCTATCACATGATATTCTTTGATGTTCTCCTCATCTTTATTAAAAACTACTTAAAATTTAATATTGGAGACAAACACTGTCATTTTTCTTACAATTGAATGTGATGAGGAAATATTATTTATTAATAATCTTTTGTATGCCCTTCAATCTCACACCACTCCAAAAAAGTTCTCCAATGCATCCTGATTATAGCAATAAAGAACTTGTATCTTTGGATTTCATAAATATTGCTCTGAAACCTTCTATGGTGTTTACCCAACTTGTCAATGAGGGTACACTCCTCAACTATTACTTCTCACTTTATAATCGGAAGAATTTCATTCCGTAAACAGTGATGTGGTAACTATATTTATAGATGCTCTATAAACTTTTTATACTCTATAATAACCTTTTTGAAATGTGATGAAGCTTCCTTTCACACTAAAAACTCTCAGGTAAAAGGTTCCACATTCTGTAATGAAAATAAATGTAATTTAATAATTTTATATTAACTATATAAGAACCTTCAGGGACATTCTTTACACATGGTCATCTGATACCGAACTGAGTGAAACTTTTAGTAATGGTAACATGATAACTGGCATACAGGATTAACTATGACAAATGTATACTCCTGTTCTAAAAACAATCTTAAATATGTATATATAGGAGAGGTAAAATTACTTAACTGCCAAACAAACGTTTGGCGTGTACTTTTGCCTTTCCAGTGACAATATATATTTACACCCAACCTAAAGAAAAGTAAACGTGTTGAAGCACACGTTTGTCATGGCGTAGTACTCAGGGTCTGTAGTCTGTAAACCAGTTATTATTATTTGTATTGCATTTTATTTCATGCATACAGGCCATGAATCCAAGAGACACCAACTGACTTAATGCCTAAGAGCAGTGTTTCACTCTCATTCTGGGTATCAGAACCGGGATACCACATGCTGTGCTCTTACGAAGAAGTAAGAAAGTTCCTGATTGGTTGGTTATTTATTGATGTTAGGGTTAACCTGCCAGGTCAAATTGTGAAAGAAATCATACCATCCAGGGGACTCAAATACATGCACATACACACAATTTATTTTGAACTTGGTATATCATGTTATCTTTATATGTCTTGGTGTGTTATGTTTATATGTCTTATCATATTTAAGATCCCTTTTCCCTACGACAGATTACCAGTTTTCATTTCACTACGTATCATTCATCCATGACAGATTATATAGAATTCTCGCCACTCGCCATTTAACGTTTCGAACGTTTGAAATATATGCTTTTTCCTATTATATTAATAACTTTATATACCTGCGATAAAAAATAGATATTAATCAGTCCTCCGAAAAATGAGGAATATTCCTCAGAATTAAAAATAAAAAAAAAAGAGTGTTTGTACTTATGTACCCGAATGAGAAGTATAAAGTAATTTTTTGGTATCATTAAAATAATAAATGTACTACTTACAGGTTTACTTTGTACTAAATATTTTAAGATTCTTACTTTTAACCTAAAAGTTCTTACTTTTAACTTAATTCTTACTTTTAACTTTTAAGTATTTATTATTGATGATTTAATATTTTAAAAGTAAATAAATTTAATAATATATTCGAAATTTGAATTTAACTTTTTGAAAGATTAGATTAGAAAATAAATAAATCAATTTAAATCCTGAATTTTAAATATTTATTATTTTCCTAATTTAATATTCACTTTTCATTGTAATCAAAAAGTTATTAAAATATATTTTGTAAATATTAAATAACCAAAAACAAATATTTAACATAAATAATATTTGCTATTAATTATATTAAATATTAGTTTATGTTAAATTATATTAAATAATAATATTTTAATTTTATCAATAATAAATACGGATAGTTAAATCTCAATTATGTTGGAGCACTTGAAGAATAAAATTATGAAAGCGCCATCTACATTCTTTGTGAGAACTGTATCGGGCGAATGTGATTGAGAAAATGCTGCCATCTAGCGGTATAGCGGGAAGCTTCAAAATAACTATTGTGTTGTATCTTAGAACTTCACTCTCATCATGTTTCATAACACGCCCAAAAAAGTGTTACTTCAAAAACCTTAAAAGGGGGCGAAACGGAACTTTTCCTTTTAAGGGGTGGTAGTACAATAAATTACTCCACGATGGCACGTTTCGAAATTTAAAAATATTTAGTAACAGGCAACAACAAATGTCATTAACAATTTTCTTTGTCTTGTGCTTTATGCCCATCATTAATTTTTTAAGTGATACTTCCCTACACAACATAGCAACCACCCCGCATTTCAAAAGTATTATTAACAAAAAGTTTCCTTAATTTCCTTTAAAATAAGAAATTTGCAGATGAAAATAAATTTTGATTTAACAATCTCGTATTTTTGTTTTTCCAATCTCAAAAAACAATATTATACATTGATTTAATGTCAATATCTCCAGAACAAATGTATTTTAGTATTACATTTGTCTCCGAGATGAAGATGTTTTGAAATTTTCTGAAGTAACTCTAATTTATGTTTCCATAGTAAGGTATAGAACTAATGCCAGAAATGTTTTCCACCTTAATAACATTTCAAAAGAATCATTGGAATTGCCGCCAATTCATAAAAAAATGACAAATTAATGCAATATATCACATTTAGTTAACAATGAGCTCTGCACAGTAAAACGGGGTTAAAAGAAACAATGTGCACTTTCGAATGCAATTTAATTTTTTTTTATTTCAATATAAATTCAATGTTTATGGTATCAAAACTGTTTTTAACTTGGCAGTCTTATGATAAATAACCTTAATGTTTAAAAATGGGAAATTAATATATCCTTATGATACTGAAATATACATAGATACTTGAAATGACAGGGTTACAGGATACTATAACTTTAATATTAACCATTAAACGCCATATATTGCATAGGTACTTCACAACTTATCTAACTGCGAAATTGTTTTTTTACGAAATCTGTTAATAACCGAGACTTGGAACATAATTATATATGACAGTGAAACATGCCCACTCGTCGCTCAGCGACCTATGGAAAGATCAATGCTTGGTATTTCGCTAAGGAATAAAATAAGGAGCTGACATTTTTGTTATATGACGTATTTGACAATATAAAAAAAAAACCTAATATTTAACATAATATGTAAGAAATTTAAAAGTACATACGTCTAATAATATATGAAAAGTAATCGTTTCTCTATTGGTCGATAAATTACTACCAGTGGTCAATATTGTCGGAAGAAATCACTCCCTTGTTCAAGGTAATATTTTGTTTAAAAATAATAACTGTCAGAAGCGATAGAAGCAAAAACTCGCCAGAAACGACGTAAGGGCAATACGAGTACGTCTTAAGCGCGACAGACATTTGGTTTTTGACAAATTGAGTATCGTTCAGCGCCTCCAGTCTTTTAACCTTAAACAATTTCGACATGATTCGTGAAAATAAAAAATATAGTATCAGAAAATGAGAGAGAGTAGCGAGTCATATAAAGAAACTCATGAAAATGTTTATGATCCTCATGAGTCAAATTATTAAGTGAAATTCTTTTAAATTACATTTGAGTCATATAATTTCCTGATATTAAAAGTTGCTGCATGTATTTTTCTTTCTGCCGCTTTGCACACGAAACTCGTTGTAATATCTGTTTGTCTGCCAGCCCGTTTATAGGCCTAAATAGAACCAATGACCGACGTCATAACGTCATAATATATAAAACAGTAACAAACGCCTTTCCATTTAATGACGATAGTGTTTCAATTTAGCTAAATGATTACATGGAAAAAATGTAAAAGTTTGTGATTAAGGCGCATAATAATAAAAAAATCCTTTATTCTCAAAGTATTACACTTATCGCTAACTTAAGCCCTGTAATGGTTTGGCGCTTGTGGACTTCCTATTTAACGCCGTGATCTATACCAGCGTCATTTAATTTTTGACGATCGGTGAAAGTCTCTGCTCACCACGTTCTTCTCCCTGGTATGCGTGCAATTTCATAATATGTGACTTGTAAATAGATTACTTACAAAAGCAGTTTAGTACAGTTATTAAGTATCAGAACAGCGTAAAATTATTTATTCCTTTGTTCGCTCCATGTCTAGACTACGCGCGCGTCGTTTTGTTTGTAATTTAGTCGATAACCGATCGGAGGGGAATGGGACGCGCTTGGACGTACGCAAAACCGTCTCCGCGTTGACGCCGTACTGGAAGGGAGTTACTGCGGGGGGTGACGGTGGAAATTTCCAGAACTTCTCGACGCCACCCTTTAACCACCTTCGCTTGGAAACAGTCCCCCTCGTTAGCGTCCCCGTTTGGTCCACCCCTTGCTTTTCCGAGTAGCGTGGCGTGGAGATGCGCATGCGTGTGGCGTCTGGCGTCATCGCCGGGGTTCCGACGACGCTCGATTCTCGTCCATTACCAATCGCGAGTCGGTGACGCGCGCATGTGTCCGTCATGCGTCGCTCCCTACCGTCGAATACTGATCCCCACGAGCCTGGCCTGCCGGCACGCGACATGGGCAACTCAAAGGTAAGACCGAAAAGCTGGTCTAGATCACGGCCCCTCTTTTACGTATCGATCGATTTAACACGTCAACCCAACCGCCACAACTCGGTCGATGTGGTTCCTTGTATTGCGTGTTCCTTGTGCGCACGTCGCATATTGGGTGCTGCAGTCTGTCGCATCCAGTTTTTTCACACGTTACCGATATATCGAACAACATCAATGTTCGCGCAGCTGATATGCCGCGATGCAATCTAAAAAACGGTAACGAACGAATTAAATATCAACAAAAGACGTGTGATCGAGATGCGTAATTTAAGGGCGGTGGTTTGTACCTGCCCTATTACACCGCTGGCCAAAATCAGTCGCTGCGTAACATTTTCTTTGTTTGACAAAAATTAATTTTGGGGAAATAATAATTTTATACGAATGTAATGTATAAATACAAATTCTTTTTTGATTTAAAAGCAAAATGCTTTTGCTTATTGCGCGTGAGGTATGATCTTAAATAATTGACATACGAACAAATTGATGCAGTGTAATGTCGCGTCTACTTCCGAAACAGAACGCATAAAGATAATTTTTTTGGGGTTCTTTCTTTGTGCTGTAGGAAGTTGATCTAAGACGACGTATAATATAAAAAGTGTGGAAGAAATTTCCTTAAAATTTTACATCCGTCATGCAAGGTAATTATGAAATAAATATTTTCGTTGCTTTGTTTTCATTGATCCATTTGCGCTTCTCTAATACATTTATAGTCTACGGTTTAATCAATTTTAAGAGCAGACCTTTTCAGAGTGACGCTACCAGCCCGGACGCGCACGCGCAGCGATCGAGGGATAGGGGGTTGATTCTGGGAGGGGGGAGGGGTGCATGTTGAGGGGAGGAAATCGCGACGCAAGCCTATTGAAGTGGAAGCATCTGAGCATTACAATAGCTTCAAATCAACCCCGGAGTCGTCTACCCTGCGGTTCGTTTGGAAATTCAAAAAAGAGCAAATCACATGCCCGTTTCGGAACTCGGGGGTCTCCTTGCTCTCCGTACTGAGTATCTACTGTTGCTATCCATACAACGGTCATGTTTTGTATATCGATTTTTTGAATAAAATGTTACGTTAGTAAGATTTCTCGCATTGAATTCATAGATATTCTTTAATAAAGAGTTCTGACTCAACACGATGTCGTTTCATTTTAATACAAAACCCTTGATTTGTTAGTGGTAATGAAAATAACTAGCCTCGAATTGGAAACTGACATGGTTTTTTCTCAAAGAAACAATCGTCGAAAGTGAATGCTTGGCGTTTCAAGATTCAAAAATAAGTAATTACTCTTCAATCAACAAAAATATATAGTACTAGGCATAATTTATATCTACTATATCCTAGTTATATTAATAAAAAGAATTGAAATGTCACAATGTATGTATATAAATAGTATCAGTTACTGGTTATCAGCTAGTTTTATGTCTACGCTACGACTGTCATTTTTACTGTCACGACAATTACATCACGGGCCAAAATTATTGTTAATGATTATTTAAAAAAATATAAATTCTTATCGAAATACTTTGCGTAAACTGATGATATTAAATTATAACAGTTTACCTAAATAATGGGAAAAAATCGTATTCATTGATACTTTTATTTTCAATAGGTTTAACGACACGAGTACACAGCGTGTCGTTACCACCGCGATAATAAATGAACACACATATAGAGAATAACTTTTTAAAATTGTATTAAACATTTACATTCTTCAAACATCAATATTTACAGAGTTATTAAATTTTCCAAAACAAACAATTTTAGAACACCCTTACGTATAAAACTGTAACCTACAGTTCATTTGTAAAGGTCACAAAGCGTATGAATGGGTTGAATGAATTTAAAAGAGACAAAACATACTGTTAGAAGGAGAGGCTTGTATTGCGACGCTGTGGCGTGAGTTGTATAGGATGTTACAAATTTTGTTTCTTTTTAACTTAATTAGTTTGTTTGAAAAATATTTTTTTTTAATTATGGATTTTGTTTAACGTTAATATTTTTTTATGATTATTGGCATGTAGCGTTAGACGTGTGTTCATTTATTGTCGCGATGGTAACGAAACGCTGTATATTCTCAGATACCTAGGGACTAGATATTAATTTAACTACTATGGACTACTAAATACTAAACTAAATATGGGAGTTATAAAAAATGAAACTCATCATGCAGATAATGAAAAAAAAATTATATCATATTATATATTTAATTAAATCTTATCTAATAAACCTAATCCATGTAACATATGTAATTTTAAATAGATTAAATCTTGTAAATATTATATCAATAAACTGTATTAAATATAACCTTTATGGTTGAAAAAATAAATCAAAAATATACTTGAATACATTTAGATAAAATATTTGTCGATAATGTAAAATATTTTAATAGAATGTTGATTTCTGATTCTTAATTTAATCCATTAAAACTAAATCAATCGTCGTGGGATCGGAGTTTTGGTATTGTTGTTTCGCCCTTTCGGTTCTTTTATCTCTTTCATTTCCACGCGGCGAAACAGTCAGCGCTGTGGCGTGCTGCTAGACGGACGTGTGTATATTTTTCGATAGCCTTCATCGTCAATAACGTCCCACCCCGAATCTGAACTCGATACAATGGATAATAAACTCGAACTATACTACCCGTCCACCACCCAAATCTTTAAGTCTTGACTGCATATAATGCTCTATGTTGATTGTGAATATGCGAACAAAATAAGTTTTATATAATATCTAAATATTTACCCACTTTATATTATGGTAATGGAAGTAGAACTTGAAACCCTTTCTAAAAATATAAACGGGAAAGTTTGTATGTATGGATGCTTGTTACTCTTTGACGCAAAAACTACTGAATGAATTCAAATTAAACTTTACAATAATTACAATAGTATATATAATACGTTACATGAGTGGTAAATTGGCAAGTAGCTACAATGCCAAGTAGCACGTAAAAGTAATCTTAGACTCATTTTCAAAATGAGTTCTGATCTCGAAATCGGCCGAAGTTTCAGGATCTGTCTAATTAACAGTCCGTTCATTTACGATCGAACTCATTCGTAATAACCGTGAACCATGATCGCAAATTCTGGATCGTAGGCTCACCTAGGACTAACTAGACCTCATTCCAATAAGTATTAAATTGTATGGTACTAAGATTATGGGAAGAGGCCACTGCAGATGTTAAGGAATCGTGAAGTCCACTGAAAATTAAAGTAATTGTTCAGGAATATGAGATACTCGACTAATTTCAAATCAAAGTCGAAGTTAAAGTCAGAATGGACGAGCGTGCCTGCATCATAGATATGCAATAAAACACGTTGTGATAAAATCGAAACTAAAGTGTACCTGTCAGCAGAACCATATTCTATGATAATAAGAAAGATGGGAGGTATTCCAATCCTTGTTAAGCATTCGACAACGATAGATACAAAATGAATTTGGTGGCTGTGAAAGCTCACCAGTCCTTATGTCTGTGATGAAAGGTTGCGTAGATAACTCTCGAGCTTACCAAACTTGTTTAATCAAGCTGATGACTTTAGCTCTATATCTTTTTCTATAAAATATACCAGACGAGCCGTATCCACAATAGTCAACTGTTTAATTTTTTTAATCGCGAAGACTGCTGAGCTACGTCACTAGCCAGTTTATTAATACCCCGATATTAATAAACTGGCTAGTGACCCACTGCAATTTGGCATCTACAGTCATGCCAAGAATTACAGTCGTGTCAATTAGGTCTCAAGTTTCCCCATGTAAAAGTACATCAGTTTTTACACTTTTTACGTTGACAGTTGTAAATTTATTAAATTTCATTTTTTTAATATTCAACATTAAGTGGTAAGCACTAAACCAATGCTATACAGTGAAGTGAGTTTTGTTAACTTCGTCATAATTTAAAGAATGTCGTTTAATTTAAAAATTAAAGAAGTATCATCAGCAAACAATACTATCTCATGATCATTATTAACAAAGTAGGGCAGGTAATTTATGATAAGAGAAAAGTCCCCAGAATAGATCCCTGCGGAACCCCCATTCTTACGACGGCCCCGGGAGACCCCTTTCACGTCAACTCTCTGAACACGATAGCTCAGGTACCATGTTAGAAGATTGAGAACGGCATCTTTTATACCATAGTGGTGTAGTTTTTTGACCAGATTCTGATAATGTTCTGTTTACCCTTATGCGGCAACATCTGTGCATCAATGAGGGCCTTTAAAAATGGTTACGTATTTTTGATGTACGTTAAGGATGGACCTAACTTTGAAACAGAATTGGTTTCATTACTTGGTTGTGCTGGTCCCGAAGTGCCCCTTTTTAATTTCGTATTGTTTGCGCGGCAAGATTACACTCATCGTTAGAAAGTATTTGAACATTTTCAAGCGAAGAAGGAAGTGAAGGATCCGAAGATTTATTATTGACATGCTTTTGAAAAGAAATATTGTAAAATTCACAATTAGATTGCGATGGGCTTGTCAGAGTCCATGTGTATATATATATAGGACGATTTTGTATTATTTGGTACAGTAGTTAGCAGTGTGCACCATGAGATACATCCTAAATAAATATAAAACTGTAAGGTACTTGGTAGTGTGCATGACGAGATACATCCATTTAAAAAGTGAATAAGACCATCCACCAGATAATTATTTATACTTCAAATTAATTCGTTTAGTAGAAAAACAATTATAATTTACAATTTTACGAATAAGTACATAGAATAAACATAAAAAAAACATTTTTTTTTGTATTTTTCTAACCTGTATGCGCTTGCGCATGTCATCGGTTGAAAATAAAAGAAGTTTCACACATGAATAGTGTTGCCAAATTAAAAAAAATAACGTACATTCGAAAACAAAGAAGTTATCTAAATATTTATACAAAAAGTTAGTTTTAACAAAACTATAAATGGGTTAGAATTTTTCAAACGTTTTTCACGTCAACGTCAAGAAAAGGGGAATAACTCTATTTCAAGATCTTTATTTAGCATTCCTTGGATGTTTTGATGCACCAGGCTTATACAATTACGCCATTATGGCATTAAAAATACCGCGCTTGATTTGGTTAAATCATATTTAAGTAAAAGAATTCAGAAAGTTGTAATTAATGGTGCTAGTTCTTCTGGGTCGATGATATCAATGGGCGTTCCGCAAGGCTCAATTCTCGGCCCATTCCTTTTTCTCGTTTATATTAATGATTTACCCTACTTAGTAGGAAAAAAACATGACATAGTGTTGTTTGCCGATGATACTTCATTAATCTTTAAAATTAAGCGACGTTTTGTAACACTTGACGAGGTAAATCATGCTATGTCAGATATAGTTCATTGGTTTAATGCCAATAATTTACTGTTAAATGGCAATAAAACTAAATGTATAAAATTTTCGACACCTAATGTTAAACACGTGGCTGGTGCCAATGTACTTATAAATGGGGACGAATTAGGCCTTGTAGATACCACTGTTTTTCTAGGAATAACTCTTGACTGAAAGCTTCAATGGGGCCCCCATATATCCAAACTTGCTAGCAGACTAAGTTCTGCAGCATATGCTGTAAGGAAAATAAGATGTCTGACTGATGAAAATACAGCTAGAATCGTTTTGTTTTAGTTATTTCCATAGCATAATGTCATACGGTATTTTGTTATGGGGGCATGCAGCCGATGTTGAAACAATATTTATTTTGCAAAAGAGGGCCATAAGAGCAATTTACTTTTAACTTCTTAATTTGAATGCATCTCTGAGAGAGAAATTTAAAGAAATAAATATTTTAACCTTGGCCTCTCAATACATTTATGAAAATGTGATATATGTACATAGAAACATTAATAATTTGAATAAGAATATTGATGAACATAATGTAAACACTAGGAACAAACACAAGCTTATAACGCCAGTTTCTAGACTTCATATAGCCAATAACTCGTTCATGGGACGGTGTATACGCTTCTGCAACAAAATCCTAGTTAATGTTCAAAGCCTATCTGTTAACAGGTTTAAGAAATTTATTAAAGAAAAACTTATAAATTAATACATTAAAGATAATAACCCCTGGGAATGAGATGATCGCTCCTAAGCTGTATCTAAAAAAAATATGTATTTGTTTGAGAAAAAAAATTGACAAAAAAGAGGATACCTACGGAGTTTCTCTCGCCCGTTTCTTCTCCGTTGGAGAAATCTCATTACGAAACTGTGGTAGATTTAAAATATGACGATCGATAAATGAAATGTATATTTCTTATTTCGATAAATAAATGATTTTGATTATTTTTTTTTTATAAATGATTATATTAAAGATAAATCATTAAATTATTACAATAATTTAAGTTATTTATAGTTAATGTTCCTGAGATTGCCTCCGTTGTCTTGTTGTTTAATTTAAATTAATTGGAACGAATTCCAAATTTGTATCAGTCATATCTCATTGCTGCCTCAATGGAAACAGCACTAAAAATACAATATGTCGAATTTTACATAAAATGAAGTATTTGTCCTTGACCCTTTTTTCGTTTTGCCAATCTTGGCTGTGAAACTGTGTTCTTTACAAGATATTTGAACTTTAAACAATAATTGACTACGTAACTAATTCTTTTAACAAGTAATACAGAAGCTCCGCGCTTCGTGCGTAATGTGTTTGAAGCTCCGCGCTTCGCATATGGTTGCTACGCATTGGAAGCTCCGCGCTTCGTGCGTAAATGTTATGTATTTGAAGCTCCGCGCTTCGCACATGGCTGCTACGCATTGGAAGCTTCGCGCTTCATGTGTAGATGTTGTGCATTGGAAACTCCGTGCTTGGTGCGTCATGTGTTTGAAGCTCCGCGCTTCACGTGTAGATGTTGTGCGCCGGAAGCTTCGCGCTTCGCACATGGTCGTTATGCATTGGAAGCTCCGCGCTTCGTGTGTGAATGCTATGTGTTGGAAACTCCGCGCTTCGTACGGTTATTTGTTATAAAAGGAAGCACGTGCTTTGTGTGTGTTTTTCTGAATCATGAGTCCAGACCATAGGCATAGAAATAGAGAAAAACGCATGGGGGGCGTTTTTCGCAAATGGCTGCTACGCGTTGGAAGCTCCGCGCTTCATGTGTAGATGTTGTGCATTGGAAACTCCGTGCTTCGTGCGTCATGTGTTTGAAGCTCCGCGCTTCGCACATAGCTGCCACGCAGTGGAAGCTCTGCGCTTCATGTGTAGATGTTGTGCATTGGTAACTCCGTGCTTCCTGCGTCATGTGTTTAAAGCTCCGCGCTTCACACATGGCTGCTACGCATTGGAAGCTCCACGGATCATGTGTAGATGTTGTGCATTGGAAAGAAACTACGTGCTTCGTGCGTCATGTGTTTGAAGTTCCTCGCTTCGCACATGGCTGCCACGCAGTGGAAGCTCTGCACTTCATGTGTAGATGTTGTGCATTGGAAACTCCGTGCTTCGTGCGTCATGTGTTTGAAGCTCCGCGCTTCGCACATGGCTGCTACGCATTGGAAGCTCCGCGCTTCACGTGTAGATGTTGTGCGCTGGAAGCTTCGCGCTTCGCACATGGTCGTTATGCATTGGAAGCTCCGCGCTTCGTGTGTGAATGCTATGTGTTGGAAACTCCGCGCTTCGTATGTATTTGTTATAAAAGGAAGCTCCGCGCTTTGTGCGTGTTTTTATGAATCATGAGTCCAGACCATAGGCATAGACATAGAGAAAAACGCATGGGGGGCGTTTTTTGTCTACCTACTCCTGCATCTGAAACTATGAATCTAGATGTATATATGAATCACTGGATTATACTTGATGCATCAGACAAATAATGATATAATCTCTTTTCTCGAATAATATTATGTTTGTGTCTTTGCTTATTCATTTTTAGTTTGCAATTCTATTCTATTGATTTCACGACGCGTCGTCGCATGTTTGAGGGGAGAGAGGACGGAAGTGAGGGGGAAGAGGGGTAAATACCGGGACGGGAGGGAACGCGCTGTAGGAGGGGGGGGGGGGCGCATCAGCGGACTTACGCCGGAGCGTCCCTCGGAATATTCAGTCGTATATCGAAGCTAGCGTCGTTCGGTCGTACCCTAGCTTCGATATACGTGGATCATAATGAAAGTAACTGACTGGTACTTAGGGTTGCCAGCTGTTTTTGAGAAAAATAATGTTCGACATTTTTCAAATAGTGAATTAATAAATTATTTGGAAAATAAAGATATTTTTCTAAATTTTATTCATTTTTGCTTCTAGCACACACTAACAGTTTTTTATTATCCCTGAATTTTTGGAAGTTGATTTTTACTTTCCCAATTTAAATTTAAATAAGTAAGCAACTTCTTTTCTTATTATAATCTGGGAAAACACGTCATAATACAAGCACATATACGAGTATTGATCCCGCAAAGATGCTAGGTTTCAGAATATATCAAACGACAAATTATCACATTTTCGGCGATTCACCGGATGTTAAATGAATATCGGCACTCACACATATAGTAAATTTTTTGAAAAACTAATTTTAAATCCGTGATAAGCCGTGATAGCTCAGTGACCGGGCGCCCGCCTTTAATTCAATGTACTCGAGCAACCTGAGTTCAATCCCCGGTGCCGGTACCAATGAAGTTTTTAACTTTAAGTGCTCACTTGTCACGTGCTCCGCGGTAAATGAAAACATCATGAGGAAAACTGCATATTGGCGTCGAACTTATCAAACATATTTATAACGCCTGGGAAAGGTCACAAGATGTATTATGTGTCTTTTGCGACCGTTTCAAAGCCTTCGACTGCGTAGACCACAAACCCTCCTTCACAAGCTAGATTATTATGGTATTCGTGGCGTCACACACAATCTCATTGCCTCTTACCTTAGTAATATAATTTAAAAAGTATCTATAAATGCTGTTAACTCCGCAGGGTCTCGTATGAAAATGGGTGTCCCACAAGGATCAATCTTGAGCCCATTATTATTTCTAGTATATATAAATGATCTCCCCATTTATACCAGTGAGTTGTGTGGTGATAACTATTTGCTGATGTTTGCTCATTCTTAAGGTTGACCGAATTTTTTGAAATTATGACGACGGTTCTTCCACTGGTTTACCATAATTAATATGGTATTAAATGCCGAAAAAACTGCATGTATTCTTTTTACTCTTCCTAGTGTAAGAGGGCAAAGTTTTAATTTATTATTAAATAAGTATCCCTTAATCCCGTCGAGTTCCTGTTTTTTGGGGGATTACAATAGATTCAAAGCTCCAGTGGTGGTGGTGGTGTATCATCTCTTGCGAGTAGGCTAAGTTCCGCTGTTTTTGAGATTAGGAAGGTTAGGCAGGTAACAGATCTCGACACTGTCAGACTTGTTTAGTTATTTTTACAGCATCTTATCGTATGGTATTTGTTGTGGGGTAGTGCATCTGATATAAATTCTATTTTTTATTTATGTATTTTAATTATGTTTCAACTTAGAAGTATAGATAATAGTTCAGTAACTATGCATATAAGTATTTTATGTCATACATCACGGTAAATATTGGAAATAGAGTATTTTCACATACTTAATTTTTATTCAATAGTATAAACTATACCTTTATCAAAATTAAAGGAGGATATGTTGTTATTGGTTTTTTGATTATGGTTGGCAACTCTACTGGAAATGACTAATTCAATAAATAAAAATTAAAAAGCTTTTCACGATTCTATTGATTCAAGAGTTTCGGATTACGACGACGGTGCGACCGGTGAGCATGCGCGTCCTCGCCTGAAGGGGGGAGGGGGGGGGGCTAGTGGGGGGATGAGACGGGAGGGCCCGCGGGGTAGAGGGGGAAGGGAATCGCAGGAGATTAACGCTCGAGCGGTGGACCATCACTCGTATATCGAAGCTAGGGGCGTTCGGTTGTACCCAAGCTTTGATATACGTGGATCCAATAATATTATACACAAAGATTATGACACTACGTCATATAATGTAAAGCGGAACAATTTTTAAACCTTTCTATATCTTATCCTTTAAACGATCCTACAAACGATTATATATATATGTAATCGGAATCTCGGAAACGGCTCCAGCGATTTTCATGAAATTTGTATGTGCATAGATTCGGGGGTGAAAAATCGATCTAGCTAGGTTTTATTTTTATAAAATGTCCTAAGGTAAATTTCGCCGCAAGGGAAGATGTCATAATAGCTCGGTCGGTAATCGGGCAGTCCCAAAACAGACGGCCGTGGTTCGCGTCACGATCATTTACACATATATTTTTTTTACTTTTTTTCGATTCCAGACCATTGCTTTCTTTATTTTTAATTTTTTGTGTATTTGTTATTTTGTTATTTTTTCCCTTTTTTTTTAAAGTTCTTTCTTTTGTGAAAAACATCAGTTCATATTTTCTTATTATTACGTCGGTAAGATATGCATATTTCATTACGCAGTAATTTGTATCTAAATGTGATTTCCAAAATACACGATTTACCAAAAAAAAAACAAACCGAGCAAAGCTCGGTCCTCCGGGTACTTCTATATTATTAAACATCATTGACGTGGATCATATTGAGTTTTTTGTCTTTCTCATCACTTACAGTAAAAGAAGCAATTACATCGTTCGAAAATTTAAGTCTTTGTGAACATTATACTTTTTAATTTTGGGATTTTCTTTTTTCGTTGTTGTTGCCAGATTTATAAAATCGTGTGTCACTTGAATGTTCGATGGGCTAAGCTCCCTTGTGAAGACTGTATCTATTGTTTCACTCAAATTGAGTGAAACGTTTCCAACAAATGAAAAAATTTGTAAATAGTGAGGAAGTGTTTTAAAGGGCATACCTATATAACAATTAACGTAAAATAATATGTATACCATTATATATTGTATGTATATGAATCTGGTATTATTTATGAAAATACAGAAACTTTCGGTATTAACTCAGTAAACGTAATGGCAAATGAGAACCATATAGACATCTTATTAGATACACTGGTATCAAAGAAATAAATAAACAATTTTTAAAACAATCACAACATTTATTATAAATTTAGCCTCTGGTTAGTCTGGTCTGGTGGAGGATTATGCTCTAGTAGAGATCTCAATTTTAGCGATCAAATGTGTTGCGAAAAAATCATTGATTTTTTATACTATTTATTTATTTAAAGGACACCAGCAGTACATGCATTTCACGTTTAAACAATAAGATTACAAAAAAAAATCTGATTTAATGTACTTTTTTAGGTGACACAGCATTGTTTCAGCTAAATACAAGAATAATCGAGACAATTCATGCAAAAATATTTAACAGCAAATAATTTCAGTAAAATTAAGAAAAAAAATTTAAAGAATAACAAGCAAAAATACAAATACAAAAATAATTTTTTTTAGGTGACACAGCATTGTTTCAGCTAATTATAAGAATAATCGAGAACAATGAATGCAAAAAATATTTAACAGCAAATAATTTCAGTAAAATTAAGAGAAAAAAAAAATTAAATAATTACAAGCAAAAATTCAAATAGAAAAATAAATTAAAATTAAATTAATAATATTGAAAAAAAAAATCGACATTAATTAAAACTTATAAAATACTAATAAATTTCATTATTACAATACAAAAAAACAGAATGAATACAATAATCTAAATTAAAAACGAATTATCTGATTAATAATAAAAACATTAACGGACATGACTCAGTATTAATTTCTTGAATTTTATAAAATTTTAATGGAATAAATCCATTCTGGTTTTATTCCATTATACTACCTCACTTAACACGACCGGTTTGATAGTAAATAATGTTGCAACATGTACTTTCATTAAAAGTGAATGTCCTTTAGTTATTTTCCGTAAATCAATGTAAACCTAGTGAGACTAGTGAGACAGACATGAGTGTCTGACAGAGTTCAAATCCTCGTGTCGGCACCAATGAAACTTAAATTTTAATGCTGACTTGCCACGTGCACAGCGGTGAGGGAAAACATCGTTTGAAAATCGTTGGAAAATTTATCGAGGTTCATTATTCCAAGAGCTCTATTTAGAATTTTTTTCAAAAACTTGACGCTTTTAATTGCAACTTAGTACTTATCGCACGGTACGAATTTGGCGGATGGCGTAAAAATGTGTAAGAATTTTCCCTCCACGTAAATACCGTGGCAAGTAATAACTTTTTGGCATTTACTTGTGATTCCAAGTTAATTAATTGAACCGTTATCAATTGGAGTGGCGTCACGGATGCCAACTTAGCAGTTTTCTTCCTAAATTTAGAGAGAAAAAAAAAATTACAATTGTAGGTTTTAGGGGGTAAATTGAAACTGAGGTGAAGTTGGTTAGAATTTAGTGGATTTTAGTGGGTTTTTGAATTTGTTTAGCAGTATTTTTTAAGTATTGGTAGCACTGAGTGGCGTTAGGCGCATACTCGCACTGCAGTCGTTTAGGCGTACCGCGTTTTCTGTCTGCTTTTGGCCGAGAGAAAACCACAGACCCCTGAGGTCACCGCGCACGGATTCCGCACTGAATTTTCGACCAAAATGCTATATTCAAGTTTCGAATTGAATTTATTTCAATTCCCCTAGAAACGTTTAAGACCGAACGATACATATTTTTTTAAAGTATGTCGTGAACTTCGGTGAGCTTCGGTGGTAAATTTACTACGTATATTTTCTAACGAACAGCGAACGCTTTTGGCCGGCGGTGTTAACTTTCAGATATGAGCTGTTGGAGTTTCAAGAATCTCTTTTAGTACAGTTACTCATCTTCAATTATTGCAATGCGTGTATTGTTTTATTAGGTACATCTATGATTTAACTTCCATTAATTATTGATAAAATATTCTATACTTAAATAATTAAAATGAAACATTTAAAACATACACTTACCTAAGAGCACATTCATTTGATCAGCGTGTAGTTGATCCTTATACAAATGCATATATAAACTCTATATTTATTTATAAATAAAACGATGTAGGAGAGTTTTTTGCAATTTTAAATTGCAGCCGCCGGGATTTTGCATAAAAAAATCGGCTCTCGAATAAAACATTTGTATGGCTTTGTAGTTAAGCATCAACGTTGTTGATTTTTATTATGGTAAAATGACCATATAGGTACTGTCCTGATAATTTACCATGAGCGTAAAGAGACTCATCTCTACTCGTCACTATAGGAACGTAACGTCGACCTATATAATTGCACTTTCAATAGTTAATCAATCAGGTGGTTGAAAGACCCGTACATCATTCTCTGTGGTAAACGAAGCGAATTACAGTCGAAAAACGTTGCGCGCACAAATTCCTTAGCAAGCCGGTCGAGCGGGGAAACGGACACGTCGGACCCACCGAGGGTCGTTTAATATAACGCACACATGAGCACATGCGCGGCCCTACCCAACACGTGGAGAGCCGTATGTAGCTCATGAGTATGGCTAGCCCACGAGTTCTTTCGACTGCGGACTAAGAGAGAGCAAAATGATGTAAATAAAAAGGAAAGGTACTCTTCACTGAGACTTAGGTGAGTCATGCAGCAACATATGCTTTTGCCCGGCCATCTAAGATCTTAGATCTTCACTCTCAACCAGGGTATCGCTGCACTACTGGCAGGAATACTAGCGGTATTAATTGCGGTTCGCCTTAGTGAAGTTGTCTGAAAGGTTTGGCAATGCATCAGCTACCCCACCGGTGCTGAAATGTCGATGGACATTACGGTTTTAATATTTTTTCTTTTGAAGCGACACAGATGAAATTAATTACTTATGAGAAAGAACGTTTCCCAATTAAAATTTCGGGAAACATGTCTTTAATTTACAGTGACCATCCGTCACCTTATCAAAAATTAACAGATAATTCTTTGACTTCATTATTTTTTGTTAATAAACTTTAAGACTGAAGCTTTACCACATTATATTACGGATTTAACACTATTTATATTTATGTATGACTACTATTGGCATATGCGAGAGTCCTCGTTTCCATATCCGTCGTTGTTAAAGATCTCGTTACATCAATCGTCTGTACTTTGCGCAGTAGAAAATAATGATTGTTGTTCCATTCTCTACTTATGAGTTCTCATATTTGTTTATATACGTCATCCCATTTCGTATTTGCATTATTCTTACAGCAAAGGAGTATTGAGTGTTACAAGTTGTTATACGACATGCCCTTTGGTTAGAACTACTTGACAGTGCAGCTTTCTTCTATGTTTCCTAATTGGAAATGTTAATGAAGATGTCATGATACATGACAAGATAATATGTTTATTCGAGGGTTCTTTATTAAAGTTCAGCGTCTGGTATCGCGATAAAGCAATTAACAAGTGAAGCTGTCGTGTTCATTTGACATTTTTACTATGCTAAATGAGAATTAGATTTATATTATAGTTCTGCAGCGAAGCATTTATACCTTTATGACCTATGTACACTTCTGTAGCGTTTTCGTATTGCTGTGCGACATGTATTACCGCTTTGCGTCGCGTGTCACGTGTTGTTTTCGATTGTACATCATCCGAAAAGACTAGAGACTGGGCTGTACTAGTTTCTTCACTAATACCTCACTGCTAGCTTCTGGAAGAGTTATTTGGAGAATCTTGTAATCATCGCCAGATCGATTTCAGCATATTAAAGATTCTCGGGTTTAGCTTTGTACAATAAAAGTATATGCTGTGCAAAACTTGTAATTGTTTATGTATTTTTAAATGTATGTTCCTGCTGTAGCGATGAGTTTTCCGTTTATTTATAATCATCTATCGTATTTACGAATTTGTTAATTGATAATGCAGATGGAGGTAAGCAAGTTGTCTGTTGTAATGCAATATTTGGCTCTTTAAACAGTTTTAAGCTTAGTCTTTATGCTTTACTTAAGAATTCTAATTTGAAAAAAAAGATCAATTAACAAATTCAAAACAAAGTTTATAGATATAATTTTTGTAAGAACCACATAAATTATGTAATGTGTTTTAGCTACAGTTTTCTATCAGTTAATTGCTGGGCAACTAAGTTTCTTATGATGGCAATAATTTTATTATTATCTTATGTCTTTACTTATCGTTAAAAGTTAATATCCGAAATTAATGTTGTAATAGCATGAAACGATCGAACTCAATGAACCCGACAATTAAAATTTTCGTTAATCTATCTCAATTACCTTCATAGAGACATACAAAGTAGTATTGGCTACATTCCTATTTAAAGTTATCATTCAAAACACTATTGTTTAAATTTACGCTTAAATTTACTTATAGTTTATATAGAGCACTCCTTGCAAAATGCTAACTTTTTTAAAAAAATATTCATAAAGAATAAATTAAATAAAAAAAAACGTTACACACACTACCATGTAATTATGGTTCCTTTTCGACCACTGTGCGACTAACTAGTGGTAAAAAAAAATATTCATTAATTTTGTTTTATATACCTATATGTCATAAATACAATATTTTAATACATTCATTAAATAAATATGCTTAGTACAGTTTCGATGTTACTTTTCTATGACGGTTTTCTCCGGTTGATTCAACTTCTAATTTAGCTTTCGAATGAATTTCAGTCTGGATAATCTCTTAAATAAATAATCTCTTTTCGGTTTTTATGACGATCTTGGAAATAACAATTTATTTCGTTTGACCTATCAAGAATTTCGATATACAATTGTCATATATGCAAGGAACGATTAGTCCTTGCCTAAATCGTTTTGAGCCCAGGAATGTCCTAGACCGCCGCTCGTCGCACCCGCGGGGCGCACATAGGGGTGGGGGCTTGTACTATTGATCGGCGCATGTGCCTTGGGACTCCCCCAGGGCCTTTTCCAGGAGGAGACTTTAAATTCATGCGAATTAAAATTAGAGAAATATCAAAATAAATTCTACAAAGATTACATTATAATTATGTGGCAACTTAGTCGGTACTAATTAATTCAGTTGTATTTTTGTCAGTAGACTTTTTAGTTCTTTCGCATGGGAATCAATATAACCTTAACTTACCACTAACAAATGATATGAATTCAGGGGAGGAAACACCATGCTTGACAATCATGAGTGTGATTCGTATGGCAGTGTATTTGGGAATTAAGTCGACATCGTTTGTAGGCAAACCGAATGAGTACTAGCGGTTTTTAAACGACTTCATTGACGAAAGCATAACCAAGCCAGGTTCTTTGCATAATTTTGCGGTTAGAGTTTAAGTGCAGAAATGAGTGCCCCGCATTTGTACACGAGCTCTGTCACAGGATTATTGTATCTAACATTGGAAACTAGCAGATAACGGCGTCACACCTAGATAACGTGAAGTAGTAAATAAAAGGCGTCAGACGAACAAAGAATCGGCCATTCGATCAATACTTGCGAAGGCTCTAGGGCGCTTTTTTGCGCATGCTTACTTTAGGGGATCATGGGGAAGCGTAGGCGAAAGGGCGGGGTGGGGGACGGGGTTATGACGCATTGCAGAGATGGTCGATATATATAGACACATGTAATTTTTTAAATCTGCTTCTTTGCTCATTCTTCAGTAGGAACCACATATGTCAAGTAGGTATTATTTATCGGATATTGACGAAACCAGTTCAGGAGTATCTGTTTGATGGGCGAGCACATCAAACAGATGTGATGCGGTTTCCATCATCACTATTAGACTCACTATTAAAGCAACAGTATCGGAAGGCACCGAAGCAACATATAATACAAATTAGGTTAGTGACTAAGGAAAAAACTGCAGAGAAATGCTCCTAACTTAACCTTAATTGAGCTGATATATTTTCTTAAATAAACGAAATTCAAGCATCATGTAAAGAGTATCTAGTAAAATTCAATATGAAACTAGGGTTGCGTTAAAAATACAAATTCGGTAGTATAAGACAACTAACCTCACTGGCCTACCTTATTCCGATTCTACCCCAACGAAGGGGTGGTGATTAATATGAGATCTTCGATGAAACATGTGTCCGCTCTTTCAAACTTATCTTTTAACTTCACACGTACACCACAATATGTCTTTTCCTCACAGTAGGTATACGGTACAAGTTACAGAATCACACGTTCAATATGATCTGATTTCGAAACGCTAATGCTTATCACAGTATTTCTGTGTAACTTTATAGAGGATAGGATATAACGAACCATCGCCCTGGGAGGAATTCCTGTAACAGTTCCATGTAACCAACCTCGGGAACCTATATATAACATTTTCTGATAGTTTTATGCCTTTAATTTCCTTTAAAATTGACAAGCATGTATGCATTCTATACTTTAATGATTTATTGAAGCTTTATTGAAGATTTATTGAAATCAAGCTTTAAGGAGATTTTTAAAATCTCCTTAAAGCTTGAGTTCTAATATATAAAATTCTCGTGTCACGGTTTTTGTAATTGAACTCCTCCAAAACGAATCGACCGATTTTCGTGAAATTTTGTGTGCATATCGGACAGGGTGGAGAATCGGACAACATCCGTTTTTCATCCCCCAAAATGTTAAGAGTGCTCCACGCCAAAACATTTTTTTCTACCCTACAAATAATTTATATGGCAAAACAACTTTTGCCTAACTATAATAGTTAAGATAGTATATGTCAGAACTCTACTGTTATAGTCAAACGCAAATATTTAATTTATCTTTGTACCGAAACGAAGTAATTATTTGCGAATGGTTCAGTACATTGTTCGAGCTCACCCTCGGCATGGGGGAGCAATTGATCGATACTTCGCGCATAGCGTAATGAGGTCCTAAATGGTTGCGGGGTACGCCGATAGATGGCTATGTTACTAAGGTCCAAAGGTTTTTCAACAATCGACAAAAAGACATAACTAGGTAGATACTTAGGGATTATTTTTTTATTTTCTCAGACGTATTATTTTTTTGTTGAAGCTGTAACTTTAATTCTTTAAACTTAAAATTTCATATAGAATATCCGGACAAAATATGTTTAAATTACAATGCGGGCAATTTAATAATATATACATTGATTTCTTAGTTGCTCGATTGAAGTTGAAGGAAGCCTGTAGATTTTCTAAATAAAATAATATACTTTTAAATATGCCTGAAATCTGATAATAAACAGTAGTGGACTGGGCCTCGTGGTGGACTATGCCCCAATACCGTATAGACGTGGTCATTGCCCAGAAATGGGACTTTCATAGACTGTTAAGGCTCATTTACACGATGCCATTTTCTTGAACATACAAGAGCAATAATTGAATGCAATAAATTACGCGCAATAATTGTTTAGACCATTTGTTGTTTAGACCATGCAACTCATGTATTGCTTCAATTTAATTGTATACAACAGGCAAGAAACTTGCACCGTGTAAATGGGCCCTTACTTTCAAATTACAGTGGCGCGCACTAGCCAACGGTATTTGAACTCTCGTTCGAATAAATACCGTCTTAACTCGCTCTAACTTCTTATCCCCGAGGCCCAAGACTATCATACGCCCGTTACTATCCACTTAGATCTGTGGGCAGCAGGCCTATTCCGGACAGATTCGAGTTCTGAATCAATCGAGTTTGACTCGAATTCATGATATGTCGTACCACTGAATCCGACGCCAGCGCACTGTCGAGTGGTGGCTCTAATTGGAACTAACTAAGATTGAATAATGTTTTGGAGAAAATTAAGCAATTAACATTTTATCTAAAAACTATGTTAAGAAGACGGTTATACCGTAAACACAGAACATTTGCCTGTGACGTAATAGGCCGGATACAGTTAACGGATTTGATAACGCACGGTCTAGTTTCGATTCGTTTCCGGAGTAAGTTTTTCAAATCGAGTTCGAATCGAAAACAAAAATAAATTCGAATCAAATTTGAGGAGTAAGACCGCAGTTCAGATGAATCACGTCAAGATGAACAACCGTTCGGATATTCTAGAACGTACCTCCCACGTCGAGGGTGTGGGAGAGGGGGAACTGAGGATCGATAGTTAGCCAGGTCGGGGGGATGCTGAGGGGTTGGGGGTGCAGTTAAAATCTGCTTGTTATTTCGGAACATATAATATACATTATAGAATAAACAGAAATGTTATAAATATGATATATTAGGAGACATGTAATTTAGAGAATTACGTAAGTCAAAGCCTAGAAATCTTAGATCCATCTAAATTCTAAATAATACGCGCAAAACAGCTAGAAATATAGCTAGTTCTTGGTCTATTTGAAACGGTATTTAAACGATTTTATTGACGAATGCATAACAAAGGTAAATAAGTCTTTACACTGCATAGAGTTTTAGTGTAAAAATCACTGCCCAACTATTGCATCCGTATATGGCTCGCGTGCGTAAAAAATAGGCGTATTTAAGGCAAGAGTGAATAGGTTTTTACTGGGATAGCGCGCTTGCCATCAACGGCTGCATCGCCACTTACCATCAGGTGGGATGGCAGTCAAGAGCTAACCAGTTTTGAATTTTAAAAAAAGGTCTGATTTTTCATTGTCTAATTTTCAATACCGTGAAAGTACCTATTAAGAATGTAAAGTAGCAGATAACGGCGTCACACTGACTGTATTAGATAATGCCACGTAATTAAAAGGCGTCACACCAACAAAGGAACGGCCATTCGATCAATAATAGCGAAGGAGGTTCTAGAATTCTCCTTTGCGCATAGTCGCTTGCTACTTTGTTTGAGGAAGCGTAGACGAAAGGGCGGCTGGGGTGGGGGGGGAGTTATGACGCACTTGTGTGGTTGGGCAAGTGAAAATACATATCGATGTTTATCGTATCTACAACAAAACAACAAAATTCTGTACCGATGTACCATTTTTTTTTGCATCATTATCCATACACATTCGCTGAACATTCAAAATTCGCTAAGAACAATACAAAGATTGTAATGCAAAGCTCTTACAAATCTTTAGATTAAATAATTGGGCTTCCGTCTTTTTTTTTTTGTTCAAAAAATTAAAAACGTACCTGACGCAGTGCTTTAATATTTCTTCACAACAAAGCTTTTGAACAGGAGAGTGTTTTAATATAATTTTTATTAGGAAGTTTAATTTTTTCAGAAAATAATGATAATTCGATATATGTGAACATAATTATATTTTTAACCTAACCGTACAGATAAATCCCATGTTAAACGTTCACGTTCTATGCAATACGAAACCGTCATACCATGGTGGTCCCGCGTAAAGCTTTAGTCCGTAAGGAATTCTCTTTACAGTTCCATGCAACTACTGTTTTCTGGTATTGTTAATTCTATTATTTCATTTGCAACATAATACAATTCTAAAAGGGTATATGACTATGATAGTAGCGATACAAAAAAAAAATATTCGCGAATGTTCCACGACATTGTTCATGAGCTCGTCCCCGGGATAGGGGAAGCAATTATTGATCGACACTTCGCGCATGTGTAAGTGGTCTTAACTGGTTGCGTAGTGAGCCGTTAGGTGGCGCTGTTATTAATGTCCTGAGAATTTTAAAGCGTCGACCAAAAGAAATAACTAGGCAATTAATTAATAACTTTATGTTTTCTCAAAAATATAACATATTTTTATTGAAGCCACCACCTTTGTTCTTTAAAATTAAAATTTATACTTTAATGTTGATAGGTAGCTCTAGAAAAATTATATTTCTAGTCAGTGGCCACCATCATTTTCACTTTAATTTTCAATTCCTGGATGAATCAAACCTATGACAAATAATGGTGTTGTAAAGTTGATCGAGCTGATAAATACATATAGGTTAATTATAAGACGCTAAGGTCTCTGTAAGAATTCTTCTTGATACTTTGCATGCGACTTCTCGGTATAATGCGTTCGAAAAATTACTTTATTAAAGCTAAGCTTTGTGTCCAACAAATTTTTAATTCAGAACCCTTTTGCAATGTAAAGGCCTCCTCCATATTTTTTCCATTCGGTTCTATCTATCGCTTTTTCTAGTCATTTGTCTCTAGCTTTAAGTTTAATGTCATTGATTATTTTCTTGATGGTCTTCCTCGTTTCCATTTTCCCTTGGGTCCATTCCAAGCATGGAGCAACTCGTCCTCATCGGCCATCCTCTATTCTATATAAGTGAATTGTCCACTTCCACTTAAGTTTCATGTAGTGGTGTAAGTGTAAATCTATTAGTTTTGTTCTTGGTCTGATGTTGATGTGGCGTACTTTGTCTTTCTTTCGGATTCGTAGAATAGATCTTTCCATGGCTGCTTGACAAATTCTAATTTTTCTTTTACCTGATTTGTGTCTGTCCAGACTTGATATTCTTCTTTATGCTGTTGGTAATATTTGTTTCATTTCGCTTTTTTGTCCTGCCAGTTCAATTTGTACTGATTTTAATATTTTCATATCTTTCATTAACGATATCTTGCTATTCGTTGCTAGATGTCGCGTATTGTGTCGTGTATTGTGGTGCTGTTATAATATTAATATAATTAATATAATTCTTGGTTGTAAGTGTTTCTGCTACTTGTTTCTTGATGGCGTTAGCTTAGCGGTTCTTTGAAATGTCTTTGATCATTTCAACGAACGTATAATTTACGATAATTTTCAAATGTATTTACAACAGTACAGTTAATACAGTTTCTTTTATTCTTATTTTTACTTTTTACAATTTTTGTTTACACTTTTCATCACGGTGGTTACAAAACAGCTGTTAGTATGGCTTCCCTGGTGCCGATGTGACTTTGTGCATGTGTGAGAATGAGAAGCTGGATGATAAAATCTTCCCAGAGGCCTTTTACATCAGACAAAAAGAAATTAGTCGTAAAGTCTTCCCCTCGCTAGCACGAATTACGGCTTCAAATTAATTCATTAGCTGCGTAAATATATAGAAGAACAGTGAAATGAACAGTTTGTTAGCGCACTCCCTCTGCTAAGGGGTGTACGGATCGATAGTTGGCGCATGTCAGAAGGGATGCTGTATTAGGGGTGTATTGGACGTTTGCCGCTAATGATGTGCGAATCGAGTTATTTGATTCGAGTAACTCCAATGTATATTTGAAGTCGTATCAAATATTATTTACTTTGTTTTTTAACGCTTCTATCATACATATCTCATTGATAATTGTAGTCTCATAGCATAATTATTTAAAGTGTGCCGTATAAATCAATCATTAAAGTAAACAATGCAAATTGTCAATAAAAGACAATTTATTTTATATTCGCTCAGAGTTGAAGCGCAAAAAATCAATGCTCCTCAATTGCACTCGATTTCTTTAAGTAATTAGTAATACTTGTACATATAATCTGAATAACGGCTCACATTTAGTTAGTCACGCAGGGTTTCGGGGGCGATAAATCGATCTAGCTAGGTTTAATTTTTTAGAAAACGCCGTTGTAACCATGTTTTCAAGCAATGAAAACTGCAACAATTTAATTAGATCTCGAAGGTAAATTTCGCCATCATTCAGTGCTGAATTAAAAAAAATATTTATTTCTAAAGTTTTTATTTCTTTACATTTCTTTTGTTTTTTCGGCATGTTGCATCGTTTATTTTAATGATTGATTCACGGCACAGGTTAAATATGTTGTAAGACTACAACTTTCAAAAGAAACATGTGCAGTAGCGTTGAAAAACAAAGTTAATATTCGAGATTGGAGCACGATATTGTTCGTGAGCTAATCCCCGGGCCGGGTCAGGGGGAGCTATTGATCGCACATGCGCTACGCATCACGCACACTTGGGCCCTAAATGGTTCGGGGATGGGCCGACAGATGGCTCTGTGAGTAAAGTCTGACTTTTTTCAACAGTCGGCCAAATGAAACAATTATATAGGGAATAACTTTTTATTTTCTCACACGTTCTACATGTTCTACATTGAAGCTGTAACGACGTTAATTCCATGGTCGACCAACTTATGTTCAAACTCAAAATTTCCATGACGGCACCAAAAAAAAAATGTTCAATGCCATGTTTAGAGCTTATTTGATACGCGCTTGATTCCAAATAAAATATTATATATTTAAAAAGTCAGAAATCTGATAATCCCAAGCGGGCTCCCGTGGTGGACTATGCCCTATTTCCGCCTCAGGCCGTAGCTATGTAGCTATGCTATGCTGGGAAAATGTAGCGTATGCGCTATATTTTCCCAGCAATGGGACGTTTCTAGACTGTTACCTTACTACAGATGTTGTTATTTGAACTCTCGGAAAATACCGACTTCAACCCTAACCCTCCTCTCAAAGTCAAAACTTCTTTATCCATACTGAATATTATAAATGCGAAAGTAACTCTGTCTGTCTGTCTCGCTTTCACGCTACAACTAATTTAAATGAAATTTGGTACACAGATAGTCTAGAGCCTGAGAAAGGAAATAGGCTATTTTTTAATTGGAAAAAAGTGTTGTAAAGGGTTAAAAGGTTATAGAAAGATAATTATTTAAGGGTCTCACCGCGAGCGAAAAGCTACTTTATTATATGTTTATTTTAAGCTCTAATTTCGTCAATTCACTGAACTAGAACTGAACGGAGAATAAGTGGCAAGAAACTCTCTCGAACTACTTAGATTCTTCGCTGCGAATCATAAGATTATCATAAGAGTAAATACGAACCATCCAACGGCAAAGAACCGTTCGGAAATTGAAAAACATATCTCGTAGACGCGCCCTCCCAATAAGGGTGGGAGGTGAGCTGCGGGTTGATAGCTAGCCAGTTCGGAGGGATGCTGGGGGGTTAGGGGTGGAGTGCGGGCTCGTCGATACCCCCCTAGGCATTGCGCCGCCGCGCCGATATCCGTCAGCGTTTCGAATTCGAATTTTCACAAATTCCAAATGGTATTTGTATTTGTATAACATCGGCGGTAGGGCCACGCAGCAGCCTCGGCTGTTGCACGAATGGGCAGGCTCGTCCGGGTAAGTACCACGACCTCACAGAAGACCGGCGTAAAGTGGAAGTATATTACTTTCGCGTTTCGTCTGGTGAGTGAGGTGGCCGGAGCCCAATTTTCAAGAGGTTGTCCACGCATCAGGAACCCTCGGGTGTAACAGATGTCCATGGGCGGCGGTATTCACTTAACTCCAGCTGAACCGTCTGCTCGTTTGGCAACTTTTCACATAAAAAAAAGAAACTGATGTTACTCTTCCAGTTCTTAGACTATTAAAGCTTCATCGAACGCAGAACCGGTGGGCTAGTCAGAACCCGCGGGCTTGAGGCACTCTTCAGCGGGTAGAGCCGGGCATGTACTCGTGCACCAAATGGTGGCATCGCGATTGACTACGAGCTGAGATATGGAGAAATACAAAGACGTACACGCCGCCGCACGGGACGGTCTTATCTTGAATCGACGATCGATTTCTTTGCAGCGTCGGAGTTTTATAACGGTTTAATTGAGCCAACTGAACTGGGCAATTGCTAGCAATGTTATATGTTAGATACGACTTTTTTGTTTCCGTGCAAGAAGAGTTAGTGAAGTTGAATTGCTTAACTGCGCAATTGCGCCCGGCGTTTAGCGACTTATCTTGTCGGACTAAAAGTGCGATGTAACTTACAAATATTTTAAACAGATCTATGGCCGTAGAGTCGCTGCGATTTCAGCGACTCTACGTACAACCGATTGTACTCTCTGTTAATATCGGTTTTACATTATTAATTCGCTTATTAAACATTTGTAAGATAGTTTCACTAGCCTGTTGGGGCGACGCTATTCATGGGTGTGCTGTATGGGTTAGGATATAGATATTAAGATAGGGATGAGAATTGTATAACATCATGAATCAATTTAATTATGCAGAGACAGAAAAGTTTGTTTGATTGAAACAATGTTTGATACAATAACGACAAATATTAAATGTGGCCTTTATCTCAGAACATACTCGTATTAATACGTGAAGTAAAAACTTTGTAACACTTTTTACGAACATTGCGCGGACGGAGGATTATGGAATTTCCCACACTTACAGTTTATATACAGTGCAGAATGCTTTAATTTTTAAATTATGCATAAAATCATTGCATTTATAATTAATTATGGTCCCTCGACCACTGCGCGACCACTTGTATAAGGAAACATACATAATTAGAACATTACTGAAGTCAAAGCCAACTTTTGATTAAAGTCTTCTAAATAATAAAATCTATAAACATAGTATCCCTGTGAGCATAATTTTTGATACTTTGCACTTTAGCTCTTTGTGTATTGCGTTCGAACACTTATAAAAGCCAAGCTTTGTGTCCGACCAATCAATAATCGAAACCCCTAGAAACTTTGCTAATTAGCGCATGCCCAGCGGAGTTGGGAGGGCCTGCAGTGGACGCCACCCTTGGGGTGGATACTAGGAGCAAAATTTATTATTAGTGCTTCATAATATAGCGCCATCTTTTGGGCTTAAACTAAATGTGTTTCTTAGGCTAAAACTACACTAATTAATGTTTTTACCCATCACTTCTTTATATTTTGCATAAGTAATACTATGGTCTGTGTTAAACATTACATGGTGGGATTTATAACTATTTAATAATATAAAGAGCAAATGTGTTCACATGTTGTTATCGTTACGGTAGCGGTTTCTCGTTTATTAGTTTCCTTGTGTCTAAACAGTTATATTTAATCATCATCCTGACAGAAAAGTAGAATTACGTAAATTTCGTGTTCGTTAAAATCTAGATTGTGATGTTAGTTAATTTCACGTATTTACATTTTCATAGCATTATTACTCATTGTCATATTGCACAAATTATGTGTTTACAATCAGAAGGCACTTTGGTCTTATTCCATAATATATACCCCGCGTGTATATCCTGTTAATACATCGATCGCGAATTGTCTAGACGTCCCTTATTAACGTACCCCACGCGGGGTGGGGTGGATATTCGGGGTGGTTATGTACAAAGGTACAGGGGACGGCACCCCCGCCAGATTGGGTTTAATAATAATACCTAGGGAGATATCTGCCCTAGGGATTTTATTAAGCCCCCGTAGAGTACTTTGATTTTGGTAGGCGTACATTTTGGTAAAGCTTTGCAGAGTTATAAGTATTATTAAAAACTAGCCGATGCCCGCGACTACGTCTGCGTCATAGGCTGAGGACGTAACATTGTACGGGGGTGAAAAATCGATCTATCTATGTTCCATTTTTAGAAAATGTCCTTTTATCCCTGTTTTCAGGGAATGAAAAATATCATTCGAATGTGACGGTAAATTTCGCCGAAAATAAATGTTATAATAGCTTGGTCGGTAATCGGGCGGCCTGGAAACAGAAGGCTGCGGTTCGCGTCACGATTTTTTACACACTTATTTTTTTGAGACTTATTAGATCAATGCTATCTTTATTTTTTTAATTTTCAAAATACACGATTTACCAAAAAAAAAACCTAGCAAAGCTCGGTCCTCCAGGTACTAATTTTATAAGTAAGGATAAAACTTTCGACAGAGAAAAATAGCTTCCATCTGTTCCTAAGGAGTACTACCACAAAATTAACAGAGATTCATTTTAATTGTAATTTTTTCATAATCATGTCATGAGATGACTATATTGTTATTGTCTTTTTTAGCATTTTGTATTTAATCAATTGCTGGCTGAAAGCATCAATCTTTATTTCTTGTAATCTACTCGGGACTAATTTCTACTACTCTCATTAATAAAGCTAAATTAAGAATTCAAACAGATGTTTAAACACTGATCGCAACTGGACGACAATGTATTGTTATTTCTTTTAGCCAGGGCTACATATGGAGCCCTATCACACTTACCGTTCCATTAATATAAAGGTATGTTGCTTTACATGACCACATCGCATAACATAACCCTCCATATCGTTAAAAGTAATCGCAAACGTTCTGGAAACTTCCCAGCGCGTCCCCTACGGGGGCGCTGCGGTGTTCGGGTTGAATGGATCGATACACGGCGCATGTGCACTAGAAGTGTACTGTCTGTGAGTACTGGATAAGTCGTTGTTCGTTCTCTACTCGAGTGCCATGCTACTTGGCTCCCGTACGCGGCGCGTTTTGTGCTTCAGTCTCGTTGCACTGTACCTGTTCTATCGAATTTTCGTCGTTTCGTCCAACGGCCACGTGAGCAGGCGACGCAATGAACTGGCCAAAGCGAGGGGCCGGAGTAGCGCCGCAACCGGTGAGGGTTCCATGCGATCGTTTATCCGTTTCGCTTCACTACATAGTATAAACAAAGTCGTCCCGCTGTCTGTCTGTCCTTATGTATGATTAGATCTTTAAAAGTTTAGGTATTTTAAAGATCTAAGTATACATAAGTACCTAACAAGGAACCTGATGCGGTCTTTTCACTAGAGTGAATCAAGAGAAAGGTTTATATGTATAATACATTGCACCCGTGCGAAGCCGGGGCGGGTCGCTAGTTTCACTATAAAAGTGAACGCTATATTTAATGATCGCATGCATTGTCGACGTCGGTACCGACTTCGAAACAAGCACTCAAAGATTACCCGGACGCGGCCTCTTTGCTGACTCTACATGATTACGCCAAGCGAGTGGGTCCGTCGACGACCATTTCGATTAAAATCTGGCTTTGCTTATCGCGATCTAGAAAAATTTAATGTAGAAAACGTCCGAAAAACTTTGATGGCCGTAACATGTAACAGCATAAAAAGGTAACGACATCATTGTAGAATATTTCGACTGCCTTATTAGGTAGCTAAACGATGGTGTAACTCAAATCCAATCAATACATTCGTCGGCGCATGTCCGCACGGGGGTTGGGGGTGAGGGTGTGGGTAGAGGGCGCTAGTCGCGTGGGTGTAACCCCGCCCTCCCATCTCACTTAATATTGTTATCGTTCTCGTTATTGCTATACCAATTATTGAATTTTCATTAGATTCCTATTAATGATAATCATTAAATTTATACCTGAGGAAAGTAAATATTTAATGACGATTGTTTTAATAGGATTCCGAGTAGCAAAAGAAAATACAATTCATCACACATCCCTGAAAACATCTGTCTATAAATCATCACATTTAATGTTGCATCTCTCGAGGCGCATAAAGTAAAATTAATCATGAACCTTTTTATTCGTTGCGCATGAACAAAGTAAATTATATATAAAACGTTATATCATCGTAGCTATGCGGGCGGGACAAGTACTCGGGGTAGGTCTCGCAGCTTGCCGCAGCGTCGGTGCGGAGCTATCGATCGGATCTCGGCGCATGTGTAGCGGACCTTAGGGGTCATGGGGTGGGGGTTCATCCAACGCCAGGGGAGGTTGTGACGCGATCGCACGGCGTCATTCCGCGTCGGGGCGCGTCCGCGAGTAGTTTCCGCGCGTTTCTCCTCGTCTACCCGACCGGGGTTGCCAACCGCTGGTCGATGCCAGCGGTTGGCAATCCCGGTGTTTGCGCGGATCGCGACTGGCAAGCGGCGAGGGAGATCACGGCAACGTCCAACACGCCGTGAGGCTCGAGGTAAGATGTCCATGATTCATTCCCTTGTTGCGATGTTCTTCCAAATTTTGTCGCACATGAATAGGGCTTAGACTTTTCACGCCGGTTACAAGTAAGGTAGAATCGTGTCCGTTGTAGAAATTCTAGTCAATTTATTTGCGACCCTTCTATACACGCTTCTAGGATATCGATTAGGGAAAGTAAGCAAAGGGCGTGAGGTGGAGACATAATTTTTATTTATTCATTTATTTATATAAGAAAATACAGCTTACAAAAATATATTAAACTGACACAAACATAAACTCAAAAGAGTTATTGTGTATCAGTAATCGTTTATTCATAGTTACTACCATAAATCACCAAAATTACCAATTAACATTAAACGAGTAGCATTAAAACGAAAATAATTTGAATAATTAATTGTTAATAGAATAGTTAGACGAACATCGGTGACCGCTCTGGCTGTCTTTGTACTAGTAGTAGTTGTACTTTGTACTTTGTGTGCAGTGGTCGAAATTCGACCATAATTAATTACACATGTTTTTTTTATTGGTTAAACGTATTTTTATGTATAATTAAAAATAGTAGCATACGTTCTAAGTATATAAATTATAAGTGTGGGAAATTTCATACTCCTACGTCCGCGGAATTTTTGTAAAAGAGTACAAAATTTTTGCTTTAAAAAAAAAAAAAAGATGCGTAAAGTATTTCTGCTAATACAGGTGGACCTTATAGCATGTTTCAATATATTTAATACTAGCTGATCCGGCAAACGTTGTTTTGTGGAATTTCGTAAAATACGTTCTTAGCTGACCTCTACTCGGCGAATATATATATATATATATATTCTAAGTTAAGATCTCGATATTTTCTTTTTTTTTTTTTTATGCGAAAAGTTGTCAAACGAGCAGACGGTTCACCTGATGTTAAGTGAATACCGCCGCCTATGGACATCTGCCTTAGAGGGTTACAGATGCGTTGACAACCTTTTGAAAATTGGGCTCCGGCTACCTCACTCACCAGACGAAACGCGAAAGTATTTGTCATACTTCCACTTTACGCTGGTCTTCTGTGAGGTCGTGGTACTTACCCGGACGGGCCTGCCCATTCGTGCAACAGCCGAGGCTGCTGCGTGGCCCTACCACCCTAAAAATTCTATATTAATATTTTGCGAGAAGAATTTTTTTAGTTTGTATTTTATGTTTTTGTAATTTTTCTCTTAAGGATATAGCTAGTTGATTAATAAGGTAGGGTTTACTTTAACGTACTTTCACCGGGTAGATTTGTATATATTGGAATCCACACTTGCGTTCGTTAATTGCTACTACCTCATCTAGATCATGATTTACTTTTACGAGATAATTGATAGTTTAACTATTGTTAAAACAATTATTAGAGTTAGAGGGTGCGCAACTCATTCTCGAAGTTCACTTTAATATCTGCAATAATATTATAGATTGCTTGTATGTATGAAATTGCTAAGCTTGGCGAGGATCAATTCAATTTAAGAAAAAAAAATCTTGTCAAAGCCGGTTTATCGTTCAAGGTTGTTTAAAATCTCTCGAGAATCGCCTCTTGTTTGGCGAAAGCTATAAGCGAGAAAAACGTCGAGCAAGATGGGGCGCGTAAAACGTGGGATACTGGTTGCTTATTGAAAAATGAAACAGGATTTATTGTTGTATTCGCTTGATCAATACAATGGCGCTCAGTCTAGACGGGCTTATTAACGGACCCCAGCTTGAGGGCGCGAGGGTTCGGGACGCTGCAGTTGGGGGAGGGGTGGCTAGGGGCTGCAAACCGCCACCCCGAGGCTAAGGGAGGCGTTTGGCGCAATGCAGCATCGCAGGAAGGGGACATGAATATTTACAAACCGAAACGGTGTGAGCAGAGAGCGATATAGGCTTTTGAATTTTGGAGTGTTTCATAACACTTGCGACTTAACCGTACGGATATCGATAAGTCTTTTTATCCATTTACGGAATTCCAAGCATACAACACGCGTATAAAGGAATGATTTGTAAATGTCATTGAAAATATTATTACATTTCGTTTCATTTCGAAAAAGAAAAATAACAAGCAAATAACCTTGTGCATGCAATTTATAAATATAGTAATTTATAAACATACTTGGAACGTTAATTCGCATATGACATTTGTGAATAGGTAGTACAAGTGATAAATTTTTGTATTTATTATATTATTTAGTTATTTATGAACACGAAACTTATTGCAGACACGGATTTACATGCCTATCGCTAAAACATAATATGCTAATTAGAGTTACACGATTGCAAGTTACCTAATTTGTAGGATAAAGGAAACTGCGATAAGCGTCCATTATGTCGGTTATTGTCGAATCTTGCCCAATCGCAAGTTGGCGCTGACAGCCTTTAAGGTTCAGTACACACTAAGACGGCGGCAGTTAGTAGTACTCTTGATTATGTCACGTGTTTTGTACGTTTAATATGCTAAACGATAAGTTCAAAGCCTTAAAGCGATGTAATTTAGAGTAAATATAAAATTAAATACGATTTACATTGGCAAAGGCTGCAGTTGCCTCGTTCTGGTGTGTATCCGGCCTAATGGTCCTATTCACTCTCATACGATGGGCTTACCCGGTCGCAACCAGGTCATCCGGCTTGCGAAATCGCGTCTCACGCTTCGACCAATTCCTCTCGTTAAAACCTGCACTGAGACACGCACGCCGCAATGTCGCTATGCCGCGACCTTGATGCGTCAGAAAAACTGCATCTCGTCGAAGGGATTACTTTCGCTTGGCACAGTGCGACCTTAATTGATGATGTCTTCAATCGCTGGCCCGACAGACAACGAGTTGATGTCTGCAGTTGTTTAATCAACCATTATGTTTTAACCGTTTATTAATTATCAGTAGCTGTTTCGAATTCACAACATAACATATACATGTATTACTTATCTTTTAGCAAACTCATTTTTTTCTCTGCTTGCACATCGTCCATCCACATGTTACAATAACATGTACACAATACATGTTACAATCATTTTGAGTATTGTGTAACGCACTCAAAGAAATCCTTTCTTTTCGAATCCGGTGAAAGACAGTCGTTGGATGTGCTTGAGCCAAGAGTAGCATTGTTAAATTTATACTTTGACTTTTGGTGTAGAGAATACCTCTGCTTACTTCTTTCGTGGATTGACTTTTCAATATTTGTTTTTTCTATCAAAATATCAAATCATTATTAAATGAAAGGAAACATTTCATTTCGTTAATGTAAATATTTGTTCCTGAATTATCGAATACTTCTCAGTATTCACGGAGCACAATCTTCAAAAGGTTGTCAACCCATCTGCAACCCTCGCGTGTAGCAGATGTTCACGGGCGGCGGTATTCACTTACCATCAGTTGATCCGTCTGCTCGTTTGGCAACTATTCCCATTAAAAAAAGTATTCACAGTCATGGGACGGTCCGTCTGTCCCGTTGCGATGCAGATGCATAATCTCTGAAAGCATTTATAATCTTACTAGCTGCTGCCAGCGACTACGTCTGCGTAGAATAGGCTAAAGGCGTAACATTCAGACAGAAATATGATATACATAAACTATGTATATAAATTATAGCCTTATGTCATATAATTATGTCTTATTCTGACGTATAAGCAATATTATTGTAAATTTTCATTAAAATCCATTCAGTACTATTTGCGTGAAAGAGTGACAAATATTCATCCATACATACAAACTTTCGCGTATATAATATTAGTAAGGATTAGATTTAAAGTTTTTTATAGAGCTAATCTCTGCACTCAAGACTGAACATTAAAACATGTAGAAAAAGTACGAAAAGATTGTCGCCGCTGTGGGAATCGAACCCACGTCTTCGGCATTCGCGGCCTGACGCTCTAGCCACTGAGATAAACGGCTGATAGCCACAGCGACGAAAATCTTAACGCCTTCTTCCTACATTGTTATTTACCATTTGAAGCAAGGATTAGATTCTTAATAGACACCGTTGCTGTGGGGTTCGTTCGTGGCTAAGCCAATTTGCCATCTGCCAGGTCACCCTATTGTTAGATGAGTCGCCGTACACGTTCCAATCCTTATCTTTCACCTTGAGACTAAGTCGTGTCTGATTCGAATCTTACATGTGTACTCTATTGAAATGTTCGTTACCAATGTATGCTGTCTTGTATTAAGATTTATTCTACTGTTAAAATGTAAAAGTTAATGTTTGTTAGTTTAAAATAGGTACTATTTTCGGCTTCACAAGGAACGTATTTCGTAATTGATAAGAAAAGTTTTTACGGCAATAATTTTACTTCTTGTGCTTCTTTAAATTATTTCGAATCGCGATGATGGTTACATATTTGTTTGTTTGTATATTCTTTATTGTACTAAAAGTTTGTACAAAGGCGAACTCAATGCTAAATAGCATTTTCTTCCAGTTAACCTTTGGTGGTTGAGAGCAAGTTCATATAATAAGTAGTTCATATTTACGAGTATATTATAAATCATTTTAATGCTCTCAATTCTTAATGTCATGTCCGAATTCACGTTTATTGTTATAGTTGTCCTCCTTTCTCTTTTCTTTACATTTTGTCATTCGTCTATATTCGTATTCGATTCGTACCTTTATTATTATTATAATTTCTATTTAATTTGCGTACTAGTATATTTGATTTGCATCACATTAATTCGCAACCAAGAGATAACGATTGTTAATTTTAGTCATTCCGTTTTTAATAACGCTGAAACAAGGTCATCGCGACGTTCGCACTAGTTCCACAATGTCTCCACGTGTGAAATTAGCTCGCTTGTGAAATTTTTATGTTGCAAAACTAGAAAGAGATATTTTTATTCTTTTGTTTATTGTGAATCGTAGTTCGAAGTTCGTGGCTTACTTGTCAATAGACTTCGAAAGGAAGGAAGGGAGAAGATTCACTCAGAGATCTTTTCAAAGAGGTTAATATACTCACTGTTGCTTGTCAATACATTTATTGTAATGTTTTGTATATACGTCATAACCTTAATTATTACCTAAAGAATAGTGACAGACATAAAATAAACACTAGAAATAAGGAAAAACTTACTACGCCATTGTTTCGTCTACAAAAAGTAAATAAGTCGTTCATGGGGCAAAGTGTGCGCATGTATAATAAAATCCCACAGTCGATATTAAGTCTGCCGCTTGACCAATTTAAATGTAAAATTAAAAATCAACTGATGATTAAAGCATATTATACCATTTCGGCATATCTCGACGACGCCAATGTGTGGAGTTAATACTGTTGATACTCACGTAGGCTAGAATAAGACTATTATACCTGTATAATTATATTGTACCCTGATATTTTTGAAAAAGAGCAACTGTTGAGTTTCTTGCCGGTCTCTTCTCAACAGAAACCGCTTTCCGAACCGGTGGTACCTTACGAACGTATACACATGTTATGTGGTCAGTGATAGAATGATTTTAAAAAATAATTTATTTAATATTGTTCACACATAAACTAATTTATAACTTTTAGTACTATAAAATAACACTTGAAATAGAATTAACAATAACACGAAATAGAAATTGATATAGAAATAGTAAATGACACAGAGATATAATAATTACTTGAGGTTGAATTGGTAACTCCACGAGATTGAAATGGTAACTAACTTATGATCTAGTATAAAGTGGTTTATATACGAAAAGCAACATGAGATTTGTAAACAATGTTCTAAACTAAGTGACTTATTGACTAATTGCTTAATTACTAGATAAATAGCAAAGTACACGGGAAATGGTAACAAAGGAAATAGTATTGAAGTGGTAAACAGATCATTAGTTAATTAGGATAACAAAAGATTTGGTAGTGACTTGGTACATTGATATAGTAAATATGCATTTGGAAAATAACAGTAATTTGTGAATGTGAGAATGGTAAATACATTAGAATCAGATAAACAATAAACATTGGTTTATATAGTAACTTAATATAGAGTTATGATTATGTATAGGAAACTATATAAAAGGATTTTATATAAAGTTAGGTATAAGTGGGCATTATATAACACCTCCCCTCTTAGAATAAAGATTGGGCGTTAGCGTCCGATCTTTGGGTAACGTTTGAGGTGTCGTCTTCGTCTTCGGAGATGCACGATGTTGAAGCTGGAGCGGGACCACCCATTGTGGTCATCGGGATGGCGTGGACATGTGTAGCTCGTCGTCGCGATGATGAACCAAGGCAGTTGTTGAAGATTTGAATGCAATGATTTTCTTCGTGACCGTGTCGTTGATGACGTCGGAGACATTTTTTGAATAGTGCGTATAGAATTAGTAGAACCATAGAGGTTCCGGTTATAAGAGAGAACCAGGAAAATCCATTTTGGTTTCGTTCTATGAATGGTTTCTTCTTGAGTTTTTGAATTTCTTCGTTGTGGTTGTTCAATTGGTTTTTGATGCTGTTTAAAGAGTCCAGAGGGACCTCATTGATAGAAATGGGTAATAAGTTTGGTATTGGAATATTTTTATTTTCTTCAAAGCAGTCTTGAATATTCATTTCGGGAATAATGATTGGAGAAGTGACGTTTTCTTTTTTGGTTCTATGTGCTGATAAGGTACTGTATCCAGTATGGAGTTTGCAGTTTTCTTTTAATGTAATTATCCCGGATCCTTGGATTTTGTGATGGGATACTTCGTTGTCACATTGTAGAATGCATGGCGTTGAGTTGGTAAGAATGTAAAGCCATCTGTTTTCGTCTAGCGACTGGAACGTATTAATTTGTGCGGCAAATGTGGAAGTTGTACAAGTACTCGGAATTGTTTTGGAGATGGTAAATAGTATCTGGAGTTCGCATATCGGACGTGTATCGGCGTCGTAAATGATGAGGTCGTTGCAAACGCTCTTTTTCTCGGCGAAGGCTTTGCAATGGTCCAATGAACTCGTCGAAATGTATAACTCACCGCTGGGGTTCGTAGCTAGAAACTTGTGCTCTGGCAGGATTGTTGTATATAGAGAGGAATTAGGATGCTGGATAGGAATTGAATAAATATGATAGAGTTTAAGGGTTCGGATTTTACAAGTGGGAAATCTAATATATAAATTAATCTGTCAGAATATACATAAGCGGATAGTTGGGACGAATCTAATATGTTATTAATGTTATTAATGGTAATAGGGAGGACTAATTGTTTATTTGATCTAGCATGATTAGATAAAAGAAGTTCTTGGTATAACTTATTAAGAGAAATAATAGAAGGGTGTATTATATTAGCTTTGGCAAATAGAATGCTAGTAAGGACATCATTGATTTCATATTCTAGGTTTGTAATAGTCTCAAGAATTTGTATAGAGATAGAAGAAATGTCTTCGCTTGCTTTGACATCGAATATAAGTTTGTTTGATTTATTTAAATAATTATTTAGTCTATCGATATTTTCGTTAATAATTTGCTCATCGAATCTAATTTTATGGATCGTTTCATTGAAAGTTTTTATTGTTGATGAAGTTATTTGTACTTGTTTTTGCATTAAAGATGTAAGATCTAATTCGCGTTTTTCAAATAAATCGATACATTCGTCATAGTGTTTCGCATCTTTTGCATCCGGAGTACCTATGAGATATTTTAATAATGAACCAAGACCGTCTAACAGTTCCCTTTTTCTGTCTAGAGTTCTTACCGAGATACATGTTTAATTCGGATAATCGGTTATCAATTTTTTCTAGATTTATTTTTAAATACGATTTTGTAGAGAAGACATTTGGAAGCGACGCGTGTTTTGAAGTAAGTTGTTGAAAGCTACTTGATAGACGTAGAAGAGATTCTTGTGCCAGAAATAGAGGTTTTAGGTCACGATATATGATAAGTTTCCACGATTCATCGGAAATTGAGATTGTTCCTTCTTCTTTATAGAAAAGACTGGCGTGAGGTGGTAATTTTTCAGCGAATTGATTTATACTGGCAACGATTCCCGTTGTTGCACTGAAATAGGAGAAGGTTCTATGTTAGGACTTTGTATTTTATTTTTAATTCTTAAATAATTTCTAATATATGTGTATAACTTGTATATGATAATGTATAAGATAAGTTTTAAAATTGACATTATTATGAAACTAATATAAGGGTTATTTAAATAAAATATATTGAATAGGATTTCTAAGGAACTAGGGGTATGGGTTGCTGTAGAGCAGCTGACCCTGTAAATGTAATTATTTCTAAATTAACTAAATATTTAATATGGGTGTAAAGGTTGCGTATTAAACTAGTGTTTCATGCATATGGTATGGTCGGAGTCGATTTGCATGCACGAGTTGATTGCGATTTGATTTTTGAATAACGTAATTATGATTAAAACCGACACGTATGACTTCAAAAGGTCCATCCCATTTTGGGTCTAAATTATTTGGATTTGGAACTTGCAGCATTACTTTGCTTCCTACTTTATACTGAATTAAATTCTTTATTTGACTGTCGTATCTCTCCTTAGCTTTTTCTTTCATGGTTTGAATATTTCTTAAAGCAGAGTCTCTAGCAACTCTAAGACGTTCGTTTAGATCTTTAAGATAATCACAAGCTGTATAATCAGGTATGTTTTTCATAGAGTAAAATGGACGTGGTTTGTAACCGAACAATAATTCATGGGGTGTATAATAAGTGGAACTGTTTACTGATGTATTGTGACACATAATTGCAAAAGGAATTATCTTATCCCAATTTTTGAGACGGCGGCTATGATACATGCGAATATGGTCACGTAAAGTAGCATGAAATCTTTCAAGGGCACCATTCGTTTGGGGATGATATGCCGTGTTAAAAGTATGGTTGGAGCCTAGGAATTTGGTTAATTGTTTGAGAACATTATTAGTGAATTCGGTACCTTGATCTGAATGAAATCTCTTAGGTACACCGAAATGTTGGCAAAAGTGAAGTAGTTCTTTAGCTACAGAGGTGGCTTCTTTATCAGGAATTGGATATGCTTGAACAAATCGAGTTAAGTCATCTTGAAGAGTTAGGACATACTTATTATTGTTATCACTTATATCAGAATAGGAGACGAGATCCATTGAAACTCGTTCGAAAGGCTCTGTGGATTGTGATGTTATAACCATAGGTGCTTGGAAGTTTTTCCTTTGAATTTTGTTTCGCTGGCAAGTGACGCATGATTCAATATAATTTTTTATATCGCTGGTCATGCCTTTCCAAAAATATTCATCACGGATTTTTCTAGTTGTTTCTATAATACCACGATGACCTGAGAGGGGTTCATCATGATAAGTTTTTAATATGTTAGGGATTTCTTCGGGCTTAGGATACTTTACGTTATTTTGACAAATTGTGATTTCGCAGTTATACGAATCTGCCAGGTATGCAGTTATTCGTAGTTGTTCATTACCTAGTAATTTACAAGTAGGGTCATTTTTAAAATCGGGAACATAGAGATTTTGAATATTATTTTGTTGAAGACATGATAATAGAGCCTTGAAGTAACTTTCGGAATCCCATGGGTCAAAATGGTTCGGTCTTGTGGGGCAAAGGAATAGATTTTGATTTTCATTTGAGATTAGAAGGTCAACGTCGTATAGGGATTTCGTTTTCTCTAGGTAAGGTTCTACTTGAGAGCAAGAATGTATGGCTTCATTGAAGATGTGGTTTTGATCAGAGTTGTGGCATGAAATGGGAATAAATATATTTTTGTGTTTTTTATCTAAGATATTGTCGGGAGATATTTTTAATTTTGGGCTATCAAAGGATCGTTCTTGGGAAATAAAATGTTCGTAGTTCATTTGTAAATAGTCATTAGGGCTAGCTTGGTTTGAGTTATCTGAAGTCAAGTCAATAACATTAGAATTATAGATAGGGGGACGTGATAGTGCGTCTGCGTTTGTGTTTATCTTTCCGGCTTTGTAGACAATTTCGTAGTTGTATTCTTCTAATTTTAACCTCCATCGTACGAGTCGACTGCCTGGGTCTTTAATTGAGAACAGCCATGTAAGAGGTTTATGATCGGTAACGATTTTAAACTTTCGCCCGAATAGATAGGGACGGAAGTGTTTCACGGCCCACACGATCGCTAGAAGTTCGCGTTCGATTGTGGAATAGTTGGATTCTGCTTTATTTAAAGTGCGAGATGCGTATGCTATTGGCAAGTCTTTACCAACTTCTCCCTGAGATAGAATAGCACCGATAGCGTGAATTGAAGCATCTGTTGTTAGGACAAATTCCTTACTGAAGTCGGGATATTGCAAGATAGGGGTTGTAGTAAGAATAGATTTACAAGTATCGAAAGCATGTTGTTGAGATTCACCCCATATGAATGGGACGTCTTTCTTTAGAAGGCTTGTCATAGGCTTTGTGATTTGGCTGAAGTTAGCTATAAAGCGACGGTAGTAACCCGCGAGACCTAGAAATGATTTAATGTCTTTACATGATTTAGGAACTGGAAAGTCTTTTACTGCTTGAACTTTGTCTGGATTTGGTTTGACACCTTCGTTAGATATTATGTGTCCTAAGTAGGCAACTTCCTTCCTAAGGAACTCACATTTATCTGGTTGGACTTTTAAGCCGTGTTTCCTGAGTCGATCGAAAACTTCGATTAGTTTTTGTTCGTGTTCTTGGAGACTGGAAGCGAATACTACAATGTCATCTAGGTAAACGAAACATCTTTCACCTTGAAGTCCATAGAGTACGCTATCCATAGCACGTTGGAAAGTCGCAGGTGCATTTTTTAATCCGAATGGCATTCGCAAAAATTCATAATGTCCGTAAGGTGTATTGAATGCTGTTTTAGGGATATCTTTTGAATCAAGTTCGATTTGATGAAATCCGGAGGCAAGATCTAGTGTAGTGAAATAGACTGAGTGTCCTAATTTATCGAGTATATCTGTGATGTTAGGCAAAGGATAGCTATCACCTACCGTTATGTCGTTTAATTTGCGGTAGTCTATTACGACTCTCCACTTCTGTTTTCCAGAAGCGTCTGTTTTCTTGGGAACTACCCAGATGGGGCTGCTCCATGGTGATGTACTTGGACGTATAATATTTTCATTTAACATTTTATCTACTTGGGACTTTACTTCTTGCTGATGTACATAAGGAAATCGATATGTTTTTGTGTTAATAGGTGTTTCTGATGTGGTAGGGATAGTGTGTTTTGTGTGATTTGTGAATGTTAGTTTGTCACCTTCGGTGTAGAAGATATCTGCGTAATTGTATACTATTTTATTAAGGGATTCGCATTCTTCATGATTTAAATGATCGCGTCTTATCAATTTATCTATCTTTTCGTAATACGACGTGTTTCGATGGATTGAATTATTAGAATTTATGGAGTTGATTTGAAAACTATCTTTTGATTCGTTATAAGGCCTTACATTAGAAATATTCGGGGTATAAATATATTTATCTTCATCACTGGAATTAACACATGTTATCAAAAATTTATTGTTGTTAATGTTAATGAGCGCGTTGGGAATAGTAAGATCTTCGCCTATTGATTGTTTGTCAATAATGGCGGGTCCATTAAGAGTCACGTCGCTGTAACAGATAATGACGGTTTCGGATCGTTTTTTGGAATAAGTTGTTTGTCGTCGGTTCGATTATCGGGTTCTTCACCCAAAAAGAAGAGTTTGTAAGAAGTATCGCGGACTCGCATAGTTTTTGATTGGACATAAATGTTAACGTTAAATTTTGACATGAAATCGTTACCTAGAATACCGTCTGCAGCAATATTTAAATCGGCAATATGGAATTTGTGTTTAGGAAATCGGTCGAGAGATATTTCAGATGTGCCGTAAGTTTGAATAGTAGATTCGGCATTGGAGACACCTATTATAGATACCTTCTTTCCAGAGTCGATTGAATGGTTACCAATTTTGTCTTTTCGAATAACAGAGATCGCGGCACCAGTATCAACTAACAATACGAGTGGTTGACCATCGACGTGGAATTTGCAATGTAATAAGTTTTCAGGAGGAATGTTTAGTGATTTGATATTGTAAGATTCAGTGACTGGCTTGTGTTCGGATTTAGAATTTTTTTTTTCGTTGCGTTTTTGATTTAAGTTTCGATTTAGTATGCGAGTTGGATTTGGAAAACTTTGTAGAGGTAGTAAGTTTAGGAGATTGAATGGATTTGGTAACATTATTTGGCTTAGTGATTGTAGTAGAGTTGGAAGATTCAGTAGAGGCATTCATTTCAATTGAGTCAGTGGATTTAGTAGAGTTAGTGGATTCAGAGTATTTGATAATTTGATTTGAGTCAATGGATTTAGTAGAGTTAGTAGATTCAGAGGATTTGGTAATTTGATTTGAGTCAATGGATTTAGTTAAGTTAGAGGATTCAGTGGATTTAGTAGAGTTAGTAGATTTAGATGATTTTGTGGGGAAACCGAGAGTTTGGGGCTGGCTACCCTGTTCGTGGGTTTCATTTAAACTAATTGTTTGGGTGTGTCCTTCGGTTTGAACGTATACGTCTCTAAATTGTCTCCGATAGACTGGTTTGTTATTTAGAGATGTATTTTGCCCTGACATGTTAATTCGGCGGTGTTCTAGATTTGGAGGTCGTTGAGATCTTTGATTAATGTGGGAGTCTCTGGGCAAGTAGCGATTCCCGACGAGTTGCCCATCTCGTTGGTCGCCCAGCAGTTTAAATTACTGATATTCGCTGGTGCTGGAAGAGCGATTTGATTTTGAGTTTTAAAATTGTTGTTATATGCTCTTTTGCGACATTCAGTAATTACGTGCCCCGGTTTTTTACAATAATTGCAAATTTTAATATACTGTTGCGCCGATTTAGGATTATTACTTGTCATTGTTGGTCTATGTTGTGAATATGTTATGGGATGTTGATTTTGAAAATTTGTGCGGAACGGAGGTTTGCTTGGTATATACGAGGAATGCGAGGTAGTCAACTTAAATAGTGATTGGCGAGCGTTGTTCATGGCTCTAATTCTTTCTTCTTGCATAGCAAAACTACCTGACTCTGCAAGATTATTGAAGCCCTTATTTCTCAGCATAGTACCTATGTCTGAGCTTAGTCCGTTAATAAAAACATTTAACGCCGTTTCTTCTGTGGTAGCAAGACGCCCTGTTAATGTGTTGTCAAGAATTTCTGTATTTAGCTTTTCTATAATCTTGCTACGACAAAGTTCTACTCGGTGGTAATATTCGGTTATTGATTCGTTGGGCTTTTGAAACATTGACTGTAGTTCGAGGTTAAGGTGAGCTAGAGTTTTTGTTTGCGAAAATTTTTGAATCAAAAATATTTTTAAATCTGTCCAATTCGTAAAATGTTTAGCATGAACGTCTGCAGAATAGGGACCTATTATTTTATTTAAAGCGTATACTAAAATGATTTGCTGTTGGGTGATACTTGCTAAATTGAATGCGGCGTCACACGAACGTATGTATCGATATATTTCGTTATTTGCTGTAGTGTCGAAGTCCGGAATGAGTTGTAAAAGAGTAGCGATAGGCATTTCTACCTTTTTAAAGTCTGAAGAGATATCAGATTTTGACATTTTGAATGATAAAATAAAAAAAAAATATTCTAAAATACGTGAGAAAAAATAAAAATATGCGAAAAATAGGATGGAAAATAGGAGAGAATTTGATATAGGATTATGATAACAGAGCAAAGTCTAACCACTTACCACAACAATAAAATACAGATCGTCCTTCTCATGGTGCAGGTTCGGCAAAGCTGATCAAAAGCCTTCGGCTACCGCGTTTCTTCACTCGGCGATGTTTGTCCTTCGAAGTTTACACGTTCACTTTGTCTTTATGCACTACGTACACGATCCTACCGACTGCGCCAAATTTGTTATGTGGTCAGTGATAGAATGATTTTAAAAAATAATTTATTTAATATTGTTCACACATAAACTAATTTATAATTTTTAGTACTATAAAATAACACTTGAAATAGAATTAACAATAACACGAAATAGAAATTGATATAGAAATAGTAAATGACACAGAGATATAATAATTACTTGAGGTTGAATTGGTAACTCCACGAGATTGAAATGGTAACTGACTTATGATCTAATACAAAGTGGTTTATATACGAAAAGTAACATGAGATTTGTAAACAATATTCTAAACTAAGTGACTTATTGACTAATTGCTTAATTACTAGATAAATAGCAAAGTACACGGGAAATGGTAACAAAGGAAATAGTATTGAAGTGGTAAACAGATCATTAGTCAATTAGGATAACAAAAGATTTGGTAGTGACTTGGTACATTGATATAGTAAATATGCATTTGGAAAATAACAGTAATTTGTGAATGTGAGAATGGTAAATACATTAGAATCAGATAAACAATAAACATTGGTTTATATAGTAACTTAATATAGAGTTATGATTATGTATAGGAAACTATATAAAAGGATTTTATATAAAGTTAGGTATAAGTGGGCATTATATAACACCTCCCCTCTTAGAATAAAGATTGGGCGTTAGCGTCCGATCTTTGGGTAACGTTTGAGGTGTCGTCTTCGTCTTCGGAGATGCACGATGTTGAAGCTGGAGCTGGGGGACCACCCATTGTGATCATCGGGATGGGCGTGGACATGTGTAGCTCGTCGTCGCGATGATGAACCAAGGCAGTTGTTGAAGATTTGAATGCAATGATTTTCTTCGTGACCGTGTCGTTGATGACGTCGGAGACATTTTTTGAATAGTGCGTATAGAATTAGTAGAACCATAGAGGTTCCGGTTATAAGAGAGAACCAGGAAAATCCATTTTTTGGTTTCGTTCTATGAATGGTTTCTTCTTGAGTTTTTGAATTTCTTCGTTGTGGTTGTTCAATTGGTTTTTGATGCTGTTTAAAGAGTCCAGAGGGACCTCATTGATAGAAATGGGTAATAAGTTTGGTATTGGAATATTTTTATTTTCTTCAAAGCAGTCTTGAATATTCATTTCGGGAATAATGATTGGAGAAGTGACGTTTTCTTTTTTGGTTCTATGTGCTGATAAGGTACTGTATCCAGTATGGAGTTTGCAGTTTTCTTTTAATGTAATTATCCCGGATCCTTGGATTTTGTGATGGGATACTTCGTTGTCACATTGTAGAATGCATGGCGTTGAGTTGGTAAGAATGTAAAGCCATCTGTTTTCGTCTAGCGACTGGAACGTATTAATTTGTGCGGCAAATGTGGAAGTTGTACAAGTACTCGGAATTGTTTTGGAGATGGTAAATAGTATCTGGAGTTCGCATATCGGACGTGTATCGGCGTCGTAAATGATGAGGTCGTTGCAAACGCTCTTTTTCTCGGCGAAGGCTTTGCAATGGTCCAATGAACTCGTCGAAATGTATAACTCACCGCTGGGGTTCGTAGCTAGAAACTTGTGCTCTGGCAGGATTGTTGTATATAGAGAGGAATTAGGATGCTGGATAGGAATTGAATAAATATGATAGAGTTTTAAGGGTTCGGATTTTACAAGTGGGAAATCTAATATATAAATTAATCTGTCAGAATATACATAAGCGGATAGTTGGGACGAATCTAATATGTTATTAATGTTATTAATGGTAATAGGGAGGACTAATTGTTTATTTGATCTAGCATGATTAGATAAAAGAAGTTCTTGGTATAACTTATTAAGAGAAATAATAGAAGGGTGTATTATATTAGCTTTGGCAAATAGAATGCTAGTAAGGACATCATTGATTTCATATTCTAGGTTTGTAATAGTCTCAAGAATTTGTATAGAGATAGAAGAAATGTCTTCGCTTGCTTTGACATCGAATATAAGTTTGTTTGATTTATTTAAATAATTATTTAGTCTATCGATATTTTCGTTAATAATTTGCTCATCGAATCTAATTTTATGGATCGTTTCATTGAAAGTTTTTATTGTTGATGAAGTTATTTGTACTTGTTTTTGCATTAAAGATGTAAGATCTAATTCGCGTTTTTCAAATAAATCGATACATTCGTCATAGTGTTTCGCATCTTTTGCATCCGGAGTACCTATGAGATATTTTAATAATGAACCAAGACCGTCTAACAGTTCCCTTTTCTGTCTAGAGTTCTTACCGAGATACATGTTTAATTCGGATATTGGTAATCGGTTATCAATTTTTTCTAGATTTATTTTTAAATACGATTTTGTAGAGAAGACATTTGGAAGCGACGCGTGTTTTGAAGTAAGTTGTTGAAAGCTACTTGATAGACGTAGAAGAGATTCTTGTGCCAGAAATAGAGGTTTTAGGTCACGATATATGATAAGTTTCCACGATTCATCGGAAATTGAGATTGTTCCTTCTTCTTTATAGAAAAGACTGGCGTGAGGTGGTAATTTTTCAGCGAATTGATTTATACTGGCAACGATTCCCGTTGTTGCACTGAAATAGGAGAAGGTTCTATGTTAGGACTTTGTATTTTATTTTTAATTCTTAAATAATTTCTAATATATGTGTATAACTTGTATATGATAATGTATAAGATAAGTTTTAAAATTGACATTATTATGAAACTAATATAAGGGTTATTTAAATAAAATATATTGAATAGGATTTCTAAGGAACTAGGGGTATGGGTTGCTGTAGAGCAGCTGACCCTGTAAATGTAATTATTTCTAAATTAACTAAATATTTAATATGGGTGTAAAGGTTGCGTATTAAACTAGTGTTTCATGCATATGGTATGGTCGGAGTCGATTTGCATGCACGAGTTGATTGCGATTTGATTTTTGAATAACGTAATTATGATTAAAACCGACACGTATGACTTCAAAAGGTCCATCCCATTTTGGGTCTAAATTATTTGGATTTGGAACTTGCAGCATTACTTTGCTTCCTACTTTATACTGAATTAAATTCTTTATTTGACTGTCGTATCTCTCCTTAGCTTTTTCTTTCATGGTTTGAATATTTCTTAAAGCAGAGTCTCTAGCAACTCTAAGACGTTCGTTTAGATCTTTAAGATAATCACAAGCTGTATAATCAGGTATGTTTTTCATAGAGTAAAATGGACGTGGTTTGTAACCGAACAATAATTCATGGGGTGTATAATAAGTGGAACTGTTTACTGATGTATTGTGACACATAATTGCAAAAGGAATTATCTTATCCCAATTTTTGAGACGGCGGCTATGATACATGCGAATATGGTCACGTAAAGTAGCATGAAATCTTTCAAGGGCACCATTCGTTTGGGGATGATATGCCGTGTTAAAAGTATGGTTGGAGCCTAGGAATTTGGTTAATTGTTTGAGAACATTATTAGTGAATTCGGTACCTTGATCTGAATGAAATCTCTTAGGTACACCGAAATGTTGGCAAAAGTGAAGTAGTTCTTTAGCTACAGAGGTGGCTTCTTTATCAGGAATTGGATATGCTTGAACAAATCGAGTTAAGTCATCTTGAAGAGTTAGGACATACTTATTATTGTTATCACTTATATCAGAATAGGAGACGAGATCCATTGAAACTCGTTCGAAAGGCTCTGTGGATTGTGATGTTATAACCATAGGTGCTTGGAAGTTTTTCCTTTGAATTTTGTTTCGCTGGCAAGTGACGCATGATTCAATATAATTTTTTATATCGCTGGTCATGCCTTTCCAAAAATATTCATCACGGATTTTTCTAGTTGTTTCTATAATACCACGATGACCTGAGAGGGGTTCATCATGATAAGTTTTTAATATGTTAGGGATTTCTTCGGGCTTAGGATACTTTACGTTATTTTGACAAATTGTGATTTCGCAGTTATACGAATCTGCCAGGTATGCAGTTATTCGTAGTTGTTCATTACCTAGTAATTTACAAGTAGGGTCATTTTTAAAATCGGGAACATAGAGATTTTGAATATTATTTTGTTGAAGACATGATAATAGAGCCTTGAAGTAACTTTCGGAATCCCATGGGTCAAAATGGTTCGGTCTTGTGGGGCAAAGGTTATAGATTTTGATTTTCATTTGAGATTAGAAGGTCAACGTCGTATAGGGATTTCGTTTTCTCTAGGTAAGGTTCTACTTGAGAGCAAGAATGTATGGCTTCATTGAAGATGTGGTTTTGATCAGAGTTGTGGCATGAAATGGGAATAAATATATTTTTGTGTTTTTTATCTAAGATATTGTCGGGAGATATTTTTAATTTTGGGCTATCAAAGGATCGTTCTTGGGAAATAAAATGTTCGTAGTTCATTTGTAAATAGTCATTAGGGCTAGCTTGGTTTGAGTTATCTGAAGTCAAGTCAATAACATTAGAATTATAGATAGGGGGACGTGATAGTGCGTCTGCGTTTGTGTTTATCTTTCCGGCTTTGTAGACAATTTCGTAGTTGTATTCTTCTAATTTTAACCTCCATCGTACGAGTCGACTGCCTGGGTCTTTAATTGAGAACAGCCATGTAAGAGGTTTATGATCGGTAACGATTTTAAACTTTCGCCCGAATAGATAGGGACGGAAGTGTTTCACGGCCCACACGATCGCTAGAAGTTCGCGTTCGATTGTGGAATAGTTGGATTCTGCTTTATTTAAAGTGCGAGATGCGTATGCTATTGGCAAGTCTTTACCAACTTCTCCCTGAGATAGAATAGCACCGATAGCGTGAATTGAAGCATCTGTTGTTAGGACAAATTCCTTACTGAAGTCGGGATATTGCAAGATAGGGGTTGTAGTAAGAATAGATTTACAAGTATCGAAAGCATGTTGTTGAGATTCACCCCATATGAATGGGACGTCTTTCTTTAGAAGGCTTGTCATAGGCTTTGTGATTTGGCTGAAGTTAGCTATAAAGCGACGGTAGTAACCCGCGAGACCTAGAAATGATTTAATGTCTTTACATGATTTAGGAACTGGAAAGTCTTTTACTGCTTGAACTTTGTCTGGATTTGGTTTGACACCTTCGTTAGATATTATGTGTCCTAAGTAGGCAACTTCCTTCCTAAGGAACTCACATTTATCTGGTTGGACTTTTAAGCCGTGTTTCCTGAGTCGATCGAAAACTTCGATTAGTTTTTGTTCGTGTTCTTGGAGACTGGAAGCGAATACTACAATGTCATCTAGGTAAACGAAACATCTTTCACCTTGAAGTCCATAGAGTACGCTATCCATAGCACGTTGGAAAGTCGCAGGTGCATTTTTTAATCCGAATGGCATTCGCAAAAATTCATAATGTCCGTAAGGTGTATTGAATGCTGTTTTAGGGATATCTTTTGAATCAAGTTCGATTTGATGAAATCCGGAGGCAAGATCTAGTGTAGTGAAATAGACTGAGTGTCCTAATTTATCGAGTATATCTGTGATGTTAGGCAAAGGATAGCTATCACCTACCGTTATGTCGTTTAATTTGCGGTAGTCTATTACGACTCTCCACTTCTGTTTTCCAGAAGCGTCTGTTTCTTGGGAACTACCCAGATGGGGCTGCTCCATGGTGATGTACTTGGACGTATAATATTTTCATTTAACATTTTATCTACTTGGGACTTTACTTCTTGCTGATGTACATAAGGAAATCGATATGTTTTTGTGTTAATAGGTGTTTCTGATGTGGTAGGGATAGTGTGTTTTGTGTGATTTGTGAATGTTAGTTTGTCACCTTCGGTGTAGAAGATATCTGCGTAATTGTATACTATTTTATTAAGGGATTCGCATTCTTCATGATTTAAATGATCGCGTCTTATCAATTTATCTATCTTTTCGTAATACGACGTGTTTCGATGGATTGAATTATTAGAATTTATGGAGTTGATTTGAAAACTATCTTTTGATTCGTTATAAGGCCTTACATTAGAAATATTCGGGGTATAAATATATTTATCTTCATCACTGGAATTAACACATGTTATCAAAAATTTATTGTTGTTAATGTTAATGAGCGCGTTGGGAATAGTAAGATCTTCGCCTATTGATTGTTTGTCAATAATGGCGGGTCCATTAAGAGTCACGTCGCTGTAACAGATAATGACGGTTTCGGATCGTTTTGGAATAAGTTGTTTGTCGTCGGTTCGATTATCGGGTTCTTCACCCAAAAAGAAGAGTTTGTAAGAAGTATCGCGGACTCGCATAGTTTTTGATTGGACATAAATGTTAACGTTAAATTTTGACATGAAATCGTTACCTAGAATACCGTCTGCAGCAATATTTAAATCGGCAATATGGAATTTGTGTTTAGGAAATCGGTCGAGAGATATTTCAGATGTGCCGTAAGTTTGAATAGTAGATTCGGCATTGGAGACACCTATTATAGATACCTTCTTTCCAGAGTCGATTGAATGGTTACCAATTTTGTCTTTTCGAATAACAGAGATCGCGGCACCAGTATCAACTAACAATACGAGTGGTTGACCATCGACGTGGAATTTGCAATGTAATAAGTTTTCAGGAGGAATGTTTAGTGATTTGATATTGTAAGATTCAGTGACTGGCTTGTGTTCGGATTTAGAATTTTTTCGTTGCGTTTTTGATTTAAGTTTCGATTTAGTATGCGAGTTGGATTTGGAAAACTTTGTAGAGGTAGTAAGTTTAGGAGATTGAATGGATTTGGTAACATTATTTGGCTTAGTGATTGTAGTAGAGTTGGAAGATTCAGTAGAGGCATTCATTTCAATTGAGTCAGTGGATTTAGTAGAGTTAGTGGATTCAGAGTATTTGATAATTTGATTTGAGTCAATGGATTTAGTAGAGTTAGTAGATTCAGAGGATTTGGTAATTTGATTTGAGTCAATGGATTTAGTTAAGTTAGAGGATTCAGTGGATTTAGTAGAGTTAGTAGATTTAGATGATTTTGTGGGGAAACCGAGAGTTTGGGGCTGGCTACCCTGTTCGTGGGTTTCATTTAAACTAATTGTTTGGGTGTGTCCTTCGGTTTGAACGTATACGTCTCTAAATTGTCTCCGATAGACTGGTTTGTTATTTAGAGATGTATTTTGCCCTGACATGTTAATTCGGCGGTGTTCTAGATTTGGAGGTCGTTGAGATCTTTGATTAATGTGGGAGTCTCTGGGCAAGTAGCGATTCCCGACGAGTTGCCCATCTCGTTGGTCGCCCAGCAGTTTAAATTACTGATATTCGCTGGTGCTGGAAGAGCGATTTGATTTTGAGTTTTAAAATTGTTGTTATATGCTCTTTTGCGACATTCAGTAATTACGTGCCCCGGTTTTTTACAATAATTGCAAATTTTAATATACTGTTGCGCCGATTTAGGATTATTACTTGTCATTGTTGGTCTATGTTGTGAATATGTTATGGGATGTTGATTTTGAAAATTTGTGCGGAACGGAGGTTTGCTTGGTATATACGAGGAATGCGAGGTAGTCAACTTAAATAGTGATTGGCGAGCGTTGTTCATGGCTCTAATTCTTTCTTCTTGCATAGCAAAACTACCTGACTCTGCAAGATTATTGAAGCCCTTATTTCTCAGCATAGTACCTATGTCTGAGCTTAGTCCGTTAATAAAAACATTTAACGCCGTTTCTTCTGTGGTAGCAAGACGCCCTGTTAATGTGTTGTCAAGAATTTCTGTATTTAGCTTTTCTATAATCTTGCTACGACAAAGTTCTACTCGGTGGTAATATTCGGTTATTGATTCGTTGGGCTTTTGAAACATTGACTGTAGTTCGAGGTTAAGGTGAGCTAGAGTTTTTGTTTGCGAAAATTTTTGAATCAAAAATATTTTTAAATCTGTCCAATTCGTAAAATGTTTAGCATGAACGTCTGCAGAATAGGGACCTATTATTTTATTTAAAGCGTATACTAAAATGATTTGCTGTTGGGTGATACTTGCTAAATTGAATGCGGCGTCACACGAACGTATGTATCGATATATTTCGTTATTTGCTGTAGTGTCGAAGTCCGGAATGAGTTGTAAAAGAGTAGCGATAGGCATTTCTACCTTTTTAAAGTCTGAAGAGATATCAGATTTTGACATTTTGAATGATAAAAAAAAATATTCTAAAATACGTGAGAAAAATATAAAAATATGCGAAAAATAGGATGGAAAATAGGAGAGAATTTGATATAGGATTATGATAACAGAGCAAAGTCTAACCACTTACCACAACAATAAAATACAGATCGTCCTTCTCATGGTGCAGGTTCGGCAAAGCTGATCAAAAGCCTTCGGCTACCGCGTTTCTTCACTCGGCGATGTTTGTCCTTCGAAGTTTACACGTTCACTTTGTCTTTATGCACTACGTACACGATCCTACCGACTGCGCCAAATTTGTTATGTGGTCAGTGATAGAATGATTTTAAAAAATAATTTATTTAATATTGTTCACACATAAACTAATTTATAACTTTTAATACTATAAAATAACACTTGAAATAGAATTAACAATAACACGAAATAGAAATTGATATAGAAATAGTAAATGACACAGAGATATAATAATTACTTGAGGTTGAATTGGTAACTCCACGAGATTGAAATGGTAACTAACTTATGATCTAGTATAAAGTGGTTTATATACGAAAAGCAACATGAGATTTGTAAAACAATGTTCTAAACTAAGTGACTTATTGACTAATTGCTTAATTACTAGATAAATAGCAAAGTACACGGGAAATGGTAACAAAGGAAATAGTATTGAAGTGGTAAACAGATCATTAGTTAATTAGGATAACAAAAGATTTGGTAGTGACTTGGTACATTGATATAGTAAATATGCATTTGGCATTGGTTTATATAGTAACTTAATATAGAGTTATGATTATGTATAGGAAACTATTTTATTTTTTATTTATTTATTTAAAAACTTTATGCACAATAACGTACAATGGCATAAACACCATAGGTTTCTTACATCAACCGACAAATAAGCATAAGGAGGTGCGAAAGAGCCAGATGAATATAGTATATATGATAATATATAAAATATTACATACATATATATATACACATATACTATATATATATATAGCTACTACATATATATACATACATATATATACACATGTACACATATATATAATACAAATATACATACACAAATGTATACATACCCATATAGTATTAGATATTTTAGAATAATGTCAAGAAGTGGAAATTCAAGCAAGTCAGTGTTCAACATTGTCGATTATCTAAATAAAATTTAAAGACAGCACGTTTAAAACTCTCTTTAGTCAGACAATTTCTGATTGAGATGGGTAGCGAGTTCCAGAGCCGTACAGCTTGACCTTGAAAGGAGTTGGACATAAGGCGGGAACGATAAAGAGAAATATGAAGGGAGAGATTGTGATCAGAGCGAAGGTTGCGAGAGTGAGCATCAGATTGGAAGGAAAATTTTTGTTTCAGATAGTTGGGAACGATGGGATCAAAGAGGATAGAAAATAGGGTACGAAGAATGTGACTGTTTCTACGCTCGCGAATCTGCAACCAATTTAGCTGACTTCGAAAATGGGAAATGTGGTCAAATTTTCGAAGTCCATATATGAACCTTATACAATTATTTAGGAGTTGGTCAAGCTTATTAAGAAGATCCTTATTTGCATCCGAGTAACAAACATCAGCATAATCAATTATCGGCAGCACCAACGTCTGTACCAGTAACAGTTTAGTGCACGAGGGGAGAAAATACTTATAGCGGAACAGACATCTTAGTGTATTATTCACCTTACAGCAAATATTTGTAACATGAGATGTCCACGATAAGCTGTTGTCAATAATTAGCCCTAAGTTTTTAACTTGTGGTGAGAAAGGTATACATGTGCCATTAAAGACAACAGGTGAAATAAGTTTGTGGTCTAGTGAATTTATCCGATGAGAACTGCCACAATAATGATTGCCTGACACTTAGATGGATTTACAGCGACGCCAAACCTGTTTGACCAGTCCCGAATCTGGACCAGGTCAGCGTTAATGGCTGCAATAGATTTGTTGAGCTCGTCAATAGTTCCTTGAACATATAGCTGCAAATCATCAGCATAAAGATGGTAAGAGCTTTTCAGACGTAGAGTGATGAGGTCAATAAAAATACTAAAAAGTAAGGGAGAAAGGATGCCCCCTTGCGGGACACCAGCAGTCAGGTCTGCCCAATCGGAGATATTTCCATCAGAGCGGATGGCCTGCTGGCGTCCGCGTAGATAGGAAGAAAACCATTGCTGGGCTGAAGAAGAGAGTCTGAAATGATTAAGGACAGCAAGAAGGATATCGTGATTGACAGTATTGAAAGCATTAGAAAAATCAATTAAAACTAAGATTGTAAATTTAGCATCCTCTATTCCTTTCCTGACATCGTCCACAATTTTCAACAGTGCAGTAGTAGTGCTATGACCAGCCCGGAAGCCGGATTGAAACTCGTTTAAAATATTATTCTTGTGGACGAAATCAGAAAGTTGTTTATGGACGATAGCTTCAATAATTTTGGATAGATAGGGAAGAATACTAATGGGTCTATAATGAGAAGGTAAAGAGGGAGTTGCAATTTTGGGAATTGGTGTTACAAAAGCTTTACGCCCAAATATCAGGAAAAGCACCAGAGGTAAGAGAGAAGTTAATAATGTGGGTTAAAATGGGAAGGATTTGATCCATAATACGAACAATCATCGTTCGACTGATGTTGTCGTACCCAGTCGCATTCGATTTGATTGAAAGTATAGTTTTGTGGACTACCATAGTTGTTACAGGGGACAAATCAAAAGGATCAATATCTGGAACAGGCATGGAATTAATTAGTGAAATTGTGGAACTCTTGACAACATTCGTGAGAGAAGGGACAGACGTAAAGAAAGAATTAAGGTCGTTGATAGGTAATTGGAGAGGTTGCGTCAAAGGTTGAGTTCCGAAGCCGAGAGAATTGAGAAACTTCCATATTTTAGCCGATGAAGACTGGAGAACACCAGCATGGATATGTCGTCGTTTCGCAGCCCTTACCATCCTGTTACAACGATTTCTGGCAACCTTAAAAGCTGACCAAGTAATCTCACACCGGTTTTTCTTAAAATTTCGGAAGGCTCTATCACGCTTAACCATGGCTGCACGGACGTCAGGAGTAATCCAAGGAGCCGCGGGCCGCCTGATGATGACACGTTTATATGGTGCGTGCAGGTCATACAAAGCCTGAAGAGAGCTATTTAGATCAGAAAGCTTTTCATCTATTGAAGTATGGTTTAGCGTCGCAGTCCAGTCAATCAAGGCAGCGTCACGGCATAGCTCATCGTTATTGAGTTTGGAAAAAATGCGCTTGTACAGAACAATTGGCTTTGTTTTAGGTGGCTTAAGTTTATACGACACAAACAGTAGGTCATGACGAGAGAAACCTGGAGCGGACAGTTGTCCATGTTCCGCAACATAGTTGGGAGAAGAAATAAGAATAATATCAATCCAAGAATCAGCTGTATCTATGTTATGATAAGTAGGATCCAAGGGAAGTATAGAAAAGTTGACAGAAGTAATAAGTGTATGGAACTTCTGTGTACGAACGTTCTTAATTAAGAGGTTAGTATTAAAGTCGCCCATGATAATGTGATGCTTGTACTCCGAAGCCACAGGGGAAAGAATAGCTTCAAGTTGATTAAAATAGTCGATAGAAGGTGGACAATATACTACACCTAGAACTGCTTTGGAGCCACGGAAATTGATTTCGAGGAGGATGTATTCAGGAGAAGAAGAATATGGAGATGGAGAAACAGACAGAGTTTTGAACTGAATATCACTACGCAGATAGATCGCCACGCCCCCGCCACCTTTTCCAGTGCGGTCATTCCTTATGAGTACAAAGCCAGGTAGACCATAGGAGGTGGATTGTAAAGATGGTTTAAGCCAGCTCTCAGATACTAGTACTGCGTGAAGAGAAGAACAATTAAACGAATCAATAAGATCGGAGTAATGTTGAGGAATACTTTGGGCGTTAATATGGCAAATATTGAAGTTATTGGAGTAATTAGAAAATTTTTCAGCAAGACTTGAACCTAAGGATAGAGAGTTGTCTGAAGCACAAGAATATTCTAAAGAGGAGTCTGAGTCGAGAGCAGTGAAATAGGACCCATGACTTGACATAATATATAAACAAAATAAATAAACTAATATAAATAATTCGACAATACAATAATAATACAATTAAAATTACTTAATATTACATAGCTATCCACCGGTTGACTGTTTACATAATCAAGTATAATCAAAATACCCTTAACCTAGAAACTTATGAACTAAGGTCAATTTAACAAAACAAAGTAAAAATAAAAATAAATTTTCGTATGAAAAAAATCGTCATGTAACATGTAGGTATTCTATAGCTGTTATAATTAAAAAAAAAAAAAAAAGAAATAAAAAAAAAAAAAAAAATTAACCGATACCTTAAAGCCAACAATGATGTTAATTATTGATGCGGTGTGATCAACCTAAAATTTCCGAACGCAACGCCAGTGTATGTTTATGACAATGGACGTCAAAATGTCAAACGTCAATTTAATAAAGTAAATACTAAATATAAACACTTTAAATATTAACCTATATTCTTTAACTATGTTTTATATAAATTAATAATGTAACAGAGATTAAAAATTAAAAGTGTTCATTAGCGTAATCATTAAAAACCGCCGAAAAAAGAAAATAAAATAAATAAAAAATAAGAGTACATTTAACCGAGAAAGAAAAACATTCTGGGACTTACATATGAAATGAATCGATAATATCAACCAATAACCTACATGCTAACGAACGAAAGTAATAAAATGACAAACTGAAGAATTATCTCCTAGCGGCGTAAACGTTTCGGACGAATATGAGCAGTCTTCGCAGGCGTCTGAGCACTTGTTTCCTGTTCTGAGCCAGTGTTTGAAGGAGCCGGTGGGTCCTTGATTTGATCAGCAACCAAGTGATCTAGTTCTTTTTTGGATTGTATACGTGCACGGCTCCCATTATTCAACTTCACATATACACTTCCATCAGCAGTCCAAACTGACCTCATTCCAAAGTGTTTGCGAGTCTCAAGGAACAGTGATTGCCTGAGCTTGGTTAAAAATTCAGACATAACATAAGGAGTGCCCTTGAGTGATGTCTTCTTCTTCCAAACCTGCCCACGGAGAGCAACATCAGTGAATCTAAATAGTATGGGACGGATATGGTCTTTAGATTCCAATCCCAGTCTATGAGCTGACAACAGTGAGGATGATGTGACATCCTTGAAGCCAAGATTTTATTGAGGATGGATAGAATCACATGAGGGACATCTTCATTGGGTTTTTCTGGGACCCCACCAAGAAGAAGATATTTTTTCCTGTGTCGCATCTCTATGCTATCTGTCGCCATCTGCACCTCATTGATGAGAAGCTGTAGCATTGAAAACATATCTAGTACATAACTACGAAATGCATAGAACTCATCTGCCAGATTCAGTGATTCTGTAATTTTAGGAGCAGAAAGCTGTGCTTCAAGTTTGTTCATTTTTTTCATGATGGTGGTTTCCATGTTCTTCTGTGTAGCTTTTATAAGTTCTAAGTTGGACATAGTAATCAAGGTGTATATCAAACTTTAGTAGTATGATTGACAGTTGCACTTTTGAGAAGTCACCAGTGGATATAGCTTATAGTTACACTATTATGGCATTTGAAGTGGTGCCCACAACTGATATGTAAGTATGATTATTGAAGTTAAGATTTTACCGTACAAAATGTGTTAAAATACTTTAGAATAAATTATTTACCAAAGTTTTCGCAAGAGCACACACGGTCTTTTTAATGCCTACCCCCGAAAAAAAAACATATATATATAAAAGGATTTTATATAAAGTTAGATATAAGTGGGCATTATATAACACACATAATCTTTGATGTAAAATTTGACGATTCATAAGAGCGCGCAAGCGTCTATTTGAATAAATATATTTTTGATTTTGATTTTGATTTTGATTCTCAATTCGACTGGATTTTTTTATGATTGTTACCGCAGAACTTTAGATTGAGTGAACCGGATTTTTTATTTGAAAGCTGGCGCTTACCATGTGGTCCCATATTTATTTCATTGGTATTGGATCTTTGGCTCCAGAGATACTTAGGGAACTCGAACGAGCACATAGTTGAAGTCGGATTTGTTTTTAATTAACATAAAAATGTCTCAGTTTCGTTTCTTCTTCTTCTCGACGTCACGTGATATATACACAAAAACTAAGTCCGTTCTTGGAGACAAATTTCGACTATCTTTTCGAACGAAACAATGTTAATTTTTAATAGATTGTGGTTTTAACTTGTCCAAAATTAATAAAACTATTTCGACTTGGACATTTGTCTCGTAACAGCTTACGAATAATCTTCTTCTCCAATATCTTTAATTGAAATTGTCCGAATGTAATTTGTTTAATAGTCGTTCGTGTTGCGTTTGCTATTCACGGGGTTTTCTTCTAAACGTAATAGTTTACCCAAAAATATTAAATGCATACCATGACCAGTTCGATACGATATACGTTTGTGTATGTACGCGTTGCTTGTGGCGTTAAGGCGTGAAAAGGAATTGAACATACTTTCGATGTTACCATTGGGAAAATACTATCTGCCTTGTCTGTTTAACTAGATGTTTGTGCTCTGAGTCGCCCTTATCGCTTGCAGCATCTCCGACCCACCTGTCTAAATCCGTGGGTTATTTGAAATCTTCCAATCTTCCTAAACTATCTTTTAAAAATCCGTCTTATAAAAATCCGTTACTTATTTAGTTAGTTACTGCCACCTCATTGTATGGATGTGCCCTATCATGCGACACACAATATCCGACGTGTCTGTAGTAATACTTCGTGCAATGGCCTGTTGTGTGGCCTTATAACAGTAAAATAAAAATTGGCCACGTGCGTTGCGACATTACGCCCCAATGTATGATGAAAAAAAAGTAAAGTCTCCACATGTCCCACTGCTGGACAAAGGCCTCCTCTGTTCAGAGGGTATAAGGCTGTAGTCCTACTTCACATATCTTCGAAATATTTTTTTTTTTCATATTATTACGAAAATATGATGCAGGTTTCCTCACGATATTTTCCTTTACACAGTACGTGATACGTCAGCACTTAAAATTTACAATTTCATTTGTGCCGGTACCGTGGATCGATCTCAGGTTGCTCGAGTATATAGAATTAAAGGCGAGCGCCCGGACACCGAGCTATCACGGCTGATGATGAAAGATTATTCCTACGTCCTAGAATTGCTAGCGTTACCGGTTATGATAAAATTAGATCACACGCAAAATGCGGCCTCATGTCACTGATTTACATGGCTATCGCAAAAAATATGCAAATTCGAGTTTTACGATTGCAATGCTTTGGAATCGTGAATTTTTATATTCGTAAAAGATTAAGTCAACAGATACACGGGTATTGCAAAATCGATTAAGTGATTATTTTAGGATCGTTATAAATTTTCGGTGTGTATGCTATACATCTCGAAAGTTTTACACAGTGTAGGTTTAGGCATCCTATAGATAGGACATAAGAGAAGGCGAGTGGCCAAAAGAAATACCTTTAACGTATATTTAACCTGTAACTGTAAATTTAATTACCCATAAAGGGTAAATAATTATTAGGAATACTTATTAGGACTGGGAAATTGAGCGTTACGACTGGGAAATTAAACGCGTTGAGTCATTATGTCCATGAGTTGATTACATCTACGATCTCCGAACACTCGGGCAATGATTTCGCTTGATATGGTCATGAGCGAACGAGAGGCGGCGGAAACTGTTTGACACGTCATTGTAAAACGCGTCGCCTCTTGTGACACTCGCGTCCGCAAAACTTAGCTACTTTTTTGATTTCTCGACGATTGAAAGTGTTACGATTGCCTCTTCGTTGTGTATGAATTTGTGCAGTGCGTTTTTACGTTTAGGTGAGTCTCAATGCAATATCACTCTTTGTTGCTTCGCTTGTAACTTTATAATATTGAATGATAGATCGGTGAATAATATGAAAAAGTAGTTTCAGATTATTAGTTCATGACTGCTAACGTAAATAGGGATTTTGTGTTATTACTATGGACTAGACTAGACTAGATATTATATGTATAAATAAAAATGTAATTCCTCATGATTAAGAACAGCCGTGATAGCTCAGTGTCCGGGCGCTCGCCTTTAATTCAATATATTCAAGCAACCTGAGTTCGATCCCCGGTGCCGGCACCAATGAAGTTTTTAACTTTAAGCGCTGACGTATTACGTGCTCCGCGGTGAAGGAAAACATCGTGAGGAAACCTGCATATTCATATTCAGAATTGTTAATTATTTAATTATTTCTACTTCTCCATCAAGTTCTATTCTCTCCACATTCTCAACATGCAAAGATGCGGAATTTCCTTCAAAACATCTGGGCTTTAAATAGCTATCTAAAACCAGCAATAATCTGTAGATTTAAATTTGATACAACTTGCATAAAAATTAATTTAATTACTTATAATTATAATTATTTAGTATTATCCGGGCGCAATTTAACTAGGCAACCTATTTGCAATGTGTCAATGTGAATATTATCTATCATTTATTTCTTATATTAATAAATATCAGATGGGGTTATATATTTCTAATATCGTATCTTAGACTATTATCCCTCCGTGATTATTTGTACGGAGGCAGATTCCGGGGCTGCGAGATGCAAGAGATCAATAAGCGGCGCATGTGCAGTAAACTGCTCGCGTCTCGCCGCTCGGGCGGACCGCACCCTGCACTGCCTTGCACTGTTACTCGCAGTATCGTCCTCCCGCAGACATGTCGCCTCAGCGGGCTTTGCACAGAGAAATCTTTGTCTACTATATTTATGATGGTTATTATTCCGAGTTTGAACTGCTGTGAGTTACAGTTGCAAATTGAAGAAGTTTTCAATTATCAGTTCTCCTTGATTTAATTTGAAATTGTTTCAAGTTGACGGGATGGTTTGAGTATTCCTTAGTTCATTTATTTGTAAAAAAAGAAGGTGTGTGCGTTTATGTTTGCGATGTCGGCGTCTCAACGTTGGGACTGCGAAGATAAACATGTGGTAATATCATTTTAAATTTAACACGTTTCCTAATTATAAACGGTCTATGTGCATATATATGCGTGTTAAATTAATGGCGTCTAGGCGGGGTTCGGATTGTATTGATCAGACGGCGGCCATTTTGACGGGGCGGCGAATTCATTGCAACGCGCATGTCCGACCCGCGGCGCCAGAGAGCAGACGAACGGAGCTCGGTGCATCCCTCATAGCTCTGGCGGCAGCGCTATGTGCTGTATAGTTTGTCGCCAGATCTATATCGAAATCTTCTTATTACGTATTTACCTGTTAATTATAATTCATTTTTCTTTGTTTCTCTTGCACACAATGTTCTTAATCGTATTAGATAGATTTCTCTCTTACTTGGAATTAAACATCCGGATCCGGAATAATTATGTGCGATCACAAGAATAATGTCCTGTGTGGGAATCGAAACTTGGAAACCAAGGTGGGGAAGCCAATCGCTTTAAAACACACCACGGAGTCATCAAAGCCCCTCTATTGATAACTAACTATACATATAATTTTGAACATGTAGCAGCATTTTTCAGACATTCACATCTCTTCGTTTGCTTGGTTTTGCTGTTAATAAATCGGCTTAAAATATTTATTGACATGGGCAAAAAGTATTAAGGATACATATTTATTTCGTACTGTGTAACTAATTCTTGATAAAACTAAATTCTCTCTTCTTGAGCCTTATGTCTTTTGTAAACTTCTGTGATCCGACGAATTGGTGATTCCAAAGATGGGTCTGCAGTACTTGTGTCTCGAGATTTTGCGTAAAAAAGTGAAATTCCCTTCCTGTTGTAAACGTCTTTATATATCACTTTGGAGCAATTGTCTTCCTTATACACTTGACTTCGTTCTGGTCTAACAAAGGGTCCGTCCTTTTTTGTTTTGAAGTTGATACTGATTGATTATTTTTTATAATATATTATCCTAACGATAATGTTTCCTCTAGATTTACATCATCGGCACTTGCTCTACACACCATAAAATATTTTACACTTTGCAAACATAAGTCTCGTTACAGCCATGCTAGCTCAGTTTTGTGGTTCTCGTTTTTAATTCCCTTCTATCACGGCTAATAATTTACAGGCTGTTACTTTACTTGACTCAACAACAAGTTATTTATCATTGATAAATGGCGCAAACTTTGCTAATGTGCGACGAGTACATTAGGTATTTGGTTGAGTTTTTAGTTAATGGGCCTTTTAACTCAGTGTTGTCTAGAAAGTTTTCTACTCATTTCTACTCTTGCAGGCTATGCTATAATTCATATGCCGAAAAAATAATACTGATGTTAATTAGTAATATATACTTGTTAATAGACTCGTACAATACGTCGACACAATACGTTTACGTGGTATACCCTTCTTCAACAAGATCACAGTAAACGCGCAAAGCCTGCTTATTAACAGGTTTGAAAAATTTATTAAAGAAAACCTTTATAAAAAGGGTTATAAAATTAGAAATTAATGATAATAATTTGGGAATATTCGGATACCCGGGAAATGAGTTATCGTTCTTAAGCTATTTCTACAAAAACAAAATAATATGTTTAATCCTTTGATATGATGTTAATATTTCTAAAAAAAAAATACGAAAAAAAGGATACCAGTTTCTTTCGCCTATTTCCTGGAGGATCCTCATTACCAAACGGTGGTAGGTTAAAAAAAGTAACTATCGATACATGAAAGGTATATTTCGTGTGTCCTTGAATAAATGATTTGATTTGATATAAAAATAATATACGCGCTGTCCCTCCGTGATTATTTGTACGGAGGCAGATTCCGGGGCTGCGAGATGCAAGAGATCAATAAGCGACGCATGTGCAGTAAACTGCCTGCGTCTCGCCGCTCGGGCGGACCGCACCCTGCACTGCCTTGCACTGTTACTCGCAGTATCGTCCTCCCGCAGACATGTCGCCTCAGCGGGCTTTGCACAGAGAAATCTTTGTCTACTATATTTATGATGGTTATTATACAGAGTTTGAACTGCTGTGAGTTACAGTTCCGGTTATCAGTTCTGCTTGATTTATTTTGAAATTGTACGAATATTCGTTAGTTCATTTGTTTATAAAAAAGAAGGTGTGTGCGTTTGTGTTTGCGATGTCGGCATCTCAACTTTGGGACTGCGAAGAACATTTGGTAATATCATTTTAAATGTTTACATGTTTCCTGAGTATAGACGGTCTATGTTGCATATATATACGTATTAAATTAATGGCGTCTAGGCGGGGTTCGGATTGTATTGATCAGACGGCCATTTTGACGGGGCGGCGAGTTGATTGCAACGCGCATGTCCGATCCGCGGCGCCCCAGAGCAGACGACCTGAGCTCGGCGCATCCCTCATAGCTCTGGCGACAGCGCTATGTGCTGTATAGTTTGTCGCCAGATCTATATCGAAATCTTCTTATTACGTATTTTCTTGTTAATTATAATTCATTTCTCTTCGTTCCTCTTACACGCAACGTTGTTAATGGTATTAGATAGATTTCTCTCTTACTTGGGATTAAACGTCTAGATCCGAAATAATTATGTGCGATCACACGAATAATTGTCCCGTGTGGGAACCGAACCTTGGAAAGCAAGGTGGGGAAGCCAATCGCTTTATACCGCGTTTCCGAGTCATCAAAGCATTTTATTGATCAACTGAATATATTGTTTTCAATATACAGCAGCATTTTATCCGGCATTATTCGTTTGCTTGGTTTTGCTGACCAGAAATCAACTTAAAATAATTATTTACATCAGGATAACTTATTAAGGATACATTTTCATATTGGCACTGTAATTTATTGCTTTGTTTATGGTTCTTTCTACTGGAAGGTTATTAGACCCGCTTCTTGAGCCTTGTATCTTGCATACGATCTTCAAATAATGAAATATTTTACACTTTACAAACGTTTAGTCTAGTTAAAGCCATGCTAGCTCAGTTTTTGGGCTCCCCGTTTTTAATATCCTCAACTTCCGGCTAATAATTTAGAGGCTGTTACTTTACTCGACAAAATGTAGTTTGTCATTAACAAATGGCGCAACATTTGCTAATATGCGATGAGTCCATTAGGAATTTTGTTGAGTTTTTTTAACCCGTGTTAATGGTCCATTTAACTCAATATTATCAGTTTTTTCGCCTATTTCTTCTCTGTCAGAAGAACCTCATTACGAAACGGTGGTAGATTAAAAAAATAACTATCGATAGATGAAACGTATGTTTCTCATGTCGATCAATAAATGATTTGATTATGCTTTGATATAAAAATGATGTAAGCGCTGTCCCTCCGAGCTTACTTGAACGCAGACAGATTCCGGGGCTGCGAGATGCAAGAGATCAATAAGCGACGCATGTGCAGTAAACTGCCTGCGTCTCGCCGCTCGGGCGGACCGCACCCTGCACTGCCTTGCACTGTTACTCGCAGTATCGTCCTCCCGCAGACATGTCGCCTCAGCGGGCTTTGCACAGAGAAATCTTTGTCTACTATATTTATGATGGTTATTATACAGAGTTTGAACTGCTGTGAGTTACAGTTGCAAATTGAAGAAGTTTTCAATTATCAGTTCTCTTTGATTTAATTTGAAATTGTCTCAAGTTGACGGGATGGTTTGAGTATTCGTTAGTTCATTTATTTATAAAAAAGAAGTTGTCTGCGTTTGTGATTGCGATGTCGGCTTCTCAACGTTGGGACTGCGAAGATAAACATGTGGTAATAAAATTTTAAATTTTAACATGCTTCCTAATTATAGACGGGCTATGTTGCATATATATGCGTGTTAAATTAATGGCGTCTAGGCGGGGTTCGGATTGTATTGATCAGACGGCCATTTTGACGGGGCGGCGAATTGATTGCAACGCGCATGTCCGACCCGCGGCGCCAGAGAGCAGACGAACGGAGCTCGGTGCATCCCTCATAGCTCTGGCGGCAGCGCTATGTGCTTAACAGTATGCCGCCAGATCTGTCTCAATTTGAAAACACAGCTGCAGAACTTGTATCTCGAGATTTTGCATAACAAAGTAAATTTCCTTATTGTTGTATACGTCTTTAAATGACTTATTAGCAAATGTCTTCCTTACGCATGCCACATCCTGGGGTCATTTTTGTTCTTATATATAAATATTGAAAGAATATTTTTTTATACTTTATTACTTTCTTAATTCATTATCATAATTAAAATGTTTCTTAAAGAGTCATCATCACCAAAAACAATGAAATATTTTACATTATACAAACATTAGACGAGTAAAATCCGTACTAGCTCAGCTTTCGCGCTCCCAATTTAATTCTATCAACTCACGGCTTATTAATTGAAATTGTTGAAATAAATATATAATACTTGGATACACGAATAGCTGATTATAAAACTTCTTGTTGTTGTTTTGAACATGTATACCATTAAAAAAGTAAATTGTACTTTATTGCACTCGAAGGGTCATGCTGTACTTATAAATAAATTGCACATGAGAACAACAGGCGGCCTTATCGCTTAAGCAGCGACCTTCCAGACTACCTTAGGGAAGAGGAACTTATTCAAAGAAGAGAGCGGAAATTGAAATTCAAATTTTACATTCAAATATCTTTTTTATTCAGTATAGAAGTATTATACTTACTTATTAAAAAACACTACTACCGGTTCGGAAAAAAAACCAATGACCTGAGCAGAGACAATTTTTTTTTAAAACATAATTTGACAAATATAACACACATTTATACCATATATTCAACTCCTCTTCATATAGTCTGGAGCGATCAATTAATTTCCAGAGTGTTTTATCATATGTGATATCGTATATATGTTTTTTTGTCACAGAGCTGGCGTTTTACCTGATGTTAAGTGATGACCGCCGCCCATGGACCTTTTAAGAAAATGCTTATAGCGTCTGCTGTAACCGGGGCCGGTTACCTCGCTCACCAGACGCAACGCAGAAGTGTAACACTTCCACCTTCCGCCGGTCTTCCGTGAGGTCGCGGTGGTTACCCGGACGGACGCGCCCGTGCCTGCAACAGCGAGTACTGTCGCGTGGCCGCCACAAATCAAATGACACATTGCCATTCCATTGTTGCAGTCCTGACACGGGTCCGCGAACTCACGGGGTTCGACTTCGGACTGCGGCGCCCACCAAGGAGGGACCCCGAGATCGAGCGGCCGCCGGCGACGCCACCGGCGCGCCGACCAACGGGCCATGGCCCGCGAGCAAGAGAGTGGCCCCCTCGCCACTCTCCCACAAGATTTCAGGAATATGTCATTGACAGAGACGGAGGAAGAAGTGAGCATCGTTCGCTTTTCGACCGACTTCAAAAAAGGAGGATCTCAGTTCGACTGCATTTTAACGTTGGCCACCTCTGAACTATCGACTGAGTGGGTCCGATTGGATGATTGTTTTTTTTTATTTGAAAGTTGTCTCATCCCATTGTGGTCTCGTATTAATTTCATTTGGTATTGGATCTTGGGCTCCGGGGATACTTAGGGTACTCCTGAAAATAAAATGAACACAGAGCGAGAAGTCGGTTTTGTGTAACGTTAATAAAAAAATGGACAAGTCCATTTATCAATAGTTGTTTTTATGCGAAAAGTTGGCAACCAAGCTGTTTTAGCGGTTCACCGTATATTAAGTGAATGCTTCCACCCAAGGATATCTGCAACACCCAAGCGACCGTAGCTGCGTTCCGAATCGTCAATAACTTGGGCCAATGTTATATCGAAGCCAAGGCGGAACGCGGAAGTATTTTGCTTTCACTTCGCGCCCCCGTCTTGCTTGCTTTCCTTTGTTGTAAGCATTCTCTGCAGCAGTTGGTATACTTTCGGGCATATTTAATACAAGTGTTTGTTTTTCCCCGCAGGATAATTTCCAGGATGCCGCCGAGGAACCACCCGAGTGAGTACAATATCTGGATACTGCCTGAGTAGTTTTATCTAAGACTTCAAAATAAAGGAACTTGCAGTTGTTTTCATAACTGTAATAAAGTAGCAATTATATTTTATTGCTGATTGTCATTCTCGTTATCAGCTGACTTTAGTTCTTACCCTTACCCTCAGACCCAACATGGACCTACACGTAGCTTTGGCCGACTGTGAACTGGCCATAAAGAAATTCTTCAACAACGATATGGAAAGCGCAATGAATATCATGCAAACATGGTACGTAAAATTCTCTTTTTAAGAACGAACGGAAGGGTAAATTATTTACTTTTACCGTTCTGTTGAATACCGTTGAACAAAGCTTAGTGGTAACGTTTGTAGTTTCATCTAGCGGCACTAAAATAAGTGAACTCCAAAGTCAGTGGAAGTTAGTTTTAATTCAACTAGTGACGGTCTGTTTCCGCGGTGAGCAGTGGGATCGGAATTGCATTTGCTACAGTAGCATGCTTATTCCCCTGTCTTCCCGTTTAATTCATGATGAGTTTTTTATATGGTTATCGTTTTTCTTTCTTGCCCTCTTCTTTCGCACTTGGCTATTTTATTAATACTCTTTTGTTATACTCTATTTTATTTATACCCTCTTACGTTAATATATTTATATTTGATAACATTTTGCTTTACGGGCTTTGCAAGAGTACATATATAATCTTCTGTTATAAATCTATTTCTTCTGATATCATCACCATGGGATCTCCCCAGCTCATTCCGATCCTATTGCGCAGGCGTTTCTTTTTACCGCTGGTTGGGTTTCGGCAATACTAATCAAGCCAGCGCAATGATAGTAACCGTGATGGGATGTAACAATGCCTCCTGGCCTCCACGGGACAAGAGGCATCAACATCATCATTGCAAGCCACTGACGTTCGATTTACACATCAGGAGCCGCACTTCGCTGTACCACAGCCTGGGCGTCTCCATTTTCGAGTTCATTCCAGCGGTATTAACGCTGGACTCGGCTCAAGTGGCACGCGCCCTGGCGGCCCTGAAGCGTACGCACACGCTCTGCCAACAACACCGCCGCTCGTACACCCTGGTGGAGACCCTCGGCACCATGATCAAGAAGGTACGTAGCCACGGCCGCTCCAAGCGTCTGCCCGGCGAATTGTCGGTGAGTTGCGTTGGCACTAACTAGCGAATCCATCCACCTGAGGTATTCCATCTTTGAGTATTCCTAACTCCGTCACATATGTGATTCATTTTAATGTTTAGTTATTAGAATGCCTTCGGTTTGGAGATAATCAATATTTCGCGTGAGATCCGCAAAAAATTATTTTTCCAATCAAAATATGATTAAAATACAATGAAATGTACACACATTCACGAATTAAAAATAAATGGGATTCAAACGAATTTCGAAATTTATCTTTAATTTGATGTAATTTAAATTTTCCCTTTTTTGTTTGTGGCTTAGATTTTGTCGCGAATTAATTTCATTGCACTATAACACAGACATTTAACTCTCACGTTGTTTTCTGCACCGCTGGGTTATTTGGCTACGCTCAAATTACTGTAACGTATTTTGAATACACAATGATCGGGAATGTTAAAACAGAATAGTGGGTACATTTATGGAGACAAAAGGCTAGCAAAATGCTAAGCTATGAGTTCGTCGATTATAAACAAATGTAGCCCAAGTCGCGGTGCCCTATATCCACCTGTGAACAGTGGGAGGAAAATGTGTGATGAGACCGCAAACGGTATTCGAGAACCTCTTCACCAGCCGAATTACGCTACAATGACGGATATGGAAGCGCACGCAGAGCTGTGCCACGCAGAGGCCATGCTCCTGCAAGCAGCCCTGTGCGTCCTGGATGGCGAAGATCTGGCCGGATTCCTGCGGGCTACACTCAAGGTCAAGACCTGCTACAACACCTACAAGTAAGTCTACATTGAACTTAAACCGCTACAACACGTACTCGTTCTACTCCGTTAGTCGTAGGTGCCGTCACCTAAAGACCCCTACCACTAGGTACGTTCCACCGCATATGGCTTAGACTCCGACACGTCCTCAATTTCCTTGACGATCACCCCCAGGCATGTATGGCAAATATACACTAGGTTCCGCTGCATACCTGGCAGGTTTCCCCCGTTAATTCTTGGCTTCTTTCGCCACATCTCCCAGCGCCGACGCATGCCGAAGTGTTAGTAATTATAACTTTAGATAGTCTCATAGTCCGATTACAGCTATCGATCGAGTCTAGGTCCTGCACTTTCTCTTGGGCACCCTAAAATCGGAATGTTAAATGGATATTGAGTAACAGCCCAAGTCGAGGTCCGGGGCCCTAGCCTAGTTACTTAATGGCACCAAACCGAGCTAAGAGCACATGACTCCGTGGCGCAGTTGTCAAGGTATCGGCTTCGGCGTCGGGGGTCGTGGGTTCGATTCCCACACGGGACAACTATTTGTGCGCCCCACATATAGTTGTTTCGCATCTGGGTGTTTGTCCTCGTGCAATTTATGTTTGTAAAACGTCCTTACAGGATACACAGGATAATAAATTATCCTAGAGGGCAATGTTTTAAAAAAAAAAAGAGCTTCGCGGCCTCCCAAACTGGTGATAATGATAATACTCGTAGCGTGACGGCCCAAGCCGAGGCTCATACAAATTGATTATGTCGAGTGCCCTCGAGTCACACATAATCAAGCGCCTGCGGCCTCTGCGCCCGGCCACCTCAAGCCCGGTGGATCTATAAAGGCCTCCAGAACGATCCATTATAAAAAAACGTACACGTCTTTAATTCATTTACTATTTGACGTATCAACTAAATGAAAGTTTCATCGCAATCGTATTACTGTTTTCGGAACGAATACTGGACAGTTATTTTAATATTTGCCCTTTCTCATTTTATACTATTTTCAGTGATTTAATTTTAATGGTATTTGAAATATTCATGTCTTTATCTGTTGGCCTTAGGAACTTGCCGGATTTCATCTCTTTAAACTTCAGTAACTTCAATGGACAGGTCTTATCAACCATGTCAACATTTCAAAATATTCAAGGTCTAATAAAATTATGTCATAAAAGAAATGAAAATATCTGATGATGACGTCATTTTGATATATAAATAGATAGTTAAATTAAACGGTGGAACGAACAGAACATTATCATTAACACAATTTACGAATACATCATAAGAGAAATAATTTGTTTTAAAGTATAAGGAAATATTGCATTGTATTTTATCCGTTTTCTTCTATTTATGTTTTTTTACGTTATTAGCTGCTCGTTTGTGTTAGTTTCTGCAAGCGCTTGATTTTGTCAGATTATTTGATTTTAAATTAAGGAATATAATTACTTGAAACTCCAATTTCGAAATACCAAAGTTCGCCGAGATAACATGTTGTTACGAGTTGTTTACCGAATAAATTCTCAAGGTTCGATCTCAAACTGTGACAACTTTTTTACTGTCAAGGAGTAACTAGCAACTGTTTGGAATTTCTTTATCTTGAACATTACAATTCGTCAACAACACAATCAATGTTTCTATGTTATTAAATGGTTAAAGGGCGATTTTGGAGGCTACAGTTAAACGCATTTGATTTTACGTTTTAGTTAAAATAACACAGTCAGACATCTTTACACTAACGTAAAACCTCAGCCTCCCTTATCATAACAATAAGGGAGGCTGAGGTTTTAAGTGGCTCTTCATTAAAGATTTAACTTATTGTTTCCTCTCCCTTTGTCTCAGAGAGTGCTCCAGAATATTAGAGAAAAAGAAATGGGAGACGATGGAGTCACGCCAACATTTTCACTCCGGCGTTCGTCTGGGCCTCGCCACGTTCAGCGTTATGATAGCGATGCTTCCACCTCGGCTGGTTACTCTCCTGGAGTTCGTGGGGTTCTCGGGCGACAAGGTCAGTGCGATTTGAATGTCGGAATTTACTTGAATTAACTTATTGACTTATCTATTATTTTTACGCGCATTCGACCATGTTCAAATTTATTCCATCATCGCCAGACCATGCCACGGTCTGTCACAAAGGCGATAGAAATATTTCTTAAAAACACCGGTGTTAACTACAGTGGACGTAGATAAAAGTTGGATATTTAATGAATGCTTATAATCGAGGTACAGGCGCCCTCGTCGCTCGGCTACATCAAGCCAGGTGGATCTGTAACTGACGGTGGTTGATTCAGCCAAAAAAATAGAGAACGCTTATGATTCGAGGGAAACCAGGTAGTGGAGTGGGGCTGTATTGGAAAACCACATACACGTAACATTAACTACAGCTTAAAGCTGCTTGATGATTTAGATTGCCCCAATCCTAATGACAGACATATCTTTCGTGAAATTTATAATCAGTTCAGATTTTTATAGGAATAACTAAAGTAAAGAAACAATCTTTTTATATTATTTTTGATTATATAAACAAGAAAGATTTCACTTGAAACTGATCAAGATATGGTCTAGGTTTGTCTAACATTACTACTTCACACTTTATTTATTTAGGCTTCATTGCTAAACGTTAAGCTAAGGGCTAACAATGGGCGAACTTAATGCCTAATGGCATTTTCTACCAGTCAGCCCTGGACAACAACTTTCTGGGTCATATGGCTGGTGGAATTCGCCACGCGCTGTCCTTAGGAAGGTGTGACATAGTCAGCTCAATTCGCAGGAGAGCGGTCTCGCGGAACTGCAAGCGGGGGCCCGGGAGCCGGGCCTCCGTGGGATCCTGTGCGAGCTGACTCTGCTAGCGTACCATTTGGTGGTGAGCCATTTCGCTGGTGCCACTCCGGATTTCGACCTTTGTCATCGCATACTGGATACACAGCTGAAGGTGGGTCAGTTTCGGCGGAGAGCTACATTCAAACGAGTCTATAAAAATTTATAATATAGTGACAATATGCAGAAAGTGAATAATTTCTAGCATGTTCCTAATGCTTTTGCTAAAATAAACATGCGAATCGTAGAAGCTGTTAAGTTGTCGATGGATCGTGGGAGGTTTGCGCTACTTACCGTGTGAACTTCCCCAACAGGTGTACCCCGAGGGCGTATGGTTTCTGTTATTCGAGGGAAGGCTGCAACTGCTCCGTGGCCGGTGCGCCTTGGCGGCGGCGACCTACCGTCGGGCAGCGGAGACCCCCCACTTGTGGAGGCAGTTGCGCCATCTGTGCCACTGGGAGCTGATGTGGGCCAACGCGTGAGTACCGGGTCCCCAGCGTTTCCAGGGCCGTAGCGGTGACGGCGTGTACCTGCGGCCATAACACTCTAGTTTTCAAAAATCCCCTCTTAATCCCAGGGTTCCGGGCCGACAGGAGAAGGAATGTTCACCAAGTAGATGTGTTATCCCTATGTTCTCATATTGTTTACAGTGATGTATTTGTACTAATGTATGAGTTTGCGACGTGTTCCATTATCGTTAATTTACCTATTACATATGACCGCAAAAATTATGTTCACATTAATTATTCGCCATTGACTACTAATACAATTATGCCCGGCGTTTTACTTTTCGCGTCGTAAAATACGAGAGAACGGTACAGCCGAGCCATTCCAGCATTGTGAGCAGCGATCGCCTTATTAGCCAGCGTTTACTCGCGTATTGTATGATTTGCGAATTGGTGTTAAGGCGCTGTGCACACGGGGAGTTCTGTGGGCGGGGCTATTGCTTCTGAAACCCGGGTTGGCCGCCAAGCGAGGAGTCACTTCGTTGTAGCTCCCCGTGTGCACGCGCCTTATGCTATATGGAGCTAGCGAGTCGCCACCGCGACGGTTCCGACGGCAGCGTGGCTGTGCCTGTGGAGGCACGCTGCCGGCGGTCCGTTCGCGATTCAGAGCGGGAGTGAACACACCAGCAGTGCTGGAACCTCCTAGGTGTCGATGATTAAAATTATCACTTACTTCTTTTCAAGAAAATACTTCAGTCACCCCACGCGCGCCTTTCACCTTCTTCCGTTCTCCCTAGGCTACGCTTTTGCAGTGCATAGATAGTGTTCCATATTCAGCGGCTTAAATTAGAATTGGTATTATTAGATTTATTGCAGTTTATCGTATTTATTGAGTGTCCTATATTTTCGTTCTATTAATGGGTAAACTGCATGATTGTCTTAGATTTGTTTTCGGTTTTGTTCCTGTTAAGTTGGTTTTTTTCTTTATTTATCATTTATTGAATTAAGTGGTCACCCTTATCTTAAAGTATAATCATCCAAAAATTTAACAACAGTATTTTATTTGATTTTTGAAAAAAAAAATTTAAAGTAAATATTAGAGATTTAATATTCAGACATCAAATTGTGTACCTAATACACTAGTTAATATTTTTTTATCACTCAACATTACACTCATTTTTAATTCAACTCAGTTTCACGTAAAATAAATAACTGTACTGTAAAATATAACATGTATATATTTTTTTAATTAATGATTGATGAATTGTGAAAAGTTATATATCATTATGTTAATTATTTTAATTTGTACAACCATATTAAGTTATTTATATTAGTAACTTGAAATGGTGACTTATGTTTTGTTGTGATCGTATAATTTTCCCTTTAAGTTTTTTCATTTTGTTCCCTTCATTAGAGTAGTTAATAATTAGTTGCATGCGACACTCAATTTGTTGGATGTTTTGTGTAGCATGATGTTGGACTGGCGCGAGGCGGCGGGGTACGCGGGGCGTCTCATTGAAGAGAGCTCTTGGTCCCGTACGGTGTACTCCTATGCGAAAGCAGCGTTGCTACTGCAACTCGGGGAGGGCGCTACCTCCGCCGAGCGCCGGCAGGCCGCGGAGCTGCTCAAGTAAGCACGGCGTACGGCGCAGCTCCGTTCGCTTCACAGAGTAGCGTGGCGGGCGTGGGCGGGGCGTGGCTCGGCGTGTGGACGTTGCGAGTAGGGCGGGCTTGCGGGGCCGGCGCGCCGCGGCACCGCACTCACCCCAGTCGCTTTGCAGAGCGGCGCCGCTGTGCCGGCAACGGATCGCCGGCAAGTCCCTGCCGATGGAGAAGTGGGTCGTGCGCCGTTGTGCCCGCTTCGAGGCGCAAGGCGGCGCCCTCCTTGTCCCTGCTATCGAGCTTATGTGTGTCTGGAACATGCTGGCGGCCCTGAGTTCGGACGCGAAATCCCTCCACGTCCTACTTAAGGTATTGCGCTGTCCAGTTACCTGCACAATTTGCATCCGCCGGCGAACGTTACCAACCAACAAAAAGAACAAGACCGCAGAGTTTCTTTTCGGTTCTTCTCTGTGCAGGTCTAGTTTAGTGAACCGGTGGTAGATTTTTTGTTGACGTTCATCAAGAGATTAAGTTAAGCCTATATTGAATAAAGATACTTTGACTTTGACTTTGAACGTTTCTACAACAACTATAAAACTCGCTTTGCCGATTTAACTTTTTTTATGTGACAAACAAGCTGGCCGTTCACCTGATGTTAATCGATACCGATTCTTGAAATCGCTCCTTCGTGGGTTTTCTGTTTTAATTAAAAATGCCAAAACTTACTTTAATTGTTCCCTTCAAAGTCGCAAATGTGATAATTACTTCGACGGGATTCTTATCGATGGTCAACGGAGGGGCCCGGAAAGATTTCCTCCAAAAGGTTTGATTTCCTCACAGCAAATAGAGCTGTCGGAAGAGCACCTCATCAAAGACGATCGCCTGACGCTACGCCACGTGGAGGCTGACAACAGAGCTTTGCTGAAATACCTTCGGTCCTGCTGCCTGGCCGCTTTAGGGATGCCACGTCTCGCCTTGCACCATCTGGATGAAGTTACCAGGTACCTTTGTAACCCCCCAAGTAACCCGTGTTTCTGTATACCCGTTCGGAATAGCCTGTAGACATTTTCTCTTTACCTTCTTCTTAACAAAAGAAACTTTTGTTAAATTATTCCATTCTTTTAGAGCTGCTTAACAACTATGCACACACAGACGCGCTACTACTAAGAAACGGAGATCATTCAAGAACTGGCGAGCGTGTTTCGAACCCAGGAGCCCTAGCTCCCAAGCCTACTATGGCAACTGCGCCAGTCGACGCATCGATGTTCAATTCATGTTTCATCGGGCCGCTTAGGACCGATGAAACATGCATTAGGCCGCAAAATTACTAATGCATTCGTCTGACCATCCCAATGTCAATCCGTAGGTTAAGGGATAAGATCAAAGAGGACTCATTCCTGGTTCCGTACGCGCTGGTCGAGGCCGCCATGTGCCACTATTCGCTTGGCGACAGCAACCGCGCCGAGCGGATCTTGCAAGATACCAGGTTTGTACTCGACATTGAAATTGTGAGTTCATTACGGCTAATAGGTGACTCTTGCCGCCGCTGGGAATGAACCGCCCCGAAACAACGGGAGGCGGTTCGGAACCAAGGCCCTCCGGGTTGTTGGAGGGCTCGCTTGCATGAAATTCGCTTACCGTAAACGTAGTAAGCCCACGGGGCTGAACACTGAGGCCGATGCTAACGTCCGTCGCCTTGTCGCCAGGAAGCGCTACTCGAACTACGCGCTGGAGTCCCGCCTGCTGTTCCGCATCCACTCGAAGCTGGAGATAATCCGCGCGGGCAGGTCCGGCAGGCCCGAGGGCTCGGGGCCGCCGCGCATCATGCCGCCACCCCGCGAACCCGGCCGGCCCGAGCCCTCAGATTGAGCTCCAGGGCTCATTTGTGGCAGCCCCTGCGGTCTGCGCTACGCTCTGCGGTCATCCTCCAACGAACGCGTGCGTCTCTATTTGCTAACGAACATTTCTTCCGGGGAAAGACTGCTTTACCTTGTGAAGTGACATTATTCAAGTTTGAGGGGATTTGTAAGGAACGTGTTTTTTCGCATTGGTGTTACGATCGTGCGCGGGGCCGTTATATAACCCAGTAGTGTTGGTCCCCGCCACGGATGTTCTCTATGAATTTAATATAGTTTTAAGATATCTGATCGCCGCGCCCATTGTACCCGGGCCGGCGATTCGGTTTTACTTGTGTAGTCGTTAGCATTAAGTCGGAACACTCTGTCTTCTTCTTTTAATCAAAATGCTCTTCGTTAATCAAAATGCGGTCGCCACTGTAGGGTGCCTGTCAACGCTTAGCATATTCTTGTTTATTCTAATTTAAGCGTAAGGCCGTATATGAATGTTCTTTGTTGTATTACGGTTTTGTTTGGGATGTTCGGTCGTGGCTTTCAAATACCGTCGCGTCTGCGATCGTCGGAACATAACATCACGGCCCTTTTGCCTTTGTTCCGGCGGCGCATTCATCTAAGGTCTCGGTGTAGCGAGCTCGGATCCGGTCGCGTCCACTTTGGATCCTGGATATCCACTCTGTATCCGGGCAGTTCACCACACCCACGGCCAAACATTCCCCCCTTTTTAGCGGCCAAGCGACCGACGCCCGTATGGCGCGGGCTTAGCAGGCCGAAGGCAAACCACGCAGTGCCGTGCGTCAAGCACACATCTCGATTTATTGATTCTTTCGTATTTTATTGATTGCGGATCTCTTTATATTTATACATATCTATATAAATGTCTATTTATATTTATATAGCGGACGCGTGTCCCATTTGTAGGACCTCCATCGATCTTGCGTTACGTATTGGTGATTCGCGCGCCCGCCTGTTGTATTTGCCCTATTACCGAAGTGCCCCATTGTCTATTTGACTATTAAAATTTTACGACAGTTGATGTTATTGAGGTTGTTTATCGGGAACGGCGGCGGTTGTCTGCAGGGGCGGTGATGGGGTCCGGGGGGGGCGCCGCCACCCCCTGCCCCCGCCCCCTCCCCCTGCAGCCCGCGCGCCCTCTTCATCATTGATCGGTCCGCGCTCCAGCCGCGCCCATTTGACTCGACCAATGAATGGCATTCATCGCGTTCCATTTCTTTTATAAGATGGACGTTCTTATATTTGTGCGCCACCCATTCGGCTGATTTCGATGGTCCCTAGTCCGTTTCACTTATTTCGCGTTTTGATTTTGCTATTTGTCGTAGTTCATTTCTATTTCTCTTCGTTTTAATATGTTCAATTTTTTTTTATTCCATTTGAGTTCGCTTTCGATAGCTATGTGTGTTGAGTTTTTGCTAATTTTGTTTTTGGATATAATTTAAATATTTTTTTAATCATTTTCGTCTCTTTGTTCGTTATCTTGAGTTACACGCTTTGTCTTAAAGAGTTATATATACTGTTAAAATTTCAGAGATTTATAAAATGTTATACAGTTTGATAGGTTTGCGGATTAATAACAATTTTTGTTATTTATTTTAAAATAATGATTCAGTTTATAATTTTCATCGGTTGAGACGATTTGATTTTGAATTATTTAATTTAGATCTATTAGTTTATTAATTGCTTTACAATTCTCTTCTGTTTCACATTTCATTCTTTCTATCGTTGGTAATAAGGTTTCTTTTTTTGATTTAATTGTAAATTTGTTAAAATGTGGCACAGATTTTGCACCAATAGTTTACCACTGCGAATAACGCAATTCAGGACACCCTCAACTCCGATTTACTCCGATTTTTCTTTACTATAATGTCGCGGTTTCCACAACACCTACAGTTAATTTTCGGATATAATTTTTAAGATAAAATAATGTTTCTGATTGAAAAAACTGTTAGATTTTATTGCAAAATTTTTGTGAGACATCACCACCGAACTCGACTCTGCCACGAAGTGCCCGTAGATCAAATCAGCTAAGTAAATCGCGAAATCATGCACTTATTGTCTGGAAAATTCCGAAAGAGTCGTCTATATTGTCAGCAGCTCTCGAACTGTGCCACATTTGGGCTATTGAAATCAGTCGAATGGACGGCGCACGTTTTATTAATTGACTTTATTGGCGCAACAATATGCCTTATTGTAGTAATAAGATAATGTTATTGATGTACGATAAACTTTATATAATGACGTCACGATGGACTGACGCCACCAAATGTTATAAGGGCATTCGTATTTTTTACAACGCCCTGTCGTGAAGTCATTATATTTATAATCGTATCGTTGACTCGTTGTATCATTATCATTTATACATTGTATCGCCGTACTATTGTATCGTGTGTCATTCTATTAATATCATTACACCATTCCTTGGTTAATATATGTTTATCTAATGTTTGATCGTTTACCATTCGCTAGTTTATATTTCATTCGATGATATTTTGTTTATTTTGTACCGTCACGTTCGAGTCCAGTATTCATTTGACCTTGTATAATCTTTTTGTAATTCCATCGTTGTGTCATTGTTAGATTAAGGCAAAAGAAAAAAAAAACAAAAAACCCCGACACGGAGATTTATCTTTTATAGCGCGCTCATCGTCTACGATATTGTGTCGGGTCGAAAAAAAATTAGGATAAGTACCTCGCTGCCATGGACCGAGCCTATTATAATATCTTCCATTCTATTTTACGCGATTCCTACCATAAAGTATCCCTACCTCTCGTCCTACACCTCTTTATAACTTCCACTCTTCCTACGCCTACTCGCACCGTCCTACATCTCTTTTTATCTTCATTGTCTCCTACGTCTTTTTATACCTTCAGTTACTTTCTACACCTCTTTGTATCTTCCTCTCTTCCTACGCCTTTTTACACCTTACTGCACCACTTTTTACCTTTATATTTTCCTACGACTCTTCACCTTCCTCTGTTCCTACGGTCCTTTTTTACTTCCCTCCATCCTTAACCCTGTTTGTACCTTTCTCTCATTCTAGGACTCTTTTCACCTACCTCCCTTCCTACGCCTCTTCATATTTTCCACTCTTCCTATGCCTTTTTACACCTTCCTACGCCAGTACTTACCTTCCTCACTTCCGACACCTCTTCATATCTTCCCCTCTTTGTAGACTAATTTATACCTACTTCTCTTCCTCGACCCACCGCCCTCTTTTTCTCCGCCCACCACTTTCGCACCTCGGTCGATGACGCGACATGTATGTTAGCATAGAAGTTGACAGTGGCCTCCAGTGGCGCCGCATTTCTCTTAATCTTTTTTTATATGAGAAGGTGGCAAACGAGCTGGCGGTTCACCGCTATTAAGTGATAACCGTCGCCTATTGACATTTGCAACACCCGTAGGGTTGCAGATGCGTTGCCACCTTTCGATAAATTACTTCCAATTTACTTCCACTTCACGCCGGTCTTCCCTGAGGCAGTGGTACATGACCGGACAGACCTGGCCATTCTTGCAACAGCGAAAGAATGTTGCGTGGCCGTACCACCGTCTCTAATTTTCCTGCGTCTTCTTCTACACATTCCGCCTCGTTTCGAGGTTCTCTATATAAGTTAACAAACATAATACCTATTCTTATAAGTATATTCGATTGGCACCTCCCTCTCTCGAGTGTCAATCGTATTAATGTTAGTGTTAAGCAAAATCTGTATTCGATATAAAACGTTCCGGTGGTATGTAAGATGTGTTTATGTGTGATTTAATCGGGGCGTTTTGGCGTTAAACGCCGCACCGGAGCTCTGCACTGATGGTTTTGTGGGGTAACTAAATTACAGGTCGTATGGATACGTTTTTTAGAGAAATTTTACTGTAATCTAGTATAGACGAACGAATAGTGCGAGCGATGGACGGGGGGCCTGTTTAACGTGCAGTACGACTGTTAACTAATCGCTCCTCCCGCTGTATCTATTGCCATTGGGATGCGCCTACCGCTCTCGGAACGGCGACATATTGCGGCGCGAAGCGATCATTCCAATCGCCAAATCCCAACCGACCCCGGGGCTTCCCCGCATAGTAATAGGGAATGCCCCGAGGGAGATATCATGACGGGGCGAACGTTGGTGGCCGTACTATAGCTAAGTGGGGGCGGCAGCGGGGCGCATGAGGTCCTTGTGATCTATCCCTCATTATCGAGCACTTTATGTCCATCACCGCTCGGACTGGATCCGCGCGTCCCGCAAAGCCGCCATTAATATATTCACTTGATGTTGTATTCGCATAATATAATCTTCGGTGTACTATGCCGCATGGAAATACCCACGTTTCTAACACTTCTGTGGGCCCGGTGACCTTGTTTTTCTTGTGATTCTAAAAGAATTGCCCCGGGCCCACCAAGCCCCGTTTCGGCTATAGGGGGCTCCCCTTTTTGGTTTCACCCGACGAACTATTTGTTCCCATTTAAGGTACTATTATTTTGTGATATTACTGTTTAGAATTATTTGTTTAGGTATTTTTATGTAATAAATGTACGTGGAACAAATGAGCATTTTTATTTTTATCCCCAATGTCGTATTCATTTCCATAAGTTGTCTAGTTGTTTGATTTGCATAATTTATTATTAATTCACAGAATAGTAAACAATAAAAGTAAGCACGATTAATACTATCATCTAAAGAGTAATATGACAGTGTAGTAGAGAGACACATTAATTTTTTTAGTATGTAATGTACAAAGTTTACAAAGTTTTGCTCAAAACCTTTTGATTTTTAAACTCATTCAGACTAAGATTTTTGAAATGTTTGAGTAAAATTGCATTAGATTGTAATGCAAAAGCTTATCGTATGCCTTGACTGGGTGGAAAACAATGAAAAAAAAAACCTTTGAATAGTAAAAGCCGAAGGCAAGTTCAAGTTGGGGACCTTGTCAAACGCAAATATAAACAAATCTAAGTACCCTAAAGCAAGCGGGAAACTTAATTAAATTCATTTGACATACATAAGAGTTCAAACGTTTTTACCTTGATCCTAATATTTTAACTATTACTTGACTATTAACAACTATTATAACAACAAGCAGAACTATCGGTTATATCACCGACCGGGGCCGCAGCCAAAATCCAAGTGACCGCTGCTTCATGCGACCATGTGTCCCTTGGCTCGAGTAGATAACGTCATATCCGGTATACAGTGTTGCCAGCGCCAACACAAATGTGATTTTTGGATTAATCTTAAATAAATGTTTTTGAAAATTAACTCTAGAACTTTACAAGAAGTTTTCGAGATTATACAATATATTATGTAAGCACAAATAAAATTTACCTCAAGAAAGGTTCAATATCTCTGTCAGTTTTACGAATATATCATAACAGATTTATTTAGCCTTGGGTTGTAATTGATTACGAAATCACACGGTTTGACACTGTCGGACAATAGCAATGAGACAGTCTTCTGAAATGGACGGTGAATTAACATACATATAAGGTATAAATTATAAAATGAAACAAAAACCAGACTGCATGAAAAATACTATTTCTCTATTTTCTTTTTCGACGACACCATACTGCAATAATAATATACCACTGAGTCGAATCTAATGACACGTTATTAGTTGTAATTCATCGAAATGTTTACACCGTAGAGTGTGCCAAAGGACACATATAATCACATAAATATATACATATGATTTTTTCTTTTGTCATTTAAAAAAAAAACATTGCCCTTACTTTGGGATAACATTATCCTGTGTTGTAAGGACGTTTTAACAAACATAAATTTCACGCGGACAAACACCCAGATATTTGGGGGTCACACAAATAGTTGTCCCGTGTGGGAATCGAACCCACGACCCCGGCGCCGGAGCCGAAACCTTGGCGACTGCGCCACGGAGTCATCAAATATATAATTATATAAAAACACACGCTGCAACAACATTACCGACACTCTGAAGTCGAGCAAATATCATCATCATCCTAAGGTCAGCTTGTCCGAGAGTTTGACTCCCCAGTAGATCTCGTGGAAGTGGGCGCCCGTCTCTTGGGCGAGCGTGTAGCGGAGCCAAATGTGGGCCACGACTATCGAAATGGATTCAATTTTTTAATTTCGTGCTATCGCGTCGTTCCACGCACGGAGATTCTGCTGCTTGTAGCCTATCTTTCTGCATCGCAGCCCACGCCACGCTGGAGCCGCAGGTCAAGCGCGAGCGGATGTATGACTTGCAACTGGCAACTTTGGCCCGCAATGGTATCCCCGATGCAAGGACGGTATAAAGGAGGTCCTGGCCTGTCGAACCGCGTGGTCGACCTGGGGGACCATCTGCAGCGCGCGGTCTATCCCGCCTGCATCCGAGATACGCAGCTCAAGCCTAGGTGGGTTGCGTACTCGCCTAATGTCAATATCGGACGTCTTGCCAACGTTGACAGTTAATGAAGATAGTGTGCTGTACTTAAGGACTAGATGGCATTACATCTAGTCCCGGTGCTTCCGATTTACGACCCTTTGTACATCAGCCAGCGAGATGAATAACTCACCTGCCAGCTGAGGCACTGGCGCTAGTAAAAACTCACGTACGCTCCCTTCTACCTGGAGGTGGGAGGAGAGGGCTTCTGGACTGGAGGGATTGGGAACGAACAGACTCTAGATGCTGAATGAAGATGAAGATGAGGAATGCGGCTGAGCTGACGATTGAATTGATATAAGACGGTCATTGACTCTGAAGTTCGTTCCGTCATCTCCTCTCATAAAGTACCAGTACCTGGAGGACCGAGCTTTGCTCAGTTTGTTTTTTTTTTGGTAAATCGAGTATTTGAGAAATTACATTTAGATACAAATTACTGACTAATAAAATATACATAATATTTTACGATCTTACCGACGTAATGATAAGAAAATATGAACTGGTGTTTTTCACAAAAGAAAGAACTTTAAAAAAAAGGGAAAATATAACAAAATAACAAATTGACTAAAAATAAAAAATAAAGAAAGCAATTGTCTGGAATCGAAAAAAAGTAAAAAAATAAGTGTGTAAATGATCGTGATACGAACCGCGGCCGCCTGATTTGGGGCCGCCTGATTACCGACCGAGCTATTATAACATTTTTTTTGCGGCGAAATTTACCGTCATATTCGAATGATATTTTTCAATTTCCTGAAAACAGGGATAAAAGGACATTTTATAAAAATGTAACCTAGCTAGATCGATTTTTCGCCCCCGAATCTACGCACATACTAAATTTAATGAAAATCGCTGGAGCCGTTTCCGAGATTCCGATTATATATATATATATATATATATATATATATATATATATATATATATATCTATTATATAAAGAGGAAAGATTTGATTGTTTGTATGTATCAAATAGGCTCCGAAACTACTAAACCGAATTGAAAAATTCTTTCACTGTTGAGAAGCTACATTATCCCTGCTTGGCATAGGCTATATTACATTTTCAAAAAAATTAGGGATCCTTACTAAAACTCCAATAATGTTACTCAAGGTGTACAAAAATTACCTATAATATTTTTACATCGCGTGCGCTGCGAAAACAATTGATTGATAGAATAAAATAATGTACTGCGACTTTGCAGACGACATCATTATTTACAAAAAGTACCGGGAGAGCATATGTCTAACTATTATAGTTATGCCACAATAAGTGTTCTTTTATTTTAAAATTTTGATTCAAATGCCGCCGCTAACAAAGGCTGTTTATTTTTATCTCGGTATTAATCTTTATAAAAATAAATTACTAAATAAATTAAGACTGTTTCAATATCTTTATAAAACTTTTAGAATTATTAAATTCGGACATTCTATTCCTTATATATATATATATATATATATATATATATATATATTTAATATTCTAATTCTTGTATAATTGCTCGTTTAAAGGATAAGATGAAAGTTGTTAATCTCAATCGACAGTTCCTCCGCAAACTTATTAAAGTTGGACTTAAGTCGTGGGCGACGTTTCCGAAGATGCCTCTTCTCCCGAATCCTACTGAATAACCTACCGGGGAGCGCATCCTTCCAGTTGTGTGAGTGCGTTCGTATATCACCACTGTAGGCAACACGTGCAGCTGTGATGTCCACATGATCCAGAGCTGAGATAGGCGAGCCGTATTTGAAGTCGGCCAGCGCTCTTCCGAAGGCCACCCAGTCGGTTCTGAATTTGGGGCTCGTAAAAGATAGTAATCTGAATCTGCAGGCCTACTCCCGACAGATTCGAGTTCTGAATCAATCGAGTTTGACACGAACTCATGACAGTTCGTACAACTGAATCTGACGCCAGCGCACACTCGGGTGGTGGTTCTAATTGGTACTAAGATCGAATAATTTTTCGCAAAAAATTAAGTAATTAACATTTTATCTAAAAAATATGTTATAACCGTAAAAATGGAACATTTGTGTGACGTAATAGGTCGGATACAGTTAACGGATTTGATAACGCACGATCTCGTTTCTAGTTTTGATTAAGTAAATAAATGTAATTGAAAAATAAATGTAGGTACACTTTTGGAAAACATTACTTTTGGCTTACTTGATATATTCATTAAACTAAAATTGCTTCTATCTTAATATTTTCCTTATGTTTTTATTAAAAAATTTATACATTACTTTTACGTTAGAAGGTGGCGCGCCACTGCGGCTCACCTGATGTTAAGTGATAACCGCCTGCCCATGGATATTAGCAACACCCGTAGGGTTCCAGATGCGTTGCCACCTCTTAATAATGTGTGCCCCGGCTACCTCACTCAGCAGACGAAACGCGGAAGTGAAACACTTCTACTTTACGCCGGTCTTCTGTGAGGTCGTGGTACTTACCCGGACGGACCTGCCCATTCGTGCAACAGCGAACACTGTTGCGTGGTCCTACCACCGTTAAGATTACTACCTATCACATTGAACTTCACCTCATTAAAAATTTCAACTCTTGTTAATTTAACTAACTTGTCTACTAGCACGGAATAACACGGGATTCATTCACATTGATTATATCAGGAACTGTTTAAATTTGAAATCGTTCTTGAATGTTATTAATTAGACCTTTATATATTTTTTACGAAAGAAAATTATGGAGCAAAAAAAAGACTAGATTACCTAAACAATTTTGTCTTTCCCTCTTTTTTATTAAAATCATGATGTTCTTGAGAAAATATACAGACGAACCAAACTGACTGGTATCTATGCATATAAATTCTTTCCAGTATCAAAAAACCGGCCAAGTGCGAGTCGGACCAACGCATGAAGGGTCCTATCTATACCATTATCTATAAAATCGACAAAAATCGTGTCTGCTGTATGAGAACCACCACTTGAATATTTTTTTATTCTTTTTTTTGTTATAGCGGCAATAGAAATACATCATCTGTGATTTCAACTGTCTAATTCATTCATGGTTCATGAAATATAGCATGGTGACAGACGGACAGACAGCAGAGCATTAGCATTAGGGTTTAGTTTTACCCTTTGAGTACGGAACCCTAAAAAGTGCATATATTTATCAAAAGTTTATGGGCATACAACACGACTGTTACATGTAAGTTGCACAAGGCAAGTAATAGAATTGCCGCCTGTATTGTAAAACTTTCGTGTATTTCAACTTAACCTTATGACTTGACGATTCATTTTTGTTTCTATGACTACTTAGTTACTAAACAATTTTGGGAAATATGTTATAAATCTAATAAAATAATTGAATTACATCTATATTAATATATACATAAAATTCTAGTGTCAGTGTTATTTTTTTATATGAACCTGGCTATATGAAACTGGCACTTGGCTGCCATCCCACCGTTAGCTCAGTAGCCTATTTACTTGCCTTGAAGACGCCTACGTTATAATCGGACGGAAAGACCAACGCCGGCAGGTTGTTCCATTCATAACGATGAGAATCGCTTCGTTCTTTGTTGCCATACTTCTCAGAAACACGAAAAGAAACTCCGAAAAACTGATCGATTTTTAAGAAATTTTATATGTATATTGGGTAGGCTGAGAACCGATTGTAATCCATTTTTCATACCCCTAATTGATAAGGGTTCACCCCAAACATTTTTTCAACCCCAGTTTTTCAAGCCTACAAATCTCCTATAAATATGTTATATGGCAAAACAACGTTTGCTGAGCCACCTAGTCGTAATATAAAAAATTATGAAAAGAAAAACTTTAGTACAATGGTTTAGCTGATAATTTAGCTTGGGTATTTTTATTTGTGTATGTGATTAATATTAGTTTGAATCACCAAAAGAGCTTTGTTTGATATATTCGATGGTCCGTGGACAGCGAGGTCTAGACGTGAGGGGTGGATCAATACTTTGGCGCAGACGTCTAGACGGCAACTCATCGCAAGCCTTAAGCAGGGGTGAGTCCAAGAGGAGGGTGAAATGGATTAAACTGTGAAAGTGATGGAGGTAAAGACGGTGAAGACTTTCATCGTAACCATCCTCAAATCCTTACGCTCCTTACCACCTTCATCACATCACGATTTGTCACCATTTCGACACCGTTGATCAACAATATCACATCCACCGCCATCGACCGATAAGCCATACTTGATAATTATTTTATAAGAATTAATATTATTATGGGGGTATAGTCATTTGTTTTCTCCTCTGGTTGAGTTTAGAGATAAAAAATAAACATATATAAACATATATAATATATATATATATATTGCGTATATAAAATATTATTAACTGTGGTAGTACCACGCCCTCACAGAAGACCGGCGTAAAGTAGAAGTGTTGCACTTCTGCGTTTCGTCTGGTGAGTGAACGGAGGCTTATGCAAACGAATATCAATGTCAATGGATGCAGGTGGCTCAGAATTGTGCTTCGCTGGAACAGGTTGAAATGATGATTTTAGGACAAGCAACAGTTATCCAGTAGCAACAATTTCAAATCATTTATTTATCGAAATAAGAAATATACATTACATTTATCGATAGTCATTTTTTAAATCTACCACCGTTTCGTAATGAGGTTCCTCTAACGGAGAAGAAACAGGCGAAAGAAACTCCGTAGGTATCCTCTTTTTTGTCATTTTTTTTACTCAACAAATACATAGTTATACAGTACATATTTTTTTTTTTTAGAAACAGCTTAGGAGCGATCATATCATTCCCAGGGGTTATTATCGTTAATGTATTCATTTATATTATAATAACCCTTTCTAAAGAGTTTTTCTTTAATAAATTTCTTAAACCTGTTAATCGATAAGCTTTGCACATTAGTTGTAGAAGCCCATACACCGTCCCATGAACGAGTTACTGACTCTATGGAGTCTAGAAACTGGCGTTACAAGCTTGTGTTTGTTCCTAGTGTTTACATTATATACATCAGTATTCTTATTAAAATTATTAATGTTTCTATGTACATACGTTACATTTTCATATATATATTGAGAGGCCAAGGTTAAAATATTTATTTCTTTAAATTTCTCTCTCAGAGATGCATTCAAATTAAGATTGTAAATTGCTCTTATGGCCCTTTTTTGCAAAATAAATATTGTTTCAACATCGGCTGCATGCCCCCATAGAAAATAACTAAAATAAACGATTCTAGCTGTAATTACATCAGTCAGACATCTTATTTTCCTTACAGCATATGCTGCAGAACTTAGTCTATTGAAGCTTTGAATCAAGAGATATTCCTAGAAAAACAGTGGTATCCACAAGGCCTAACTCGTCCCCATTTATAAGTACATTGGCACCACCCAAGTGTTTAACATTAGGTGTCGAAAATTTTATACATTTAGTTTTATTGCCATTTAACAGTAAATTATTAGCATTAAACCAATGAACTATTTCTGACATAGCATGATTTACCTGGTCAAGTGTTACAATACGTCACTTAATTTTAAAGATTAATGATGTATCATCGGCAAACAACACTGTTTTTTTCCTACTAAGTAGGGTAAATCATTAATATAAACTAGAAAAAGGAATGGGCCGAGAATAGAACCTTGCGGAACGCCCATTGATATCATCGACCCAGAAGAACTAGCACCATTAATTACAATTTTCTGAATTATTTTACTTAAATATGACTTAATCAAGTCAAGTGCGGTATTTTTAATGCCATAATGGCGTAATTTCCTGATAAGTGTTTCATGATTCACGCAATCAAAAGCCTTGGAAAGATCACAAAAAACACCCAGAGCATCCTGTGAATTTTCCCAAGCCTCAAATATATGCTTAATCAGTTCTACACCAGCATCGGTTGTAGAACGACCACTTGTAAAACCAAACTGATTTTTGTGTAATAATTTGTGTAAATTAAAATGTCTTAACAACTGATCAAGAATAAGTTTTTCGAAAATTTTACTAAGAGTCGGTAGAATAGAAATAGGTCTAAAGTTAGTGGGGTCAGAAGAACTACCGGATTTAAATAAAGGTATGACTTTACTTTACTCATCAAATCAGGAAATACGCCAGTTTCTATACAATTATTAAATATTATTCTATACAATTATTATATATATTAGTCAAATGAGGTGCAATTACATCTATTATTGAAGCAGTCACTTCAACGGACATCCCCCATATATCTGCCGTTTTCTTAAGTTCAATACTGTTAAACATTTTCACAATATCTTTTGAATTTACAGTCTGGAATTTCAAGATTGTGGTGCAAGCACTTACATTTACCTTAAGTAATGTCTCGGTATAAACCAAAGACAAAGATTAGTGGAAGATAAATGGAAACAGACAACTAGTTGTAGTGTTTTATTTTTATTTACTAATCAGATACTATTATAAAACAGGTACAGAAACAAAGATCCATGACTTATTGTCCGGCCGCTTGATTTTTATTGAATGTACTCGATCAACCTGAGTTTGATTCCAGGTGGCGGAACCAATGAAATTGTTAATTTTAAGTGCTGTCTTATCACGTACTCAGTGGTGAAGAAAAACATCGTGAGGAAATGGCTGCGTGGTGGACAATGCCCTAATACCCTCTATACAGAGGAGGCCTTCTCCCTGCAGTGGGACAGCAGGCTCTTACTTATAGTTCACATTTTGTTTATTTACTTAAATAGTTACTTTAATCTAATGTTATTAAGATTATAAGGAAGGAACAGTTTCATTCGATTATTCTTTTTTTTCTTGGCAAAGAATGAAATATCGATACAGATTTGAGGATAGGATGAAACTTGTTCCATATAACACAATTAATATTTATGTTAGTACATTAGACATCACATAGATGTCGCGCTTATAAATAATTTTATGAATTTTATGAAATTATTTGTAAGCGCGACATCTATGGGCAACTACAAGCTATTTTTAAGAATAATTACAAATGAAATAGTGTGACCAGTACCTATTTAAAAAGCGTATGCCAAGACTGTCAAGACTATAACACATCACTCTTATGAGGACAACATGGGTTTTAAATAGAAGGGAATATACCAAACACTTATTCAGATCTTTTCAGTTGTAATCTGTGCCAAAATAAGAAAAATTCCAATTGATTTCCAAGTGGGTTTCTTGACATTAAAATATGATCTTCCTACATATCATTAAGTAATGGATGATGTAAAACAAAAATGCCATTTAAACTATGGGTGCATAATTATAGTCACTTTGAGCCGTGATAGCCGCCTTTAATTCAATATACTCGAGTAACCTGAGTTCGATCCCCGGTATCAGCACCAATAAAATTGTTAATTTTAAGTGCTGAATTATCACGTGCTCGGCGGTGACGGAAAACATCGTGAGGAAACCTGCATAAAAAATATTTCGAAGATATGTGAAGTCCGCCAATCCGCAGTTGGGCCCCGTGGTAGACTATGCCCTGATATCCAGTGTACAGAGGAGGCCCTCGCCCAGCATTGGGACAGCAAGCTGTTACTTACTTCACATTTTGTTTATTTACTTAAACAGTTACTAATGTTATTAAGATTATAAAGGAAGGAACAGTGACTAGTAATATTTCTGGAATTAATAGATGGACAAGGCCGAGAAGTCTTAGTGACGTTTAAATCAAATGAAATTTTGAAATCTGTAATAATTCACAGACCGTCCTGGTTTTTGTGTCCTAGTGAGTTTAAAATCAAAATTTGATCGGGGCGCGTGATGCATACCGCTAAGCAAACATGAGCTATTGTATTTTGCCATACTAATGCTAGGATTAGAAGTAGTAAGTAAATAGAAGATATTGACAAGATATATTACTCCACTTTTCTCTGATCATCATGACTGAAAGATTACTATGGAATAAACCTTAAATGAGGCGTGTGTGACCCCTATTTAAATTATTTCCAAGAAATTTAACTTCTTTTTTTTTTTTTTTACGAAATTTTTGCTTGGCAAAGAATGAAACATCGATACAGATTTGAGGATAGGATGAAACTTGTTCCACCTAACACAATTAACATTTATGTTAGTACATTAGACATCACATAGATGTCGCCCTTATAAATAATTAATTATGAATTTTATGAAATTATTTATAAGCGCTCTCTATACAGAGGAGGCCTTTGCCCAGCAGTGGGCCATTTAAAGGCTGATACTTTACTTTACCATGCACGAAAATTTTCACCACTGAAATTGGAGCTGGGCGCAGTCTTTGCAGTATTTGCGGCTGTTTGGAGTAGCAGGTGTCAAGAATGTCTGATCGTGAAACGGCGTATACTATACTAGGAGCTTATGTAAAAGTAAATATGAAAAAAATAAATCTGTTATCTTTATGAATGTTATTGTCAGAAAATAATTGATGATAATTTTTTCTATCTATCGCACCTCTAGAATTATAGTGACCTATTTAAAAAATATAAATTTTTGGGAAACGTAAAATAAAGATTTGTACACTTATGAACAAACGCCGTGATTGTAGGGTAGTGGAAAGAGACCGAAGTATACGATATTTAGCTTTCTACGCCAAAATCTGCCATCATTTTAATATAAGTGGAGAAAGGTAGCAAGTTTCGGGTCGTTCCCTGCCATAAAGTCAAAATCATGATTTTCTTAATTAGGTCCGTTTAATTCTAAAATTGCGGTATCATTAGTAAAAATATTATTAATAATCCTTTTAATATACTATCATTATAAACTTATATTATTAATATGGTCTATATAAGAACCATCGAGATCGTGGTTCGATCTCATGTTGTGCCGACCTCACCTAGGGCAGGAGGAGGATGAATAATGAAATAGAAAAACGAGAGTATAGACCCTATATCAAGATTAGTTACGTATTTTGCGTAAACAATAAATAAATAAATACTTTAGGATGTACTTTAACGCAATGTTATCTACCAAAATAAGCAAAGCTTCCACTATGGTTACTAGGTAACTGATAAATACATTTAAACACACGTTTTTTTGTAAATATTTACATATTATACATAAGTATATAAAACACTCAGACACTAGAAAAACTATGTTTATCACCCAACATTTTTCCGGCAGCGGAGATCGAACCCACACCCTCCGGTGCAACAGACCGTCCACTCTCCACTGCGCCAATCGGACCCGATTGATGTGGATGTGCTTGGATATTTACTTACATCCATATGTATGTAGTTAGTGTGACTATATATTCATACTAACTACATACATACATACAAACAGATAAGGAAAACAGAAATGCTTAATCCAGCTATAACTTAAAGTTAAAAAGTTATTGAAAAACGTGTTCGAGAAATTTCTAGAAGCACCCTCCCTGTACCAGACCTAGGCTACGGGCCCGAATCAATACTCTCGCTAGATGTACGCAAGTCCTGAGAGGAAACGGCGAGGGGTTCGGGGTTGGGGGGGAGTAGATTCATTTAGGCTCTCACGCTCTGCGCCTCTTTTCGATCATTCCGTTCGCGGCGTGTCTAGGTCGCGATTGTCGCGTCGTTTTATCGCTCGCTTCCCTGCAATATATTGCAAACGTGCCGCGGTGTATGCAGAAACGAGTGCTGGCGGGTTGAGGGCCGGTGCCGGTACGGTAAGCCCCTGTTAATCTCCCCGTTTCCACCCTATTATAAAGCGTCCCCCGCATCTCTCCCCCCGCACCCTCCTGTATTGATCGATAGGTAGCCCGGAGGGCGCATTAGAAATCTACGTCCGATTTGCAACATTATTTATAAATGGTGATCCTTTCAGACAACATCAGTATGCGTCCTGGCTATCGTTATCTTGTAGTATCCCTCTTAGCGAGACGTGCAACAAGTACTAGTAGTATTTTTTTATTATAAGACAATGTTCGTTTACTGATTAAAGCATTTTGTTGTGTACCGGTGCTCTACCTAATGAGAACGTGATATTTTTACACTGTAGATTTGTACGAGTAAGCAAATCTTATATAAAAACCAATAGCTAACTTTTTTAATGATAAAAGATAAAATTGCTGTTTATAACTTGCTTTAGAAAAAAACATCACAATTCAGTTTTCTAATTAGTATCCTAAGTATGTTGACTTTTATTGATGGAATCGGCTAATAAGTGATGAGCAGTTTACTCCACTGCTTTGTTATAGTTCCCACTGAAATACCAGAAAGTGGTTTTTGTTTTTAATCTGTTCACAAAAATACTGTACAATATCAACCAAATTTTACCGTACACTCAAAACATTTTTGGCATACTCAAAACATATTTGAAATACTCGTCTGCCGAGACCGGCCACATAAGTTAACATAGTCGAATGATTCTTTCAAACTTTTACATTCCGTAAGATTGACGAGACAGCTTTGTATCAACGGACTATTAAAATGAACACTAAATATCTCGTCACCGTATTTACTTAAACAGTTCAATCAACTAGTTAAATTCGTCAAAGACGTTTATATAGAAATCCGGAAGCAGGTCTTCCGGATTTCTTGGTTTGATACCCGGAGCGGCGAGAAACTTTTTGTCCTATTTTCTACAAATTTTAAGGTTACATCTTAAGTGCAGAGATTAGCAATATAATTTTTTTTTTAAATTAAATCACGTTCACGTTCGAATATCGTAGTAAAACGATATTTGGAATTGATTGTATACTGTAAAGTATATATAATGTGGCGATATTTACTCCCAATTATTATTAGTCGAACCAAAATTTTTGAAAAAGACAAAATAGTTGGATGCATTTTTGTGTACTATCTTAAAAACAGAAAAGAAAAATGTTTTAATAAACAAAGACTAAAATTATAACAAACAGATCCCAAACAAACATCACAGTAGGTGACAGGGAAATAGAATATGTAAATACCTATATATACCTGGGCCAGCTTATTGCGTTTAACAACCAAATGGATTCAGAAATAGACAGACGGGTAGCTAATGCATGGAAGAGATATTGGTCCCTCAAAGAAGTGCTAAAAGGTAAGCAATATAATATTACAATGAAAAGGAAAATATACAACGCATGTATACAACCAATACTTACTTACGGGTGTCAGACCTGGGCAAACACAAAAACAAAACCAAAAACTGATTACATGTCAAAGAGCCATGGAAAGGAATATTTTAGGTTACACAAAAAGAGACAGAAAGAGAGCAGCTGATATAAGACAAATTACGAAATTTGAAGATGTTGTAGTCAAAACCAAAAAACTCAAATGGAAATGGGTAGGGCACATGAGAGAGAATAGAAATAAGTGGACAAAAGATATAACCGAATGGACCCCTAGATTCCAAACAAAGAGAAAAAGAGGAAGACAAAGAAAACGCTGGTCTGATGATATCAAAAAGACTACTGGTATGGCATAGAACAACGCAATTAAGAGTAGATTGGAATGAGCTGGATGAGGCCTTCGTATCACAAAGACATGCCGATGCCCAATAAGTCATATAATAAAGCTTTGTTAAATTATTTATATTGTACAAAGAAAAAAGCATATTTATATTGTCAAAAAAATATTGTAAGAATATTTATTTATGGTGTTGGCATTAAAGGCTTATAAATAAATAAATGAAAAAGACTTTTTTTTTGCTGGATCGACAACTGTTTGTCTTTGGAAGCCGTATACAGATCCACCGGACTCGAGGTGGCTGGCCGATGTCGCCTAGCCTGAACCTCGGTTACTGGTGCTCGAGGGCTCCTGAGGGAGTCTCGGCTTGGGCTGTCACTCAATACCCGTTTAGCATTCCGATTCGAGGGTGCCCGAGAGGGTTGTACCTCGCCTCGATCGGTAGCTGATGTCTAACTAGGATTAGACGTGAGCAACTGTTAAAAACTTCATAGAGTACAATAATTTAAGCAGTTTAGATAATTATAATTTCAGCTGTGTCTCTTCTCTTTCTAACTAAGAGAGATCAGCGAGATAGCAGATCCCTTTGATACTTGCCTCAGTACAGTACGTCTCGCTAGAGGGCGTTACAATTATTCACTTCATTCATTCATTCACTGCACAAAAACTAGTATTGAATATGTTCTGTTATGATTTATTACCTAAAGGCGTAATATAAGAAGGACCGTTATGAAATGACTTTACATCGAGGTTTTTCATCCAGAACATCGTAAGCAACAATTATCATTTTTTTACAGGGGATACTTTTATGTCTATAATCTGAATATTGTATGTTATGATAATATCTTCGTGATTGTTGAAACGTTATTTATGTAACAAGTGATTGATTATTGTGTTGTTTATTAACTCATTATTTCGAACTGATAACACAACATTTGTCATTTACGTCATAACGGATAAACACGCTCAGTTTAACATGTGGTTTTCTCATCTATGGAGAATAGTTTTCGTAAGAAAAGGTAAGTAAGTTTACAAAAATATATCGAAATCTTAAGAACTAGTATGTAATTCTCCAAAATTATGTACATAAAAGAACATTTTAACCATTCATCGTCTTCTTCGCAGATTCGATGTATAACACATTTTATGTTGCCAGCGTAAGGCAAATCCAAGTATTCCTTAGTGTCAATGTTTTTAATTTTATGTGGCAAAAAAGTAGTTCTATACGTTTACTGTTTTAATTTCATAACTTCTTAACACAGTTGTGTCGTAATTTTCAGGGTTCCGTATCCAAAGGGTAAAACGCGACCCTATTACTAAGACTGCGTTGCCTGTCCGTCTGTTATCAGGCAGTATATCATGAACCGTGATGCTTAGACAGTTGTAATATTCACAGATGATGTTTTTTTGTTGCCGCTATAACAAAAATTAATGAAAAACAGAATACAAAATATTTAAGTGGGGCTCCCTTGCAACAGTCACGATTATTTTGCCGTTTTTATAGAATGGTACGGAATCCTTCAAGCGCGACTCCGACTTTTTTTAAATTTCTTTTTTAGGTCTATAAAACTGAATACAACTTTTTCATAAGTTCATATAAGCTTCCAATTGTTCCAAACACAAAAGAGCATTCTTCTTACACACAATATACATTTAAATAACAACAAAAAAAGGACCATAGTACAACTTAACTTAGTAACTAATATAAACAGAGATTAAGCTGAAATGAAAAAAAAAAAAAAAAAAAAAAGAAAACTCCAGAAAGGTTACAAAAAATACATTTATGCCTTATACTATAACTTACACTATTAGCCGGTTTTTTGTATTCGTTCTTTAGCTGGGCTCAGAGGTCCTGGTAGTGAATAGCTAACCTTTAAGTAAAAGTTGAAAACATATCGTTATTGTCTCTTATCGATGAGTTGGTGATATTTAAAGGCAATAGAACGGACTTCATTACGTCCTCTTTTAGCTTACCTTCCATCTCAAGATAAGAAAAGACAGACCTACAGACCAGGCCAATCAAAGCAGCAATAACGAAACGATCACTTGTCAAACTGTCTTGGGTTTCTGGTAGGTACTTTCAAGAGAATTTAGCTAATCACTATTTAAAGAATGATAAGAATGAAATGAATCATTTACATCAACGAATAATATTTTTTTCTTTCTTTTGCTGCTGTCTCCTTAACAAAATAATGTATCAGTACTGACGTAAAAGTCCTTTAATTATATATGGTTTCGATTCCATGAGGCGGCATATCGCGCAATAATTAAAAAAAAAAAATAACCTCATTATGTCAACGGCCATCGAAGGTCACGGTCCGTACCTCGATGGGTCGTTGAATATAAAGATATAAATAAACCTTTAATTTCTTGCATTATATATCATTTGCATTTTTTTACTTCTATCCTTCGCCTGCACGAACCCAAGATTGGGTGAAGTGATCCTCCAAAGATGCCCATTTGGGTCGATTTTGACCTATTTGGCTCCAGTTTGAGCCGACGGTCTTAACAATTTCGTATTTCCATCGTGTGAGTGGTCTTCCTCTATTTCGTCTTCCCATCTCTGGTCTGTAAGCCTTGCCACGAGGCCTGCCCATTTTCACTTTAGTTCTTTTACTCAACGCTTGGCGTAGGTGAATATATAAGACTATCCTTAATATAATATTATAGACTTAATATAATATTATTAACATTACTATATCAGTATTAATATACAATATAATCTAATATATAAAACTCTCGTGTCACGGTGCTTGTAATTGAACTCGCCAGAAACGGCTCGACCGATTTTCGTGAAATTTTGTGTGCATATCGGCCAGGGTAGAGAATTGGACAAAATCTATTTTTCATCCCCCTAAATGTTAAGGGTGGTTCACCCCAAAAATTTTTCTACCCTACAAATAATTTATATGTCAAAACAACGTTTGCCGGGTCAGCTAGTAATCTATACAGATAAATGAAATTAGTGTCTGTTTGTAATATTAAAATAACAGCTTTTTACTAAATAAATATGGATGTTTGCACGGTACATATACCAAAATGACATTTATTACAATTTATGTCTGTCTGTCTGTCTGTTTGTTCCGGCTAATCTCTGAAACGGCTGGACCGATTTGCCGGGATCTTCACTGGCAGATAGCTGATGTAATGTAAATGATAATAAGGATTACTCCTTGGGCTAGTTTTATTTTAGATTTTCTTTATTTTAAATTCCATGCAGACGAAGTCGCGGATACAGCTAGTATATAATATATCCTTACTATCCTTACTAATATTATAGACGGGAAAGCAAAGAGTACATTTATATATCTGTAGGTTTGTATGTATGGATGGATGTTTGTTACACTTTCAAGCAAATACTACTATGTCTATGGATTTTAATTAATAAAGATATTATGTGAATTGTCTGAAATGTTAAGTAATTAGGACTAAATAAGTGTCAAGTAAGTAGGAAAAAATTATGCCATCTGCGAGCTATTCTGTTGTGTAATAAAAAACTCATTGTGAATCCCCTTTGACCGCGCGGGCAAAGCCGCGTTTCATCATCAGCTTGTAAATTATATTATTCTTACAGTTTGAAATATTGCTTGTATAAGCACAAGCAACAAAAGCAGAAGGTTGAAACTGGATATTTATTTGATTTCATCTTGTATTATTGTATGAATATCAAAACTCACGATGCACTAGTACGATTAAGTTTAGTTTTCCTAATAATAACTGAGAATTTATTTGAAAGAAATTTATAATCAACGAATGATTGGCCAAATTCACAGGTTAGATAATCGAGGAAAGTCGTTCGACCGTTAATCAGTCATTAATGGCAATTAAGAAAAGTGACACAAAACTAAATCTTCGATCGCAATATGATAAATATGACATATGTACTGTGTGCCTTGCTCGAGTTATATACTTATATCAAAAAAGCTTATATACATTACTGGTATTAAGATATATAATTATTTACCCGAATCAATAAAATCACTTGATATGTAATTGTTTCTATAATTTAAATGAATGTACGCCCGAAATGGGCAAACTGTTTGACACAAAAAATTATGTAATATGTAACACCTATTGTACACAGTTAAGACAATAAATGATTATCTTATCTTAATAAATAAAAGGTTATTCGTAAATTAAAATTGACTGACCTTTCGGAAACTTGGCTACTACTACTAACTAGTGTAGCTTTTATAAATACTTGCATTGTAATGGAGAAGCTTTCGTGAATGAAAAAATATCGCTTTGGCCATACTAGGAACAAACACAAGCTTGTAATGCCTCTTACTGGACTCCCATAGTAACTCGTTCATGGGGCGATGTACACGCTTCTACGACGAAATCCCAGTAAACGCGCAAAGCCTGCCTATCAATATTAGAAATTTATTAAAGAAAAACTTTACAAAAAGGGGTTATTATAATACGAGCGAATGAGTTGATCGTTCCCAAGACATTTCTAAAAGAAAAATTTGTTGTATAATGTTTTAATTTTGTTTAGTAAAAAAATTGACAAAAAATAGGATGCCTACGGAGTTTCTTTCGCCTGTTTCTTCTCCGTTAGAGCAACCTCATTACAAAATGGTTGATTCTTCTTCTTGTTGTTAAAACTTTCTTAAGATTTCAGGAAGCTTGCTCATAAAAAGTTTTTACTTTATTTGATCTTTTTTGATCTTATAGAAATAGTTTCAAAGATCTTTCTTTATCTTTTATGTGATTTTTAAACAATCAGTCTTTTAAATAAAAGTTTCTCTATGAATCTTATTATTTAAACGAGTTTAAATTATATATATATATATATATATATATATATATATATATATATATATATATATATAATAATCGGAATCTCGAAAACGGCTCCAGCGAGATTCCAGTCATGAAATTTAGTATGTGCGTAGATTCGGGGGCGAAAAATCGATCTAGCTAGGTTACATTTTTAGAAAATGTTCTTTTATTCCTATTTTCAAGGAATGAAAAAAGAGGGTATTACGACGTACACCAGCACGCATTGCCACTGCGTATTGGCGGACTTCATATATCTTCAAAATATTTTTTTTTGTTATTATTTCGAAAATATGCAGGAATATCAGGACGTGAGGAAATCATGACGTTTTCCTTCACCGCGGAGCACGTGATAAGTCAGCACTTAAAGTTAAAAACTTCATTGGTGCCGGCACCGGGGATCGAACTCAGGTCGCTCGAGTATATTACAGTAAAGGCGATTGCGCGGACACATACTCGGCTAGTTTGTGGGTGAGCTTGACTGTAATTATTTATTTCTATGTTTTGCGCGTTGGTCAGTTTCTGATGTAATAGGCGATTGATAGGGGACTGATAATCTGAGAATGATCCTTGGAAGGATATGGATAGCGGAAGATCAGGCGCTGTGCCGTTGGGCCTATGTCCACCTGTGGAATGCAATAAATAGGCTGGTTGAGAGAGAGGGAGGTGCGATTTTGTGCAATTTAGTATAACGCAAGTCTTTAAAAGAAACTGTTGACAAAGTTTAACAGGATCAGCAACATTCGTTAATTGTGTAAAAGTAATTGTATGTTATTATTCTTTGATCGCTACCTGCTCGTTTTCTAATAATTATACATTCCTTAACACAAGATAGAAGACAGTATTAAAACATGTAAAAAAAATGTTTGTATGCTGTAAATGATATAACAACGGATGCCCCAAGCATTGCTTCAAATGTTAAAAGATAATTTAGATAAAAGACGTTAAGATTTTCGTCTGTGTGGCAATCAGCCGTTTAGCCTAATGGCTAGAGCGTCAGGCCGCGAATGCCGAAGACGTGTTTTACTACATGTTACTACATGTTTTAATATTCAAGTGCAAAGATTAGCACATATTAAATAATTTAAATGGCTAGAAGCAAGTATGTTCGTCTTTGAAAAATCCTAGTCGATCTCATTGAACTTGAGAGTACCATTAATACCACATTTATTACCTTACCTAAGCGGCTTAACACGTTTGCCTATACCAGACCACCTCTCAGACTTTTGTCTTAGTTTTTTTACTATAGGGCGCTTTTTAGGAAAACTTCTTTGTTCACGATATTCTATCAGAAGCTCCTTTAGTAGTCGTGATTTTTCGAGTGTAGTCGTCAATAGTGCTTGATATGGATTTGATCTTCCTAGTAGTAGTAATTAGCATTGAGCATTTATAATAATTTCCTTAACTTTTGTTACACGGATTACGGGTGGATTAATACATAATTAAATATATAGGACTACATTTTAGGACTACAGTTTTCATTGTTGCTTAGCTTAATTAAGAAAACTCCTAACCGTAAAAGAGTTGTACCTTCCTTCGATCAGCTCAGCGTCATGAGAAGATGATGAACATACGCAAATGTTTCAATAGCTTTCGAAAATATATAAAAAAACATTGTCATTACCCATATCATTTGAGGGTTGCCCTAGATTTCTCTGGAAATCCATCATCAGATCTTGACTTCCATGCGATGTTCTTCCTAAATGTCTTGAAATGTTTATTGTAAAAAAAGGTGAAACTGTAGTGTGTCTGTGAGATTACTTACCTCTATTTAATCAATATTTTTTACTTTTAAATTGATTTTCCGGTTTGTTATGATCCCCTTCCTGCGCCTTTTCCCACTGTACTGTAATTTATGTAAAATAAAATATAATATTTTTAATTTTTGTTTGTATGGGTTGCTATTTGTGTAATAATTTTTGTTTACTACTAGAATACATTATCCCTTTTAATCAATCCATGTAGTATAATATAATAGCCTTAAGTATAGGTCGGTAGCTGTGTATGCTAGGAAGAAGCTATCACCATCTAGCGGAGGAGGCGGGTAAACAGTGATAGTTGATTTGACGAGTGTCTCATCTATTTCAGCATTATGTATCGTCTATGCCTACCGCCCCAACAAGGGGACAGTGTCACCCTTATCGAGTGTAAAATTGTTAAACTTTTTGAATTCATCATTCTGATCATCAAGAAGATCAATTCAGAGAGTTAAACAATCCTTTTGACCACTAAAATAACATTTGAAAAGCCATTTGACAGCTGATTAGTGTCATCTACAATGATCAGTGTTTCAGAAATCGGGCGTCAGCTTCAAAGAGTACTTTTATATATCTGAAAGTCTGGTCAGTTTCCTAAACTAATTATGTACTACGTTGTTATGTTTACAGTGACTTGTGTCACTGTAAACTGGTCAGTTTTAAAAATTTGTACTACGTTGTTATGTTTACAGTGACTTGTGTCACTGTAAACAATTAAAATTTGAAACTTATAACGTTCACACGATGTGAAACAGCTACTTCTAATTTTTTTAAGGTTCCATTTTCAAAAAGTAAAACGGGACCTTATTATTAAGACTCCGCTCTCTGTCTGTCTGTCCGTTTGTCACCAGGCTGCATCTCAGGAACCGTGACAGTCCGAAAGTTGAAAATTTTCACAGATGATGTTTTTAAGTTGCCGCTATAACAGTAAATAATAGAAAACATATTACATTTTTTTTATAAGTGTTTATAGATAGTGAATGGTACGGAACCTTTCGTACGCGAGTCCGTCTCCCACTTGGTCGATTTTAATTCATTGAAATTCGTTTTTTTAAGTTTCGAGGAGGATTTCGATAATTTGAAAATAACATTAAAGGTATACTTGATAACAAATACAGCTGACAAGAGATTTTAGAAGTGTGGAGTTTGTTTTACGCGTAAAGAAAAATGTTTAGTTTTTTATGCAAAGAAGAGCCAGCAGTTTAATTTACATCCGAGCCCTAATGGTCACCCTTTTATAAACTTGAGTCTATGTCTCAGATTGTAATTATAGTCACCCTTTTATGAGTACAAGCCGTCAGAAGGCCTTTATTAAAATTAAAATTAAGCCTTGTTGAAAGCATGAGGGTTAACTAATTAGAATGTATCTAGATAGGGTTGTGCTCGAGAGCATTCGATGGGGTTCATTTCAAGGGGCCCTAGGGTTCGGGATGAAATCGATAAATGGCGCAGCGGCTAGCCGTCCGCCGGCCATGGGGTGAGATATGGAGGGGTGAGTGGCGGAGGTCGGGGGGGGGGGGGGGGGGGGAGGGAGTTGTTATACAGACGCCCTATGTCCAGTACCTGAATTATTACATTCTATAAAGTGATCGCGTCGCGATCGTTCCGCGCTCCTTGTAACCGTAAATCATCTGCGTATCTCTATCAACGTAAGGCGGAAGTGACGTCAGAAAAATCTCGCGCATTTTCTGCTCGGAAGAGACTACCCGAAGAGCGAGTGAGTAAAAATAATTGTATACAAAATAACGATGTAAATATCGAAATTAAATATGTATTACATATTCTTAACTTATATTAAGATTATGTAAATATTTTATTTCGCTACCGATTAAGGGATGAAGTTTTGCAGTAAACTGTTGACTTCGTGTTCTTTGATGGTTTTTTCTTTAAGCTGGGGACGTCGCAAATCCTATCACAACCCCTTAAACGCACTTAACTTTGCTCAAGTCACGTAGAACTTAAGTGCATAATAAGTTAGTGGAGCATTCAATTTTCGACAAATCATGATATTTTCGGTATAAAATTTAAGTTTTAAGATAAACCACGATAATTTCATTTATAAATAACAAATAGCTTAATTATAATAAATGCTATTAGCTATATATTTCATTCATATTTATTCTCATTATTTAATTTTTTTTTACTCTTGTGTCTTTTGCTGCACCTACCATAAACACTCACCGCATCCTGGTACTGACTGACTTTTTGTTGGGCATTTTTTATTGTCTACTCTTTGTAACCTTGTTTTACTGAAGGTTGGCAATAAAGATTAAATAAATAAATACCTTAACGGAGATAAAGTTTCACATGAAGCTTATTAATATTACATTTTATTTATAGGTAAATAATGACATATTTTATTTAAAATCAATCTTCTTAATTTTAGCTTGTGTAGCCTGCAAACACCAAAATAGACTTTCGTGATTTCAGATTCTGATAGGGTGGAAAATGTTGATGAAAGCATATGAATGGGTTGAATGAATTATAAGAGATAAAACATACTGTTAGAAGGTGGGACTTGTAATGCGACGTTGTGGCAACGAATGAAAACGTCTCTGAATGTATGAATCAGTCAGTTGTAGTTGTATAGGATGTTACAAATTTTGTTTCTTTTTTATTTAATTAGTTTGTTTGAAAAATATATTTTTTTACTTATGGATTTTTTTAACGTTTCATAATTTTTTTTATGATTATTGGCACGTAGCGTTAGACGTCTGTTCATTTATTGTCGCCGTTTTAACGACACGCTGTATATATGTATTTCGTTTAAAAGAACTATTGGTGTTCGAAACTGTATATGGTAAAACTGAAATAGATACTAAAATAATACATTTATATTTCGGACACGCCTTAAGAAATCGACGAATATCACTTTCCCCTACCTCAAGTAACAAAAAAATAAGCGTACTTTGTCAGCAGCTTATTTATTTAATTGCGTAGCAACGCCATCTCCAACCCCCCTGAAAATGTCCGTGTTATTGATTTATAGAGTTATTAATAGAACGCTTTCTACTTTAGTGTCTTTGTTCTGCCAGATAATATTAAAATCAAAAACGAAACGTTAAACCATAAACGATTTACGTAATTACAATCATTAATGAGTGTATTTGCATTGTGTGTATGTAATGTTTAAATATTACAAGTGAACTTTCGACACAGCTCGTGTATTTAAAAAATATAATATTTTTATTATCCAACAATGAACAGTAGTGATTCAATGTACTTTATTGTTGTTACGATGTATGTACAATATATATTAAGCAATTATTATGTAAGCATTGCACTGTAGTATAATATAATGTTACATTAAAGATAATCTTTTTACAGACACAGTGTGGGTTCGATCCCCACTACTGGAAAAATATTGCGTGTCGAACACAGCGCTTTTCCAGTGTCTGGGTGTTTATATGTTTATAAAAAGTATTTATTTACAAAAGAATAGTATATTTAAGTGTGTTTAACACCTTATAGTATCCATAGTCAAAGCGTCGCCTAGTTTGGGACTAGAGAACGTTGTGTAAAAATGTTTACGAAAAATATTATTATGATTTTACAGTGTTGACAGACGAATTAATGTATATGACCAACAAGTAATAGTTCAACTTGGTTATAATGGTCATAATGGTCAGATACATTAATTTTCCGATTAGTAATCAAACACACGACACGCACTAAACATACTTAGCTGCCGCGCCAACCGAGCCACGTTACCTGCCTACTACTCTTTAGAATAAAATATGACCCGACAAAAAGCCGTTACTTAAAGTAGCATTACGGGGAGGATACTTTAATATGTTTCTTACGAAAGTTGAATACCCTAGTGTGAAATTCACATCAAATATTGTGCTTTCTTTAACATTTTCACGATCTCCCATACGGATAACCCGTACCCATAAGTGCGAGTCGGGCTCGCGCACGAATGGTTCCGTACTATTATCCAGATCCAAAATACAAAAAAGATATGTTTATTGTATGGGAGCCCCACTTAAATAAATTTTTATTATTTGTTGTAATAGCGACAACAGAAATACGTCATTGTCTGAGAACATTTAAAATGTCTAACTATCACGGTTCATGAGATCTATGTATATGAATGTAAAGGAATCTTTATACGTGATTTCACCCCACTTTGAGCGATTTGAATTAAACTTTGTACAGTCGTCAAAGAACCATGACAATGCAATCATTTAAATAGCTTTTCCCATTATCCTGATCGGGACCTTTAGGATTAGCTATTTAGCTATTTTCCAAATCCGATACTCGGTAGTGTCCTTCTGCCTAAAACACACTTAACAAAACTAAAAAAAAAATATTTCAGAAAAGCGTCGGCTGCTTTTTAAGGTATTTACATTATGACTCTACTTTTACCAGTATACTGTATATACTGTCATTAAAACATTATAACAATTGACTCCTTATTGAATATCATTTTCTATTTATTAGTTCGGTTATGTACAAAAGTGTTTTTTACGTTTTTGGAAAGTATTATTACAAAAAGGGCTGACATGAAGTAATATAATTAATAAGTAAACGACATATTTACGTAAAGAGAACGAGGTGTGATGGTATCGCAGAGGATGAAAATCCTAAGCCTCTACCTATCCTCCATCCGTGATAAGCGTGAATGTTTACTTCTGCTTTTTTTTAAAGACGGTATCAGGGCATAGTCCACCACGCGACCCCACTGCGGATTGACGGACTAGGCCTTTTCGGAGGTGGCCTTTGCCCAGCAGTGGGACATTAATAGGCTTCTTTGCTTTTTTTGTTTACTTCTTTATCATTTTACCGTCTGAAATACACCTCGTGAAATTGTTGGATTTATATCGGTCGGTACTGACAGACTTAGATGGGGTGGCTGTTTCCATGGACGTCTAGACGTGGAGACCAAATCAATAATATGGGGCAGGGAGGGCGGGTTATAGGGAGATAGTGGAAGGGGATGTGGAAGCTGAAGGGCACATCTATCGAATTTGATATTTACTAAGACCTAACTGAACGACCACATTTGACTGTTTTTTTTTCGTTTCCGTTGGAAATTCCAAATAAAAACACACTCCTGTTCAATAGCTTTGTTGTCAACAAATATCAAGACATCCCTTCGGCTGGTTGCTTACTTTAGTGGACACAAACGTAACGGAAGTTTAATTTGTATATAATGAGTTTTTTTTAAAATACAAATATATAGTTGATTTCTCGCCAACTTACTGCGTTGTGCTTGCACATTCTATAATTTTTCGAAGCCCTATTTTTCGCCACTAATTTGTCCGTGCGTCCAGACAATTGCATAGTAGCCCACCCCTGCTTCCTAAACGGCCGAGGCCAAATTTAGATCGATAAAAATTATCGTTTAATAATTTATGCGGAGCGTATTGTGTCAACGGTGTTTGTTGCGTCGCTTACTACTTGTAACCCGTGCAATTTCCATTACCAGATAACAACACAGATGTAAAGTTTGAGAACAGCGTGTGTGTTATTCACTAACATTATGCAGCTGTAACTTGAAAGCGCTGCCATTTTAACCAAAACTAAGTAAAGTCCTACGACGTTCTACAATGATTTACACGAACAAAACATAAGTATTATACTGTCGTCTGTAGTCTTTACGGTGGTAGGGCCACGCTGCAGCCTCGGCTGTTGCATGAATGGGCAGGCCCGTCCGGGTAAGTACCACGACCTCACAGAAGACCAGCTGTGTGACACTCTCGCGTTTCGTCTGGTGAGTGAGGTAGCCGGAGCCCAATTTTCAAAAGGTTGTCAACGCATCTGGAACCCTCGGGTGTCGCAGATGTCCATGGGCGGTGGTATTCACTTAACATCAGATGAACCGTCTGCTCGTTTGACAACTTTTCACATAAAAAAAATATAACGCTATAGTCGTTGAGGCTTAACAAATGTCTTGATTTTTATTACATACACGTCTCATAACTATATTAATTTCATTATTTAATCGCATTTAGGCGTGATATTTATACTGTCGATAGGTTTGTGTTTTTGATCTTATTTTTTCTCTTTGAACACGGCAAAACGCAAACACGTCGCACTATACTCTCCAATCAAGCTTAAAAACGAACCAATTCCAACACTGTGGCCCTAATTAGATGTGTAAGGCAATACATATAGAGAAAAAGGACAAAGTCAATAACATTTTAACTAGTAGTATATGGATTTCCCCAGGAACATGTTATTCCTGGGTTAAAAAGTAGCCTATGGCCTCTCTTTTACTCAAAAACTAAATCAAGCTATAAAAAGTATTGTCCAGCCATGGCTTCTTTTCAACATGTTACAACGACATAATCCTGTATAATTAAGTTATATAATTTTTATACTAGCTGGCCCACGCAACTTCGTCTGCGCCAAATCTGTTTTTCTGGTTACAATTGTATTTCCAATGCGAAATATCTACCACGACACCTATCGGGACGTAAACGACACGTTGGATAGAAGTTTGGATATTAAAATAGCGCCATCTATTGCCATCTCTTGACCATAAGTTTACCTTAAACCACCATCTGATAGAATATTATGGAACTCACAGATAATTATAACTCATTGCATTGTTATGTAGTAAACAAGAAATTTGCAACAATAACATATATAAACTATATAATATATCTACTATCCTCCTACGTCCTATCTCTCAAGCTGCATATAGTGTGCAAATTTTGATTATAATCGATTCAGTAGTTTAGGAGTTCTTCGTGAACAGCGTAACGTGATTTTTTTTACATATATGATGATATGCATAAAATTAAGCTATAATTTGATAAGCTATAATCAAGACTCATCGGGATGAAAGTGGTTAATGTCACTTCACAAATCCAAAATAATCACAAAAAACATTTCAAACAATCGATCGTCACCCGAAGTTGTACAGCATTTAGCATCTCTTGTATTTCTTGCCGCTTCTCGAATCAAATGTAATCTTTCGATTGTGATTTCTAGCATTTCTTTAAGCAACCTCTGAGTGGAACAAGCACGTAGGACATCGAATCATTTAAAATCTATCATATTTTATATTATAATAACTGTTTTTAAAGTTTTTCTTTAATACATTCAGTCTGTTCATTATTAATTTTTGGAGTCGGTCCCTTTGTTCACCACAGGTAATGGTTGTACACCATAACATTTTGCTAAAAAAAATAGGAAAAAGCTAAGTAACAAAGAATACTGCGGTAATCTAATAAATAGATTAAAAGATAGTCATATGTATTTAATTAAGTATCTAAACCACCTAAATTGTGTAACAAAGTTAAGAGAATGATTTTATGCTCAGATCAAAGAGATAATTGGCTTGACACCGACTGCAGAAATTGATATATTTGTTAGAGGTTAGCCGTTGATTAGTCTTTACTATAGGTTAGATTTTCAAGATTTGCTTATAATTAATATATGTTATTGATTAAGTATTTAGTATTATTATAAACTTTTTAGTGCTAATATATTTTTTGAAGTCGGTTCTTTTGTTCTTAAAATTTTTTTTTGAAATGCTTAGAATACAGTCGGCCTTTCTATGTTCAGGTTCTAGGTTATCATTTTATCTTTGTGGCCGTCGGCAGTTAAGTTACCTTGGGGCAAAAACCTGGGCGTGCTACAAGGCGGTATACTAACTCCCATTTTTTTTTCTATTTTTTATTAAACTTCAACAAATTTATTGAATTATTCACACTAATTTATGATCTTCTTGGCGCAACAATAAAATTACACGAAAACGTGGACAAACCTTAGAATTAGTCAAGGTCCTATGGAGTTACGGTCAAACCTTCGAAATGGTAAGCTATACTTTTTGGTAGTTGGAGTTTGCCGGTAAAAATACAAATATACATTTGTATTTCAATATGTTGCAATAATGTAATAATTCCATTTTCTAATGTGGTAAAAAATCTAGGTCTGCTAATTGACAATACCTTGAAACGGAGTTCATGTTACCGAAATAAGTCTTAAAGTTACTGCCACCTTATGATCTCTTTATCATTCAAAACATTTCCTTCCTTTTAAAACTAAACTATTGCTTTTCCAAACGCTGATGTAACCCATTATCGATTACGCAGTTGCTCGCTATCAGGATGTATACCAAGATCTTCTGAATAAGCTGGATCTCTTCCTTAACAATTATATCATGTACGTTTTCGGCTTACGAAAGTATATAGGGGAAGATTGGCACCATTCGTACACTTTTTAAACTTTGATTTTTAAAAAATCTGATATCAAAGATAAATTGCTTAATCTATTATTATAACAAATAACATACATTCAGCTTCCTAATAAAAATTTATAGAATCATTATTTCTTAAAATAAAGGAATGAAATGCATTTTAAAAAAAGATGTCAAATGTCCGAATCTACCGCACTATAGGGGTACATTCGTACATTGGTAGGGGCACATTCGGACGATAGGTTGGTAGGTAGGTACAAGTGAAATAAAATAGCAAATTAAGTATGAAAAGTCGTATTAATTGGCATTAGAAATAGCAACGATGTAATAAACAAACATATTAATTTCTTAGAAAAATAAATCAATAAGTAGAAAAAACATAACATGGTGGTTTTTAATCCGGATCAGTCAATAAGAGATAAATATTCTAGTTATTTGGTGTATCAGACATAAGTCGAAGATAAACTATAACTATTTAAACATCTTTTATACACAGTTTTCAAATTATCGTAAAACTCATGTACGACTGTTTTATTGAAAGTAAAAGATCTGGCAGCACTCGATTTTTCGGGTTTTCTTTAACTGAAACTACTATTTCTCTTCCGATATCCATGAATCCAGTCTATCTCCAGTTTCATCTCTTTTTGGCGGATATGTACATTTCAGAGCTTTAGCATAATCATATGCCAGCTTTCTGACGTGTAATATTGTAAGCCCGTAATGCATTTTTGTGCTTTTTTCTATATATTCGTTTAATTGGGACACTTGTTCTTTAGAAAATAATGTTGACAACTGGTGAATTTAGACTGATACATGCGGCTGGCATGAGCCGTCATCATGTTTATCTTTTACTTTCTTTACTCGACTCTCCAAAGTTAATGTTATATTCATCTGCAGCTTTTCTGTAAGATATTTTTTGTCCGAATCATCTTTTATTGCCGAGGACATATTTTCTTCATTTATTAATGTAGACTTAGTCGTTTTTTTCTTAGCGCCATTTTTGCGTATTTTCTGAAATAAAAAACCTGTCAATAGATGTGGGTATATGCCAAACAGTTAGAGGGTACATTCGTACGCGTACGAATATGCCCATCATGTAGGCGTACGAATCTGCCCCGAACTTTTTATTTTACCCACACACAAATCATTTATAAAAAACAACAAAAAAGATACATTATTTCTTTCGTGATCTGGTTGATATGAGTATTACTTACCAATTAGCAATAATCCAATAGAATTTGTTACTTCACATAACCACGAAATATCCGAAAACATCGACAAGATATTTACGCTGAGCGTGTAAAAACACATTACATCCTCTAGCATTACTCGCAATGGCCGCACTGGCGGCTAACTTCGTTGACAACTGACGGCCTCACAAGCATCCTTACACACGCAAAGCTGGAAAAAATACGTCGTTCTAACAGGCGGTTATAGTGACTGTATGAAGCTTCCCCGTGTACGAATGGTGCCAATCTTCCCCTAACCATATATCCTAATACATATCGGTCCCAGCTCATTTAGCTTCAATTTGACAAAGACGGCATTCCAGGATTCTAAGTTTAATTAGAAGTTCCATTAAAACTTTTATATTAATAGTGTGTCAAGTCTGTCAAGTTTTACGTTAAGAGTTACTTTTGTTACGTTATTAATAAAAGATGTCGTAAATAAATAACTTTCAGGTCTTGGACTAATGACTTATGCGGCATAAACGATTGGTTAATTAAAAAACAATATCCAGTTCAAAGTTTACCCAATTTTATCGTGGAAAGACGTCAGAGGCTCAAAACGTATGAATTTTATTGTTTCTCTGCACTGGCACGTTCCCAGCACGGTTACCCAATTCTACCGTGGAAACACGTCAAAGGCTCAAAATGTATGAATTTTTTTTTCAACTCTGCACTGTCACGTTCCCAGCCTCGTGAATTTTCTTTACATCAGACCATGACGGTGCTTGCTGTTTATTTTAAGTCGTAATTTCGCAGTTCGTAAGAACTTGAAACAATTTTAAATTGAATAAGGAAGTTTGACTTTGTAGGCTTTCTCACTTGTTGATTATTGCGAAAGTAATACGTAAAAGTCTCCATGCACGGGGCTTTGCCACGTGTAATTCAAATTCAAATATCTTTATTCAATACTAGCTGCGCCCCGCGGTATTACCCGCGATTAAAAAGTATGTACTTTCCTTTATGCCGTTTTCTGTACGCTTTGTATTCAAAATTTTTGTTCGTATAGCTGAAAGTGTTACAAACAAACGAAAAGACAGACATACTCAATGTCGCATTTTTTTACCCGGTGAGTCTGCCCATTCATGCAACAGCCGAGGCTGCTGCGTGGCCCTGCCGCAGTTAAAATTAATATAATAAAATTATATACTCGAGCAGCTTGAGTTCGATCCCCGGTGTCGGCACCAATGAAATTTTTAATGTTAAGTGCTGACTTATCACGTCCTCAGCGATGAAGGAAAACATTATGAGGAAACCTGTATATTTTCGAAATAATAACAAAAAAATATTTCGAAGATATGTGAAGTTCGCCAATCCGCAGTGGGGCCACGTGGTGGACTATGTCCTAATAATACCCTCTGCACAGAGGGTATTTATGTCCCTCTGTGCAGAGGAGGCCTTTGCCCAACAGAGGGATACATAATAGGTGTTATTTTTATACAATATCCAAGGTAAATATACTAATGTTATTGTAAATTAAAAAAAATATATGTGTCATTTTTAAATTCATATTTCTGGCCACCTGTGTTCTAAATTTGAATTAGGTGGCGAGAAAAATTTTATTGTTTTTTTGTCATTTGAAAATATATTTCGTCAACTATTTTAAATGGATAAAATAATAAAGTGTCTATATGAAGGGGATGAAGGCGAAAGAATCGACGAGTTAAAGAATGTGAATGTGCTCTTTCTTAGCTACGTAAAAAATGGCTCGAGTACACAAGCCCGCCCCGGACGTCCAAAAAGCTGAATCAATTTCGACTCCGGAAATGAAAGTACATTTTTTATAATATCTGAAATCTACAGGTATCTGAAGTCATGACTAAGTGAGGTGAAAAAGTTTCTTGCCGCGATTGCTACGCACGATCAAAAAAGAATTCGGGTGCAAAACTCAAAAGAAACCGTTTTCAGAGTAATAAGGCCGATTTTTTACGTCGATTTGTAACAACAGATGAAAATGGGTCTAAACACGCCAGAATCAAAAATTCAATCAAAACAGTGGACTCAACGGGATGCCCGGCTCCAAAAAAAAGCCATGGCTGTAAAGTCGGTGGAAAAGTTGCCCGTCTTTTGGGATGCAGAATTTTGATGATATTACGTAATAATATGGTTACTACGCTAATCTTCTTGATAAGCTTCATCAATGTACTCAGCAAAAAACTTGGTGAAAAAAAAATCATCTTCCATCAAGACAACAGGGTTCAAATGTGTTTAAAGTGCAAAAATCAAACGAATTGAAGTATGATTTGCTGCCTCACCAACCTTATTCGCCTAATCTAGCGTCATCAGACTTCCACTTATTCCCTAAGCTCGAAACTTTTTGGGGCGGAGAAATTTGCCACAAATGATGAAGCCATAGCCGCCGTAGAGGAGTATTTTGCAGGCCTCGAAAGAAATCATTTTTGGAAGGCATTACTGCTTTAGAACGAAGATGGAATAAGTGTGTAGCGGTTCACGTAGAGTATGTCGAAAAATAAAATTAATTTTATCACGGAAAGTTAAGTGTTTTCTTATTAGGCTAGTTACTTATCATCCCGCCCTCGTATAATAATGTCTATATATAAAAATGAATCGCTGAATGTGTTGCTAAGCGCAAATCTCGAGTACAACTGAATCAATTTCGCTTATTCTTTTTTTATAATATTCCTTGAAGTATGACGGTGGTTCTTACTGAGAGAGAAATTTAAAAAATTGCGTGAAAATGTCTAAAAGCAACACTTCTGTATTCCCGTACAAAAGATTCGTAATAATATTTAAAAGTCAATTTCAACTTTAATACCATAACATAAAGTTTAAGTGTTAGTGGAGGAGTTCCGGGAAGGCAAAACAAGTGAGTGACTGTGGTAAAATGTCACTTGAAATACAAACGTCTCTTCACTGTGCAAGTTTAAACAAAGTCTTTCCGCTGTCTGTCTGTCCCTATGTATGCTTAGATCTTTAAAACTACGCAACAGATCTTGATGCGGTTTTTTTACTACATGGAGTGATTCAAGAGGAAGGTTCATATGTATAATACATTGTACCCATGCGAAGCCGGGGCGGATCGCTGTTAATATTATAAAGAGGAAAGATTTGTATTTTTGTATGTAACGCATAAACTTAAAAACTACTGGACCGATTTCAAAAAATTCTTTCCCCATTAGAAAGCTACAACTTTATAATTATAATTAAACTTATGACATAGTGTAGATAGAAGCGTAACAATTACTTATTGATTGTCAAAATATTATTAGCGGTTCGGAAAAAACAAATTTCCAGGATTTCAGTATAAATACGATGGTATAAGATTCCATCGTATTTATTCCGAAGTAAGTGGTATTATTTAGTCTATCCTATGTATCCATGTCTATACTATGCATCCGAGTCTACCCTATGTATCCAAACGAGATATGAAAAACACACAAAATTTCATTAAAGTTGGATCTGCCGCTTAGGATGAGTTCAGTGACATGCACAAGTACATAAACTATATATATAAAGATTGTCCTTTTTTCCTTTTGTCCTACTTTTGGTAAGTCATGCCCTTAGGTTGGCTTTTCGTTATTTTATAACTGCTAATCTTATTATCTGATTAATTACAATACAATAAATATAACTGGTCTTTTGCCTCAATTAGTGTTTTTATTGGAATGTTGTTATCATTTCATTATCTTCATGTTATATTATCTATTATGCATTATATATTAGGCACGATCCTATCGATCGACTGAGAAGTCCTCTCTACTAAATCTTTGCCTGTTATAAATGTTTTGGTTTTATCCAATCTATTTGTATTTATTTATGAGTAATCAGTAATTTTTATTTCACATAACGGGTTAGTTAGTAAAGTTCAAGCTGGTCTCCATTTTCGTTAAGTGCTACTTGAATAGAGCAATTTTCATACCAATATCTGGGATTTCGCTTAAACGAATTCCTATACTAGTATGTGTACCTTTGATATTATATAAAAGTAACAGCGAATTTGTATCCCACTTTTGGCACTCCTCTGAACAGAGGGTATTAGGACATAGTCCACAACGCGGCCCCATTGCGGATTTGCGGACTTCACATATCTTTGAAATATTTTTTTTGTTATTTTTTCGAAAATATGCAGGTTTCCTCACATAGGCGTATATGGAGGGGGGGGAGGGAGGTTCTAGTGGACGAAGACATTCTTTGAATTGATAGCACCCTTATAAAAGGAGAATGCTTAATAATAAAAAAACGTAAAAAACGAAAATAATATTACATTTGAAGTTCCTAAGGAAAAAGCTGAACAAGATTTATCCCCAAATCTTTTTCAATTAATTCAAGCTGCAATTGTGATACCAGTCAGTTCAGCCGGATGCGAGCGGAGCTTTTCAGCAATATGGAGAGTTAACATTTAGTTGAGATCTACCATGGGAGAAGAGACGTTCTTTTCTTCATATAGGAAACTAGCGACCCGCCCCGGCTTCGCACCCCCGGGTGCATGTAGATATTGAATTTCTCGAATTTTCTCTACTATAATAACAAACATTCCACTTGAATACTATCTATTGCTGAAAATCTCATTCAAATCCGTTGCGTAGTTTAACAGTTCTAAGCGTACAAACATCTCAAACGATTTTATTTTATGCTATGCGAAGGTAAGTAAAAGTAAGAACTGTTATTATTTTAATACAAGTAGGTTCGATTTTTAGGAAGTGTACGGTTTTTTTTTGTAGTTAGGACCCAGGCCCACCCTGAAAAATAACCCTAGATACGCCAATATTTCCTCATGATGTTTTCCTTCATCGCTGAGCAAGTGATACATCAGCACTTAAAATTAACAATTTCATTGGTGCCGGCACCGGGGATCGAACTCAAGCTGCTCGAGAATATAAAATTTTATTATATTAATTTTAACTGTGATAGAGCCACGCAGCAGCATCGGCTGTTGCACGAATGGGCAGGCTCGTCCGGGTCAGCACCACGACCTCACAGAAGACCGGCGTAAAGTGGAAGTATGACAAATACTTTCGCGTTTCGTTTGGTGAGTGAGGTAGCTGGAGCCCAATTTTTAAAAGGTTGTCAACACACCTGCAACCCTCGGGTGTAGCAGATGTTCATGGGCGGCGGTATTCACCTAACATCAGGTGAACCGTCTGCTCGCTTGTCACCTATTCACACAAAAAACTGAACTGTCACGGCTCTTGTATACTGATATTGTATATTTACTTAATTTAGATATTTCTCTATGCTTTGATTAAATATCAAACTTATTTCCACTTATTCAGCTTATTTATGACTAGCTAAGCTGTCCCGGCTTAGAACGAAAATTAACACAACAGCTCAATTTTATATAAATCTTTCCGAGAGGAATTTGCACCCGAAGAACATGCGAAGAACAACGTGACATCTGCGAAATTGTAATTGTTCAGGACGGCCGATTCAAATTATATTTTTTTTATTGGTTATGATTTTATTATACATAGCAGTTGCTATACAATTTTTGAGTTTGTATATGAACAAACAGTATAGTTTTTGAATAAATAATTATATAAATTTAGGAAATACGAGGTTTCATGTGTAATAGTGACGTTTTCCTACGGAAAATGGCAAAGACGAATGGGTCACTAGATCACATAATTATACACGTTTATATATCGTTGTTCAACGGAACATTCCAAAAAATAATAGGTCTCACGTTCATTTATAACGTTGTTTTACTAAAAACTCAGAAAATATATATGACATAAACGCATGTAGCACTGTTTTCATAGAAAAATCTATAAAAAAGTGGGTGACTGTGCAATAATTATCAATTGACTCTAATAGAGTATATTACACTCGCCTATTACATTAGTCTAGTCAGTACAAAAAACAGTGTCTAAACGTACATATCTCCTTGTACTGCGGAGCATAAATCAGATAGAACGTTGTTCTATTCTGAATCTCAATATCTATAAGTCAGAAGAAAAAAAATTAAATGTTATCTGAAAGCGTAGACAATAAATAATTAAGACTATCCGACGATAAAATCAAATTCGTTCTATGTGACCACAGAACGTTATTCTACGCACAGTGCGAATTGGATACAAAACAATGCAAATTTCGCATATAAATGTATTGCATGTGTGCCGATTCGTATTAAATGTAAAATCATACAATGCAATTATTTTAACATTCCAGTGTTTTATAAATTCCATAATTATAAAATATTTTACTTAAGTTCTATTTTGTTATTTGTGTGAATCCAAAACATTCTAGGATTCTCGAAATCTGCTGTCATTTTAAGGGGCGGAGTTTGCTCCGCCCTTTGTGCAACAAGTAGGAAATCGTGGGTTGGCTGTGCCGGCACCCCAAATAAAACAAAAGGAGTCGCCGCACTGTTTGCTATGTAGTTAAGTCGAGAGGCGAAAGGGTGACTTGTAAAGTAATTGGTATATTATACAGTTTCATTTACCTTAAGCGTCTCAACTGCTTAACGTTGTAAACTACCTTAGAAATAAGCAATGGAATTTCTCAGTTGTATTGAGAAACGACTACAAGATTTTTTATCCAGTCAATTTATTCAATGGTCAATTTATTTTATTATTCTAATGTCCTAATTATTCAATTATAGTCCCGTATCCTAATTATTCACGTATATTTCAGGTCAATTTATTTTATTATTCTAATGTCCTAATTATTCAATTATAGTTCCATTGTATTTTTCGTCTAAATGTTATAGATGCGTGTAGTATTGCGATCGTCTCGTTAATAGTAAGTTCCGGAATAAGAACCATGTTTGATTGAATGAATGAAATATACTTTATTGCACACTACAACTGATATTGAATAATCAACAACAAAGAATCTTCTTTTACAAACACTAATAATATAAAATTCAATCAAGTACTAATTTCCAAATTGTCAAGTTGTCGTGAACATTCAAGACCGCCTAATTGTAAAAATGTTATTGATTCTTTTGACATTTATAGACCCATCATCACTTCAGCATCTTCAAATACTGAATGATGATGTCTAATTGAAATCATTAAATAAATATCTTACAGTAAAGCTGGGGTTCTTAAAACAATGCGCCGGTATGGAAGTTTTAAGCTTTTCGAAACACCGAAGGATTTGAACAAATTATATTAAAATCTGTTGGGTAAATTTCTTGTTACTAGGGCTACGCTAGTGCGAATTGGCGGGTCCGGCCGGGGAAGGGAGTGAGGTGGTGGCTCACAGGAGACCGGCGCCAAGTGGAACTGTTATATGTCCTATGAGTGAGGAACTTTATTAAGGCAAAGCATTTGCAACACTAAGGGTGTTGCAAATATCCATGGGCGACGATTATCATCACTTAACATCAGGTGCCAGCACTCTCGCCCACTTCATAGATAAAACAGAAAAAAACATGTTTTCGACTGGCTACCTACTATATGACTTATGATAAAAACAACTAACAAAACGTGTTAATAAAACAAAATAAGTTAAAAACAATTATAATTAGCCTATGCCTCAGTTATTATTTTTATTGGAATCTATTCACTTCGCGCCGGAAGCCAAGGGTTCGATTCCCCCCGGAACAAGTAATTGTGTGACCCATAGATAATTGTTCCGGATTTTGGTGTTTTTTCTTACTAACTAAATTAGCCAAAGCAGTGGTGACTACCAAGCAAATTCACATGTCTGCCGACCCCACATAGATGCGATAAAGGCGACAACGAAGCAAGAAAAATAAACAAAACCCCTGGAAGAACATGTAAAGAGTAATACATTAAAGAACTTCATTATCTTTTAATGTATTGACTGTGTACCGTAATTCAATTTTTTTTTATGTTACATATAAGAGTGATCCCACTTAATGAGGGGATATTAATAATATTCGCATCGAGGGCGGCTGTGTTCGCGAATGTTCCACGAGTTCCGTTTCCAAGGGGACCTGGGCTTCGAGACGAAATCGATAAAATTGCGCTGTCGTTAGGCGCCTGTAAGCCTTTGGAGGGGGAGGGGCGGTGAGGGGGCGCATGTAACGTAGGCTCCCTCTGTACTGTACCTGAAACGCTCATTAGCACGACTGCCCGCGCCGCGAACGCTCGGTGCGGATATTAACCGTGTGTTTCTGTCAAAAGATCCTTGGGGCTTGGACTACGGTGGAGGTCGTCGGGTCGGTCGGCGAAGGCGGACGTCGCAAGGAGCTGAAATTAAGTGGAAAGTATCCCGTTTAAAACACCACGACGCCGCGCCCCGGAAGACTCGAGAAGCAAGGTAAGTGCGTAGTAATAATAAGAACTGTATGCAACCCCTTCTCCACACAGGAAATTTTATGAGGCCGTGAAGAGAGCGTTATCTACTTTTAATAGAAATTTTTTATAAAAGTAAAGTAACAGCCTATATATTTTCCACTCCTTGGCTTATGCCTCCTTTGTACAGAGGGTATTAGGGCATAGCCACATCACGCCGACCATACCGCGGTTTGCCGTTGAGCACGTTATACGTCAACTATTGGGAGATAATTGCACATAAAGTTGGCGCAAAATTTTCGTTTGCGGCTGCCAGGATTTCGTAATCCGGAAGTCACAGGTTGGAATCCAGATCGTCCAGTTGCTACGAGCTAAGCTACTTCGTCGACATCATCATCACGCGATAATCTCGTCTTTGTGTACTTTCTTTGTGTTTTTTCTTGTTTGGCGATAATTATGTGCTTACTCGACAGTACACTGTCTCAAATTACATTTTCACGATATTTGAAAACGAGACGTCCTTTGCTGTTTAATTACAATCTTTAACCACTACTTCTAGTTTCTCTTAAAACAATACTTAAAATTCTCGGATAAAACTGTCGGCAAAATTTCGCAGCTTTTCGCGTACTATTTATATGCTTTGAGTTCATATAAGTCTTGTGTGGGGTAGCACCCCATTTGGGCGGGGGTGGCGGTTTCCATGGTAGTTTGGTATCGAGACGCAATCAATAACTGGCGCAGACACTAAGCATCCACGAGCCCGGGGAGGGTAGAGGGGATACGTATGAGACGGATATTGTCATAATCATAATCATAATTATAATCATAATCATCTTTATTTGCAGAAATATGGTAGATAAAAATTTTCAGTATAGACAAAAGTACAGACATATTTCGCCTCATTGGCATGCAAATATTTCACAAATAAATAATATGATTAATACAAACACAATTTAAGTCAATCAAATACTATTAATTACCTAAATTAAAACAAAATGAACAAAAATTGTCGAAATTTTAAGCAATAACAAATGATATCAATCACAAAAATAAATAGAATATAATGTCATAATTCAATGCAATCATAATTACAGTAATTGAGTCTATACAATTGTTCATCACATTTGGATTTCTAAACTTTCAATAATACGTTAATGTTGTTTTTTTTATAGAAAATAGTCAAATTACGTTAATTTTTAGTTAACGGTACACACAATGAGACATTTCATTTTATTTGAAATTTGCCAATCGAGCAGACGGTTCACTTGATGTTAAGTGAATACCGCCGCCCATGGACATCTGCTATACCCGAGGGTTCCAGATGCGTTGACAACCTTTTGAAAATTGGGCTCCGGCTACCTCACTCACCAGACGAAACGCGAAAGTATTATACCTCCACTTTACGCCGGTCTTCTGTGGGGTCGTGGTACTTACCCAGACGAGGCTGCCCATTCGTGCAACAGCCGAGGCTGCAGCGTGGCTCTAACATCGTTAAAGAGTCTCAAAATTTGTCTGAATAAGATATGCTCTAATTTATCCAATCTCCCTTTTTATAACTTCTTTCTCGTCTACATTCAAATTGCGACTTTAATTATAATTGCAGAGATAAAGTTTACATACAATAACTGTCCAATCTCTGGCCGGGTAGAATTTTCGACGGTTGCCGTGGGAGACCTAGGTTGCTGGAACAAATCGATATTTGGCGCAAGCGCTAGACCATCGCGAGCCCAGGCAGGGAAGGTGGAGGCCGGATTATATGAAGGAGTTTTGTCGGATTCTCTGCTCTTATCTCTTTCTATCTATCTCTCTCTCCTTCCTCATTTCCGGTGCATCCGTCATGCAAACGAACGAGTCGCGATTGCGTTTTTAGTGCATATTTAATCCCTTTTTCAATCGTTGGCGGTATAGCTAAATTGTATTTTATTATTTTAAGTATTCTCCGTTCAACTTAATGTACTTTTCCATTGGTGCAAACGAATCATTAAAACAGTAATTCCAGTCTGAAGTTGATGTTGACAAAATGGCGAATTTGTACGCTTCCACAGCTGCTTCGGGGTCTTCAAACCCTTGACCGCGTAATAAATCTTTCATTCTAAGGAATGTAAAGAAATCGTTTGGGCTCGGGTCAGGACTGTAAGGAGGATGGCTCATCACCTCAACGTTTTCCTGCTTCAAAAACCATTTGTCTTCTGAGCCGTATGGGAAGCTCGCATTATCGTGAAATAAGATGATGCGACGTTTCGGGTTTTTTTTTCGGGGTTCGGCTATAATTTCTGGCAAAAAACAGTGATTTACAACTCAGCGGTAACCGTTCTGCGTTCTTGTAAAGGAATTGTAGCAACATGCCCCTTTTTCTTTGACACGCTGCGGGAGCGAACCACTTTCGTTGGTTTGACCTCGTCTTCGAAGACCCAAACTGCTGACCGATGTTTTCTTTCAGGTTCGTATGAATAAATCCATGATTCGTCACTTGAGACGATATTATAAACGGCATATGACTTCCCGCCGTTGAAGCGTTGCAGAGTATTCCTGCACCAATCTACACGAGTCACCTTTAACTCATCGGACAAATTTGGGGGAAACTAGCTTTCTTACATACAGCTCATTATGTAATATCGACTGAATCGCTGTCATTCCGATACTGATAACAGCCCGAATCTGCACTTATGTCACATCACGGCCATTTTATATAATAGTTCGCACAGCTACGATGTTTTCAGGCGTGACCGCTGTTATTGGTCGGCCTGCAGAAGAAACAGTGCTGAGCTACACACGACCGCGTGGTATATTGTCGTTTCGACTCGGTGCTTCAACATCATAAATCGAAACTAGTTCGCGGAGACATATTTATCTTGAGATAAGCCGCGACGAAAATTGTGATAAATTATGTCACGGAAATGTTCACGCGTTAGCTCCATTTCTGTTAACGACGGGTCAACTTTAAACCAACACAGTTTTTGTTTTTAAACATTTTTTTAATTGTTTGAATGTCATTAAGATTCTAAGAGGCCAGTATTCAAATTATAAAAAAGGTTTTATTGTAACTCAATCCGAAATCTTCTATTCCCGATCATTTCAGTGTGCCCCTCGTATATGGTACAATTCTTTGATATGTACGGTTTGTATTGCAAGTAAAGAGTATAAGAACAAAAGTTTTAGATGAGCTTTTAGTCTTTGTTCAAGCACTGTAGATATACTTGGTTACTTTTTTATTGGTGCCGTTTCATTGGTGCAGGTTGCTCGAGTGTAATTATAAAAAAAAAACGAGCACCCGGCTTTAATTGTTAAGAACTTAATTTACGACAGGCTGGGCCAATATAAACTAAACTATTGAGTTTTTAAATTAAATATTTGTTGTTCTCGTCCTGTTATTTATAATAACACATATAACTAAACATACGTGTAGCTTCTTGATAATTTCATATAGTGCCTTCTCATAAAGAATAGAGCTTCTAGCGACCTGAAATCCAATCAAAGTTTAACAGTATTTGCATAAATCGGATGTCGAATTAATTGTAATATATAAAAATAATTGTAGGCGTAAGTTATAATATAGTCAACCATTTTAATTAAAGTTTTAGCCTACCCTCTACCGGGCAAAGGCCTCCTCTTTACAGAGGGCGTTAAGGCGTAGTCGCCCACGCGGCCCCACTCGCTGATAGGCGAACTTGACATGTCATTGAAATATATTCTTTTGTGACCCTTTCTAAAATAAACAGGTTCTCTCACGATGTGTCCCACGCACACGCACGTGACAAGTCAGCGCTTAAAATGAACAATTTCATTCGTGCCGTTTCATTGGTGCAGGGTCTTCGAGTGAAATTATTAAAAAAAAAAACGAACACCCGGCTTTTATTGTTAAGAACTCAATCTATATAATAAAAAAGGAGGGGTGACTAGCTGAGTTGCGTGTATCACTACATAGGTATTATAAAACAAAGTCGTGCCACTGTCTGTCTGTCCCTATGTATACTCAAACCTTTAAAACTACGCAAGGGATCTTGATGTGGTTTTTTTACTAGATACAGGAAGGTTCAGATGTATAATACATTGCCCCCGTGCGAAGCCGGGGCGGGTCGCTAGCAGGTTTTAGTTACCATTACCTATTAGAGCATCTATTTTCTATTACACTTCATCGCGACTAATTAATCAAGGATTTGAAAATGATGTGCCATTAGTTGCAGATGATACTACCACGTCTACATTAAATATTGTTTTTGTCTCGAAATCTCTCATCCCCTGCCCTCACTGTTTATGTCACTAGTTCATTGTGTAGTGACGCTGTTGCATTTTACCATTTATATATTTTAACTAGCGTTTCTCAGCGAGATAGACGTGCATGATACATCCAGACACCACTTCATCGATGACTCCCATCCTCTCATAATATACTTGCAGAGAGATGCCTTGTGAAGCAGGGGTTACAGATAATTTAATTTTTAGCGTCCCTTCCTCATCTATGCACTTTTTTTTCTTCGTTTAAAAATGTAAAATAAACTCCTTTGCTATGCTTCTATTTTTGTGACATGTTCCTAATTTGTTTTTAACTTGGCCAGTAAAGCATCGCTCGACGTCCTCTATATTTTTGCTCAATCATTCCATTCATCTTAATCAACGCCTGGTATATTCGGTTTTAGAAAATATTTTACGAATGAAGACTTTCCATCAAAATTTATTAGCGGCATTGTATCGAAGACAGCGACTCAGTAATCCTGTGGGCAACAGGCCATAAAAATAATGCGTGGGAGACTTCCGCTATGGTTGGGGGATTTGGAAAATACTTCGTGCAAACCCTTAACCTTAGCGGGAGTTTTTCTTGCATGCACTACTGGGTACAATGCACAAGACCTTTCTACGCTAGAAGATTATGCGAAGTTCTAATTGTTAACTTGTAAAATTGTTGTTAAATTGTAAATTACCTATAGTCTTTTGTTGTATTATTTAATTCATAAAATTCCATTTCATTTAAGTCCTCCTTAACATAAATACAAAATGAGTGACTGAATTTGCTGTAGATTTACAACAATTATATAAAAGTAAAGTGACGTAACAGCATATAGCAGTTTACAAGTTAACATTTTGTTTTTATGTTTTTATTATTAATATTTATTTTTTTATTATGTTTTGTCTTTACAAAATTTACAAATTTTATTAAATAGAAATGTTACATGAAATCTTCATTACTTAATGATTAAATTGATTTTAATTTTTTACCTGAACGTAAATCGAACACATCACACACACATCTTCATCACGTAATGGCTGACGTTCCCTGATTTACTCTGATTGCAATTGCGATTTACTTCTATTTAAATTATCTACTTGATTCTATTTCAAAGTCAGTGTAATTCGGTCGTATTCTTTATATTATATCTGTATTGAAAGTTGTATAACCTGATAGTGATAGTTTAAGACTCGAACTGTAATAGTATCCTGACATTTTTTGAAAAATGAATAATACTAAATGATACCTGCCTGGAGTTGTTTTTTTTGTTTTGCCCACACTTACTTTGAAGAATACACTTTTATTTCATGAATCTATTTGTAATATTTTATTCTCAAAAATACAACGATCAAAGATTTTTTTTCTTTTATCTTTCCCTTGGCAATACGGTAAAAACGACCAATATTGTAATCAGTTATTTAAAGCTAAAAAAAAATGTCTGTCATAATAAAACGCGGTTTCAATATCTTCAATGGATTTTATCATCCTTAAAAGATTGCTACGTAAAATATTATACCGTTGCAAGAATGAGCCGGCAATTTGGTTGAGTCATAATCATTGAAGTGAAGTAAAAGTATTATAGTTTAATACGTTTCGCCAGCCAGTGAGGGAGCGGAGGCCCACGCAGTTATTGGCATCTCTATACTGTGGTTTTAAGTGGTTATACATGTATGTGGTACACATAAGTCCATATTATATATAACCACTTAAACTGGTTATATAGGAACCGCCTGCTATCTAGGACCTAATAACAACATGTTTTATGGTTAATTTAAAAAAGCTTGCGTGGTAATATTTTTGTGGAGATGTTATTTATCACATTGTATGCTTTGCGTTTTTCGTGTATCCGAAATTACAAGACTTACTACTCGACTCGATCTTCAGCGTTATCGATTGTTCTTCACCATGGATCGACTCTATAAAGACTTTATAAATTTTATCGAGTTTTGTCTTTTAAAATTATTTTTAATATTTCGATAAAGACATGTTTTGCTGAAGCGATAGTTAAGGAGGAGGTAATGCGAAAATTAGTTATAAATAATTTAATGCGCAAAGCGACATTTATTACTTATTTGTTGGCGATGTTGGTTTCTATAAGCTGCTTGTAACGTTTTTTATTTGAAAACGATAGCTGAAAATGCTAAGGCGCACCTTTAATTTTGTATATTTCATACTACCAAAGTGGAAATCCCTCTTTTTAGGATAATCTTTCAAGAGCGCCTCTTGGAAATATTTTACCATTTAGCGCAGGATTGCAAAGTTTCATTTTGCACAGGATTGTAAATTCAATTACAGTGGAATGAAACTGCATTAAGGAGAATTTTTGCGTATACCGACAGTACCAGTCTTAAGCTAGTAGTATGCTTAATGCTAGATGCTCCACGCCTTGCTTCAAATGCTAAAAAACAATGTAGATAAAAGACGTTAAGATTTTCGTCGGTGTGGCAATTAGCCGTTTAGCTTGGCCTGACGCTTTAGCCACTAAGCTAAACGGCTGCTTGCCACACCGACGAAAATCTTAACGTCTTTTAACTACATTGTTTTTTAGCATTTGAAGCAATACTTGGCGCATCCATTGTTATGTCCTTTCCAGCATACAAACAAGATGTGGTTTCGGTTCCCACATCGGCGACAATCTTTTCGTACTTTTTATACAAAGTTTTATATTTTTCTTTTGCTACAGAAGCATAACTGCTTACGTGCGTATATAAGAACGCAGATATTTTTTTTTAAATTGATTCACTTCGTGAAGTACGTACAATCATCAGTACCGACACATTTATTATGCTTCATTAAATTCGTACTAACTGTTGTTAGGATCCTGTGATTAAGACCATACGTTGGGGTTTCGTGGCATTCATCCCTGGAACTCTATTGCAACGCCATTCGTAGATAATAGAGTCTGGTGTTATAGCGCCTAACCGTAGTACGCATAGTAAATGGCTACGATTGCAGTTGGCCGTTTTCACGTGCGAAGTTTTTCAGCCACATTGATGATCGTTGCGCACCATATCACAAAAATGGTCATGAATGTACAGTATACAGGGTGGCTTTTAGTGGAGTTTTAAGTTTATCCATTTTTTTTATTAAATTCTAGACATAAATAATGTTATATAAAAAATGATAAATATTTAAAATCACTCGTAAATAATTATTAACATTCATTTGAACTTATCTCAAAAATTGCGTGATTTATACGCAACTCGTTTATTTTTACGCGCGATCATTCAAAACTAACACACGCAAGTTCGTGCACAGTAAAATTTAGGTATTTATGAATGACTACCGCATTGTCAACACGTTCTGTTTTTTAGGGAATAGAATGGCATTTTTTTTTTTTGGAAAAAAGTCTTTGTTTTTTATTTCAATAAACGATTATAGTACCGACTCTGAACCTCCTGTGTAAATTTGGGCACCTCTCAAAAAATCTCCCTGTATGTAATGTTTAGTTACTAGAACATAAATGAATAGGCTATTAGGGGTGCTGGACCCGGGCCTGTATTATTTGGTGCATTGATACAAGCCTCAACATTGACACCACTAGCTTCATTGAAAATACTAGTAATGATAATTATGAACTTTATGTAGTAGGTTTAATGACCGTATTCGTTTCGTTCACACGGTGAAGACGTCTTTCATTTTTCGGCACATCCATTGGGCTGTAAATTTTTTGAGCCATTTTGAGACAAAGCTTCGAGAACGGTATCATCTCACTCCAACTACTCTCGAACTTTCGTACTTTTTCTAGAAATTTTAATACTCCAACTGACAATGTCCATATAGCCCGAACCATATAATCGTTAAATAATAATTTCAGATTGTTATATGTTAAACTCATCCATCCATATTAAAGAACTCCGTAAGTCCATAATTATGATTATAGTCAAAAGAATTAAAGTAAACATGGTTAAATATTAATATAACAAAAATTCTATATTGTTAAATTTTTTTTAACAGTATAACATATTGCTAAAAAAGTTTTTAACACGAGCTGTAGAAATACATGACCTGCATGGTCGTAAACATCAATTTTGAAATGCTACATGTTAAACTTTTGCCCCGATGAACCGAACGCAGCCGAATGAGACAGTCATTTTATTTGTACGAGAAATGGTTTACCTTTTTAGTAGACCGGACGGCGATATATATTGATAGCGTAAGTGGAAAATGTTCAAAACTACTTGCAACGGATGAAGTTTTTAAAATACTTATTTATTGAACCTTACTAAGTATATAACTGGCAAACTCCCCAGGCGAATACGTAGCTGTATCGATCGATGCATCGGCGCATGTGCAAGCAATGACGCCTCCGAGGCGGTGTTATATATATATATATATATATATATATATATATATGTGTATATACATATATAAGAAAACTATTGAACAATATTAAAATGTTATATGCGTATATTTGAAGAAGGCGTTTAGGCAGGGAGTGCTCGAGTATGTACTCGTATCACACGTTTAATATATACTTTGAAATTATTTGGGTTTAATGGATATCCTTAACGTTAGTTACCTAGGTGTTGGATATAATCAAATCGCGCAGACGCTAGTTTTCTGTAAACCCTGTTGAGGGTTGGAGGGGGCGGGCGAAGGGAGCGCGTCCGTCCGGGCAGGGTAGGATTTGGTACTATAATTTTAGTATTTGTACTATAATCTCATGCTTAGTACTATATACTATCCATATCTAAGGATAGTACGAAAACGTACTATAATTTCTTTACTTTACCTAAATGATCAATATTATACAACAATTCACTGCCAATCCAACATTAGAAGAAGTTCTTTGGGTTGTAATCACGTTGTAATTCTTTAACTTTTTTCAACACTCGATGAAGTTATGGAATAACTAATAGAAATCATAATTATCTAGTAGTACATTTAATTTATTATTTTTATGGTACGGCCGTCAAAATTAAAAGCGATAACAATTTTCTGCGAGTTTCTGAGTAAAATAGTGCTTTAATTATGAAAATAATAGTGTACTATAATTTATTTTCAAATACTATCCTTTAAAATTTTTTGTACTATCTTTTTTACCGCACCTAAATCTAACCCTGGGCCAGGGCCCGGCTGTAGCGTGCCTCACTGTTAGTGCATCCGCCGCGCGAATGACCGCGCCTTCGTCGCGTTTGCTTTTTGTTTGGTTCTGATTTCGGACTTTAATAAAGAGCGTGCTATCGTTTAAGAATTTAAAAACATTAATATTCGTTTTTGAATAACGGTGACGATGCATTGGGGTAAGTAGTTTAGCTTTAAGCCTGAATCTGTAAAACGTATTTCGTTTTATTCCGTTAAGTTTGAATAAAAAATAATATTAAAAATTAATAGCTAACGCAAAACACATTCATAGGGTTGAACTTTCAACATTTTTGCCAACATTATTGAACACATAACATACACTCCCCGGGCATAGTTGCATCGATTGATGAATTGGCGCATGTCCAAGAAATGACGCCCCCGGGCGGCGCAACTGCGTAGTTCGCCTGGCGTGGCCACCGCCCACTATCTTTGTATTTAACTGGTTGTGCCCGCGACTTCGTCCGCGTGTAATTTAAAATAAAAAAATCTAAAATGAATGTAGCCTAAGTTACTCCTTATTACATCAGCTATCTGCCAGTGAAAGTCCCGTCCAGCCGTTTCAGAGATTGGCCGGAACAAACAGACAGATAGAGAGATAAAAATTGTAAAAAAAATATTTTGGTATATGTACCGTGTACACATCCATATGCATTTAAATTTAAAAAGACATTACATTTAAAAAGCGGTTATTTTAATATTCCAAAAAGATACTCCAATTTTATTTATCTGTGTAGATTACATAATTCTATAAATCAGAAAATTTTGAAATCGACCCACTATCATTTACTAGGTCACCTTTTGAATCAAATCGTTGCCCTACAGTTCTGTTCAACTGATATCAGACTTAGTTTTAATCAAGGTGCACATGTTTCATTTGTCTTTCGTGGTTGTAGGGGAGATTGTCAAGAGAAACACTTGTTGTTGCTTTGTTCATCTTGTATTTGGAGGAAATTTCGAAAAATTAAAATGCCTAACTATAATCTGTGAAAGCACCAAGGCCTTGCGAAAGCGATAACACCGCCATGTACATCAACAGGTTCTTGCGTGAGAACTCGTGAAGTCTAATTAAAGGCCCATTTACACGATGCCATTTTCTTGTACATACAAGAGCAATAATTGAATGCAATAAATTCCGCGCAATAATTGTTTAGACCATTTGTTGTTTAGACCATGCAACTCATTTATTGCTTCAATTTAATTGTATACAACAGGCAAGAAACTTGCACCGTGTAAATGGGCCTTAAAGCATACATACTTTTTATGCGAGAAAGTGGCCTCTGGTTGCAGATGCGTTGCCACCTTCCAATGAAGTGGATTTCGGTTACCTCACCAGCCGGAGGAAACAAAACACTTCCACTTCACGTGTTTCAGATCATTCAGAAGATCGGGAAATTGTGCAATAACTAGATAAACCATAATTGAATATGAATAAACGGTGCAACAATAGCTTCTTTGATTCTTAGTTTTGAGAATATTGCAAGAGTTTAGTAGTGCCATAATAAGAGTATCAACCTCCATGCTATTAAATGTTGGATTCACGAAGAAAGTTTCCATCAGAGTACTATTTGGTTACGTGGAACTTTTGCAAAAATTTCCTCAATAACTTCTTCCTTCTTCGGGGCTTCCTAATTAGGTGTCATTAATTGCTTTTGTCTTATAATCATCTCTAAACTTGCAAAGCACGTTACAGAAGAACTTCCAATAACGCAGACACATAATTATCTATAAGCATAGCATTTTAGGATCTTTGCGGCGTTTGGAAATGTAGATTGTCAAGATGCTTCGTAGAGTGTATCAAGCCCGGCGTAATCGATGGCTTAAGCTTACAGTTAACTAAAAACCATAGATATTTAATGTTTTTCTAAGTAGAAAGCAAGCTTCGCAATAACACCGCCCCTGGGGCGTCATTGCTTGTACTTGCACCGATGCATCGGTCGATACAGCTACGCGTATGTGCCCGGGAAACTGTCAGTTTATAAGCTTCGCTAAAATAACGAACTATAACGAAACATTTAAAAAATTTTCATCCACACATAGCCAAAGAGACGGACGAAGGACACAGTTTTTGGAATTTTTGTCTGTCTGTCTGATCCCTTATAACTTCTAAACTTCTTGTCGGATTTGGACTGGTTTTAGATTTTCAATGGTTACTTAAGCTAAGGCATGGGCGACGTGTAGACATTCGTTTGCTTGTTTCATCTCGATCGGTTCACTAAAACGGAGGATATCTTGTATCTTGTATTAACTGATGTTTTTGCTTTTAGTCCCGAGACTATTAAAGCTTCATCGGACGCAGAACCGGTGGGCTAGCCAGAACCCACGGGTTTGGACCCTCCGCTATGGGTAGGGTCGCGCATGTGCTCATGCGTGCGTTTAACTACTATGGTGTGTCATCTAAGGGCCGTCGACTGTGCATTTAGCTAATCGGTGGCTGGGAGCGGTAAGAACCGCCCCGGAACGCGGGTGTACCTTGTGTACGGAGGATATGCGCGTACTCAAGCAATGCAGCCACAATAAGCTATATTATCACAGTTAGGCAACTATTGGACCACTTTTGTGTGTTTTTGAAAGTATATGAAGATTACTTTTGTGCAATATTCAAGTTTTGTTACATTGCAATCGGTTCGCTCAAATAGAAGATGTACATTATAAACTGCTTTTTTAAATTTTTGTGTAATGACATAGTTCGCAATACAAAAAAGAAATATCTTCCATACAAAATGTGCTATCCACGATAAAGTTTCCACTATGAAAATTTGAATTTTCAATTTCAAAATAAAAAGGTGCTACTTAACAATTTCTTCAATTGTTAGAACTGAAATTCATCATATGTAAGTTAAGGATAAGAAATTATATCCCGCAAAAAAAACTAGCTGGCGACATTTTTATGTGACTAGCGATATGGCGGTTCACCTGATGTTAAGGGATAACCGCCACGCATGGATACTATACTACTCCCGTAGGGTTGCAGATGCATTGCTATCTTTAAATAAACTGGGCCAAGATAAAACGCAGAAATATAACACTTCGACTACACGCCGGTCTTCTGAGAGGTCGTGGTACTTACGTGAATTTATATACTGCCAATTCGTATAACAGCGAAGACTACACAGTACACACTACTGTACACAGTTAACGAAGATAACGAAGGGCTAACCGATGTACGGTTTCAGTTTTGCTTGGTATATGGATGCTCTTGATTTATAGACATTTATTTCGTCACCCTACATATACACTATATAACTTAAACATTAAAGTAATAGAAATAAAAACTCAGAGAAAAGCGTGAAAAATAATATTATAAAAGAGAAAAAAAGGAAGTGTTAAAAACGGTTATTATAGTACTATTGACATCTTAAAATAACACTGTGTCGAGGTAAAGTGGCGAAAGGTCCGTCCCAACATTAGCCGCAGAGATTCAACGCTGATTTTTAGTCGGGCGCATGGGTCCGTACATACCAGACGGGGCACATAAGACGTTTCCAAATATGAGTAACGTTTACCTACTGTAATTATTACTCATATTTAATAACAAAAGAGAACATAACCACTACGATTTTTAAAAAAAAATCTGTTACGTACTTGTTCATCTCGATACGTGAATGTCTACGAGTATTACGAAAGTTATAGGTATATATACATCACAATAAATGTATGAGAGCCGTGAAGGAAGTTAAGGTGAGCTAACAACCTATTGATACAAAATTAGAGTCGTCAGTGGTGCAATGATGCTTACGCGCAACGTGTACTATTGTAGAGAATACAAAACTTTTTGTATATAGGTAAACTAAATTTAATATGAAACAGAAATTCGCTTTGTGATTTGGTTAGTTGTGCGTAATATAGGTAAACAAAAAATTGTTTAGGCTATTGCTGAGATATTTGTTTTTGTTATTTCGTTTACTCATATTATATTGTATTTGGTATTTTTTATTAGCGAGAAACTGCTTTTTAGTGTTTTCTAAACCGTTTAATTTTCGTTAGAAAATAAAATTATATTAGGGGTCACATCTTTTGGCATTTTGTCACTAAAATACCTCGAAGAAAAATGAGACTGTATCAATACAACAGAGCATAAAAAAGAATGAGAACGATTAGATTTCAAGGGTCTAATGAAGAGAAGCAAACACTATTTAGTGCTGATAAAGAATGCTTTTCATTATCTCGCACATTGGAGTTTATAAGTAAGACTAGACTTTCGATTGAGCGCCCATAGAGGAATAAGCCGTTAATAGAACACTACAGTATCTCCTTGCTTTTTACGCTCTACCCGAGCAACATACCATAAGATCCGCACGTCAATCTCGCGCTTTTCGCGGATGACACGGCGCTCTTTTACATATATAAAAATCTTAATCGACTCGCTACGCGTTCCTAAGCGCCGCGACTGCCTCGGCCATTGTTTCCGCAAATGCAGAATAGAAGTAAATCCCGAAAAGAGTGTGGCGATTCACTTCACACGTAGTACTTACCTGTCCCATCTTTATAAAGGTCCTCGCCAATGCAGAAAGTAAGGGCAAATATCTCTTTATGGCTAACCAATCCTCTGGGAGAAAAAGGTCAAATATCTAGGAGTCACTTTCGACTCACGGATGACGTTCACATCGCATATTAACGAATTTATAAACAGCCGCGTTCGTCTCTAGACGGCTCTATCACCTAACCAAAGCGTCAAGTAAAATGCCATTAAGGTACAAATTATTATTATATAAGCCCTGCTTAAGACCTATTATGTCCTAGGCCCACATAAACCTTACTCGATTGTACAAGTTGCAATTAGTACAAAATAAGTTCATCCGCCGCGCAACCGGTGCGCATCGGTGCGTGATAACAACGCAACGTCTACAGTGCGTAAAGTAAACTACAGTAAACGTAGTCTACAGTAAACGTGCACAGTGACTGCAGCCTCCCGACGATTCGAGAACATTTTAAAGATCCCACCAAACGATTCTTCGTCAGAGCCTAACATCTTCCCAACTACCAACCCGACACTAACGTGAACGTCAACAATCGTCGCCCGCGCAATGTCCTCACCAACCCGGTCAAGGAAGGACACTTAAGTACGTCGGACCCACCGTCGGGGGTCTCGTCAAATAACACTACACACGCAGCATATTAACAAATACGTTCGTCCTCGCCTTCGAGTACGGCGAAATCATACATCGCGTACACTATGTACACCAGCGTTCCAGAGCGGTTCTCACCGCATAATTAACGCGCATGAGTACATGCGCGACCCTACCCACTGAGGAGGGCCTCAAGCCCGTGGGTTCTGGCTAATCCACCGGTTTTGTGTTCGTCGTCGTTTAGTCTTAGAACTGAAAGAGTAACATCAGTTATACAAAAAAAAAACTACAGTAGTTACGACGCGATGAAGGCCAATGAGGGCTATCACCGTTCTTATTTTATTTATGTAAATACATGAAAGAATTTGTACAAAGGCTTTTGTACAAGGCCTTGCTTATTTCTTAAGAAATTTCTTCCAGCAGACCTGTGACTGTAAATTGGTTACAAATGGTAGTTATTTGTAGAGTGAGTTCCATAATCGAACTGTATGAACATTACAGAGTTATACGTAAGGGTGTTCTAAAATTGTTTGTTTTGAAAAATTTAATAACTGTAAAAATTGATGTTTAAAGACTTTAAATGTTTAATACAATTTTAAAAGTTGTGCTCTATATGTGTGTTCATTTATTGTTGCGGTTGTAACTACACGCTGTATACATATTTTGTTGTTCATATACAACATATTTTGTTTCTTGATTTTTCAACATGATAAATAATTTAATTGTAAAAATATCTCTTTGTAAAAGTTAGTATTGAAGAAATCTAAGATAGGCCAGAGTACGGTTCTGAAAATTCGTATTCGTATCCGTATTCAGCCACTAGTGTCCCACTGTTGGGCAGAGGCCTCCCTCCATTTCTTCCACTCTATACAAGACCAATCCCCCAAAAATGCGTCCACTTCGTAGCGCCATCTCCGTCTCGGCCCGCCGCGTGCCCGTCTTACATGTTGTGGGACGCATTCGGTAGCAGATTTGGCCCAAAAGGTGTTAGGCATGCGGCAGACATTACCGGCCCAGTCAAATTTAAGCTTGGCGGCTTTTTTCCCGCATCGGAAATTCATTTCTGAAAGTTATTGAACAATATTAAATTCGAAGCGTATATTTGATGAAGGTGTTCAGGGCTTCAGGCAGGGAGTGTTCGTGTATGAGTTACATGTTTAATATATACCTTAGTTAGCTAGGTTTGGTATAAAAACACTACGCGCAGACGCTAGATTTCTGCTTTTGAGGGATGGAGGGAGCGGGGGAAGGGAGATCGTCGGCCCGGGCACGGCTGTAGCGTGCCTCAGCCTCACTGTTAGTGCATCCGCGGCGCGACTGACCGCGCTCCGTCTTTAATCGCCTCTTTGTTTGGTTTTGATTTCGGACTTTGCTAACGAGCGTTCTTTTTGTTTTTGTCCCGACCTTATAACCGTGTGTGAGAATTATACGTAAAAACTTTTGATATATTAATGTTCGTTTTGGAAGAACAGTGACGTTGCTTTAGGGGTAAGTAGTTTAGCTTTAAGCCTCATCCTGTAAAACTTCTTGTGTATTATTATATATACGTTCAGTGCGAATAGAAATAACGTAAAAATTGAACTTTCAACATGTTTTGCCAATATTATTAAGCACATAACTTACGCTCCCCGGGCATATAGCTGCATCGATCGATGCATTGGCGCATGTGCAAGCAAGGACGCCCCCGGGCGGCGCCACTGCGTTGTTCGCCTCGCGCGGCCACCATCCTCAATCTTTATATTTAATTATAGTTATAGTTCTATAACTCAGAAGAATTTCAAATATTGGACCCACTATCATCTCCTTGGACATCCATTGCAACAAGTCGTTGCCCTAGAGTCGTTCAATTGGTAGATGTTTCATTGGTCCTTCGTAGTTGTAGGGGAGGGACTTTGGAGTTGTAGGGGGCGGAGGTACCATCACTCCAGTCGTTTTACTCAGTTTTTGTCGATTGTCTTTCATAATAGCTGTGCTCGTTCCTTCTTAGCGAAAATTAATTTATAACTTAGCCGGTTTAAACGAAAGTGATACCAAAAAAGGTGTGCAATTTACAAAAGCCCAAAAAATTATAAATTAAATCGTAAATACCCAACAGCACTGATTCAGAAGCATCGAAGACGAGCCTCGGAATCATAATAATTATACTGAATATCCAAGTAAGATATAGTTATATATTCACATTTTAATAAATATATAACATTATATTAGGGAGTTAAAATTTCATTTCATTACCACAAAATTTATATTTATAATAAAGTACTGAAAACCTCGTATAGAGGTGTAAAATACCATCTGCCTTTTTACAAAGTTCGGTTTTCGTTGTATCTTATGCGCCTTTTTTTAAACATTATATTTTTCGTAAGTTATATAAAAATATAATTTGTTGTAAAAATAGGTGTTACTATTGACTTAATAACATATTTAATATAGAGACATGTATTAATACTAATTCTCGTATTTGGTGTTTATTTATCGATATAGGTCAAGGAATTTATGAAATGTCCGCATTGTAAAAGAGATTATGATTTAGCATGCTGTAGTCTAACACCTAAACAATTTTACGACATGAGTCCCGCTAGGAAGATAAATTGGAGGTGCCCTGAATGTCTTATCAAGCAGCCTAAGCGGGATAATACGAATACACCCGTTCATGATCGTGCGTCTCTTACCTCAAGCGGAAACATTCCCGCAATGAACTCTAAACCCGAAACATCAAGCAACTCATACGGGAACCTGCCTCCCTACGATGCAAATGTGACTTTTCGCTCATCTAAACGCTCTGAAAATAAACATGTAAACCAACTTAACTGTTCATCTCAGTCCAGGAATGACAGTGTTAAAGAAACGGTTTTAGCCACCAATGAGATATCCGAAATAATCAAAAATGAAATTCACACCGCCGTGCGCTTAGAACTGCCATCCTTGATCAATCAGCTGCTTATGTCTAATTTGGATCCGATAAGGGACTAACTAAGCTCACTTCAATCGTCTGTCAGCTTTGTAAGCGACCAGTATGACGATCTTAAAAACAACTTAATTGCAATAACTAAGGAGAATAAAGCATTAAGAACGGAATGTGCACAGCTTCGCGAAACAATAAGTAACATCACCCTGATCGTCTGAACACTGTTGAGCAATATATGAGGGACTCGAATATTGAGATCCAAGGTGTACCTGAGCATCGATCTGAAAATATTGTGAATATTGTAAAATAGCTAGCTCAGGTAGTCACATTTAAGTTGGCTGATAATGATATAATGAATTGTATCCGCGTGGCTCCTCTTACTAAAACAGGAAATAGACCTCGAGCCATTGTAGTGAAATTAAGAAGCAGTCGCTGTCGCGACGAGTTTTATTCTGCAGTCACAAGATTTAACAAGGCGCATCAAGATGAAAAACTCAATACTTCACACCTAGGGATCGCCGGCGACAAAACACCTGTTTATGTCTGTGAGCATTTGTCACCAGCTAATAAAGCATTGCATGCTGCAGCTCGCATCAGATCTCGTGAGCTAAATTATAAATTCGTTTGTGTCAGAAATGGCCATATATATATGCATAAAGATCAAACATCACGTTTTATCTACGTTAAGAATAAACAGACATTGTCTTCTCTGGAGTGAGTCTCTTGTTAAACTAGCAATCTATAATAATAAATTCTACCTATATAAATAGGATACTTTAACTGATTTAACCATAAATTATCAAAATGTACGTGGTATCAGAACTAAAACACTTGAATTATATAATTCTATATTAAGTAACAATTTTGATTTAATATGTCTCATTGAAACGTGGCTTGACAATGACATTAACAGTGCAGAAATCATTGATGAACGATACATAGTTTATCGTAGGGACCGACCTAAAGATTTTATGACAAAATATAAAAAAAGGCTATGGTGGGGGAACACTTGTTTCTATAAAGAAAACAATAATTTCCGAACATAAATTTGAGTGGAACACCACTGTAGAGTATCTTTGGGTCCGTATTAAGTTACGTAATTTCTGGCTAAATATATGTATCGCTTATCTTCCCTCCTAATTAACTTGCGAACATTACTCAGAGTTCTTGGATAACTGCGTGAAAATTGTATATTTGTGCAATGGCGACAAACATCTTATATTAGGAGATTTTAATCTTAGCAATATTGACTGGAGTAAATCTCATAATGGATTTCCTCGGCTTGATGGTAAAGTTAAGTCAGCATTTTGTCAATCTTGTCTTGGTGAGCTCAAGTTTGATATGCTCGGTCACTGGAACTTTAGGCATGAGTCGAATAGATGAACATCATCCCCCATTGGAAATTTCCATAAAAGCAGAGAGAGCTCGTGCTCTGATAGAGGTCGTATCATCTAGGTTTATATTTCGAAAAACAGATTATGATGCCTGTATATCTGAGCTAAATAATGTTGATTGGGCTCAATTTAGTGATTTATCTTGTAACGATTTTGTACAGCATTTCTACAATACATTTTTGGAAATTATTGAGAAATATACTCCTAGAGTCAGGCCAAAAAATATGAAATACCCTACTTGGTTTAGTTCATGTTTAATTAAAATGATGAAGGACAAAGAGCGTTTCCATAACAAGTATAAACAATATAGGAACCCGAGAGATTTTGACACATTTTCCATGCTAAGATCCAGATGCAAAGTGGAGTTAGCTAGTGCTTTCAAACTGTATGTTAGTAGAACTGAGGAGAACCTCACCTTAGATAGTAAGGCATTCTGGAGATACACTAAATCCAAAAGGGTCTCAAATAACTACCCCGACAAGTTTTTATATAAAGGTTAATCAGCTGAGGGCGGGATGAACATCGCTAATCTCTTTTCGGATTTTTTTTCAACTGTCTACAGCACTCCGAACCATTCTATATACACTCCAAACTTCAAACCAAGTACCTCAATTTTAGCCTCTATTCATGTTGCTGATAAAGATATTAAGTCTTGTATTAACTCAATCGATACAGGAAAAGGCGCGGGCCCTGATGGAATACCGCCTATTTTTGTACGTCGATGTGCGGTTGCTCCCATAAAACCCTTGGGTATTATTTTTAATAAATCCCTCAGCAGTGGCACCTTCCCTGACTTATGGAAAATTACAAAAATTGTACCAATATACAAATCCGGTGACAGGAGGTCCGTGTCGAACTATAGACCGATTAGTATTTTGAGTTGTTTTGCAAAGATTTTCGAAAGCTTGGTGTATGAAAATTTTTATGCTCATTTTAGAGTAGTGATAAGCCCCAATCAGCATGGATTTGTCAAATCTAGATCCACTACTACTAATTTATTAAGTTATTCGCACTACTTAAATACAGTCTTTGTTCAGTCAGGGCAAGTGGATTCGATTTACGCCGATTTTGCAAAAGCATTTGATCGTGTTGATCATTCTATATTATGTATCAAAGCGGAACATCTGGGGCTGCATGGCACTCTCCTGTGTTGGCTGCGCTCATATTTACAAAATCGTCCTCAAATAGTAGCAATTGGTGGTCATGAATCTTCACCTTTCACGGCAAACTCAGGAGTTCCTCAGGGATCAAATCTGGGGCCTTTATTGTTTTTAATTTTTATAAACGGCCTGCTTAACATATTTAATTCTAAATGCTTGGCATGACGACATAAAACTATTTTACAGTATTCAATCCATTTCGGACTGCGCTATAGTTCAATCCGACATCTATACGTTAGTCGACTGGTGCGCTAAAAAACAAAATGTCACTAAACATCAGTAAATGTCAAGTCATCACATTCTCTAATAAAAGGAATCTTACAGTTTTTTCATATAATATCTTAAACGTCCCCCTGGAACGCGTAAACATAGTGCGAGATCTGGGAGTTTGGTATGACTCAAAACTTTCTTTCAGAACCCATTACGACTCAATCATCTTAAAAGCCAGAAAAAACATAGGTTTCATAAATCGATCGAGGCTCTATCACCTAACCAAAGCGTCAAGTAAAATGCCATTAAGGTACAAATTATTATTATAAGACCTAGTATAATTTTATTATTAATTATTATTATAAGACCCTGCTAAAGACCTATTATATCCTAGGCCCACAAACCTTACTCGATTGTACAAGTTGCAACCGGCCGCGCAACCGGTGCGTAGTGATAACAACGCAGCGTCTACAGTGCGTAAAGTAAACTACAGTAAACGTAGTCTACAGTAAACGTGCACAGTGACTGCAGCCTCCCGACGATTCGAGAACATTTTAAAGATCCCACCAAACGATTCTTCGTCAGATCCTAACATCTTCACAACTACCAACCCGACACTAACGTGAACGTCAACAATCGTCGCCCGCGCAATGTCCTCACCAACCCGGTCAAGGAAGGGCACTTAAGTACGTCGGACCCACCGTCGGGGGTCTCGTCAAATAACACTACACACGCAGCATATTAACAAATACGTTCGTCCTCGCCTTCGAGTACGGCGAAATCAATACATCGCGTATACTATGTACACCCGCGTTCTAGAGCGGTTCTCACCGCCCCCAGACACCTACTAAACAAGCACAGTCAACGGCCATTGGGGTCACGGTCACCGCACCGAAACTCGAGGGCCCGTAGACCACATGTCATAATTAACGCGCATGAGTACATGCGCGGCCCTACCCACTGAGGAGGGCCTCAAGCCCGTGGGTTCTGTCTAATCCACCGGTTTTGTGTTCGTCGTTTAGTCTTAGGACTGAAAGAGTAACATCAGTTATACAAAAAAAAACTACAGTAGTTACGACGGGATGAAGGCCAATGAGGGCTATCACAGTTCTTATTTTATTTATGTAAATACATGAAAGAATTTGTAAAAAGGCTTTTGTACAGGCCTTGCTTATTTCTTAAGAAATTTCTTCCAGCAGACCTGTGACTGTAAATTGGTTACAAATGGTAGTTATTTGTAGAGTGAGTTCCATAATCGAACTGTATGAACATTACAGAGTTATACGTAAGGGTGTTCTAAAATTGTTTGTGTTGAAAAATTTGATAACTGTAAAAATTGATGTTGAAAGACTTTAAATATGTTAAATACAATTTTAAAAGTTGTGCTCTATATGTGTGTTCATTTATTGTTGCGGTAGTTACAACATAGCCCAATAAGTAAAGAGCCTACACAGCAGCGGCCCCGATACATTCCAGTGGCACGAGGCGCAACTCAGCAGGAACGTGATCATTGACGTCAACGGATGCAATCGGCGCTCGCCAATATTCGATTTCCTATTTTTTGTTATAATAATTATATTCATTCTAGATCTAGCATCGATCAGATTCAATACCTTTCTAGTTATAATTATATTGTAATTTTTATATTATAATAAAGTATTTTTAAATCAGTTTCGGTTTTTTTTGGGTCCTTCGGCTGCAGGTAACGTAATTCGGTTGTAACGACACGCTGTATACATGTATGTAACATATTTTGTTTCTTGATTTTTCAACATGATAAATAATTTAATTGTAAAAATATCTCTTTGTAAAAGTTAGTATTGAAGAAATCTAAGATAGGCCAGAGTACGGTTCCGAAAATTCGTATTCGTATTCAGCCACTAGTGTCCCACTGTTGGGCAGAGGCCTCCCTCCATTTCTTCCACTCTATACCAGACCAATCCCCCACAAATGCGTCCACTTCGTAGCGCCATCTCCGTCTGGGCCCGTCGCGTGCCCGTCTTACATGTTGTGGGACGCATTCGGTAGCAGATTTGGCCCAAAAGGTGTTAGGCATGCGGCAGACATTACCGGCCCAGTCAAATTTAAGCTTGGCGGCTTTTTTCCCGCATCGGAAATTCGCGTGCGTCAGTCGCGGGAGCGCGGTGTGTCATTTCTGAAAATTATTGAACTATATTAAATTCGAAGCGTATATTTGATGAAGTTGTTCAGGGCTTCAGGCAGGGAGTGTTCGTGTATGTGTTACATGTTTAATATATACCTTAGTTAGCTAGGTTTGGTATAAAATCACTACGCGCAGACGCTAGATTTCTGCTTTTGAGGGATGGAGGGGGCGCGGGAAGGGAGATCGTAGGCCCGGGCCCGGCTGTAGCATGCCTCAGCCTCACTGTTAGTGCATCCGCCGCGCGACTGACCGCGCTCCGTCTTTAATCGCCTCTTTGTTTGGACTTTGCTAACGAGCGTGCTTTTTGTTTTTGTCCCGACCTTATAACCGTGTGTGAGAATTATACGTAAAAACTTTTGAAATATGTATGTTCGTTTTGGAAGAACATTGACGTTGCTTTAGGGGTAAGTAGTTTAGCTTAAAGTAGTAAGGCTTAAAGCCTCATCCTGTAAAACGTCTTGTGTATTATTACGTTAAGTGCGAATAGAAATAAAGTAAAAATTGAACTTTCAACATGTTTTGCCAATATTATTAAGCACATAACTTACGCTCCCCGGGCATATAGCTGCATCGATCGATGCAATGGCGCATGTGCAAGCAAGGACGCCCCCGGGCGGCGACACTGCGTTGTTCGCCTCGCGCGGCCCCCGTCCTCCATCTTTATATTTAATTATAGTTATAGTTCTATAACTCAGAAGAATTTCAAATATTGGACCCACTATCATCTCCTTGGACATCCATTGCAACAAGTCGTTGCCCTAGAGTCGTTCAATTGGTAGATGTTTCATTGGTCCTTCGTAGTTGTAGGGGAGGGACTTTGGAGTTGTAGGGGGCGGAGGTACCACCACTCCAGTCGTTTTACTCAGTTTTTGTCGATTGTCTTTCATAATAGCTGTGCTCGTGCCTTCTTAGCGAAAATTAATTTATAACTTAGCCGGTTTAAACGAAAGTGATACCAAAAAAGGTGTGCAATTTACAAAAGCCCAAAAAATTATAAATTAAATCGGAGTTAAAATTTCATTTCATTACCACGAAATTTATATTTATGTCTATTAATTTACTGAAAACCTCGTATAGAGGTGTAAAATACCATCTGCCTTTTTACAAAGTTTGGTTTTCGTTATATCTTATGCACCTTTTTTTTAAACATAATATTTTTCGTAATTTATATAAAAATATAATGTGTTGTAAAAATAGGTGTTACGATTGACTTAATAACATATTTTAGTATAGAGACATGTATTAATACTGATTCTCGTATTTGGGCGAAAGATCACAAAAGCATGTTTACGTGGAATAATGAAAGATGAAATATAAGAAAATCAAAGATGTAAAAAGTCAAAAGTGCAAAATCTCGAAATATATTTAAATAACACAAAAATTAGTCTCAGCACCATACATAACACGATATTTTAATACTTATTTCAAAATTTCAAAAAAAAATGCTTCAGTAGTTTACCATATTTGATTCAAAATATGTTTCTGAATACTTTAAACGGCTCTCCTGTAAAATTTGATTTTTTCACTTACCGCAGTTTACTTTGGAGCTATCGATATATATAAAACATACATCCTTCCTTTCATTTATATATACATACACCTTCCTTCTGGACAACCATGTATAATAATCGTGATTTAGTATCAGATAGAAAGTTGTATATGCTATCCTTAAGGGATGAAAGGATAAGGAATAAATTTGGTTGGTTGAAGGAATACTTCCTTGCAGAGCACTGAAATTAATAAGCTGCGATTCGCTAATATTTGGGCTTTTGGACACTGTCTCCGTTGCAGTAGTGTACAATATTAAAATGTTCTATGCGTATACTTGAAAAAGGCATTCACGCGGGGTGTATTATAGATTATATTAGAGTATGTATTTTACGAGTAAGTTAAATATTACTTCGGGCTCACAAGAAGTTTAAAATATCCTTAAATTTAGTTACCTAGGCTTGGGATCACTTCGCGCAGACGCTAGATTTCTGTAAGCCCTGTTGAGGGATGGAAAGGGGGGGGGGGAGGTAGCGCGTCCGCCTGGGCCCGGATGTAGCTTGCCTCACTGTTAGTGCATCAGTCGCGCGACGGACGCGCCTTCGTGTCCATTGTTCTTTGTTTGGTTCAGATTTCGGACTTTGCTAAGAGCGCGCTTTTTGTGTCCTGACCTTATAACCGTTAGTGAATTATTCTTAAAGACTTAATATTAATGTTCGTAACTTAATATTAAACTTAATGTTGAAGAAAAGACGTTGATTTTGGGGTAAGTAGTTTAGCTTTAAGCCTCGTCCTGTAAAACCTATTTTTTCTTATTACTTTGCGTGTGAAGAAAAATAATATTTAAAACGAATTGCGAACTCAAAATAGATCGGGATATGGTTGAACTTACAACATTTTTGCCAACATTTCTATATACATAACTTACACTCCCCGGGCATATAGCTGCATCGATCGATGCATTGGCGCATGTGCAAGCAAGGACGCCCCCGGGCGGCGCCACTGCGAAGTTCGCTTCTCGCGGCCTCCGCCCTCCATCTTTATATTTAATTATAGTCATAGTTCTATAACTCAGAAGAATTTCAAATATTCGACCCATTATCATGTCCTAAGTCACCTATTAAATCAAGTCATTGCCCTAGAGTCGTTCAAATGATAACCGATCTAGTTTTCATTTGTCTTTTATAGTTGTAGGTGAGTTAGTCAAGGGTAATACTTGTTATGGCTTTAGTTATCTTGTATTTGAAGAGAATTTGAAAAATACTATATACCTACCTAAGATTTGCAACATCCGTAGGGTTGCAGATGCGTTGCCATCTTATAAGTGCGGGATTACGTGCAAATTAGCGGGATTTTTTAGTAGCCTCACTTCTTCGCATAGACGATATTCAAAAAAAATTATAAGACATCAAGCATTTCTCCATAAAAAAAAAGAAAAACAAAGCGGGCGTGATGAAGAGGTACCATTCTACGGCATCATGGTCAGATATCATGAACTGACCATATTGTTTTTATTCTAATTTTAATTTACTTCGTTTAGTTTTTGTGCTTCACTACGATTAGAGAATCTATATAATGCCTAGGATGACCAACGGATCAAATGAGCCTCTGGTTAGGAATATAGATAGAACATTGATTTGGTTAGGCTATGATTTCGGATATTACTAATTTTGCTTTGTAGTTCAGAAATTGTGTTGCTTACTTCTCATTGTATTTGATATTTTATTTTAAGGTTCCGTATCTCAAAAGATAAGAAGATAAGATGACCTCTTGTCCCTGTCTCCGTTTGTCACCACTGATTTTCTCAGGAACGGGTGGACCTAGCAAGTTGAAATTTATACCAGACACTGACTCTATGGTCTCTAATAGGTGTATAAAAATAAGATAGAGTCAACAAAAACGGCCATAAAAGTACCAAAACATACCTGAATTTACAAATTTTTAATTTTTCTGAATTTTTCCATAAGACCTTGCTTTTAAAAAAATTGACAATTCTATGTCAACCGGATGTACTCTTATAGGTTTTATGTCAAAAACCAATATGGTAGTTCCCGTTGACTTAGGATCACGAAATATGGCAAAAAGCAAGGACTTCAAGCACAGATAAAAAATTTAAAATTCGTATTGACACCTAAAATGATACCAATTTTTATGGCGGTTATGGCTCGGAACCTATCGGCGTTTCCACTGCTTTTTTAGTATTTTCTAAACAATTGTTTTTCGTAAAAAAATGTAAAAGAAAAAATAGCACGGCTTATTGCTGATAGGGAACGCCGTTCATTATCTCGCACATTGGAGTCAGTCAGTTATGGAAATAACTAAATTTTCACCGTGGAGACCGTTGTTGACACTATAATAGTACATACGCCGAGTCGAAAGGACAATGCGACGGACGTCACGGTTTTTTTCTCTGGAGATTTCTCAACACCCCTGCTGCCATTACTTGGGGGACTAAACTGCAAACTGGGGCAATAAAAAAAAAAAAAACATACATTTGTTAGTTATTTAAGCTATGTTACAATCATCTTTTAATTTATTTTTTAAGTTGTAAATGTATTTCACTATTAATAATTTTTTAAAGAAAAAATAATAATATTAATATTTTCAAATGATGCTTAATATTCAAATTTCTACATTAATATTATGATTTTTTTTCTATAAATGATTTCTACAAATTATTTAATTATTTACATAATATAAAGTACCTGGAGGAAGTTTTTTTTTGGTAAATCATGTATTTTGGAAATTACATTTAGATACAAATAACTGAGTAATGAAATATGCATAATATTTTTCGATCTTACCGATGTAATAATAAGAAAATTATGAACTGGTGTTTTTCATAAAAGAAAGGACTTTAAAAAAAAGTGAAAAAAAAAAAAAAAAAAATCATCTGGATCGACAAAAATAAAAAAATAAAGAAAGTAATGATCTGGAATCGAAAAAAAAGTATAAGTGTGTAAATGATCGTGAGACGAACCACGGCCTTCCGTTTCGGGGTCGCTCGATTACCGACCGAGCTATTATAACATTTTTTTTCGGCGAAATTTACCGTCGTATTCGAAAGATATTTTTCATTCCCTGAAAACAGGGATAAATGGACATTTTCTAAAAATGAAACCTAGGTAGATCGATTTTCCGCCCCCGAATCTACGCGCATACTAAATTTCATGAAAATCGCTGAAGCCGTTTCCGAGATTACGATTATAAATATATATACAAGAATTGCTCGTTTCAAGGTTTGATCATCTAATTGTAAAAGATCATAATCTATAAGCACTTATATTTTGTAAAAGTCTGTTAAAATTTAATTTTCAATGCGCAGAAATGGAAGGCTTTTTATTTTATATTTCTTTTATTCATATGTGTTATATATTTTTATATGTGTTAAACATTATCGTGGGTTCGATTCTCAAACGGGTCAATTATTTGTGTGACTCATAGTAATTGTTTCGAATCTGGACGTTTAAAAAATTCATTCCCAACAAGTTCCCACCCCAATTCAAGCTCACACCATTTCGAGCAGCACCTTGCTTCGCGATGATAAGGGATGCACAGATCCTAAAGGTCACCGTGGCCAATGTACGTGGCGTGTTCGCGGGTCATTAATACGGACAATACATATCAACCACAGAAGGCAAAACCATGAATGTGGTATAAAGTTAATTATGAAATTTCTGAATTCTGTGCAACAGTGATACATATACTTTTTTTTATGCGAGAAGTTGTCAAACGAGCAGACGGTTCACCTGACGTTAAGTGAATACCGCCGCCCATGGACATCTGCCACTCCCGAGGGTTACAGATGCGATGACAACCTTTTGAAAATTGAGCTCCGGCTACCTCACGTACCAGACGAAACGCGAAAGTATTTGTCATACTTCCACTTTACGCGGGTCTTCTGTGAGGTCGTGGTACTTACCCGGACGGGCCTGCCCATTCGTGCAACAGCCGAGGCTGCTGCGTGACCCTACCACCGTTCCATATACGGGATTAATTATAACATAATTAATCGAAATGTTTGTTTTTCCCCGCAGAATAATTTCGAGGATGCCGCCGAAGAGCCAACCGAGTGAGTATAATATCTGAATACTGCGTGAATAGTTTTATTTTAGACTTCATAATCTTGCAGTCCATAACAAAATGAACAGAAAGGGACTAGCAGCTACGTTCAAAACAAAAATTATGTAGCAATTATCTTTTACTTTTAATAAAAAAAAAGTGATAACAAGACCGCAGAGTTTCTTGACGTTTATTCTTTCTTCAGGTCTAGTTTAGGGAACCGGATGCAGCTTTTTTTGACGTTCAATAAGAGCTTAAATTAAGCCTATAATAAAGAAAATTTGACTTTGACTGTTTGTTGGCTTTATTGTTATCACATGACTGTAATTTTGACGTTCCTCCTCAGAACCAACGTTGTACAACGTGTAGGTTACACGGACCTTTGGCTGATTGTGAACCAACTGTAAAGGAATTCTCCAACAACAACGACATAAAACGCGCAATGAGTATGCAATTACGGTAAGTTAAATTCTTTTTTTGACACGCTTATATTAGTCTCACCAAATTCACAATTCAAATCTGAATCTTGAATATCTCTAGTTTCAATGTTTAATCTTAAGTGCAGAAATTAGCACTATAAAAAACTTTAAATTTCTAAAAAGCAATGGCGACATCTCTCGTTCGAGTTATCGTTGTAAAACGATATTCGAAATTGTTTGTATGCTGGAAAGGATATAATAATAGATGCGCCAAGCATTGCTTCAAATGCTAAAAAACAATGTAGATAAAAGACGTTAAGATTTTATTTAATTCATCGGTGTGGCAATCAGCCGTTTAGCTTAGTGGCTAAAGCGTCAGGCCGCGAATGCCGAAGACGTGGGTTCGATTCCCACAGCGGCGACAATCTTTTCTCACGTTTGCTACAAGTTCTAATCATATGATATTATAATATTATAATATCCATCCGTGCAAGCTTCGTACTTCACTAGTACCATATACATACACGTTATGCGAACGCTCGGCCGAGCTACATGGTAGGCGGAGTGGGGGGTGTTAGATTTTATTTTCGTTACGGAATTTCTTGATTCGGTCGCCACGCTCAAAGCCCACGATAAAATCTATGCAGTAGCTTAATAATAATTGGTAATCACACTTCTTTTTTTTTTTATGCGAAAAGTTGTCAAACGAGCAGACGGTTCACCTGATGTTAAGTGAATACCGCCGCCCATGGACATCTGCTACACTCGAGGGTTACAGATGCGTTGACAACCTTTTGAAAATTGGGCTCCGGCTACCTCACTCACCAGACGAAACGCGAAAGTATTTGTCATACTTCCACTTTACGCCGGACTTCTGTGAGGTCGTGGTATTTACCCGGACGGGCCTGCCCATTCGTGCAACAGCCGAGGCTGCTGCGTGGCCCTACCACCGTACTGTTTACTTTTATGTTTCTATTGAATATCGCTGAACAAAGATTACTAGCCCTTTGTCGTTTCCAGCGGCACTAAAATAAGTGAACTTCTAATCAGTAAAAGTAACTTTTAATTCAACAAGTAACGATCTGTTTCCGCGGTGAGCAGTGGGATCGGGACTGCATTTGCTATAGTAGCATCCTATTACACTCATTCTCGTATTTTTTGCCGAATTAGAAACAATATAAAGGAACCCCTGACCCTTGCTATATGTAGTCTGAACTTGATAGCCAGAGAAATAAACTTGTTTAGCTGTCCCCTGAGTGAGTTAAGAAAGGTCACATTGTATATTATTTGTTATGTACGTAATTTGAAAATATGAATATGTATAACATAGTATTAGGTGAACCTGTGGGGAATTAGAGTAATACTCATTCCCCTGTTTTTTTTTTATTACACTTAAACCCGAAATGATTTTTTTATGTCGAAAACATTTTTATGTTTTTGCGTTCCTCTTTCCTTATTAGCTATTTTAACACTTATACTCTTTTTTATTTTTGTTCTATTTTATTGTCTATAACCACTCTTATACTCTTCTAAATTAGAAGTTTGATACCAATTTTGAGAGTTCCGTAACCGAAGGATAAAAACGGGACCCTCTTACTAAGACTTCCCTGTCTGTCTGTCTATCTGTCTGTTCGTCCGCCTGTTAACAGTCTGTATCTCAAGAACCGTGGTAGTTAGAGAGTTGAAATTTTCACAGATAATATATTTCTGTTGCCGCTATAACAAATACTAAAAATCAGAATAAAAAAGATTGAAGTGGGGCGCGAGTTCGACTAGCATTTGGACGGTGTTTTTCATTCTTCATATCATTACACCTCCCTAGCATAGCTCATTGCGATCCTGTTGCAGGGGCTTTTCTTTAAATCACTGGTTGTGTGTGGGCAATACTAAACCAGCGCAATAATAGTAACCGTGATGGGATGTAGCATGTCTCCTGGCCTTCCCGGGACAAGAGGCATCAACGTCGTCATTGCAAGCTACGGACGCTTAATTTATCCACCAGGAGCCACACACGTGCACGTGCCACGCGCCGTGGCGGCTCTGCTCCGCCAACAGCACCGCCGCTCGCACACCCCGGTGGAGACCCTCGGCACTATGATCCAGAAGGTACGTAGCGACGGCCACGAGCGTCTGTCCGACGAATTGTTTGTGGAATCCACTTGACACCTCTTTGACTATTCTTAACTGCGTCGTACAGGAGATTCATTTCAATGTTTAGTTTTTAGAACTCCTTCGGTTTGGAGACCTGGTGAATAAAATACAAATTTTACCTTTTACTTTATCTAAATTAACTTACCCCTTTTTGTTTATACTTAGACAGTTTTGTCCCAAATTTATTTTATTGCATTATAACACAGACATTTAAATGTCACAAGGTTTTCTGCGCCGTCTGGCTCCTGGCTCCGCTAGAAATCACTGTAACTTATTTCCCATTTACAATGATCGAGAATATTAAGGCACAATAGTGGACAATTACGGAGACCAAAGGCTAGGAAAAGGCTGCACTATGTGTAACTTCAATTACGAATAAATGTAGCCCAAGTCGGAGTGGATTATATACGTCTGTGAACAGTGTGAAAATGTGTCTTGAGATCGCAAACTGTATTCGAGAATCTCTTCAGCAGCCGCATTACAGTACAATGACGGATATGGAAGCGTACGGCGTGCGCGCAGAGGCAGTGCTTCTGCGAGCATGCCTGTGCATCCTGGATGGCAAGGACCTGGCCAGCTTGCTGCGGGTGACACTCAAGGTCAACCCCGCCCGCCGCAACACTTACAAGTAAGCCTACATTGACCTTAAGCCGCTACAAATTGTTTGGTTAGCTGTTGTAAATAATAACCTCCTACACACGTATGCGTCATTAGTACATTTACATTTTAACGAATCAACTAAATGAAAGTTTCATCGCAATCGGATTATTATTTTAGTAACCTATACTGGACACAGGAATTTTGGTAGTGATGGATTCTCTTTTTATATTATTAATTAACTTCAAAAATGAGGAAGTTATCAATTCAGATTTATTTTTTTAGGTATGTTCGGGTATAACTCCACCATAAATAGACGGATTTGCAAAAGTATTTATATAATATTTATATATATATATATATAAATTATATATATACATACGGAGATTTTTAGACAAAGTATATACTTTGACATAATGTTAATTGAGCATTCCATACTTGAAAAATAATATTAATATTTTATTTTGACAAGAAATAACCAGAAAAATATCAATCCAAACAAAAAAAAAAAAGTTTGTTCATCCCGTTAAGGGTGGCCACCCTATTGATAAGCGGTTTAGTAACTATGAGTTCAGCGAAAAGATTTAGTGCTCGTCCATAGGTTATTAGTATTGAGACGGTAAGGCAAGAATTTCTTAAGGTGTCTATAATGTTTAAAAAAGTATAAAAATAATCTTTGAAAAAAAAGAAAAGGGGTCACAAGTACGTACCAGATTCAAATTTAGAATCAAATTCTGCATATACTCTGTTAATATGTATGTATAAAATCATCATGTATACAGGGAGATTTTGTTGGCGTAGATGATATATCCGATAGAAAATGCAAAGGGATGCAACATTCCTTCGCAAGGCCAAAGAGTCGAGGCGCGCGGGCAGGATATCTGGTCGTTGACGTTTCAAGGCAATCAAATAGAAGGAGCTGTTATTTCGTTGCCCAAGCCCAGAGGTGAGAACAGTATTCCACGTGTGGCCGAATCTGTGCTTTATAAAGCTGTAAACGATATGCCGGTAGGAAATACTGTTTCGCTCAATTTAGGACATCAAGTTTTTAAAAGCCAGCTTGGCTTTTTCTTGAATGTTGCAGTAGAAGTTTCCATGAACAGCCTTGGCAAGAGACCAGAATGCACGAGTTCCAGAAAGAAGGTTAACTAAGTTTTCTGGTGCGATTGCTCTTTTGAAGGACCTTTGGCAAAGTTGTACTCCGTCTTAAAGAGACTGGTATTTACATCCCTAGGCGCCACAGCAACGGCCAAGCCCGATAACTCTCCTGCTTATGGCGAGATGCTGCTTTACAGGAGCGACGGAACCAGAGATTGGATCTTCCGCCTATGGGAATCTTCCTTCCGTACAAAATGGGATAAAAAGTTTCATTCCCTGAAGCAACACATCGGCCACAGAGTCAGCGATGGCGCTGGGATCATCCAATAAGAAGCAAACCTTGCTCTAGGGATAAGATGCAAAGAAGGACTGCATCCCATCCCAATCTGCTAAAACACGGCGGAAACCAGCAGAGCGTGTAAGCGTGCTTCGTGCGATTGGCACTACGCTGCGGACCAGACAGTGGTCTGACGAGCCAAGGGGTACCTCGATAGAAACCTGATAGTAGTCCTGATGATTGGTCAGCACAAGGTTCAACAGGGAAGGAGAGTGATATAACACGTCTGGGATCCGTGTAGGCATAGTGAACAGCTGTGTTACATCATTCGCAATGACAAATTCGTGTACAGACCTCCCCGCATGATCAGTAGTATGTTAGCTGAGCCAGTCGACGTGATGGGCATTAAAATCACTAAGGATCACGATGTCTGCGTTTGGAATCTGTTGTAGCACATGATCTGTACTCATTTGGACGTGGGTGATTAGTCGGTCCGTTTCGGTATTGCCGCTATGGGACCTTTAAAGCGAGGATGGTCATCGATGTCTACACATAGTCACATGATGGACAGGTGGACGGAACCTTCAAGGCTCTTGAGACGACCAGACCGTTCTCGTTATCCGTATAACACGTAACATACACATATACACACATTCTCCGGCTCCCGTGCCGGAGTTTGCCGGAACCCCGGATAAGAGAGATATGTTGTGTATGCCGAAGAAGATATCTGGTTCTCAGTTAGAAATGGCAAGTACGGCTTTGCTGTCTAAAGGTGGTAGTGGACGGCATTGAGATTGGAATGAAGTCCCCTAACATTCCAGAAATCCACAGGGAGGGTGGTAAGGGTTGCAGTAGTGTATTTGATAGGCTTGGGCTATCTGAGCGCGGACGCCCAGTGGGGGATTCTCGAGAACTAGTGGGCATTGGGGCATATTCTTTTTTAATACCGCTACCATGATGTTGGACGAGGGGGAGTGGGCCTCCGGCAACCTCACCTACCGGAGGAAACGCAAAAGTATAAATACCTTTACTTCACGCCACTCTTCAGTGAGGCCGTGGTACTTCCTCGGTTTGAGCCGGCCCAATTCAGCATCAACAAATGCCGATACCTGGACCACAAACAGGTTCTGTTTCACTATATTTTGGCAAGACTGCTAGTGTTATAATTAATTTGAAAATCACACATTGCCTTTTTATTGTAGCAGTCCTCACACGGATCTCAGGGATCCACATCTTACGACACTCAAGGGACCCCGAGAAAGAAATGCCGCCACCGCTGCAACCGGCGGGGCGGCCATGGGGCCATCGCCCGCGAACAAATGAGTGGCGCCGTCGCCACTCTCGATCATGATTTCGCAAACATGCAGTTGACGGAAACGGAAGAAGTAAGTATAGTTTGCTTGCATAGTTGGTAGTTTATGCGAAGAGTTGGCAACCGAGCCGGCGGTTCGCCACATTTTAAGTGGTTGTCTCTACCTATGGACTTTTACAACACCGGCCATTGTATTTCCCCAGATTGGCGTACCCGTTTGAACAACAGCAGAAGTTGCTTATATATTGCTAACTTAAGGCGCTGTACGCAGTGACTTTTTAACTATTTAGGTGGTGAAGTATGAGGAAGCGGAGGAGGGGTAACCCCGGGGCGCAGCGCGCGAGTTTCGTCGACGCGCCGCGTGACTAAGTCATTGATCATTCATTACCTACTAGTGGTGGGCCGTAGGATACTATCGATAGTATCATGGAAGGCTATCGAAAATGTGCACAGATAATCCCTATAATATATTTAATAGACCATGATTGCATATTACTTTTATTTATTATAGGAATAGTAATTAACAAACAAATATAAAACATGAGAAAGCAATATATTATTTTAGAAAATCTTTCTATTAATTTTTTTCTTTAGAAACGGATTAGAATTGATTACATCTTATCATCTATTGATATCATATATTGATTACATCGGAAATACATCTTAAGGTCAAATAAATTAATAAAGGCAAATGAAATTTAAAGAAACTTACAACAAAACAATAAATAAACGAAAAATTATTTTAAGTAATAGCTCACAATAATTTTAAGCAATTCCATGGTCCCCACGACAGAAATTACGAATACAACTTTTATAAACAATTAAAAAAAATTCTAAAAAAGCAATGGCGACATCTCTCGTTCGAATTATCGTTGTAAAACCGATATTCGAAATTGTTTGTATGCTGGAAAGGATATAACAATAGATGGCGCCAAGCATTGCTTCAAATGCTAAGAAAACAATGTAGAAGAATGCGTTAAGATTTTCGTCGGTGTGGTAATCAGCCGTTTAGCTCAGTGGCTAGAGCGTCAGGCCGCGAATGCCGAAGACGTGGGTTCGATTCCTACAGCGGCGACAATCTTTTCGCACTTTTTCTACATATTATAATGTTCAATCTTAAGTGCAAAGAGTAGCACTATAAACAATTTAAAAAATTTCTACATACAACTAATTAAAAATACGAAATATGTGATTATACATTTTTGTTTCGTGTTTTCGAAAAATCTAATGAAATTAAATAAATAAGGAACATATTTTGTAACGGTGAGACGAGGACGAGCGGCATAGATCCTCCATCTAGCAAGGCGCCTCAGCGCTCAGCGCGGTGGCGCTGTGTTTTGGTCGTTGCATTCGAATTAATTTTAATGTATTTAATTAATATTTACAAATATCTTACTTTAATCAGCAAATTAAGACAACAGTCCTGGTTATTAAAATATTCTACTTCTACACCACTGATATTAATTTCATTAAAATTTGTTCGCTTATTATATCTATTTTTTAATTTGAATTTCACGTTTAAAGGTAGGTTCGTGATATTTTTCTATCTAGAAAATGTATCGAGAATATGTTTTTAAGACAATAACGGATAAGAATGTAAGATCAAGATTAATATATATATTATTTCCTGCTATAAAATGTATAGATTTTGTTAAAAATCTTTTAAAACCCTATTTATACTGTATACAGCGCCTTAAATATTGACCAGGGTTATTGGTAATTCGACGTTCGATTAGGATGTGATAGGTGTGACTATTTGCGATTATTCTAACCCACCATATGCATTATTCAAAAGTGACCCATTTTTCAGTTATCTTGTTATTTAGCTTTTTCCAAAATAAGTTAAAAATGCAACATCAAAATTTTTTTTTGAAAACAGTATCGCTTAAATCTCATTTTTTCTTCTGATTTATAAAAACGGTTATACATTGGTTATGAAAACAACAATTATGTTATGAATTGTTAGAGAGATAAGAAAACGGTTGTTTACAGTAATCTGCAAGCCAAGTTTCACAACATAGTTTTGTTTTTAAGGAATTTTAGAGGGTAAAAATCTTAAAAAAATCTAAAAAAATATAGTTTCGTCTCGCATTTTTAAATTTGAACCGATAATTGTTGATCTAATACTACTAATGATAAAATTTAACCAATGTTTCTATTCACCAGCTCGGGCATACTTCGAATTACCAATAGGTAACCCTGTAGTTCGTTTAATAATATGATCAGCTAGCTGTTAATCGCGGCCTCGCCCGCGCGGCCAAATAGCAATAACGAGTTTTTTACGTTTACCTATATTTTAAACAATTCACATAATATATTTATAAATTATAGCCTATTCTGATGTATAAGCTATTGTTAGAAATAGAAACGATAACTTTTTTTTTTTAAAAGAACTTATTGGCCAGTATAATTCTAAGTAACCGACACAATCTTTATTAATTCGACTAGAGCTTCAGCACGCTACAACGACCAACGAAAAACTGAACAAACATGATGAGCGCTGCTTGTTTTATAGCCCGTTGCAGTGTTGCCATTCGATATTTCGATTTATTTCTAACCCTATATGGAAAGTTTCATTAAAATCTATTTTGTACTTTTTGCGTGAAACAGTAACAAATATCCATCCATACATACAAACTTTCACCTTCTAATATTAGTAAGGATGTTTCTATGTTACTATTTTATTTCACACAAAATCCACAGCTGTTTGTTGTATATACGATTAAATGGCAATTTTAGAGGCTGTCGTTAAAACTATTTAATTTTACATTTCATTTCAAAAACTTTTGGACTTAACCTTACAGTTAAGTAACTCTAATGATACGGAGGTTGTTTGAAGACAGTTTTGAGAAGTTTTTCATTAAATACAACCTTTTGTTTCCTCTTCTTTTGTCTCAGAGAATGCTCCAGGATATTTTAGAAAAAAGCAATATATACTACTTGCATAGCTAATGATAAAAAATTCTCTTTCACCATGTTTTGGGAAGTCTACGAGTGTGATTATGAAGCTGTAATTCACACAATGTCTTTGTATTGTTGTAGTTCTCACACGTATCCGACAAATCTCGGCCATCCACATCATACGACACTCAAGGAGGGACCCCGAGAAAGAGAGGCCGCCGCCGCCACTGGCGGGGCGACCATCGGGCCTTGGCCCGCGAGCAAGAGAGTGGCCCCGCCACCACTCTCCATCAAGATTTCGCAAACATGCAGCTGGAAACGGAAGAAGAAGTAAGCATAGTTTGCTTTATAATTATCATTAGTTCTTTTTTATGCGAAAAGTTGGCAACCGAGCTGGCGTTTTACCATATTTTAAGTTACTGACGACGTCTACTTTGACGACCCGAATGGCGTAGTCGGTAGTGTACCTGCCTTCTGCGACAGAGGGTGTGGGTTCGATCCCCACTAAGGGAAAAATATTGTGTGATGAGCATAGTGTTTCTCTAGTGTCTGACAAACTGCATCACAGTTTGGCAGAGAATAATTTATATTATTGTACTTTATTACTGGATTAAATAAATTAAAAAAATATATGTATAATGTGTATTTATTTACAAAAGAAAAGTATGTTTAAGTATGTCTATCAGTAATCGAGTACCCATAGTACAAGCATTGCTTAGTTTGGGACTAGAGAATGTTGTGTAAAAGGAACGTGTGCGTGTCCTAAAATATTTATTTGGACACATATGGACTTCTACAACACCGGAGTGGTTGTGGACGCAATCATCAAAACGTGGCCCAATGCTATCTCACTCAGTAGGCGAAACGCGAAAGCATATGTTTCACTTCGCGCCCGTCTTCTTTGAGACCATTGTATTTCCCCAGATTAGCGTAACCGTTTGTACACCAGCATAAGCTACTGTTTTACAAAATTTACAAAATTTTAATTGAGGTAAGTATTTACTTAAAAATTCAATTTCCAAACACGAAAGCTCGCAAAGAAAATGTGTTGTCATGAGTTGTTCACCGATTAACTTTGCGAGATAAGTTTGTCAGGTTCAATCTGAAACTGTAACAAATCAACTGGTTGACTGTCATGGAGTAACCACCAATTGTTTGGAATTCCTTTAACTTATATTCTAACTCAACTTCCATTATATTATAAGAAAATAATTGCTACTTTAGTAGCATATAATATACAAAACCCAGTTGTACATTGTACAACTAAGAACATTTTCACTTAGCAATCATTTTACAAAAAACAATGTTACTTTAAACTAAACATTGAGACAACACCTAAGCCACTTAAATTAAGTATTGTACACCAAAATATACAAGGCATAGGTGGCAAAGAACCTGAAATTGAGCTGTTTCTTAGAAGATTTAACATCCATGTCATGTGCTTCAAGGAGACATGGTTACATAAGCATTTTAATATTATAGATATAGAGAACTATAAATTGTTAAGTTCGTTCGTAAGAGCAAATGCTATTCGCGGTGGCTCTCTTGTGTTAGTAAGAACTGATATAGTCTGTAAAAATCGACAGGATATAGTAGCACACTCTGTCGAACGTTCTATAGAATTATCCTGCGTTGAGAGTCAACAGTATATTATAGTATGCGTGTATCGACCCCCCTCAGGTAATTTCGATCTGTTTGAGTGTGTAATGGATGATGTACTTAAAAAACTCTGTTCAAGTAGTAAATCAGTAGTAGTTTGTGGAGATTTTAATGTGGATTTATTACAAGTGACACATCTTAGTAAACGACTTTTAAATTTATTTAGTTCATTTAAACTTAATAATCTTTTTCATGAACCAACTCGTGTCACTAACTCATCCTCCACATGTATAGATAACGTTTTCTGCCACGATAATGTATATGATAATTATGTTATAAATTATCTGAGCTCTGACCACTTTGGTTTAAAATTTTCAATAAATGAAAAAGTTATTACAAGCAAACATAAGATCAAGTGTAGACCAGTCACTACTAATAGAATAAATTCTTTTAAAGACAAAGTGGCACATCATATGTTAAATAAAAATATAGAAGTCAATAACCCTAATGATTCTTATAAATCAATGGTTGTCTTTCTCATATCTTCTTATAATGATACATTTAAATCGCGCACAATTGTTAAAAATTCAAAATTAAAATTTAGTGACTGGGAAACAGTGGGTATATATAAAAGTAGGGATTCACTGTATGAATTATATAATATGAGGCAGTGGAATCATGACCCCAACTTTCATAAAAGGGTACAAATGTTCTCCAAAATATTTAAAAAAAGTCTGTATTCAGGCAAAATCTATTCATATAAGAAATAGAATAATAAATTCAAACAATAAAATTAAAGCCACATGGGACATCATTACCCGTATATCTGGAAGACCCAAGATATTCAGGGAACCTATAAAACTGGTTATAGGTAATACTCCCATAACAACGGATAATGAAATTGCAAGTAGTTTTGAAAGCTATTTTTCAGAAATTGCAGTTAATGTCACATGTACATTAAAATCATCTCCCATAGATGCAATTAACGTTTTAAGAAATAATGTTACCTTTTGTCCACACACATTTAAATTTAATCATGTAGATACTTATGATATTATAAAAGTTTTGAATTCTATTAATCTTAAGAATAGAGGGGATTTATGGGGCATGTCCATAAAATTAATGAGCACAATAATGCCATATATTGCACCACATTTAGTTAATATTTTTAACAACTGCATAGATTCTGGAATATTTCCAGATCTTATGAAATTTAGTAAGATAATCCCCGTCTTCACAAGTGGGGATAAAAATGATCCAGGAAACTACAGACCTATCTCCATATTGCCATCTCTGAGTAAAATTTTTGAAAAACTAATTTTAAATCAGCTCTTAGTACATTTTAATATGAACAAAATTTTTCACAATGAGCAATATGGATTCACTAAAGGCAGATCGACAACAGATGCGGGTATCGCACTTGTCAAACATATTTATAACGCCTGGGAAGGGTCGCAAGATGCAATAGGTGTTTTTTGCGACCTTTCAAAAGCTTTCGACTGCGTGGATCACAAAACCCTCCTTCTAAAGCTTGATTATTATGGCATTCGTGACATCGCCCTCAATCTCATTGCCTCTTACCTTAGTAATAGAATTCAAAAAGTATCTATAAATGATGTAAATTCCGCAGGGTCCCCCATGAAAATGGGTGTCCCACAAGGATCAATCTTGGGCCCATTATTATTCTTAGTATATATAAATGATCTCCCCTTTTATGCCAGTGAGTTATGTGATGTTGTACTGTTTGCTGACGACACATCGCTTATTTTTAAGGTTGACCGAAATGTATCGAATTATGACGACGTGAATAGTGCACTTTCGCGTATCCTCCACTGGTTTACCATGAATAATATGGTGTTAAATGCTAAAAAAACCAAATGCCTTCTTTTTGCCTTCCCAACGTAAGAAGGCGAAGTTTTAGCTTAAAATTGAATAGCGTAACCCTTAATCCTGTTGAGTCCGCTGTATTCTTGGGAATCACAGTAGATTCAAAGCTCCAATGGAGTCCCCATCTATCATCTCTTGCGAATAGGTTAAGCTCCGCTGTTTTTGCAATTAGGAAGATTAGGCAGCTATCAGACATCGACACTGCCAGACTTGTTTACTACAGTTATTTTCACAGCATCTTGTCGTACGGCATTTTGTTGTGGGGTAGTGCATCTGATATAAATTCAATATTTATTATTCAAAAAAGGGCTGTCCGAGCAATTTATAACATCGCGGGCTCCGATGTTATAAATTGCTCGGACAGTATAATACACTCGAATACACTCAGAGATCTTTTTAAAGAGATTAATATACTCACCGTTGCGTCTCAATATATTTATTGTAATATTTTGTATGTTAAACAGAATATTAATAATTATCAAAAGAATAGTGACAGACATAAACTAAATACTAGAAATAAGGACAAACTAACTACGCCATTATTTCGCCTACAAAAAGTAAACAGGTCGTTCATGGGCAAAGTGTGCGCATGTATAATAAAATCCCACAGTCGATATTAAGTCTGCCACTTGATGAATTTAAACGAAAAATTAAAAGTAAACTTATGGCTAAAGCCTATTATACTATTGCCGAATATCTTGACGACGCCAATGTGTGGGGTTAATACTGTTGATACTCACGTAGGCTAAAACAAGACTATTGTACCTGTACTATTATATTGTAAAATGATTTTTTTAAAAAGAGCAACTGTTGAGTTTCTTGCCGGTCTCTTCTCAACAGAAACTGCTTTCCGAACCGGTGGTAACTTACGAACGTGTTAATTTCTTGTAAAATTTTGACGTTTCATAAGAACGCGCAAGCGTCTATGTGAATAAAGATATTTTATTATTATTATTACTTAAACATTATACAGGGTTCGGAGGTGATAGGGGTGACTATTTACGATAATTTTAATCCCCATATGCATTATGCAAAAGTGAACCATTTTAGAGTTATCTTTTTATAGCTTTTTCTAAATAAGTCAAAGAAGCAACATCACAAATTGTTTTAGAAAAAAGTATCGATCACATTAATCTCATTTTATCTTCTGATTTGTAAAAACGATTAACCACTGGTTATTTATCAACATTAAAAGAACAATTGTTTTTGTTGGAGAGCTAAGAAAACGGTTATTTTTATAATAATCTGGAAGCCAAGTTTCACAATATTATTTTTGTTTTTAAGGCATTTTAGTGGTCATAAATCTCGAAAAAATAATGAAAAATTTAGTTTCGTCTGGCATTTTTAATTTCGTAGTATTGGCAAGTTTGCAAGTGTGATTGCGACCCTGTAAATCACACATTGCCTTTGTATTGTTGCAGTCCTCACACGTATCCGCGAAATCTCGGGGATCCATGTCGTACGACACTCAAGAAGGGGAACCCAGAATAAAAGCACGCCGGCGCCGCCACCGGCGGGGCGATCGACGGGCCATGGCCCGCGAACAGCAGAGTGGCCCCCAAGCCACAGCCCGACAAGATTTCACGAACATGTTATTGACAGAAACGGAAGAAGAAGTAAGCATCGTTTGCTTTTTATTTATCAATGGTTGTTTTATGCGAAAAGTTGACAACCGCGTTGGAGGTTCACCACAATTTTTAGTGACTGTCTCCACCTATGGACATTTACAATACTCGAGTGGATGCAGACGCAATCATCATAAACGTACGTCAAGGTTATCTCACGCAGTGGCCGAAACGCGAAAGTATATTGCTTTCACTTCGCGCCGTCTTCTGTGAGGCCGCGGTATTTCTCCAGATTGCCGTACCCGTTTTACAACAGCAAAAGCGGCTTTTGTATAAAATTTAATCAATTTAAGCCAAGATAAGTAATTTCATGAAACTCAAATTTCCAAACACGAAGGGTCACTGAAAAAATGTGTTGTCTCGAGTTGTTTACTGAATAACTTCCTAAGATGAGTTTTCCAGGTTCCATCTGAAGATCAGCTGTGACAATTCTACTGCTTTACTGTTAAGCGGCCGTGATAGCTAAGTACCTGAGTTCGATCTCTCGTGTCGGCACCAACGAATTTGTTAATTTTAAGTGTGATAAAGTCAGTATCACGTGCTCCGCGGTGAAGAATAACACCATGAGGAAACCCGCATATTTTCGAAATTTTAACAAAAAAAAATATTTCGAAGATATGTAAAGCCCGCCAATACGCAGTGGAGCCGCGTGGTGAACTATGCCCTGATACCCTCTGTATAGAGGACGCCTTTGCCCAGCAGTGATACATGTATTCATTTTTTTATTGTTAAGTTTAAGTTTTTATTTGTTAAGCAATTATTTGGAATTTCTTTATCTTAAACATTATAGTTCGTTAATAATATGATGAGTGCTTCTATGTTAGCATATAATTGAATGTCATTTTTGGAGCCTGTCGTTAAACCTAATTAATTTTACATTTCTATAAAAAAAATATTTGTACAAACTAAGCCTTACAGTAAAGTTACTGCTATGATATGGAGGTGTGTTGAGGTAGTTTAAAGTAGTTCTTCATTAAAGATAACTTATTGTTCATCTTCTTTTGTCTCAGAGAATGCTGCATGATCTAAGAGAAAATGCAATACGTAATCCTTGCACAAACGCATAGTTGTCACAAACTTTCTGTTTCACCATAATTTGGGAAGTCTACGAATGTGATTATGAACCTGTCAATAACACATTGCCTTTGTATTGTTGCAGTCCTCATACGGCTTCGCGAAATCTCGGGGACCCACGCACGACACTCAAGGAGGGATTCCAAGAAAGAGAGGCCGCCGTCGCCGCCACCGGCGGGGAGAGCAGCGGACCATAGTTCGCGAAGGAGAAAGTTGCCCTGGCAATGTCCGTCAAGATTTCGAAAGAATACTATTGGCGGAAATGGAAGAGGAAGTAATGTAGTTTGCACTTCATTTATTATTAGTTGTTGTTTAGTACTAGAAAATGGCAACCAAGCTGGCCGTTCACGAGATTTTAAATGACTGCCACCACAAAACCTGAGTGGTTGCAGACGCAATGGTCATAAATGTGGGTCAAGGTTATCTCACTCAGTGACCGAAACGCGAAAGTATATTATTTATACGGATTATATTTAATAATACGGATTATGTATACGGAGGTTGGTTGAGGGCAGTTTTAAGTAGTTCTTCATTAAAGATAACTGACTAACTTATTGTTTGCTCTTCTTTTGTCCCAGAGAAAGCTCCAGAATATTAGGGAAATAGAGAGAAATGAAATAGTAACGCCTACATTTTCACTCCGGCGTTCGTATGGGCCTCGCCGCGTTCAGCGTTATGATAGCGATGCTTCCACCTCGGCTGGTTACTCTCCTGGAGTTCGTGGGGTATTCGGGCGACAAGGTCAGTGCGATTTGAATGTCGGAATTTACTTCAGCGTACTTATTGATTTATTGCTTTTATACGCATTCGCCAGACCATGCTAAGGCATACAAAGGCAATAGAAATATTTCTGAACAATACCGGTGCTTAAAACAGTGGACGGCGATCAAAGTTGGAAAGCACACATACATTACATTTGGGATTGTATTTGTCAGAGGACGAAATTATATTTTTTATATATCAAGGGGGTCAGTTTAAGTTAAATCCAAGTCTGTGGGTTACAAGCCTTGTCCCACGACCGCCATGATGGAAAAAGTGGTTCAAATGGTTTATCTGACGTACTATTTATTGGTCTCACAAAAATTTGTTAACTCGAGAAAAAAGAATTCTATTGGTCCATATAACTTTTTCTCTAATTATTTTACAACAAAATGAAATCAGACCATTTTTATAAATGGTATTTTAAGGAAGAATTTTACTATAAACTTTTTAAATTATATTCATTTGTTAAGGCTTACAGCGCTGTGAAACGAATACTATATTCTTAAGTATTCATAACTATACATAAATATTAATGATTTTCCAAAATGTTTAAACATTTTTTCATTTTTTTATGATAATCTTTTTAATTATTGATAATGCAATATTGTTAGTTATTGATTATTGACTCTTTTCTCCACCACCGACGAGGCAGAGTCTGAAGGCGCGTTTTTTTACGCATTTTTGCTATCCCTAGTAGGCATATTCCACGTATCCTGATATTGTTGTCTGCATTGGTGATCTTAGATGATAATTTTTTCGAACCACATTAACGAGCCACCCTAGTGAGAATTTTTGAAATTAATTTCCCTCCACTATAAACAACAGCTCAGCAAACAGCAGTTCAGCAAAGTACAAGCTCGACATTTATTTACCCATCCGCCATATTTTAGATCAGTTTAATACCATATGACCCAACATGTAGCACCTTCGTCTTAGTGAAGCGAGTAGCATCTGCTAGGAAGCGTAAATTTATGTGAAATTGTTTTGCCTTCCGCAAGCAGCGCAGCTCTTTTTTGTAAATCATGTATTTCGGAAATAAAAAAAATAGAGAAAGCAATGATCTGGTATAGAAAAAAAGTAAAAAAAATAAGTGTGTAAATGATCGTGATACGAACCGCGGCCGTCTGTTTTGGGGCCGCCCGATTACCGACCGAGCTATTAAAAGATTTTTTTTTGCGGCAAATAAAGCAATTATACCGTCATGTACCGTCATATTCGAATGATATTTTTCATTATAAAACGAAATTTTCCGAGCCGTTTCCGATTATATATATATATATATATATATATATATATATATATATACTAAATATAAGTTTAGAAGATAGAGTAGGTAAATGTCTCTCAAAGCCTATCACGGGATATTTAAATGCATGTAAAGGACGTCAATTCTTCTAAATATTACACTATTACACACTACAACACTATTTGGGGAGTATTGGTATTAAACTGCTATTATTTTATTACAAAGTGTAAGGACAGACGTATTGTTCGTGTTATTTATAATGAGCTCATATTTTTTTAAAGAATAAAGTATAGAAACAATCTCTTATTATTATTTTTAATTATTTAAAATTCTCCTCTTGCTATCCTTGGAAAGATGCGTCATAGCCAGCTCAATCCGCAGGAGAGCAGTCTGGGGGAACTGCAACCCGGGACCCAGGAGCCGGGTCTCCGATGAATCCGGGATCACATAGTGGTGAGGTATTTCGCTGGCACCACTCCGACATTCGATCGTATCCTGGATACACAGCTGAAGGTGGGTCTGTTAATAAAATTTTAAAATATAATCACCATACGCAAAAATAAAATAAACGGAACATGCCATTCCTAAAATTTACATGCTAATCGTACAAGGTGTTGTCTGTGCATCGTAGGCGATTCGCGCTTGTTATCGCGTGAACTTCTCCAACAGGTGTACCTCGTGGGCGTATGGTTTCTGTTATTCGAGGGAAGGCTGCAAGCGATCCGTTGCCGGAGAACATTGGCGGCGATGTCTTACCGTCGGGCAGCGGACACTCCCCTCTTGTGGAGGCAGCTGCGGCATCTGGGCCACTGAAAGCTTATGTGGGCCACCGCGTGAGTACTTGGTCCCCAGTGTTTCGAGGTCGACGTGCAGTTGCGCTGTAACACTCTTGTTTCGAAAATTCTCCTCTTATTCCCAAGGTTCCGGACCGAGTGGAGAAGGAAGATACATCAAGTAATATATTTGCATTAATGTTAACGAGTTCGATGTGTTCGAGTATAATTCATTTACCTCTTATACATGTCCTCCGTACGTATATAAGCCGCAGCGGGTATACGAGTACTATCACCGGGGAAAGAGCGAAATGTCGAAATAGGGGGAACACGAGGAAAAAAACATTATGTTTATATTCCTTATTTGCCATTGACTATACAGATGTCCGACGTTTTACATTTCGCGTCGCAAAATTTGAGAGAATGGTAAAGCCGAGCCATTCCCGCAGCAATCGCCTTATAGTCCTGATGTATGATTTGCGAATTGGTGTTAAGGCACGTGCACACTGAGAGTGCCTGGGAGTTTCGGGTCGGACCATCAACGACAAAGTACACACCTGAACCGATTAAACATACAAGTTTATAAAAAAGTGACGATTGGTACCTTAATTATAGGTAAAAAAACTTAACGGACACAATATATACATACTAAAAATGCAGTAAAAATAGAAAAAAAAATCAATATTGCTAATTAAGAATTATAATGAAGAACATTTAACACGATTATTTGCAGTTAAGTACAGATTTATTGTAGTTATTATTCTATTAATAGGGGCATTGTATCCTAAGTTAGACCTAGCCGCATTGCAACGAATAAGGTCCTATTGAAACATAAAGTTTCAAGCAACTGTGGACAGTCATTTGTTTATTTGTATGAAATCAGATATAGCAATCATAGACCACGTGCCGGATAACACTACACCCACAGCTAGTGTAACAACAAGCACAATAGTTCGCCCTCGCCTCTGAGCACGACGAGACCAACACAACGCGTACACAAGGTACACCCGCGTTCCAAGGCGGTTCTCACCGCCCCCAGCCACTGATTTGCTAAAAACACAGTCGACGGCCATCGGGGTCGCGGTCCGAACCGCAACTTCGATGGCCCTAAGATGACATACAATAGTCTAGGGACTGAAAGCAAAATCATCAGTTAATACAAGATACAAGACGATCATAGACCGAAACATTTAAGTCTGTCAGCGTTCCGAGGTAACTTGTTTGTTAAAGCGCACTTAAAAACCAAATGCCGTAAGAGAAGCTTCTGTACACTCCGGTCCTTTTGATTCCGAAATCCGTGGGCCGCCAAGCGAGAGTCGCGTTGCGAAGTGGCTCCCCGTGTGCACGGGTCCTTATGCTGTGTGGAGCTTGCGAGGGCTTGAGTTGCCGCCGTGGTCGTACTGACGGCAGCGTGCCGTGTTTGCGAAGGCACGCTTCCGGTAGTTCTTTCGCGTATAGAGCGGGAGTGAACACGCCAGCGGTGCTGGCACCTCCCAAGTGTCGTTGATTAAAACTATAACTTACGTCCGTTCAAGAATGCATTTCAGTCATCTCCTACGCGCATTCCACCTTCTTCTGTTCTTCTTAAGCTACGCTTTGGCAGTACACACATTCAGCGGCTTAAAGTAGAATTGTTATTGGAGTGTATTTTATTTGTTGAGTGTTTTATATTTCCGTTCAACTGCATGATTGTCTTAGATTGATGAACTGTTTTTCTTTTAAGTTTTGTTACTGTTGAGTTGTTTTTTTTTCATTAGTTATCATTTATTTAAAAATCGTGGTCACCTTTATCTCAAAGTGAAATTTTGAGATAAAGGTGTTATAATATCAATTAATAAATTGTGTAATACATGTACATTTATTGGTTAATCAATTTATGATTGGTTTGATTTAGTTTAATGTTTAATTTTTGTTTTTTAGGGCAATTAAATAAAATCTTTTTTTTTTAAAGTTTTTTTTTAGCATTTATTTTTTTTTGTAAACTTTTTACTTGAGATATACAAGTACCTCGTTATATAATATTATTTATTTTTATCAGAAATAATTGATGAACTATGAAAAGACATAACATTATATTTATTATTGTAATTTGTTCAATAGCAACCATATTAAGTTCTCGTTATTGATACGCGTACATTGAAATGGTGACTTATGTTTTGTTACGATTATATAATTTTTCTCGTATGTTTTTCATTTAATTTTGTTCATTAGAGTAGATACTTATTTGGTGCATGCGACACTTAATTGGATGTTTTGTGTAGCATGATGTTGGACTGGCGCGAGGCGGCGGGGTACGCGGGGCGTCTCATTGAAGAGAGCTCTTGATCCCGTACGGTGTACTCGTGTGCGAAAGCAGCGTTGCTACTGCAACAACTGTAAGTTGGTCGCTTCGCAACCAACTTCATCGTGTCGCTTTCTGGCTGTCGGTGTGTGCGCGCATCGTGAATATTTCACGCTCGTAATTTTTACAAGCGCGCCAAAAGTATAAATGAACTAATTAAATATGTATATATACTTATATATATATATATATATATATATATATATATATATATATATATATATATATATATATATATATATATATATATATATTTCTAAATTCTATGCAACAGTGGTACATATTCGGGTTTATTTAATCGAAGTGTTTGTTTTTTATCGCAGGATAATTTCAAGGATGCCGCCGAAGAACCAGCCGAGTGAGTATAATATCCGAAAAGTGTTCTTTCGTTTTACTTTAGACTTCAAAACCATACAATCACAAACTGAACAGCAGGGGACTATCAGCTGTTTTCATAACTTTAATAAAGCAATTATCTTTTCTCTATTATTTGATTGTCACTCTCGATATCAGCTGACTTTATTTCTGACCTTCCTCCTTAGACCCAAAACGGATCAACACGGAGCTGTGGCTGGCTACATACTGCCAACCCTCAGCGACGACATGATAAGAATTATGAATAGCTTGCAATTATGGTAAGTAAAATTCTCTTTTTACATTAAGAAGGTAACAAACAGAGGGGTAAATGCTTTACTTTTACCGTTCTGTTGGATACTGTTGAACAAAGATTAGTAGAGCCACACTTGGCTGTACCACAACAGCCTGGCCGTCAACATATCCGAATTCCTTTTAGCGCTGCTAACGTTGAACTTGGCTCAAGTGGCACGCGCCCTGGCGGCCCTGAAGCGTGCGCACACGCTCTGCCAACAACACCGCCGCTCGCACACCCTCGTGGAGACCCTCGGCACCATGATCAAGAAGGTACGTAGCCACGGCCGCTCCAAGCGTCTGCCCGGCGAATTGTTTGTGAGTTGCGTTGGCACTTACTGGCGAATTCACTTTAGGTATTTCTTATTTGACTATTCTTAAATCCGTCGCATGTGTGATTCATTTTAATGTTTAGTTTATAGAACGCCTTCGGTTTGGAGACCCTCATTATCTGTCGCGTGAGAACCGCAATTTTTTTATTTTTTCCAATCAAAATGTGATTTAGATAAAAAGAAACATAGAATAGTAGTATTTATAAATTAAGAATAAATAGAATGAATTAGAATAAAATGTTTGATTTAAATTTATCTTTAATTTTATGTAATTTAAATTATTCCTTTTCTGTTTATGGCTTATATAGTTTTGTCGCGAATTTATTTCATTGCATTATAACACAAATATATAACTCTCACGTTTGTGCACCGCGAAAATTACTGTTACGTATTTCCCTAATATAATGATCGGGAATATTAAGACAGAATCGTGTAGACAATTATGCAGACCAAAGGCTAACATAACGCTGAAATCGCGGTGCCTTTTATCCGTCTGTGAACAGTGGAATGTGAAAATGTGTGATGAGATCGCAAACAGTATTCGAGAACTTCTCCAGCAGCCGAAGTACTCAACAATGACGGACATGGAGGGCCACGCAGAACTGTGCCACGCAGAGGCAATGATCCTGCAAGCAGCCCCGTGCGTTCTGGATGGCAAGGACCTGGCCGGCTTCCTGCAGGCGACACTCAAGATCATGACCTACTACAATACATACTAGTAAGTTTGCTTTGAATTTAAACCTACAACTTGTTGTAGCAAATAAGAAATAAAATCTCTAAGCATTTCAAATGAGAGGCGGAACCAGCGCGAAAATGTTAAAATAGATCCTATATGTTACGTAGGTTAAATAACGAAAATCAAGAAAATTGCAATAATCATCTTAATTTCATTTGCATTCGTTTGACAATAACTTTATTTAAAAAGATTACCAATCGCGTTGGCACCGGCTCAACTCTATCCCAAGTATATCCTTACTAATATTATAAATCCTTACTAATGTTATAAATGCGAAAGTTTGAATATATGGATGAATGTTTGTTACTCTTTTACGCAAATTATTCGGAATGGATTTTAATGAAACTTTACAATAATATAGATTATACATCAGAATAAGACATAGGCTTTAATATTCAACGTAGGAGCATTACACTCGCTTATTGATAGTCAAAGCACTACCACCGGTTTGGAAAAGAAAGCCACTCTACTGAGAAGAACCGGCGAAAGAAACTCAGCGGGCTTTTTTTATTTTTTTAATATAAGCAGTTTGACATGAATTCATTACAAATACAATATAAGAACTCTGATTGAAAGAGCCTGGAGCAATACTTTATTACCAGAGTGTGTGATCATTTAAATAATCATTAATATTATTATAGCCTTTAACACACAAACGTTCTTTTACTATTCTTTTAAATTTAGCTATTGATGCATTTTGAACGTTTTCTGGCATTTTGTTGTAGTAACGTATACATTATCCCATAAAAGATTTACTTATTTTACGCTGTCTACTTGTGGGTATGATCAATTTATGTTTATTCCTAGTATTTATATCATGAACATTATGATGTCTTGAAAATTTATCCTTATTTTTATGGACATACAAAACATTTTCAAAAATGTATTGAGAAGCAACAGTCAATTTTAAAATTTATATCTTTAAACAAGTTTCTTAACGATTCTTTGGGGCCCAGATTGTAAACTACACGAATAGCTCTCTTTTGGAAGATAATGATTGTATGAATGTCGGCCGCGTTACGCCAAAGCAGAATGCCATAAGACATTATACTGTGGAAATAACTAAAACAGACCAAGCGAGCCGTATCTACATCAGTTAACTGTTTTATTTTTTGACCGCGAAAGCTGCTGAGCTAAGTCTACTCGCCAGTCTATTAATATGGAGGCCTTATTGCTGTTTGGTATCAATAGTTATGCCAAGGAATACAGTTCAGTCGATAGGGTCTAGCGCTTCCCCATATAAAAGTACATCAGTTTTTACATGTTTCACATTGGAAGTTGTAAATTTAATACATTTAGTTTTTTTATCATTCAACACTCAATTATTAGTCACTAAACCAATGTACTACAGCGGATAGAGTATTGTTTACATCGTCATAACTTAAAGAACGTCGTTTTACTTTAAAAATTAAAGAGGTATCATTAGCAAACAATTATTATTATTATCTACCTAGATAGATCATTTATGTAAATGACGAAGAGGAAAGGCCCAAGAATAGATCCCTGTGGGACCCCATATTTACCGGGGCCCTAGGAAATCTCGAGCCATTCATGTCAACTCTCAGAATTTGATCGCTCAGAAGATTGAGTGCGGCATCTCTTATACCATAGTGGCGTAGTTTCCTGACCAAGATCTCATGCTGTACACAATCGAAAGCTTTGGTTAAGTCACAGAATTATACCTAAGGTATCTTGCGACTCTTCCCAGGCTTCGAAAATATTCATTACGAGCTGAACACCCGCATCAGTTGTTGAGCGACCCCTAGTAAACCCATATTGCTGGCTATGTAATAAATTATGAGAGCTAAAATGCTGTAACATTTGATTCAACACGATTTTTTCAAAAATTTTACTAACAGTTAGCAGATATAGGTCTAAAATTATTGGGGTCGGAAGTACTACAAGATTTAAACACCGGAATGATATATATATATATAATAAGTAATGATACGGAGGTGGGTCGAGGGCAGTTTTGAGCAGTTCTTCATTAAAGGTACTGTTTCCTCTTCTTTTTGTCTCAGAGAATGGTCCAGGATATTAGTGAAAAAGAAAATATATATTAGCTACTTGCATACATGCATGTTGATAATAAAAAAAACTGTTTCATCATATTTTGGGAAGTTTACGGGTGTTAGTATGAAGCTGTTAATCGCACATTGCCTTTCAATTGCTGCAGTGCTCATGCGAATCCGCGACATCTCAAGGATCCACATCGCACGACCCTCAAGGAGAGAATCCAAGAAAGAAAGAACGTCGCTACCGCCAATGGCAGGGCGAGCAACGGGCCATAGACTTCGAAAAAGTGAGTAGCCCCCTCGCCACTTACCCACAAGATTTCAGAAACATTCTACTGAAAAAAAAACAGAAGAAGTCGTAGCATCCTTTGCTTTTAATTTATCAGTATAGTTGTTTTTTATGTGAAAAGTTGGCAGCCAAGCTGGTGGTTCACCACATTTTATGTAACTGTCTCCACTTACGGACACCTGCAACGCCTGAGTGAGTGCAAACGCGTTCTCAATCATCAAAAACGTGGGCCATGGTTAGCTCACTCAGTGGATGGTGCACTGTGGTGCAAAGTATACTGCTTTCACCTCGCGCCCATCTTCCTTGAGGTCGTGTTATTTGCCCAGATTGGCGCACCCGTTTGTACTACCCGTTTCAAGTAAATTACTTGAAACTGGTAGTACAAACTTGTACTAGTACTTGAAAGTAATTTACTTGAAACTCCAATTTCCAAACACGATAGGTCGCTGAACTGTGACAATTCAACTTGTTTACTGTCAAGGAGTGAGCAATTGTTTGGTTGTTTACCTTAAACATTATATAGTTCGTCACCAATATGTTTAATGTTTAAATGTTGTTATATGATTAAATGGCAATTTTGGAGGTTATTATTAAACCTTTCAATTAAAAAAAAAAACCTTTGTTTGGACTAAGCCTTACAATAAAGTAACTGTATCATACGGAGGTTGGCAGACGGCCGTTTTATGTAGTTCTTCATTGAATATAACTTTTCGTTTCGTCTTCTCTTTTCTCAGCGAATGCTCCAGAATATTAAAGAAAAAGAAATGGAAGACGAAAGAGCCACGCCAACATTTTCACTCACGCGTTCGCCTGGGCCTCGCCACGTACAGCTTGATGATAGCGATGCTTCGACCTCGACTGGCTACTCTCATGGAATTTGTGGGTTTTTCGGGCAACAAGGTCAGTGCGATTTTAATGTCGGAATTTACTTCAACTTAATATTTACTACTTTTATTATGTATGCGCACACTTTGTCCCATCAACGACCTATTAACTTTGTAGACGAAACAATGGCGTAGTTAGTTTATCCCTTATTTCTAGTATTTAATTTATATCTTCACTATTCTTTAGGTTATAATTAAAGTTATGTGATAATACACAAAATTTTACAATAAATCTATTGAGGCGCCATAATGAGTATATTAATCTCTTTAAAAAGATCTCTGAGTGTATTCCGGGTTCCGGTATTATACATTGCTCGGACAGCTCTTTTTTGAAGACTAAATATAGAATTTATAATAGATTTACTACCCTACAACAAATTGCCGTAAAAATGTTGTGAAAGTGAACAAGAAGAATTAAAGAAAGAATTAAGTAAGAATTTGGCGAATAGACCCGAATAGATTAAGGTGGAGTCTGTTGGAATGACACAACGTCCGAATTATGCTAGGAGCATTTGACTTTTTCATTTGATAACGATGCCGTAGATACATTCGCTGATAATAATTAACAAATGTTATCAAATTCGCTACTTAAAAAACGCTTAACAGTGGGTTTACGACCGATTGTAACGTAACACATTACAATCGGTAACACGTTACAATCGGTCGCGCTACCGTGTGTTAACGAAGTTTTATTGACTTTTAAATTTATGACTATTAATGGTGTCCTATTTCATTCAGTCTTGTTGTCTGCATTTGTGATCGTTTGTTCGAACCTCCCTGTTAAAATTAATTTCCCTTCACTATAAACATACAAGCTAGACATCTGTCCCTTAACTACATTTTGCATCAGTTAAAAACCATAGCGAAACGAGTAGCAGCTGCTAGGAAGCGTGAATTTACGTGAACTTGCTTTGCCTTCCGCAAGCAACACTGCTCTTTTTGAATTTCATACGGTAAATGCCTCTCTAAGCCTATCAGGAGATAATTAAAGGCGTGTAAAAAACAACAACTCTCCTACATCTACACTATTTCGGGAATATTGGTACTAATCCACTATTATTTTATTTAAAAGTGCAAGGACAGACAAATCGTTCGTGATATTAATAATCAGATTATATTTTTTAAAGAATAGTTGAAGTAAAGAAACAATCTCTTAGTATTATTTTTAATTATTTAGACAAAAAAGGTTTCCCTTGAGACTAATGAAGTTTATAGTTTAGGTTTGTCTGACCTTATTTCTTCATACTTTTTGGGTCGTATGGCTGTGAAAATTCTCCTGTTCCTATCCTTGGAAAGGTGCGTCATAGCCAGCTCAATTCGCAGGAGACCAGTCTGGGGGAACTAGAAGCCGGGACCCAGGAGCCGCGTCTCCGTGGGATCCTGTGGGATCAGAGAGTAGTGAGGTATTTCGCTGGCGCCACTCCGATAATGGATCGTATCCTGGACACACAGCTGAAGGTGGGTCAGTTAATAAAATTTTAAAATATAATCACAATACGCAAAATGTAAATAAACGGCACATCCCTTTCCTAAAATTAGCATGCCAAACGTAGAAGCTGTTAAGTTGTCTGTGCATCTTAAGAGATTTGCGCGACTTATCGAGTGAATTTTTCCAACAGGTGTACCCCGAGGGCGTATGGTTTCCGTTATTCGAGGGAAGGCTGCAAACGCTCCTTTGCCAGAGAACCTTGACGAGGATGACGTACCGTCGGGTAGCGGAGATTCCCCTCCTGTGGAGGCAGCTGCGGCATCTGGGCCACTGGGAGTTTATGTGGCTCAACGCGTGAGTACTTGGCCCCCAGTCTTTCAAGGTCGACGTGTAGTTGCGGTCGTAATACTCTTTTTTGAAAATTCTCCTCTTATTCTCCTCTTATTATTAAGTCCATGGTTCCGGGCCGAGTGGAGAAGAAAGACTTATCAAGTGATATGTTTGCACTAATGTTAACGAGTTCGATGTGTTCCACTATCACCTCTTAAACCTGTCCTCCGTACGAATATAATCCGCAGCGGGGAAAGAGCGAAATGTCGAAAAAAAAGGAGGAAAACGAAGAAAAAAAATATTGGTTATTGGAGTAGGTACTAAATTGGTGCATGCGACATTCAATTTGTTGAATGTTTTGTGTCGCATGGTGGTGGACTTGTGCGAGGCGGCAAAGTATGCGGGGTACTTCATTGAAAATAACTCTTGCTTCCGTGTACTCGGTGGATTGCTACGTGAAAAAAATTTTGCTACTGCAACTCGGAAAGAGGGAAACCTGAGTCGAGCGCCACCAGGCCGCGGAGCCGGTCAATTAAGCACGGAGAGATTACGCGAGCCGTTCGCCTAGCGTCACCGGTCTGGGCGGAGTTTGGCTAACTGTGTTCGATTGTGTTTTTGTAGTGGAGTATGTTCTATAGGACTGGTAGATTGCACCTTCCGAGCCTAGCCATGTACACACGTTAGGTACCCAAGACCGAATTCAAAATAACGCACCTTGATTGTCGTTTCGTGGCACGTGGATAACAGCGGCAACGGCGATTGTCCCGACATCAATATGAAGAGTTCCAGCTTCCGAGCACTTATTGTTAGTTTATGCACCAATATTTAACACCGTACAGACAGAAATTCACACATTTATATTTTATATGAACCGTCCGAAAAGTTCGTAGCCGCCGATCACCGAGACAGAAGCAGAAGTTCTCCCATTGGTCCACACATTTCGCTAGTGAACGCGTCCCTTGCGTTCCGTTGAGTGCCACGGATTGGCGCAATTTCAAATTAGGCAAGAGTACATAATGCGTGTACAAAGTGTATGTATATAATTGAGGCCGGCGCGGGGACCGCGCCCATGCATCTCCCTTCCCGGGTCGCGGGAACGGTCCGTATAGGTCCCTAAGAGGTAGTCGTGGGCAGGTTTTAAAAACGGCGCACCACAGCACCAGACTTACCTCAATCGCTTTGCAGATCTGCACCACTATACTTTCAATGGATCGCGGGCAAGATTCTGCCAATGGAGCAGTGGCTCGTACTTTTGATTGCCCGTTTCGGCGGTGCCACCCTGATCTCTGCTATCGAATTGATGCGCGTCTGGACAAGCTGACGCTCGTGTCTTCATTTGTACGAGCTCTCGACATCCTACTTAAGGTAGTGTACAGGTTTACGTTAGTATATCTTGCAATTTCATACGATCTACTGAAGCACCCGTAATGGCCATAATTCGCATCTGCCAGCCAATCTTTCTACTCAAACTATAAAACTCACGTTTTGTTTTGACGAGCATCGCTTTTACGATTTTATCTTTTTTGTGACTAAGGAGCTGACGGTTCCCTGATGTTAAGTGATAGCCCACCGCCCATGGACATTTGCAATGTCGGGGGGTTGCAGATTCGTTACCATATTTTATTAAAGTGGGTTCCGGTTACCTCATTCATCAGACGAAATGCAAAATATAATACTTCTGTTTCTGCCGGTCTTCTGTAAGGTCGTGGGTATTCCCCGGACAGACCTGCCCATTCGTGAACAGCGAACTGATGCGTGGTTTTAAAATCACTCCTCCGATGGATATTTGTCTTAACCGCTTAGAAATCGAACTCGGGACCTTCGTGTGTTTTCAGTTTTAACAAAAAAGTCGAAAAACTTACTTCAACGCCTATGTCAGAATTACCTCGATGGGATTCTTATCACTGATGAACGGAGGAGTCCGGTTTTTATTCTTTTATTTTCTCTGTTTTAATTTCTTTTCGTAGCTAATGGAGGCATCAGCCGAGGATCTCCACGGAGACTCGACTCTTCTGGCACTAAGTCACGTGAATGCTGACTACAGAGCCCTACTTTATTATATATTGGTCTGCTGCCTGGCCCGAGCCGGGACGCCGCGCCTCGTCTTGTATTATCTGGAAAAAGCCAGGTACTTTTCAACCCCTTAACTCCGAATACCAGTTTTTCTTTTTTCTCTATCTGAATAGCCACCAGAACTGTTTCTTTTTTTCTTCATCCCCCTCCTTTGTCCCCCCCTAAGTTGTCTTAAGAGCACACAAAATTAGCTTTCTTGTCCATCAGGACCTGCGGCTTGGGGCTGCCAATCATCATGCCTCCATCCCGCGATCCTGGGCGGCCAGAGCCCTCTGATTAGGCTCCAGGGCTCAATTTGAGGCTGTCGGGATTCAGCACGCGGCCCCACGCTCTGCGGTCACCTTCCAACGAAAGCGTGCGCCTGTATTCGCTAACGAAACATGTTTATTTGAATTTAAGCGTAAGGCCGTATTTGAAGAGCCCTCGTTTTTTGTTATATTATGTTTTTTTTTTGGGATTTTAGATCGTGGTTTTTGAATACTGCCGCCTCTGCGTTCGCCGGAATCCAACTAAGCGGCGCGTTTACCATTGTCCCGGCGCATTCATATAAAATATCAGCGTAGCTAGCCCGGATCCCGTTGCGTCCACTCTGGATCCCGCTTATCCACTCTGGATCCAGCCATATTCGTCGCAAACGGTCAAACGTCCCTCCTTTTTAGCGGCCAAATGACCGTCGTGCGTATGGCGCAGGCTTACCACGGCGCGAAGGCAAAGATGCAGTGCCGTGCTTCAAGCACACATATCGATTTATCGATTCTTTCGTATTTTATGATGCGTGTGGTTGTGACTGTTGCGTCGCCCTACCACCGTCTCTTATGTTCCTGCTTCCTTTTCAACATATTTCGCCTCGCCTGTGAGGTTTCCTACATATATGTAATAACAATAAATATCTCTCGTGTGCCAATAGTATTAATGTTAGTGTTAACCAAAATCTGTATTCGGTATAAAACATTTAAGTATTGTATTTCAGATTACAGGTCTAAATTACAGGTCGTGTTTTTGGGAAATTTTACTGTAATCTAGGCCAACACTAGGGGCCTGTTTAAAGTGTATTAAGATTAATGTTTACGAATCTTTCGACCCGTCATATCTTTTGTAATTGGGATGCGCCTTACGCTCATAACGGCGTGAAGCGAAAAATGAATCACTAAACGATCATTCAAATCCCCAAATTACAACTGACCCCGGAGATTCCCTGCATAGTAATAGGGAATAAACCAAGGTAGAAGTCATGACGAGGCGAAGGTTGGCGGCCGTACTGTAGCTAAGTTAGAACGGCAGCGGGGCTCATAAGGTCCATCTCATATATCCCTTATTATCGACTAATTAAAGTCCATTATTGTTCGGACTGGATCCGCGCGTTCCGTACAGCCGCCATTATATATTCACTTGATGTTGTATATGATGCCGCAAGGCAGTCGCATAGCCATGCGGCAACTCTTCTGTGAGCTTATTACCCTTGTGATTCTACAAGAATTGTCCTGGGCCCCTAAAGCCCCGTTTCGGCTATAGGGACTCCCTTTTTAATTTTTTTTGGATTGAAGGTCCTTTTAATTTGTGATATTACTGTTTAGAATTAATTGTTTAGGTATTTTTATGTAATAAATGTACGTGGAACAAATGAGCATTTTTATTTCTATCCCCAAAATCGAATTCATATCCATAAAGTATCTAGTTGTATAATTTGCATAATTTATTCTTAATTCACAGAATAGTTATCTAATATGACAGTGTAATACAGAAACACATTATTTTTTTTTGGCAATGTAATGTTTTTCTTAAAACCTTTTGATTTTTACACTTATTAATTCTAAGATTTTTGAAATATTTCAGTATCTATTATACTTTCGATAGGAATTGGAATCTTAATACACAAATTTTGGTTTCTTTTCTTTTATATGGTAAAAAGTTGTTGTAGTCCGGTCAAATTAGACTAAAAAAGAGGGGTGAGGTTACAAAAATTCCCATTAGGCTGAAAATTGATAGGATCGTTCATTACACTATTATAAAGGAAATGTGAAAAGTCCTCATCGATCCGGCACGTGCAAAAAAAAATTATTCGGGGTCAAAGGTCACAAAAACAGATTTCTCGCAGTTTTCAACAAAACGGTAAGTTTTATCATAAAATTAGATGATAAAATTGTAGATTAGATAATTATCTATAAAAAATGCCTCGATACTTAATATTTATTATATTAAGTATTGAAGCATTAAATTGATAATTTCTTTTCATTTTCAACCCTTGCCAATATCTATAGTTTTTCAATAGCTCCAAATTAAACAAATCACAACAGATCAGTGGAATAGGCCTACCCGGGAACCACATTAAAAAAAAAACGCGCTAAGTACACTACCTCGTAACTTGGTTAAAACCAATCTCACTAGTCTTGAGCACAGGCGCAGAGTAGCCAGCCTCTCGGTTTTCTGCAGAATACATTTTGGAGAGTCTGCGTTAGAGTTGCTTATTCCTGCCGCCCCTTTCCTTCATCGGCGTTCGGCGTTCACAACCAGGCGTTCGGGCTTATGCTGGCGACGTTCCACGTACAAGAACAAAGCGATTTAAGTAGATGTTAAGTAGTAACATACTATGACAATCAAAAAAACAACTTAATCAAAATTACCAAACAACTATAAATTGCTATAATTTGTGGCAAGACATACATATGGCACTCTCTTTGCCACCAACACTCGCCGAACTACAATGTATATGAATATTCAGGACTACAATGTCCTGAATTAGTTCGGCAAGTATACTTAAAATATGTTATTTTATGTGAAAAGTTGCCAAACGAGCAGACGGTAAGTGAATACCGCCGCCCATGGACATCTGCTACACCCGAGGGTTACAGATGCGTTGACAACCTTTTGAAAATTGGGCTCCGGCTACCTCACTCACCAGACGAAACGCGAAAGTATTTGTCATACTTCCACTTTACGCCGGACTTCTGTGAGGTCGTGGTACTTACCCGGACGGGCCTGCCCATTCGTGCAACAGCCGAGGCTGTTGCGTGGCCCTACCACCGTTAAATATGTTAGTATATACAACATGTAAATCCTATAACTGCAATTTTATTGATATTGATATATTTGTTAATGTAAGTATAAGAACCAAATAGTTTCCAAATTAAATTAGTTAAGTTTTACTTTTTAATACTTATGAAGAGTTTCTTTTTTTAAATCTTTGTGCCATATATTTGTATTTTTTTATTGTGGCGTTTCTAGTAGGTTCTATTTAAATACTAATGTATGTTTAATATGTTGATAATGTAGTGTGCTGCAATATTATTACTACCTCAACAGATCTGTATATATCATATATTGTAGCTGTTTGTTATCCCCAAATCCAATTGCAAAAATAATAGGTGGATTTGCCGATAGCGCATTGAAACTGAGGCATTCAAATTACGCCATTTTGTGTAATTACATTGCAAGTCATAAAATACTACTTTAATAATTTCTGAGTAACCAAATCGAAAAACCGAATTACTTTGTGCATATTTTTACCGTTTAATTTCCTGTTTGAAGTCGGTTTTTTTTTATATCGGTGGGTAGACCCAACAAGGATGGTTTTCGGATGAGGAAATGACGGCTACTTGAGAGAGAAAATAATAGACGGAAACGCTTAGAACAAAATAAAATCGAAACTAATGAAAAATGAAAAGAATAATTGAGTACACCACGTTGCTTAAGATGACGAGATTACGAAAATTAATTAGGTGGTACTACCATGTACAGCTTCGATCGTAACTAGGTATTATTTCTGCACGAACAGAACATTTTGGCATATTAAATCGAATTAAGTAAGCCTAACAAAACTGTAACTGCTGTAAATCGTTGAGCAATTCTCTTAACTGTGTATGGTCTCCATCACATCCATGTGATGCGGACTTATCACCTTTCTCGGGGTCAGACCCAGGTCACATGGGCCTTCGCAGTGACACTACTTGTATATGGAACGGGCTCACAATGACTTTCCTGAATTCGGCTTTTCGACTTTTTTGATCGTTCTCGCTTTCTCGCCACTTTTGTAGGTATACTTGGGCATGCATACTTACATCCTACTTCTGAAAATCTTAGTAATTATTATCTATATCTCTGAAATTATTAGAAACATGTTACAAAACATATCTTTTACCGATTTATACAACTATAACTGAACGATGACTCAATAATTGGATAACAATAGTACTTAGCTTTTCCCACAGAGCAACAGCCTTAACTTCTAATAATCAAAAACTAACCCACGAATTTATACCCCTCGAAAACAAATACCAACCACCCCCCACTCTAGGGTGTAGGAAATATCACGACGCAATAGGTATCAAAACAACAACTTTTAAATAAGTCACAACAAACTGTACTAATAAATTTGTTGATAAATTATTAATTTGATGAAATATGTACCATAATTGTAACAATATATGAGAGTACAGACATTCAAGCAATGCGGACGGAAATTGTGTTATCACAGTTAAGTACTGGATCAGTTTTGTCGGTGTTTTTGAAAGTATATGAAGATTTCATCTGCGCAATATTCAGGCTTTGTTTTATTGAAATCGGTTTTCTCAAACAGAAGCTTTGCGAGTACTCACAAACCAAAGGATCGATTTGTATGGGTTTTTTGACAGAATGTTAGTGTAACTTCCTCGGTATATTCAAATTTCCTTTGATTGCAATCAGTTCACTCAAACAATTTAATAATAAAATAGTTAACAAATTCTTCAATTGATAGAACTAAAATCCAGCCTAGGAAGTTGCAGATAAGAAATTAATTCCTGCGAAATAAACTAGATGGCGTTGTTAAATTTCTAAAATGCGTTACAGCTATGTTTCACAAGTTTGCTTAAAGATCAAACGCCATTTGCGTTATTATAATAATATTGCGAATTTCTTCGTTCGAGAATTACCGTAAGTATTATTTTAATGTTGCTCGATATACGGAAGTTCTTGATTTTGCTTTGTGATTTAGTTAGTTGTTAGAGACAGTGGTGGATTCCCCTATAGGCCGAATAGGCCAGGACCTAGGGTGGAAAAATTTATATGATATTAGCAGGATTTTTTAAATAACCTCAAATTTCCCCTCTCGTTTCTTCGCGTAGACGATATTCCATAATGCTTGGCCTGAAGTGTAGCATAAAAATAATCATCAAAATCGGTTCAGAAACGACGAAGTTATCGGCGAACACTTATAAAAAATAAATAGGGTCGATTTGAGAAACCTCCTTCTTTTTAAGTCGGTTACAAAAACTTGAACAATTAGATCTCACGAATCATTCATACCGTTTACTAAGTTTTTGTTTTTTAAAAGAAGCACATTTTATTTATAGTAATCATAAAAAAATAGTGATGGTGCTAACGTGACCATTGTACGTCCGTTACGCGCGTTTTTCCAGGGAATTAGCGTCATTCAATGGGGTCAATCAATCAAATATTTTTATTCAAATAGACGCTTGCACGTTCTTATGAATGGTCAAATTTTACTTATAATACTTTATATAATCTGGAGATTTTCGCCACACCCTTTTTTTATTACTCGGGGAACTAAAGCCTATGAAATAAATACATCACTGACGCGATCTCCTTATCTCTGGCTTCAAAACAGAAGTAGCAGTTGACAAGAATTTTCCGATGTTTTGTTAAAAATTGGAGAAGGCATCCATAATTTCAGAGGAAAATGGCTAGTTGATTTTTACGGTCATACTTGGTAGTCGTTTACTTCGAAAACGAAACTTAGGAAAATTCTTGATTGTGTGAACGGTCTATTCTCAATCCAAGCAATAAAAAAGTAGTTTACATTTTTGATGATTTCACTTCTATAGCGTGTAAGGTATTATTGATTTTTTTATCATGTACATGGCACACCTATTTTTTATTTCGTATTGGCTGACATTGCAATTTTGTTTAGATTCTGAAGACCTAATACCGTTTTTACATTGACACAATTTATGTTATAGAGGATTTTGAAAATTGCACAAATTAACAAGAAGACGAAGAAACGTTTCATTTCATTCATATAAAACTTAGAAAATAATGTAACTACACAGTATATAAAATAATATTTGAAAAATTATTCCGCGTAATTGCATTTTGAAAGCTCGAGAGAACACTTAGGTAATCACGAATACGATAGAGCACTTTCAACCTGTAAAAGCAGTTACGTGCAATACCCATTGCTTGTGCTTCTCAATACGCAGTTTGTCGTCCACTCTTACAATCGCTTCTTTGTTTACAATAATGGCAGGATGACTTGGTACGATCTTTTTTTATTTGATTTGGCGATTGTAAAATCATATACTGGGTCTTCTTTGGATTGAGAACTAGTGTGTTACGCTCTGACCACAAAGATTACTTAAGTCCAAATTTAACTTTGTTACTGCTGCGTGAACATCTCGAGGCTTAAACGAATATATTATAAAAATAATGGACCTAAGATGATCCATCTTGTGGTACTCCCCAGCCCACAAGTCACTCTCCAGAATTTTTTTCCCACTTAAGTGTATTTCAACCCGTTGTGACCAAAGTAACTGGCAAACGAATGGGTTGCGCATCTACTAATTCCATAAAAAGAAAATTTGGACAGAAGTAATGGAATAATGAGGGTTTCAAATGCGCGTGAAGAATCAAGTAGCGTTAAAATGGTATCTTCCCCATTCGCATGTGCAGTCGGTATATCATCTACGACCGTTATAAGCGCAGTGGTAGTGCTGTGCTTTTCTTCGAAGCTAGAATGCAGCTTATGAAGGATATTATTCGATTCAAGGTACTCTGTTAGGTACTACATGCAAGATTTTCAATCACTTTAGAAAGGCACGGTAGGATGCTAATAGGCCTAAGATCCAACATATAAACAGGGTTTACTAGTTTTACGTATAGGTTTCACGATTGCTTTTTTGCAGAGTTCCGGGTAGGAATGCATCGCAAACGATTTATTAAATATGCATGTTATTTCTGTAATAGCATCTTTAGGTAATAGCTTTAACGTATCAAGAGAAAGCCCATCGCATCGCACTGCATTAGTTATTCTTCCGCTTATTTCTTGCAAGCAGCCTTCACATTCATTTTTTTAGTATTCATTTTTACTATTAAGTACAACGCCCTCTAGGTTTGATTCTGTCTTAATTAGAAGTAGTAAAGACAGTAATCTGATTTTGTAGCAAATTCTCCTCTTGACACTAGATGGCGCCAAAACGAACAAAAAGTTGTAACTTTGCGTGCATAAATTTAAAAATTTATAGTCAAGTTTGAGGGAGCGATAAAGATTTTTTTAAAAGTTTTATTTAAATTTATCCTAAGTCATAACTAGTGAGTGTCTTAACGTCCGGGTGGTCGCAAAAATAAGTACATAACATTTGGAAAATAATCAAATCAAAACTAAAAATTATATTAAACAATTTATTGGCGTTCCATCTTTTTTATTAAGATCAATATGATCTTGCCAAAAAGTGCTGACGAGACCAACCGACTGGTATTTCAATACTGGGAGGAAGTTACATAAATTCCTCCCAGTATTGAAATAAGTGCCAAAAGCATAACACGACTGACTAATAGAATTGTCGCCCATAAAATTTGTGTATCAACTCACAATCTTATAGCAAGACTACTAAACAAACTTGTGCAGTATTTTACAACCCTCTAAAAATAATTTTAACTACTTATATTGTAATATTTTAACGGCGTTAGAGCCACGCAGCAGCCTCGGCTGTTGCACGAATGGGCAGGCGCGTTCGGGTAAGTAGCACGACCTCGCAGAAGACCGGCGTAAAGTGGAAGTATGACAAAAACTTTCGTGTTTCGTCTGGTGAGTTAGGTAGCCGGAGCTCAATTTCCAAAAAGGTTGTCGACGCATCTGCAAACCCTCGGGTGTAGAAGATGTCTATGGGCGGCGGTTCTCACTTATCATCAGGTGAACCGTCGAGCAGACGGCAACTTTGGCAACTTTTCCCATTAAAAAAAAATATTTTACTCAAGAAAGCATATGTAGCAAAGGAAATTAATGAACTACTTAAAAACAAAATCAAGTTAATTGGAAACTTTTGCTTCCGTGAAATGATTAAAATTAGTTTGGATTACCAAAAGAGCTTTATTTGATATATTCCAGGGTCCGTGGACCGTTAAATATAGACCAGAAGGATGGATGAAAATTTAATTCCGCAAAACCTAAATTTCTCAATGCTATAATTTATACATAAATTAATATATAATTTTTTTAAAAAAATTGACGTATTTATTAGACTGTATCGTAGCAAATAATGATCTGATTCTTATGAAACTTTGTATTTATGTCTGTCTCAACTAGTGCAGGAAAAAATTTTACCATTACCCGCCAACTCACGAACATTTTAAACCTGTAGGGTTTAAAATGTTCGTGAATTGGTGAACCCTCCGTGTTTTTAAAATATTACAATTGCATTTAAAATGTTGATAAATGAATATAGTGCTCCAGATGTCTACAGTGCTATAGATTCAAATCACTATCACCGCTCCTGTGCAGAAAAAAACTTTCTCTTTACTTTATTGTGATAGTTGACTATTAGAAATAGGCGATTGTTTGCGATAATTTTAACCTCCATATGCATTATGCAAAAGTGAACCATTTTTGAGTTATCATATTTTTTTAGTTTTTTTTTAAATAATAAAAAAATACATCAGAAATTTATTAAAGAAACGTATCAATTGAAATCTCATTTTTCTTCTGATTTAGAAAAATGCTTGTCACTTCCTAACGGGAGTACGTCGAATCACCAATAACCAAATACATGAAGAACACTCACAACTCCGCGGTTAAAGACGTGTTATTAACCATAGAGACCGTTGTACTACTAAGCATTAATATCCTGAGGGCTGAAAGCAATTACATCAGTTAATGAAAGACGAAAGATGTGTCCCGACTATTATCTCAATCAAGGTATAAACAATTTAACTTCACGCCGTTTTTCTTATGTATGTCACCTCAGAACTTTCGATGGAATGAACCGCTTTTGATAATTCTGTTATTATTTGAAAGCTGGTGCTTCTCATGTGGTCCTTTATAATTAATAAAGGACCACATGAGAATTGGTACTGGATGTTGGGCTCTGGAGATATTTATGGAACTCCTGAAAATCAATATAGAGCGCGATATTAGAAGTCGATTTTGTATTTGTTAATAAAAAAGGACTTGTTGTTTTATGATTATTGAAATAGAAAGAAAAACAGTGTGGAGAAAGCCTATGTCACGATCAGTATTACTATGTTTAGATAAATAATAAAAAAATAAATATTTTACGACATATTTTTACTCAACGTTATCTAGTACCAAACTAAGCAAAGCTTAGTGCTTAGTGTTTAGCTTAGTGTAATGTAATTATTAGCATAGCAGGGTACTAGGTAACTAATAATTACATACAGGGAGATTTTTTCGAAGTGCCCAAATTTACACAGGAGGTTCAGACTCGGAATGAAATAAAAAACAAAGTTTTTTTTTTCCAAAAAAAAATGCCATTCTATTCCCTAAAAACAGAACGTGTTGACAATGCGGTAGTCATTTATAAATACCTAAATTTTACTGTGCACGAACTGGTGTGCGTGTTAGGTATAAATGATCCCGTGTAAAATAAATGAGTTGCGTATAAATCACGCACTTTTTGCATGCCTGTATTGTTGGCTCTTCTCATTCTCCCTGCTTTACATGGTTTTTAGTGCTGTAGTTCACATACATTCGTACAGATAAAGAAAACAAAAGCATGCTTAATACATCCAAAATTTAAAGCTAAATTTAAATTGAAAAACGTATGCGAGAAATTTCTAGAAGTACATTCCCTGTACCCGACCTAGGCTACGGAGCAGAATCAATACTCTCGCTAGATGTACGCAAGTCCTGAGAGGAAACGGCGAGGGGTTCGGGTGTTGGTGGGGCGCAGATTCATTTAAGCTCTCGCGGCCTGCGCCTCTTTTCGGTCATTTCGCTCGCGGCGTGTCTAGGTCGCGACCATTGCGTAGTTTTATCGTTCGCATTCCTGCAAAATATTGCAGATGTGCCGATCTTGTATGCAGAAACGAGTGCAGACGAACTGAGGGATGGTGCGGTACGGTAAGTCCCTGTTAATTTCCCCATTTTCACCCTATTTTAAAGCGCCCCACGCCTCTCTCCCCCCACCCCCTCGCGTATTGATCGTTAGGTCTTCCAGCAGGCGCATTGAAATCTAGGGAATTACTGATTTGCAAAATTATTTATAAACGGTTCAGCAGCGTCGGTATACATCCTGGTTATCATTATCTTTTAGTATCCCCAGGCCTTTTAGTGAGACATGCATAAAATAATAGTAGTAATTTTTCATTTATAAATGTCAAATTACTGATTAAAGCATTTTGTTGTATAACGGTGCTTTATATAACTACAACATAAATGTTTAAATAGTTGTGTACGAGTAAGGGAATCATAAATATACTATAAATCTCTGGCTCAATTTATAAAAAAGTTGATAAAACTGTTATGTTCAGCCGGTAGTTGGATGTTAGAAAATACACCTACCTTTAAGTTGTAAATTATATGCTATATTTAATTTCGCTATTTATTTTCAAGTCCTTAAACTTTAACCGAGGGAATCCATCACACAAGGGCGCCCTCACATGTAATTTTTTTATATAAGTACATCAACAATTCAGTTTTCTAATTCACGTCCAAAATTTGTTGGGCTTTTTTAATGGAATCGGCTGAACGCCCATAGGTGCCGTTGACAGATCATTGTGTCAGGATATACGCCAATGGGGAACGTCACCGATGTTTCTTCGGGAAATTTTCGCCATACCCCCTATCATAGCATTACTGGGAGGATTAAGCAGATGAAATAAACTCTTCTCTAAAGCATTTTCATCTCTGAGCTCGACTACAAAAGTTTCAATTGACAGTTAACGTGCGAGCTCAGTTGGGTGGTCATTCTCATACCCAACAAAATTCCGATGTTTTGTTAAAAATAGGATAAGGCATTCATTACAGACGAAAGGGGCCAGGCGAGTCTTCCTAAAATTCTTAGTGTGGCAACACAGTGTGTCCTAGACATATTATGTAGTTTGCTGAGCGGGAAAATACGAGTATCACGAGGCGCGGCTGGGTGAGGAACGCGACAGTCGCTTGCATCATACCATTCCGTCTGGTCGGTCAGGCTTAGGTTGAATATAATTATGTAGAGTGTTTGCGTCTATGAGGATCCTCAATATTTTAAATGTAGATTATTTATGTGTGGAGTATAATAATAAACAGCATATATAATTAAATTTTTGTTTCAATTTTTGAAAAAATCATGTTGAATCAAATGTTACAGCATTTTACCTCTCATAATTTATTACATAACAAGCAATATGGGTTTACGAGGGGTCTCTCAACAATCGATACGGGTGTTCAGTTCGTTATGAATATTTTTAAAGCTTGGGAAGAGTCGCAGGATGCCTTAGGTATATTCTATGACTTAACCAAAGCTTTGTACAGCATGAAACCCTGGTCAGGAAATTACGCCATTATGGTATAAGAGATGCCACACTCAATCTTCTGAAATCGTACTTGAGCCATCGAATTCAGAGAGTTAACGTGAAAGGCAAGAGATCTTCCGGGCCCTGGTAAGTATGGGGTTCCGCAGGGATCTAATGTTGGGCCTTTTCATTTACATAAATGATCTGCCTTATCTAGTTAATAATAATTAATCTTAAGTATTGTTTGCTGATGATACATCTACGTAAAGTAAAACAACGTTTTTATTATCATTATGTAAACATTACTGTAGTACATTTGTTTAGTCCTAGCAATTTGGTGTGGAGTAATAAAAAAACTAAATGTTTTACATTTTTCAAGTTCCAATGTGAAACATGTAAAAACTGATGTACTTTTATATGGGAAAGCGCTGGACCCTATTGACTCAACCGTATTCCTTGGAATAACAATTGATGCCAAACTGCAATGGGGTCCGAATATTAATGGCGAGTAGACTTAGCTCAGCAGCTTTCGCGGTGAAAAATAATAAGACAGTTGACTGATGTAGATACGGCTCGATCGGTATATTATTTCACAGTATATTGTCTTATGTCATTCTACTTTAGGGTAACGCGGCCGATATTAATATAATCTGGGCCCCAAAGAATCGTTAAGAATTTTGTTCAAAGGGATAAAGGTATTGACTGTTGCTTCTCAATACATTTTCGAAAATTTATGCGTGTCCATAAAAATAAGTATAAATTTTCAAAACACAATAATGTTCATGATATAAATACTAAAAGCAAACATAAACCGATCCTCTTCGCACAAGTAGACTGCGTGAAATAAGTAAATATTTTATGGGAAAATGTATACGTTTCTACTATAAAATCCCAGAAAACATTCAAAATGCATCAATAGCTAAATTAAAAAAAAGTAATAAGCGTTTAATCAGAGTTTTACGTTGTATTTGTAATATATTCATGTCAATCCCACACGATATTAAGTCTGCCGCTTGACCAATTTAAATGTAAAATTAAACACTGATGATTAAAGCATATTATACCATTTCGAATGTCGACGACGCCAATGTGTGGAAAATGAAAAATAAAAGCCTGCTGACTTTCTTTCGCTGGTTCTTCTCAATACAGTGGCTTTCTTTTTCGAACCGGTGGTAGTATTGTAACTATCTATAAGTGAGTTTAGTACTCGTATTTTGAATAAAGATATTTGATTTGATTCGGACTTTGTAATTATTATTTATATATTCTATAACAAGAACACGCACGTCCAACAAATAAAATACATTAAATTAGTAAGCGTGGTTAGCATGTTTGCGGGTCAGGAATACGGACAATCTATATATATTAGCCCCAGAAGGCAAAACCATGAATTTGGTATATAAATAGATGTTTAATGTTTGTCTTTCTGTCTGAATGTTACACATTCAATGCGGACGTAGTCGCGGGCAAAAGCTACTAATAAAATAATAAATCGGATCCTACAAAACGGAACTCGTCGGTAGGGGAGAGCAAGCGCCCGAGGGTTAGGGCAAAAGGGAGATTATTTGTATTATTATTAATAGCTGAAAGCCGGGGAACGGTAAGCTTTTTGTCATATGACGTAATGAAAATGTTTAAATGTAAAACTTTATTTGATTACAACGGAATGATAAGGAATAATTTGAATTTAAAAAAGAATTGATAACTAAATACTACTATTTATTACATATAAATATTGCACATGGATAAATTAAAAGCGCAGTTTGAGATTGCAATATTCAGAAAATAACTTAAATATGACACGAAACGTGAATTCCCCATTTGAATGGCATTTAAATATGTCAAGTGGGCTCCCCGTTACAGATTCAATGCTAGTCAATTTTTCACCATTTTTAACATTTTATATAAAAATGAGCGTTCCTCAAGGATCGATCCTGGGACCCTTTCTGTTTTTAGTTTATATTAATGATTTGCCATATATAGTGTTAAAAGGTCTCGAATTGTTTAGTTTGCGGATGACACTTCATTATTGTTTAGTGTTAAAAGGAAGAATGATGCACTAGAACAAATAAATGAAATACTAGATGTTGTGTCAGGATGGTTTGCTACCAATTACTTACTTTGCAGTCCACTAAAACAAAATGTATTAGATTGACTCTTTCAAAGATGTGTCACCAATCATGAGTCTCTATTGATGAGAAAATCCTACCCTTTGAGGATTCAATAGCATTTCTTGGAATAATCGTTGACTCCAAGTTGCAATGGGGATTTCATGCAAATAAGATAGCTAAGAAATTGAGCGCTGCCGTCTTTGCCATACGCAAGATCAGGCAGCTAACTAACGAGGAAACAGCTAAATAAAGTTTATTATGCTTATTTTCACAGCATAATGTCTTATGGTGTCTTACTTTGAGGTTTCGCTACCGGTTTAGACACAATATGCTTATGAAAAAAGCAGGCTATACGGGCTGTCTATGGTTTGGGTCCACGTGAGTCACTATTACATTTAGTTGAGCAAATAAACGTTTTAATGCTCCCGTCGCTTTACATACTTGAAAACGTCATATATGTACGTAATAATATCCACCTATTTACGAAAAAACATTCCACATCGCATCGGAGCCGTGGTGACACTCTGGAAGTACCGAGGTTTAGACTGGCTAAAACCAGAAAGACGTTTCTTGGTAGATGATCTATTTCATAATAATGACATGAACTTTCATGATTAAATAGGTGACGTGCACTAACAACTACGTATAAACAATTTCAAACAATTTGTAAATGGCAAGGGCCTACTATAATGTCCAAGAATACATTGAGGACAAGGATGTGTGGAAATGACTCTTGCTCTGCACTTACAAGACCCATGGCTGCTGCTGATTTTATACCTAAATAAGTTTATATAATTGCATCACAAAAAAAAATAGCAAAAAGAACAAGACCGCAGATTTTTTGCCGGTTCTTCTCTGTTCAGTCTAGTTTAGTGAACCGGTGGTAGTTTTTTTTTATTGACGTTCAATAAGAGCTTAAGTTAAGCCTATATTGAATGAAGATATTTTGACTTTGACTTTGATATAGATAGGAAAAAATACAATTTTTTAACGTGTTGCTGAGCTTCGACTATTCTTCTCGGTTACCAACGCGCAGATCCGGAACAATTATCTGTAGGTCACACAAATACTTGTCTTGTGTAGGAATCGAACCCACGACGTCGAAGCAAATTGCTTGAAAACTCCGCCGCCGAGGAATATGTGCTGACCTTTTGCATGTACGCATTAATTAATGTACTAAAAAGTGTCAAATTCATTCTATCCATTCTCAGACTAGCGACGACCATGCAGTTATACTGTCTTGCTGTCTTAAAACGATCATAATATCTTAGGAAGATAATTTAAACTTGCGTAACGAGTTTGCAACCTTAGTTCGCTATAGCATAAAATTTCTAAAATTACTAAACTAATTATTTTCATGTGTCACTGTAAATGTTTAAATTTGGAAACCAATAACGTTATAATTTCTTGTATTTACGCGATTACACACAATAAATGAAACTAATTTTACGGATTTATCTCGTTTATTTTTAATTTTAATTCCCGACGTTACGAACCCTTTACAGCGTTCGTGGTCACGGGACAGACTGAGGTGTTAGACGTCTGATTGTCATCATTAACCCGGGCTACCGTCAGTTCTTGCATTATTAATTTTGTGTCAGATCTATGCAGAGGGAGCTAATTGTATCTTGTCTTGCAGTAGTGGTTCGTTTTAAGGACATTACGACAGTTTTTTTTTTAAAAGATTTCGATCATTTAAAATAAACATTTGAGGAAACCTTGATAACGACTATGGCTAATAAGAGATTTTTAGAACTGCGGAGTTTTTTTTTTACGTGTATAGAATTTTTTTTAATAATATAACTACGACCGAAACTGTCAGCAGTTTCATATCTACATCAGAGACGTAATCAGAGTGTAATCCAGGTCACCCTTTTATAAATTTGAGTATAAGCCGACAGAAGGCCGTTATTAAAATTCAAATTAAGCCCTGTTGGAAACCGAAGGGTTAACTAATTTGAATGTATCTAGATAGGGTTGTGTTCGAGTGCATTCGATGGGGCTATTTTAAAGGCACCCTAGGGTTCAGGATGAAATCGATAAATGGCGCAGCGGCTATGCGTCCCCCGGCCTTGGGGTGAGAGATGGAGGGGTGGGTGGCGGAGCTCGGGGGAAAGGGAGCCGTGATACAGACGCTCTGTGTCCAGTACCTAAATTATTACATTTGTGACCGCGTCGTGATCATTCCGCGTTCTTTTTAACCGTGTATTCAGATATCGTAAGAATAATCAAGAAGAGAGAACCTGAAGGGTGAGTGAGTAAAACAAATAAATAATTTGTACTTGATCATAAGTTAAGAACATATTGTATTTCGCTCGTAATTATGGGAGATCGATATGGGATTGGATTTGGCTTATAAACTGGGATAAAATTTAAGTTTATAGATAAAGCACGATTGTCAGGGAGATAAAGAGGCATAAATCGATGATTATCACTTTCCTCGATCTCTCAGAAAACACAAAGCAGTCAGTAGCTGTTTGTCAGTAGCTTATTCATATAATTGGGTAGCAACGCCATCTCCAACCCCTCAAAATGTCCGCCTCTTATTGATTAATAGAGCTATTATTAGAACGCTTTGTACATTCGTGTCTTTGTTCTGCCAGAAAAGGTATAAGTTTTTTGAATAGAAAGCGATTTTAAGCGTTAAACGATAAACCACATTTTAATTACAATCAATATATTAGAATTACGTGTATGTGCATAAGTAATGGTTAAATATTATAATTGATTTTTTTCCTAATATCTATTTAAATTTTAATATTTTAAATGTACCAGTACAACAGTAGTACTTCAATATGTTATTTATTATTACGATATACAAAATATATTATGTAAGCTTTGCACTGTAGTAATAGAAAAAAAAAGAAGAAAGAAATAAAAATAACACAATGGAAAGGATGTGTTCTGTGTTCTAGTTTTTTAATGGAAAAGGGTAAATGAGGAAGAGGCTCACCTGATGGTAAGTCATCACCGCCGCCCATGGAGACCACTGCAACACCATAGGGCTTACAAATGCGTCGCCGTTGTCTTTTAGGAAATAATGCTCTCTTGTTGAAGGTTTCCAGTAGTAATCAAATTCACGACACGCGCCGATCCTATAACATCTGCGACAACCGAGCCACGCCACCTGCCTATCGTTTAGTCTATGTCGTTTAGAATATACTCCATTAGTATCAATACTGATGGAGTATATTCTATAGAATACACGAAAGAATAGTGAACTCTGGAATTAAATCCTGCGAGATGATGTCTCGTCTTGAAATATGTCCCGATAAAATGCCGTTACTTAAAGTACCATTACGGGAAGAATACTATAATAATTATGTTCCTCGAGAAAAGAGTTGAACACTTAACTAGGGAATAGTGTGAAATTCAAAAACTGTTCTTTCTTTCACGGTTTCACAGTCACCCTTACTTTATTTAATTTGTTAGGGTCTTATAAGGTCGAAAATAAGTGTGCGCGTTAAGTGTTAAAAATGAAATCATATTTATAGTCTTCCAAAGAATTCTTAATTTAATTAGCGTTGTTGGATTTTATAAATTTATACAAAAGAGGCGGACATGATGTAATACATTTTTATTAGTAAACGACATATTTAAGTAAAGAGAAAAAAGTGTAATGTTATCGCAGAGGATGAAAATCCGTAGCCTCTACCTATCCTCCACCCGTGTTAAGCGTGAATTTTTATGAATTTATTATTTTACTGTTAAAATATACCTCGTGAAGCTGTTTGATATACATCGGTTGGTACTGACAGACTTATAATTAGAAATATTCGCGAGATGGCGTGGCTGTTACCATGGACACCTACGCGTCGCGAGCTAATCAATAATTCGGGGTAGGGAGGGCGGGAGATGGTGGACGAAGGGGTTGTGGAAGCTGAAGGGCACATCTTTTTACTTTGATATTTATTAAGTACTAGCTGAACTCGACCACGCTTCACTGCGACTTTTTATTCATTTCCGTTCAAAAACTCAGCTTGTAACGATGTTTAATCATCATGAATATCTCGCGTATTTTTCTTTCTATTTCTAACAACTTTTCCACTACTTTTTTGAATACTTCGTACTACTTGTATTCTGACGATTTTCAGCTATATGTGCAAGCCGATGTTGATGCCATTCAAGAAGCCATGTTAAAATTAAATACAAACCTGAACCTGCTATAATTGTTCGTAGTTTGAAAATGCTAGCAAAAATATTTGTACCTTCAATATGTTACAATAATATAATAATTGCGTTTTCGAATGTGGTATAAAATCTTGGTGTGCTTGCTTGCTTAATATTTTGATTTTTTTATTGCTTATACCATGAACTGGAGGGTAGGTAAATGTTACCAAAAGAAGCCTTAAAGTTACTACCATCTTACGATTGCTCGCGATTTAGACGCGGAAACCGATGCCATGTTAAATGTCAGGATTCCGTGTCGGGCGAGACGTATATCAAAGAACGACACGATAAACCTCCGTCCTCGTTAATCCAATATAAGAAACCCAGTGCACAAATGGCGTATTAAATCCCGAAATATACATCGAGAAACCGTATTGAAAGTTATGAGATAAGAAAGGTACTTACCCCACATAAAAAAATTAACTTCATATAATCCGCGACTCTTACTTTTCCTTATTGATACAGGCGCATGGCTATGCCTATTGAAAAAGGACTGTTTTAAAACCAAATTCAGATAATGCCAGAACAGGATATAATAGAACCCTCCGTTTCCCCTTGGTCCTCGCCAATCTATGAAGTCTCTAAAAACTGGATGCCTCTGGAGAAAGAAAATAGCGCGTTGTAGCAGATTACCGCAAACTCAATGATGTAACAATTGGTGAATCCTACCCCGTACCACAATTGGCTTCGGCGTAGGGGGTCGTGGGTTCCATTCCCATATGGGAGAACTATATGTGTGACCAACAGATAATTGTGTCGCATCTGGTGTTTATCTACGTGAAATTTATGGTTGTAAAACGTCCTTACAACGCAGGATAACGTTATCCCAAAGTAAGGGCAATGTTTCTTCAGAATAGAAAAAAAAAGTGCAGCCGTCGCATTCAAGGGGCGTAGTAAGCTCCGCCCTTTGTGCAACAAGTAGCATATCGAGGGTTGTACTGTGTCGCTACCCCAAATAAAACAAAAGGAGTCCCCGCATTATGTGCTATGTAGTTAAGTCAAGAGGCGTAAGGGTGATGTGTAAAGTAACTACTATATTAATTACAGCTTGCTGTGATTTATCTAAAGTCTCTGGTCGTCGTCTTATCTGGTAAACGTAAACAATCTTAAAAATAACAGGTAATGGAATTTCTCTTACATTGAGAAGCGAATACAAGATTCTTTGGGCAGTTTACCTTATATTGTTCTTTCTTCTCATCTAATAATAGATGTATTATGATTCGATCATCTTTTCGTCTAAAACATTCTAGAAGCGTGTAGAATTTCGATTGTCTCTTTAATTGAAAGTTCTGGAATAAGAATCTTCTTTTTAATCGTAACTGTCAAGTCATCGTGGGCAATCAAGATGTTAACCTTGATCGAAACGACGATAAAAATTCAGATTTCTCTGTAACCACTATTATTGACATATCATCTTTAATATTTGTGAGGACGATGATATCTACTTGTAATCGTTAAATGCATTCTTATGCTTATTCCTTAAAAAATACCCGACTAGTTCTGTGCTAAAATTAGTTAAAATTAGTTCCTTCAAATAGGATTTGAACAAATCATATTGAAATCTATTGATTAAATTTCTTTATATGCAGTAACACGACGACCCGATTAACGT